>VMRM01000036.1:2900000-3500000 GCA_010277075.1 Poeciliopsis retropinna | reverse complement strand
ATAACAAATATGAGAAAATCCCAGTGGTTTTCAAACCGAAACAAGGAACATCTTCTGAGACCAACCAAATATAAATACAGCTGGCACTGAAGATAATTAACTATTTTGAAGAATTTTCCGAATCTACACTTAAAATGCACAGCAACTCAGCCTCATTTCCAGACTTCCAAATTATTTTTCATTTCATCAAGCTTTATATTATCATATTATATTATTTATTGCGATTCAAATGTATTTCAGGAATCCATTCTCCCATGGGTGTCCTTACCTTGCACAGTTCCTGTGATAGAGCTTTCCCTCCACTAGGTGTCGCTGCACCAGGTGAACGTGTTTGTTACACGGACACACATTTGTTGCTTAATGTTCCTGCTTGAGATTTCTCAACATGATGCTCCTGAAAGACAAAGACGACATCACTTAATGAGGAACTTCTTTTAAGACAGCAGTGAGGACATCTGCTTTTTTGGGAAATTCATTTTTGTTCTACATAATGATTAGGCTAGTCACAATAAATCAATGATAAAAACAAGCTTAATCATTTCCATTTGCATGATTTATTGTTTCTCTCTTTCTACCAAAAACAGGATGTTAAAAGTCTGTAAAATAGTCATTTTTTTAAGTCAAATTTGTTTACAGTGGCATCATAACTTATTTTAGTTGTTGTTTCTGTTGTTTTGTTTGTTTTGGATATTTCAAATGTCTTCCAGTGTTAAATGTTCATTAGAATCTAAAGTTTATTGAATTCTGAAAAGGCATTCCTATTATGCCATTATTACCACTATATTACATGAAAATGGTCAACAATATGATCATTCATCGCGATAACGACTCGGACAATTTGTCGTCCGGCAAAATTGTTTGTTGTGACAGGCCTTCTGATGACAACGGCAACATGAGGAATCTTTCATCTGGAGTGGTTTATGTCATTGTTACTAAAGTTTCACTTACAATTTTGCATGTTGTGAATGAATACTTCTCAAAATAAGCGAAAAAAAATTAGCCAGCCTGCGAGTTCCAAATGTGTCTTTACCTGCGTTGAACTTCTGATCTGTTTAGGTGATGGAGACGGCTTCGTAACATTGGCAGAGCGGGGAGGACTGTTCTCCCTGCTGGGTTTAGATCCTGGAAACACCTTGGCAGTCACCGGCTGGTTCTTCTTCCCGGAAGGTTCGTCGTCGGTGCCCTCTGCTGGACGCTTTATACCCGCCATGCCGCCAACTGTATGCAGACGTAAACAAATTACATGAGAAAAGACGGGAAATAATGTAGATTGACGTAATGAAGCAGGGTTAGAACTCACTAGGGGAGCGTCCATGGAAGTAGTTGTAGTACTGAGAGACGTACGTCAAGATACTGAGGCGGTCAGGAACCCTGAGAGCTACCATGTCTTCCGCGTCCAGCAGAGCCGGAATGCCCAGTTGATCTTCTGCAACTTTAAAGGCCTGGAAATAATACAAAAAAAGGATGTTTAATCAATAGACTTTTTTTTTTTAGCCAAACAAAACCAGACAACTGATAAAGTAATAAAGAGGAGGATTCCTGACTTTGTGTAAGAGTTTTTGGCTTTTTGAGGCCGTGGTGCGTCAAGTAATATTAAATATTATTATAAGTTTAAATATCAGCATGATCACTTCAGAAAAGTGATCATGCTTTCTCATCTTCAGAAAGAAATTTGTTCCTGCACGCCTGGTATTGAAAACATCTCGGAGCTTGTTTTGTCACAGCCCATGCAGAACGAAAGGCGGCGAGGAGAAGTTTGGCAACTCGAGCGTTGATTTTCACTCGCCAGTTCAATAGAAATGAAACAAGCTGAGGCCTGCCAGTGACCACCAGATATAAGACTTGCCCTGCCACTTTCTAAAAATGCTCAATGAAGTCAGTCTTTCACCAAACTGGTTGCTGAGTTTCTGGAAAAACCTTCAAGGAATCCTTTTCACTCAGAGTATAGTAGATGTTTCCCATAATACATACCTTTCTTTTTCCTTCACTCATCATTAAACAGATAAACGCAGCCGGAATCAGATTGACAAAACTGTACATTTTAATGTGGGCAGAGTGACTCAACAAAACACACACCTTTTTTTTTTAATCATCCATTTCTCATCCGGATATTGTCCAGATTTGGACTGGACAATATTGTCTAGATACAGTGATACGTCACACGTTTTTATGGCTGAAAAACGTATCACAATAAGCGTTCCATTTCAGTCTGTATCAATAATTATAATGTTTTTTGTTTGTTTGTTTTAAATATCTGAAATACTGCCAAACAGGTGGCGTGGCCTTTCCCGTTTTATCCACAATTTTCACTCGTGTTGGCAGAAAATGGACAGAGTTGCCAAGTCAGACCGAAGAGGAGAAAGAAGTAGCTGCAATAATAAAAAAAGAAAAAGTTCTGCCAATTAATAGGTAGCCTGTGTTAGCTTGGAAGTATCGCCCTTTGCTAGCTGTGCTTAGCCTGAGCTAACGGTCGATAAGCTTTAGTGAAGAAACAGAAAAACTAGAGAAGATAGATGCTGGTGAGCAAACTGAACAAGGTAATGGCACCACTTCAGGTTCATTGACCAACCATTTCATAAAACCCTGTACTACGGGGATATGTTAACTGAAAACAGTTAGGGGGAAAATCTGCACAAAAATTTGTCGAGTTCAAATCTCAGCTTAGGCTTTTATGTAGGAAGCTAGCAGATTCTACTTTCTCCACATACTTCAGTCCAAAGCTGTGTGTGGTGGGTTTGAATGTCTTCTCTGATAACATCATGAAATGATGTAAAGCTCAAAAAAGTCAAGTTTACGTAACGCTACCCCCTTTAAGAAATTGTCTGCGATGCGACAGTACACCAGGATTAGCAGTGAGTTAGCTAAAATTAAATCAACTGGAGAAGTTAAATCAGGCAACAACGTTTCAATAGGTTCACAAAGGGAAACAAAACACAACATTGAGTGAGTAAATAAAAACAATAGACTTTTGCTGTTGGTCCAAAACAAAGAGTTAAGATATCTCTGAACAAGAGAATCTGTGCCACGTGACCACCAACATGTTAGCGTCATCCAAAATGCTGGGCCAGACTCCTTATTTATAAAGCCAAACAATTCTGGGAATTTTGTGGCAGTCGTTTTTGCTCAGTAGGTTCCTGAAATGACAGGAAAAGTATCAAACAGGCAGCCTGGATAAGAGCTGTTGAAACTGTCTAAAAGCTACAGCGCTTCCTTTATTATCTCCCTTTGTGTACGAAACATTGGGCCATCCTTTATGACATGCAGTAGATCATTTCTTCCCACAATTGTTCTCAGCTTGGACTTCCAAAACAAAACCGTTATTGTGCTGCAACACCACTTGCTGGGACTCACCCAAAATGTAATGAAGTACAACACAGAATATTTATGATACTACAAAACCTTAGAACATTCGTGTCAAAGACAAATGTCTTACCAGCTTGTTGTTGTCGTAGACATCTTCCTTCTTCAGGGAATCAAAATTGCTGCAACAGAGAAATAAAAAAAAAAAAAGAAAAAAGAAAGAAACATGAGATCAAACTTTCCCAGCTACCTTTATTAGTTCTGGAGCAGTGACATGTGTTGTTTAGTCATGCATAGTTTCCTCACTTCGCCATGACACGACAGTACGAGTGAGTCAGACTAGATGTATGTCTGCTCTGTCAATGATCCCATGCATCCAAAACTGAAACCAACACAAAGCTCAGTCTGCAGAAATCACACGGCCCGTTGTTGAGCAACTCCAGCAGCGCATTTAACCACCAACTAGAGCTCCAGAAAATGCGACTAAAATTAAAACGTCCCGCGATTCTGCGGTCTGGCGGCTGGTGGAGGCTGGGATGGAGGACACACTGGGAGCAGTTTTATCTCCGTTTGATATTACGCTGCCGTTAAAGAAACATGTCAAGGAAGAAAAAAACGAAGGTGGAAGCCGGCCAAGGTTCAATATGTGATAAGTAAAGGCTTTGTAACAGCTAAATAATTAATCTGAGAATGAGCTCATGTCGAGTTTACTCGTGTCCCAGCGACATTCTGCCATTACCAAGGACAATATTTACACATTTCTGCCCTAATAAAAGTTGCTTGTTTTGAAAGATGTCATCTGAATCAAGAGCTGACTTTTTTTTCCTTCTTCTCCAAAGATAAACACAAGGAAAGAATGTGAGAGAGAGAGAGAGAAAGAGAGAGAGACGCTGCAAAAGTTACATTTTGCTTCCAATAAGGCAGATTTATAAATAAATCTCCCTGCTTTCTGAAACTGTTGAGAACTGATCCTGCATTTTTCAACTCCTTCTTGCACATTTCACTTTGCCTAAAAAGCTTCTTTTTTTTTTTTTTTTTTTTTACAGATGAAGCGCTGGTGAAAACATACAATAGCACTGTAAAATTGAGTAAAATGGAAAGAAATTAGTTATTCTTATATACAGGTTTTTACAAAACAAACATATAATCTGTTCGTTTTACTGTCAAAGTTTAACACCAAGTTTATCCTCAAATTTTCATTTCTGTTCTGAACAGTATCAAGAGTTCTTGTGTATCTAAAGATCTATGTTATCATGACCAGGAAGACCAACAAAATAAAAAAAACATTATTTTACTACAGATTTGTCAGTAACTGAAAAGTATTGCTATGTACTGGACAGTATATGAACTCAATACTTGCCCGGTCCTCGTTTGGCATAAATGAGTCTTTCAGTAGTGGCCACAAAAAATGCAGTTTTCATTTTGATCTCCCTGAACTCTGAGTTTCACCACATTGTCTTCCCTCCACTCAACTTTCCAATAATATGCTCAGATGCAGAAGCATATGCATAGATAATATGTAGTTGATAAGTTTGCTTCTTCTCAATTACCCATCAGTGGTTTAGTTTTGGTTTCTTGCCATATTCAAATTGACTGGTGATTAGAATTAGAAAAAAATCCAAATCATCAAAATGAGTAAAAACAGACTTAGAAAGAATTTAAGTTTGGCATAATTCAGTGTTTGAATCGAATTACTGAAATCAGCTTTTCCATTATATTCTACTGATGTGCATTTTTGTTAAGCATTTAACTCTTGTAGTATCTAAACATTAATATCACAGAGTTATACTGAAGTTCAATCGGTTCTTTCAACAGATCAGTCCCGTTGAACCCTGAGCTCCACTGAGTCCACAGCTTAACTTTCTCTCCACCGATCCACGCGGATGAAGTTTGTTCTCTTTATAAAACTGAATGAAAATAAAAAACCGCTGATAAGAGTCTGAGCAGTAAAACATTTTTAAATAAAAACAAGGCGCAAACAGATCCTCCCTTGCGTTTTAAAAGCTCCGGACACACACGGCAGACCTCGCCGTGGGTCCCTGCTTTCACAGCCGCTGTACTCACATGAGGTCGGGTCTGTGTTTGTGGATGAGGGCGCAGAAAGCCAGGCCGTCCCTGAAGGACGTGGTCATGTTGGTGATGGACACATCCCGGTAGCCCTCACACTGGATCTTGCACCACTGCTGCAGAGCCTTCACGGCCGCCATCCCAGACCTCAAAGCCCGCACAGAGCCCGCAGATCGGCGGTGGAAGTCCCGGAGCTCCTCCTCGCTCACTCCTCCGCTTTCCTCCCCGCCTCTCTCTCTCTCTCTCCCCGGCGAACTTCAGGGAACTTTCCGCGGCCTCACGGACACACTGGATCCAATAAGGGGCTGACTCAGACAAGCGCGTAGTCCGGGAATCACCCTCTTCTCCCTCAGCTGATAGAGGAAATAACCAGGTTGTGACACCTGTGGACTGTCGGGTCTGACGTGGTGTGGGTGGAGCTCCACGGAGTTTCTTTAGGTGGTTTTTTTTCTGCGTGGGCCAGTCCCGAAGTTGAAAACACAGAAACGACAGAAATCATCTCAAGATTAAAGGCATAATTCAGATTTTCTTTTCAAATAAAACTTCTTGTATTGATACATGGAATACAGCAGGGGCGGAGCAAGGCTGCATGGGGCCGACAGAGGCGTCACCAGGGGGGCAGAAGGGTATAAAGGCCATCAAGTTACATACGCTGATGTATGCAACTTTTACATGTTTGTTAATACTTTCAAAGACAGTATAAGACAGATAATCTGTGATAAAATTGAGCTCTTCCACCTTCTCCCGGCTGCTATTGCTGTCTTACCAAAAACAGCCAATCAGTGCCAGGGGGAGGGTCTTAGTGATATCAATCAACCTTGCATGTGAACATGCTGCGGAATGCACTAATGGCGGAGAAACAGCTCACTGTTACAGGAAAACAATTTATCTGCCGACATCAAAGTAGCACACACTGGGATGATTGACAACGCTAAGACCCTCCTCCTGGCTCTGATTGGTTGTTTTCTAATTAGGAGAAGGCAGAGGAGTTTGATTTTTTCACACATAATCTGTCTCACTCTATGCTTGCCTCAACAAATAAAAGTTACGTCAAATACAAACCCACTCAGATGGACAGTCTTATTAGTTTAATTGTATTAAGAACTGAAGAGCACAGGCTTCAAAAACTTGTAACGTCTGTTTTTATTTCAAATTAATCCTATCTCTTTTTTCTCCCTGTTGTTCGTAGTGCATTTTTAATATTTCACTCTTGATTCTGCCATCAAATGATGAAAGAGTCATGTAATTACATATATATATGGGAATGCTCCCAATTCATTTTTTAAAATTAAAATCATCCTAATGTCCTAGTTTGTAATCACCTTAAAGGCCTCACAAAAATATATTAGCTATCAAGGTTAACTCATGTGCACAATACTTTATAATATGCATTGTGCAGCTATTTTGGTAGCCCTGGGATAAGTGGTGAAAACAGTTAATCGGGTGTGGTTGAGCGGGTGAGATCCAGCTGGTCCGGTCCTGCTCAGGTGGGTGTGTTAAAGGCGGTGGGCGGCTCGCTAAAATCACCCGACACCTTCAGAGTAACAACAAAGAGGAGGCGGAGGCTTTGTTTAGGTAATTCAGACATGTGTATACCTGCAACCTTAGCAGATTCTCCACAGAAGTCCTCATGTGCTTCTGTTTTTCTCAACACATTCAAAATTTAAAATGTCTCAAATTTTCAGTTGCTTAATCTCATGTAGCCTTTATGTCTCAGGTAAAACATTAATATTTAATTTTTTTTACTAAGGAAGACAAATGATGGCTCCAGTTCCTTAAGCTGACCTCGTTTGTTGGGATCTTGATCAAGTTTCACGCCAATTAAATATAATTTGGTAAAAAAAAAAAAAAAAAAAAAAAAAAAAAAAAAAAAAAAAAAGGCTTACATCAAGAAATTTCTGTTTTGAAATGGTTGGCTAGTCAAAACTTTTGCTAATTGACTGTTAAAGCACATTATTACTATGAGGAAGAGTGTGCAGAATCTAGGCTGACTGACAGGAAATATTTGCATAACTGAGCTTAAACTGGTTCCTGATAAGCTTACACAAATATACATGAACTTTATGAAGTTTTCATTTGTCAAACTTTCATAAGTGGCTTACTTCTTCCTTTAGGAATTATCTCACTGTAAGTAAATGCATTAAAATGATAAAGGTTAGAAGAGCACAGAACAGTTTCTAAATTATTATTATTTTATATTAACTTTCTAAAGGCGCCAGCTTTGGTTTTAACAATATTTTTTTATTCACATGATGGCCTTAATATTTGAGCAATTAAAGTATTTAGCAACAAATTATAGGAAACTGGAAATTCTGGTTTTGCAGTTGCCTGGCCTTAAAACTTTATGGGCTGAATTTGAGTGCACTATATTTTGAATACAGTCTAATTGGAATGTATTTCCTTAAATGTGATGTAAACTAAACTGAACAACTGTCATCACTGTTTGACTAATTTTAATGCCCAATCTCTTTTAAAAGGGGAGATGTGACACCTCAATTTGTCACAAATTGTTCAATTTCTGAAGATCAATCTTGAAATCAAACATCGTTTAACAGAAATGTATCAGGTTTACCGTATCGAAGCCCAACTTTCTGTCGTGTCTTCAGAGCTTTTTCTTTTCATGGCAGCTGATTTCATGGAGTAACGTCTTTAAAGTGTTCATACACTCTTAAAAACAAACATTGTCCCCAAATTCTGACGTTTCCTAGGCTTTGTGCGTTGTTCCGTTTAAACTGGACACACAGAATACCTTCAACCGTCGCCCGTTAAACCGTCGACCAATCACGTCACGTGTTCCAGCAGAAAGTCAACTGAAGCGATCGCCACTGCTGGGCGTCCGAGGAGCCGGAAGTAAGAAGGTAAAATAGTTTTTTATTATTATTATTTGATAAATAGTTAATAAAGTAACGTAAAACCTTCTTATAAGGATATTTATTTGTGCTGTTTAGTTACTAAGTCGGTCTGTCGTGACTCGTACGTCCTTGACTTCGGTCAGTGACGGTTAGCTTAGTGTTGGGCAGACATTTTGTTTGTTTGGTTTTTTTTCTTTTTTTTTCTCCTAAGAGTTTTTAGCGGCGCAAGTGGCTCGCATTTTTTTGACAGTAGACTGACAGGCGAGGAGAGGGGGAAGACATGCGGCAGGGGAGTCGAGCCAGCTACGTCCGCGTTGAGGACTGGGGCCTCAGGGCGTGGGGCGTGCTAACCCCCTGCGCCACCACAGCACGCCCCAGACATTTTAATTAATGATCAGAAAAACATATTATCACTGTGTGAGAGCTTAGTCAATGGGGAATTCATATCATTTAATAAACTCATGGAAAACTGTGACTATTTTAGGCAGACATGATAAAAAAAAACAAAAAACACCAATGGGTAAAGCAGTTAGGATAAATGCTGTGTGGGCTTTATTGTTCCTGCATTCAAATTCAAAAATACTTTATTAATCCCAAAGGGAAATTAGACTCACTTTCTTGGGGCTGAGGTTGTTTACAATGTTATATATTGATGCAGTATTTGTAAGCTGTTGGGGTTTTTTTTCTTTGTTTTGGTGCATTCTATCACAAATGACAACAAAGAATTTTAGATTTCAAATATTCTAGTTTCGGCTTCGGATAAAAGCTAAAAGTACTTTTTAACCCTTTAACTGCCCGCTCAACCATATGGTTTAGCACATTTTGGGTCTCTATATCTCAATATGAGGAGTGCCTAACTTAGCTTAACCTGATTGAGCCATCTCTGCCACTTGGTTGAGGTACGATATGCTAAAGAAATCCACTGGAGAGCACTCTTTCTTTAAAGAGTATTCTTCTTCTTCCCCTCTACAAACCAGGAAGTCAGAAACACAAAAATCTGTTACAAATATTGACTGGTTGTGGTAAAACTTTGAAAGGTAGGAATAGTTTTCTGGCATATGATAGTGTTATAGACCTTACTAAACAGAATTATGTTACTTGATACCACCTAAAAAGCTAAATTAAAGGTCTAATAATTTTTTTAAAATATGCTTGACCAAACGGTTGATTTGTCACTTTATGGCAAATGTAGCAAATTACCCGAAACATAAGTGCCACGCATCTGGAGGACTGACCGAACCAGCGCCACCCATCCTCATCCAAACCCCGAAAAAACATGGCAAACACAGAAAAACACCACCAAACATACCAAAACATCACATCTCCAACCCCATCCATGTGCCCACAAAACAGTACTCCCCCCGAGCACCAGATTCACTCCATCTCCGGTGACACAACAATAACAAATGTGTCAACTTGCCTAGTAATGCCTGTGGGATCATGCCCTTTTCAACAGTGAAACGCTGGAGCAAAGAGTCCCGCGCAAAGATCACCATCCCGTGCCCATCACTCATCTCTGCCTACAATGAGCACATGGAAGGAATCGATCTGTCTGATCGATTCCTAATACATGCTAATACACCTGTACAAGACCCCAGCCAAGTCAAGGAGATGGTATCTTCCCCTGTTTGGATACATCCTGGACCTCTGCATTGCAAATTCCTGGCTACTCTACAAAGGGACAATGGCCTCCTGAATGAGAAACCTATGTCTTTCAAACGGTTCCGCCTCGCAGTTGCCCACAGTTTGAACCAGTTCAATAAGCCAGCATCCAAAGTTGGCCAACCATCTTCCAGCTCTCCACCACCAGAGAAGACAGGCTACATCCCAAGACCATCACGACCAAAACCACAAACAGATGTGCGCTACGACAACGTGGGACACTGGCCTCTTCACTGTGAAAAGCGAGGGAGATGCAATCTGTGTCCAAAGGGAGAGTCCAGGTGGAAATGTGAGAAATGCAATGTCTTCCTGTGTTTGAATGCAAACCAGGAATGCTTTAAGTTATATCACCAGAGGTAAAGTGCATCCAATGCACAAAAAGAACACCACCCCGCAAACACACAGACGAGGCCGGAAATGTGATGGTCCAACACGCCTGGCAATGTTTCTCTGTGTTTGCCATGCTCCCCCAAAGTCCAAATGAAAACAAGCAACACCAGTTCAATCAATCCTCCAGACACGCAACACCCGCGCCCCAAAACCCATGCTGCCGCACAAAAACAGAAAAAATGCACCGAGACACAAAAGCAACAAATGTTTCCATTGCTCCGCAGCCCTTCCCTTCTGAATGCAAAAATGAATGTTTTGCAGTGTTACTTATAATCAGAAGTGGATTGAATGTGATAATTTTGTGCTGTTGCATTTTAATACAGATACAGTCAAGATGGAAAAATTAAAAACGCAATATTTCCTTGTTCGACGCAATGTTTTCCTTGGTTGAAATTAAAACCAGTGTTTTGTGGCATTTTGACAGAAATAAACTGTATCCAATGCCCCAGACATTTTTTGTTGTTTATTTCTTTATAAATTAGCATTTTATTTTAATTTATCTACTGCACTTGCTATTTTTATTGTGTCATGTACTTAAACCATTAAGTGACATCTCAACCATTTGGTAGAGATCAATATTTTAAAAACCACAGGGTCTGTTGATAAAAAAAATATTGATTGTGTTTATGAGTCACCCTAGAGTAAAAGAAATGCAAAGAAAAAAATTTTCACAGGTTTTTTTCTTGGTGTGGTTGTTAAAGGGTTAAAAAAAACCCCATAAAACTCAGGACAAAGTTGTGCCAGGGGAGTGTTTTGTTTTTTTCTCCCGAATTGAGGTGAGACATTTCGCCTTGACGAATTTGCAAAAAGCAAGAGTTTCACCTTGTAAGAGACAGTCAGGGAAGAATGTGAAATTCTTTGTAGTTAAGGAGAAGCATTCATATTCCGAACTGAAAATTTTCTCTCTTAAGCACTTTCTCAAAAAAAAAAAAAAAGAGAAGTATTTTCAACCTCAGGGTCATGTGCAAAGTGTTTTTTATATTTTTTAAGTTTGTGACCGGAGAAAAACGTTTGCTTCCAAACTTAATAATTAAAAAAAAAAAAGTTCATAATGTGAACAACTCCAGTTGTCCTGATTTGCCCTTCAGCAATGAGGAGAAATGAAGTTTTCAGTGGACAGACTCTATGGGACTCGAACTGTCTCCTACGCAGCATCTAAATGGCAGGAAAAGTGGGCGAGTTGCTAGTAAACATAAGTAGATTTTCCACTGTTTACGTAGCTCAGGTCAGCAAAGCTGGCCAGGGATACGTGTCCACATACCTCACATCACCGATCTCATTTCAACTGAGCTCAGTTCATTATTCAAAGTAATCTATGCAATCTGCTGGGTTTCCTTAGACACAAAACTTTTTTAACTAGCGACAATTGCTTGCATTGTGTCATCGACCCATAGGCATAACTTCCTGAAGGACTGGTGTGGATACGTCCCCACCAATATTTCCTGCTCCTTTCTTTTTCTTTATGTGCCTGCATCCATGTGCGGACAGTAACTCAGCAGCAGCTGCACGCTGTATTCAAGGCGATAACAGTTCGTTAGTGGTTTGTAAAATTCCTTTCTAAAATGTGAATGGCAAGTTCACTCAGTGATCTACTGGATTGGACATCACGTTACTCACTGCACTGTTGCTTTGCATTAAGTCGGGAATATGGGTGGTTGGGAAAATTACACAATCCAGCAAAGAATCTGCAAAAGGGCCGCAAAATTTTAACTGAAATGCTACGACAGCAAGATAACAAGGCCCAAAGGGAATCACTTCACAGGTCAGTAAAAAGCTTTAATTAAAAATATATATAAGAAAGTGGGGAGTAGGCTAAGCTTACCTTTTATCAACAAGTACCCTTGTTGCGCAGTTCGGAGTATTTCGGTTCAATTAACACAAAATAAGGTGAAATACATACATTTTCTGACAGATAATCAGGAGTGTGTTTAAGTTAGCTAATCAATTACCGCTCGTGTTCAGGCGATCGCTTTGGTGTTTTTATGTACTTTTTTGTGTGGGAAATGTTTTGTGGTTTTTTTTTTTACCCAGCCCTGACCCTAGCCCTGGCCCTGTTAATTCCTGATGCACTCAAACGCCATTGTTAATGGTTTCCATGGCAACATGTCTACATGTGACATTAGGCTGACAGACTGGGAAAAATAATACAATCACCTGTTTTTCTACATTTTTCCCTGGACTAATTGTATGTTTGAATGTGGAAATATTCAGATCAATCATCAAATAGGATGAAATATTTCATTAAGCATATAGGAGCCAAAGTTTGTTAAATTTTAAACCATGGCTCATACAGCGACAATTAAGTAAAATTAAATTATTAGTCAATATAAAAGAGAAAATTGCTTTGTTCTCTCTTGTATCTTTACAGAACTGACAGAAACTAAACTATTTATACATTTATATGCAGAGAGAATATATATTTTACATATCCAAACATCAGCATCTCAGGCTCAAGCCACATTTTATTGAATCCAGCAACATTGATGGTCCCTTTACTCACCAAATGCCCCAACCAGACCCAAAAAAATGTTTTTGCATCTTTAATATTTGTTATATTAAGGCAAATATACTCAGCAAATAGAGACTCCTTCCATAAATTAGAATATGACTGAAAAGTTCTTTTGTTAGTAATTCAATCACCCAGTGAAAGACATATAGATTAATTAGATTTCTTAACATATTTATATTTCGTAGCATGTTTAATACCTGCTAAAGGGTTATTTTTGAAAGGTGCTATTAGTCTGACAAGCCTGATCAGGACATATATCCTAATTTATTGAATAAGACTGTATGGCATTCACATGCAAGTTTTGGCTTTATTCTTACCACCAAAATGGTAAGAATAAATAAAGAAAAGGTCTTCCACTAATTGTGGGTGCATCAGCACCCTAACCCCCCTGCCCTCGTCCCCACCAACTTGAAACACAAAGTTACACCCTTGCATTGATGTTATTGCAATCCCGAGTTTGCATGTAGCAGCAGTGAAGAGAAAAAAATCCCCTTTAACAGGAAGAAACCTCCAGCAGAACCAGAACCTGGCTCAGTACAAGCAACTGGGGGTTTGAGAAGAAACAGTTGAACTGATGTTGGAGTATCCTGTACGTTACTGAAGAGTCATAAAGCAGGAGAAGGAGAACCACTAGTTGATTGCAGTATTCTCTCAGTGGATGGCCTCCTCCAGGAAGAAGTACGATGGAGCTTGTTCACTATATATGTGACAAGGAGAATTTTAAATTCTATTCTGACTGACTGTGCAAACACATTTTCCATATTTGACCAGTTTATTCACAGCCTATTACACATGGATGTTCAGCAGAAGTGGAAATACCTTACAACCTGTAATTATGTAAGTACATCCAGTCTTTTAGCATAAAGTGGAAAAACACAAAAAGGGGAGTTATGTAGCAGCTGAAGAACCACGTGTTCCTTCAAAGTGTTGGTCAAAAACCTAACAAGAGCAAGCTGTGTTTGACAATGAAGGTTTTCACTTTAAAACTTGGGCTCCAGAAGTCGACATAATGCACTTGGGTGGCGATTGTAAACCATTCACACACACAGATTAGATGCAATGGGAATACTTTAACATGGGAGGAGCATGAGGTTTTGTTTTAGTCTTCAGAATCTTGGTAATTAAGCAAAACTCCTCTTGTTTTTGCTCAGCAGTTTTCCTCGAGCATGTTGAAACACATTGGTATTTTTTGGTAAGTCTTCAACAGTGCAAGCCAAGAAACGAGATAAACAGTCGAAGCAGAAGAGGAAGCCTACAGATTTATATTTTTGGTCTATTAGAAAACAATGTTAGAAAATGTTTGCCTGTAAAGTGGATGTGAGTAGAAAGTGTACTTAAGAGAAGCATTACTCATTTCACTCCAGTAAAAGTAAAGAGTAGACATTCAAGATATTACTAAAGTAAGAGTAAAAAAGTATTTGGTCAGAGGGGGCTACTGAATACTGAGTTACTGATCAAAACAACAATCAGTTAATATTTGGAAAGTTACATTATCAATGAGCCAAAGTATAAAACTGTGGAAATTTTGGTATTTTAAGGAGCAAAATTATTTATGAAAGTAATTTAGAAACAAACAAAATCAGAAGTTTTCCAAATCACTTTCTTTCAGTATAAAGCGGATGAAACTTTAGCAAAGACTATAAGTGTGTGATCGTTTTGGTTAAAACATTTTGATTTTAATTTAGTGAAGTTACTCACAGTAGGTCGAGGATCCAGACATTTTACTCAAATGAGAGTCGCAATACTTTATCATAACTTTACTCCAGTAAAAGTAAAAAGTACAGTGTTACAAAAATGTGCCTAAAGTAAAAAATTTTCCCAAAAAAAGTTACTCAAGTAAATGTAACTAGTTATTACCCAACTCTGGTTACAAGATGACTTTTGGCATGTTTGAGTCATGCTTTCCCACTTCATCGTCATGTATTCCTCCTTAAAGAAAATGTCAAACTAGAGAACATATTTCATCTGGTCATCTGATTGTCCTTGTCACAGTCAGAAGTTCCTGCTAGATGGAAAGAATCACAAGTTAAATGGGCGTCACATGAATCACCAAACTCATTTAAAGCCTCTGGGACAGTGCCAGCTGTGGGGAGTTTTAAACTAAATTTAGTTTCTGTGAAGACAAGATGTGAATGCTTAGTTTCTGTTTTGTCACCAGAGTGAAACAAAACATAAAAACAGTTTAGCTGGTGGCAGAAATATTATTTAGCTGAATTTCAAACTGGATGGAGTAACCCTTCTCAAAAAAAGTTTGCTCAGGGACACATTTTACATTTATATATTATTAAGTTAAGTGTTTTTTATCATTTATTTCCAAGTGAAAACTCAGGGCATTCAGCTCTGCGTTCATCCAACTTTCTCACCATAGAGTAAAAAGTGAACACTCTTTTTTGCCAACTCAACTTCAACTAAGCATTTAATTACATATTGTCCACTGTATATCAGTATATCAGTGGACAATATTCCAAAAGTGATCCAGAAATGGGAAAATTTGTAATTACAGAAAAATAAGCGACTCTAACAACATATGGAAGACAGACAGAGCTGACAGTTATGCAATATTAAGGACAATAGTTTATCAAATTATTGAGCTGCAATCCTTCAGACCTGAACTATTAAATCTTTTTAATAATAATAATCATAATAATAGTTATTATTTTTCCAAATAATCACATATCTTTAAATGGACTTTTCTGATGCAATAACCTTTGGGGGAAGGTCGACACATATTATGTGTTGTCTAGAGCAACAGAGCGTGACTAACTATTACTGTGAATACAACAATGGTTTGTTGTCTTGACTAAAAAAGCCATTTTAAGAGGAATTTGTCAAATGAACGCATAGTGACAGGAAGTGGACAGAGTGAGTACTCTTTCCTTGCTGTTCGGGGAAAGTGGACAAGCAACGCTATTTCTTTTCGCTAAGATAGAAAACTTCCTATCTGTCTGAATAATAGACTATCCCTGACTGCATTTGTTTTATAACTAGCATCAAAATGGAGTGCATGTTAATAAAGGCAATCAATAATAATGGAAGAGCATTGTTGTGAAGACGTGCTAAAGAGCGGGAGCTTCCTAAAGCAACACAGGCGTCAAATTGGAAAGTCAGATTTGATGTATACAACATCAAATCTGACTTTACAGCATATACAACTGAAGTCAACATAGTTATTGTGTTGTAAAATGTCAGTAGAATAGAAAACACGTGAAACGTTAATTTTCAAAGGGTTCTTTTTAATCAGAGATGAGCCTCATCAGAACGCGTACTTAATTTATTACACATACCTGCACATCATAAACGTTGGAACCACAAAACACCTCGTGCTTTTCTACGTTCCCACAGACACAACGAGCTAAAAGCACCAGTGTGTTGTTGGCGTGAGGAATCCAACCACCAGCTAATGCAAAAAAAACGTTCAGAGGAAAAAATAGGAGAGAACAATGAAACTGCTTTCAGCTTTTCTTTTATGACTCCCAAAACTCGCCCACACAATAGCCACGTGTCAAAAGTGATGCTTCACTTTAAGATCGACTTGAAAAGAACTTCTTTCACACGGTAACAACATCCGAGCCTCAGCTGAAACAACACAAACTGTTTCTTATGGCATGAAGTCTTTTCTTGTCACATTTCATAAACGCACATTGCAGACCCGGTTGTGAACATCCACATGTCTTGTTCTTCACTTCTCTTTTCCACATGCCATCCATGCTTACACTCCCCCACAAATACTTAATCCTCCCAAATCCAGACAGGAAATGTCCTCGTCAGTGGAGCACAATGCTTTCGACAGACCCCCTCTGCTCCTTTTCTCTCTTTCTCTCCTCCCTCCTGGTTGAATGATCTATGTGCCCCTTCAAAACGCCCATCTGGAAATATTTAGCCTGAGAAAAGTCACACGCTGCCAATAACAACATGTCTGCAGCAGGTCTAGTTTATCAGTTGTGGAGTGTACCTTAAATCCAGCTATCAGAGGAATACGACGCCGCATTAAGGCCACTGCATATAGAAAAAAAAGTACATTTCAACCAAAAAAAACCCTAAAAGTTTTAGATTAATCTCAGAAATGTTCAAGAAGAAAAAAAGTTTTTGAACTCACACTTTCTCTTTATTTCTACAAACTTTCTGAGATTTGTTTGATGGACATGTACAAATCCACCCCCTACAACGAAACATGAGACGTCTGCTTTCACTTTTTATAAGGAGCTGCATGCATTCTGTGGTTTTGAGTCATGACTCATGAAACCTTTCATAAAATTCTGCATCAAGTTCCTCCCTCTTGTTTTTTTTTTTTAAACTCTTCCGGGTTTGATGGCATTTATTAGGCCCTGGAGAATTTTCAGGATTTTAAAAGGGAAGCCCTGAGATGAATCTACTCTGTGAGAAGAGGAAAGGACATGCCTAATTATCTGGAAAACGGTATCTTTGCAGCGACAAGGAGAACAATAGACAAAAGGAAAAGGTCATGAAGAGGGAAAGTGGTTAAAGGTTTATCTGAGGACAACTGAAGAAGGAAATAATGAAGAGAAAGCCATTGTATAATTTATACCAGAACTGGCAGGGAATCAACATTGTTAATGACTGCAAGAGTGACTGTGGCTTATATAAAAAAAGATAAGCATTAACGAGAATATCTATGTCCAGATAGATATCAGGGATAAAGCAGCAATTAGATTCTAAATGAGAAAGAGTTTGGCATTATTTCAAGAAGTTGTGGATTTAGACTCACAAAGAAGAAACATGAAAAAAACATTGAGGGGGAAAAAAGTAAAAGAAAAAAATAAGTCAAACAATAATCACTGGAGGGCTGAACAGTGGCATAGAACTGTTGCCTTGCAGCAAGAAGGTCCTGGGTTCGATTCCCGAATGGAGAAAGAGTTCTCCATTCTTTCTGCATGGAGTTTGCATGTTCTCCCTGTGAATGGTGGGTTCTCTACGGGTACTTCAGCTTCCTCCCACAGTCCAAAAACATGACTGTCAGGTTACCTGGTCTCTCTAAATTCTCCTGAGGCGTGAGTGTGTGTGTGCATGGTTGTTTGTCCTGTCTGTCTCTGTTTTGCCCTGCGATAGACTGGCGACCTGTCCAGGGTGACCCGGAATGTTAGCTGGGACACTAGGGACAAGGGTGTAAGAAAATGGATGGATGGACGGATGGATATTATGCTTTCTTGTGAGACAGTACCATGAAAGAACACATTCTTTTTTCCCATAAATAGGATAAAAATGATAGACACACTCCATACATCTATGGTGCGATAAACCCTACACTTTTTTTCTGCCAATCCCATGTTTGCAAGAAAAACAGCTATTGTGTTAAAGTAAATTAAAATTAGTCATTTTCTGCTAGTGTCAAAAAAACCCACAATTTTACAATTGTGGTGTTTCCATTAAATAAGAAAAGAAATTAAAGTCTTGTGTGAATAAGCTTGTTCATGAGATAAATTTATAATTCAGCCATGGTGCTAACGCTCATCATCTATCAGCCAATCAGAGGAGACGTCAGCATCTCATTCAGACGTTGGAGCAACAAGCCCCTTATACTTGGGAGCGGCTTCGCGTGCGACGTTCTGGGGGAAATGATAGTCGGCTATTTTACAAAAAAGCTATGGATTCAACATGTTGGAATAATACAAAACATTTTATGACCTGTGAACAGTTGCACATTGTCTGAAATCCCTCCTCCCCAAAAACAAACCATCATTTTCCTACTACCATTTCTTTGTCGTTTCCACCAGTAGTAATATTTGATTGTTGCTCACGTGACTCGTGATGTGAAAAAATGTTTCCATTTCAGTTTTGCAAAATACATCTATATTGATACGGCTGAAAAACTATCTCATTAAGATTGGAATGTCAATAAAGATGTGTGCAAATGACCCAATACGTTTACATTTATACATAAAACACCAGAAGCAATAAATCACACAAATCAATTTTTAACACAGCAGATTTTAAAATAAAATTTATTAAAACAAATAGTTGCTTATTGACATTACTTGTGAAGTTAAATAAAACATGAAATTTCTTCACCTTGAATTGTTCTTTTGACCTGCTATTCCACACAAACATAATGTTTTAACGGGGGAAAAAAATTACATTTTTAGTCCAAACATCTATTTATCCAAAAAACAATCTAATAATTCATTTTCTAAATCAAATACACACAGAAACGTAAGAAAACAATTAAAATGACAATCCATGTCAAACCCCTCCACGTTAACAAATGCATTGACAGAATAAATTCATAAAATTATTTCCGAAAGAAAAAAGCCATTTGAAGCTAAAGCAAGAGTTCCATTTGTTTTTGATCTTTTATGACTTTCAGTTTTAAATTTTTTAATTTCTGGTGTCTGAGAAGAGAAAGGAAATGAAAACAAAACAATTTCATAAAATGCTTGTAACTGATGGCGTTACATTGCAAAACTAAAACATAGAGACGTGAAAACAAAACTCAGGTGAGCATTAAAGTCACTTAAATGTCAATCAGCGCCGCTGGATTTGAATCTGAATCGAACTGTCAAGAAAATATTTTCTAAACGTCTTCCTGCTTGACCGCATTCCGGCTTCCAGAGCAGAAAACTTGCTTATGACAAGCAGTAAAAACTAAACAGAAAAAAAAAAAAAAAAAAAACATTCATTATAAGGCACCTCCTTCCTTTAAAATACTGCAGCAACAACAGTGCAAAAAAAAAAATCCAAAACTTAATTTGCACTGAAAACTATATGGAGATTCATCACATTGTAAGGAAGATGATCCTCCTGTCTTTATTGCACATTTCGCTCCTAAAAGGTTCATCTTAGTTGAGATTGAGCTTTAATTTAGAACAGTTTTAATAATAAAAGCACTGTTCACAAACTACAGTTTGTAGCTCGGAGTTAGTGTGTAAAACATGAAGGTTTTTTGGGCTAAAACTTGTTCAAAACAAAGCGCACCTTAACTCACTTCCGATTCATTTCACCTCCGACTGATCACAAAAAATAGTTTGTTTTTTGTGTCAGGGAATCCCAAATTTTTGGTTTCTGACTTCATACAATTCTGTGAAAAGCATAAATGCAGCAGAAACAGCCTCTTTTAATGTTAGTTCTTTTCTTTTTATCTATTCATGACAAGTTTTTAAATCTGTTCTGATAATGATGGTAAATTATGACACGTGCAATCATTTCTAAGATCCCCACATTCTGTTTTATAACCCAAAGTTGGGGTCTGACCTGAACTTTTGGGGCCACATTCAAAAAACAGGCTCGTTATGTTTGAAAAGACTGCCCTCCAGTGGCTGACCCTCAGAACTGGGTGAGTAGTTTACAAGCGTTGAGCAAAAATCAAACCCCATGCTTTAAAAGTTAGCTCACAGTGTCACAATTACAGGCAAGTTTAAGTTTGTTTTTTTTATATCCAGTGTCTTGGATTTAAAAGGATAAAACACAGTACTGTGAGAAATAAAATCCTGGATCTGATTGTTACATCCAGCTGATGGTGAGGTTCTGGGTGAGTCTGAGGCCCAGACTCGCTACCGATAAGACCTGCAGGGGGAAATGAGAACAGAGACAAATACAGCAGTTTTACAAGAAAAATAACTCAAAAGAGGATTCCAAGTCAAAAAGAGCATATATTATTTTAAGAAACTCATCAATCTGTGCGTGTGCTTCATTGTTTTGCGAGCTTAGTTTAAATTCAGAATTTCTACTTGAAATTTATTGAGTGGTTGAGATGGTTTCTAAAGTAAATTGAGAATCTAATCAGGATCATAAATGAGAATGCCTCTGAAGTGAACGTTTGCCACATATCCCTAAAAAACGTGACCTTCCCCGTGACCCCAGTGTTCACCTGGTTGTCTCTGTAGATGAACGGAAACTCCTGGGAATTCACCAGCACCTTGCTCGGCTTCTGCTTCACCCCGTAGAACGAGGCCGAGTCAATGCTGAGGAGCGAGCCTTCCTGGTCGCTGTGAAGCACGCTGGACATCATTGTGTTCTAGAAAACGAGATCAACCGCAACTAAGACTCACTGCAGCCAATTTCCTTCCTTTAAATCAAACCTGGATGCCTCGTCAATGTCATGCGAAATAAAACTCCTGAACAAAGTGGGACCAGGTGAAGCAAGGTTAGACTAGAGTGGCGGACAAACTCTTTGCACCTGGGAGACGTTGAACACAACGTATGTGTACCGGTCCGTCTCGTAGGTGTCGATGGTTTCGCCGTCATCCCAGAACAGATCACCACTGGCCGAGCCGTCGTCAGACAGAGCAGAGACCAGGTGCAGTGGCTGACCGCTGCTGATCCACAGCGTCACGTTGGGCTCCTGAAAGGAAGATCCAAACAGAAACAACAGGAAATATGATCAGAGGAAGGTTTCTCTAACTTATTCACATGCTTATAGGGTGAATGGATGAATGGACTGAGAGACAGAGGACAGACAGACTAATGACAGTAAAACATAAATGATAATGGTCAATGGATGGACAGACAGAAGGACAGATGGATAAACAGACATGCAAACAGAACAATGGAAAGACAAATAAAGTCAAGTTCTTGCTTTTCTACACATATCCAAAATCTGGAAACATCTCCAGATTGTATAGAGATCTTGTTCTTTTTAAGAACAAAAGCTTGTTCTTTCAGAACAAGCTTTTTATTTCTATTTTTAGGATTAAGATAAGCATAAAAAGATTGAAAAAAAAGAAAAAAAATTGATTCCAAACTAATGAGGAAGACAGATGTAAAAAAGTATTGCAGGTATTTTAACATCATTCTTTGTAGAAATTCAGCACAAACACTGCAGGGAAAAAAACTGAATAACTTTTAAAAACCTGCATTTGTTGTTCCATCTGTATTTAAAATACATTAACTGGTTCCTTTCTATTTGTACCCAACATTACTAGGAACCACAAATCTAGTCTGTTCTGTCAAAGTGGAACACTAAATGTCGACAAATATCAGAATATTTGAACTTCCAGCCCCTAAACGCAACACCGCAATGAGTGTCACACCTGTGTTGGAACAATGGAGCCCTGACGCAGATGCAGGTTGATTTTATCCATTGGTGCACTGAGGCGAAGTTCTTCCCCTTTGCTGCTCACAGAATCGCCCTGGGAAGTAAAACAGGACGAGGAGATGAGTTATCACCCTTTATGTAATCACTGTTTACTAATGTTTATGATAAGCAGACTTACAGTGTAGTAGTCATACCACAGGCCTTCTGGGAAGTACCCATCCACATAGTCCACTCCAGGCTCCAACACTGGAGTCACCAATAAGCTCCTCCCCCAGAGAAACTGACCGTCGATGCCGTAAGTTTTTACATCTTTGGGAAACCTGGTGGTTGCACAGGGCCATGGGTCAATCAGAGTTCAGGTCAATGGTAAAATAAATATTAAGAAAAGCGAAAAGTTGTCCTCACTCAAACATGAGCGGCCGAGCTACAGTGTGCCCTTTAACGTGAGCGTGATGAAAGAGGGTGTAGAGGAACGGGAAGAAGGAGTAGCGCAGCAGCAGAGCCTGTTTCATGGCCGTACGGGCCGACGGGCTGAAAGCGGTCGGATCCTGAGGCTGAAAAACAACAAAACTTTAATCATATATTTGTCACTTTTACAACAACAACAAAAAAAACCAACCTAAATAAGGAAAGAAATAAGGATGGAAACAAAGAAAATAAAGGAAAAAAAATAAAGAAACGCAAAAAAAGAGGAAAAAAAAAGAGGAAAACAAAGAAGCAAAGACGGAAAAAATAAACAGAGGTAGAAACAGGACAAGAAAGAAACAAGGAGAAAAACAATAAAACAAAAAGAAACTAAGAGAGAGAGAAGCAGACAGAATGTCCTTTGTTTTGTTTTTTTCACCATTTCTTGTATGGCGTTATCAGCAGCCTCAGCTACATAAAACTTTATTAGATGGATGAGTAAACACACCCAGCAAGCTGGACACCCGGGGAGATTAAACTGTTGCAATGCCAACAACTAGAAGTAACTCAAGCGGATCACGATGTAAGAATGATCTATTCTACAGACTCAGAGTTAAAGGTCATCTGTCATTTTGACTGACACACAATTTTTTTCCCCATCTGAAATCAAAACTTTGCTTTCGTTACATATAACAATACACACAGCCTGTTAAACTAATTTATTGTTAAATTTAATAATTGAAATATTATTTGCAGCATTAAGTGTTTTGCTAATATTCTATTTAGATATCCGTCATTTTACACCCAACTTTTACCAAAGCAAAGCTTCATTCATTCTTACGTTCATGTCAAGGGAGTTGTGGTTTCGTGCGAAGGGATAAAAAGCTCCCAGCTGAGTCCAGCGGACACACAGCTCCTCCTGCGGCTCCTCGCTGAAGCCGCAGATGTCTGCTCCCACCAACGGGATGCCCAGAAGGTTAAAGGTCAACATACCTGGTGGAAATGAAGAGAGAAAAAATAAGTACAAAATGAATGACAGAGCGAGTGTGGAATTTAGTGCCATCTGGTGATAGATTTAAAAAAAACAAAAAAAAAAACTGAAATTTTGAGAATAATCTCAGAAATTTTCAAGAAAACTCTTGGAAATTTCTGAGTTTCAAAAGTCAAAAAATGTAGATTTTCAAAGCTCAGAAATTTCCAGCATCTTTCTAGTAAATTTCAGATTTTTTTTTTTTCTAGAAAATCTGACTTTTCAAGCTCAGAAACAATCCAAGCTTTTTTCTAGATCATTTCTGAGATTTATCTCAAAATTTTTGAATTTTTTGGTGGAAATGTACTCATTTTAAAAAAATTATTTTTATATCGACAATGCCTCTAATACGTCGTTTGAAGGAAAAATGATTCCGTTGTAATTATTCAGCAGAAATCCTGCAGCAGCACGGCTGATGGTGAAGGCGAGGAAGACGTTTACGGCAACGCATCACGATACTCTTGTAAATGGAAGGAAATGTGACTCACCTGCGATGGAGGTGTAAAGGTCCTTCCAGTGGCTCCTATTGTCTCCCAGCCAGTGACCTGAATACGAGCCATGACTGGGGAACGTGGAGCGCGAGATCACAAACGGTCTCTTTGCTAAAATCCTCTTCAGAGCACTGAATAAAACACAAAACAAAGAAAACAAAAGATTAAGGGAAGAAAAAGTAACTTCCTAACATTCATGCTCCGATTCTAAAGTCCAAACCTTGCAGTGGCTTTAGCTTCCATGAGTCCATAGAGACTGTGCAGGTTATAATGCGTTGACAGTTTCTGCTGCGCAGAGGCGCATACAGTTTTAGATCGCAGCAAACCTCCCAGCACACCTGAAACAAACAAGAAGACACAGGTTGTATGACGGCATATGGACGGATCGTACGTTGGAGGACGTTTCGGTTTGTCGTCATCTACCTGGCGTATACGGAGGATTTTCCAGACTGTTTGACGGACAGCCGACGGTGGATCCATCCAGGAAGTTTGACGGCTCGTTCATGTCCTAAAGCGAAACGAAAACGGTGTTAAAAAATAAATTAAATAAATGTTTAGTCACAACAAAACCTCAGAATTTTTCAGATTTTATTGGGATTCTCTACAACAGAGTAGGGCTGCGACTAATTATTTTAGTAATCAATTGTTCTGATGATTAATCAGATTAAAACATTGACACAATCTACAGATTTTTTTTTTTCATTTAACCACTTATGCTGATTTTACAGAATATTAAAAATCTGTTAAAAAAATGTAAATAGACAAATAATTCCAGAAAAATAAACATTTTAATTCATAAAATGTAATGATGTTCTATTTCTTTAGTGTACGCTTGATTGTTCGAGACTAAATGTATCTGCAGCTAAAATAATATTTCTAACATGTGAGAACTTCAGCTCTTTCTGCCAGACTTAACATCAATATAGTTTATGCCGATCTGTGGATTACTTGTATTAAACTATTAATAGTTGGGTAGAAAAAAGATGTTTACAAGGAGCAAATGGCCTTTGCTAAAACATTACAAAATATGAACAAGTTCAAAAGGTATAGCTACAAACCCAAGGCACCGATTAATAAAATGTTTCAATTTAAAATGATATATTTTTGTTTGCTTTACTTACAATCCACAATCCGTCAAATGGCACCTTCTCATGAAACCTCTGCAGGTTTTCATACCACCATTCATGCGTCGCCTCATCGGAGAAGTCCGGAAATGCCGTCAGACCAGGCCACACCTACAAGGAAAGCAGAGAAGAAGAAACATCTGTAGGGATAAAAAAACAAAACAGAAATCACGCCCACAGCTAAGAAAATAAGCAAGTATTAAACACACTTTTCACTAAGCTCACGTTTCTGTTTTTAAAAATCTTCTACTGTTGGTTTGACGGAATCATTTTAACCCTTTTTAAACACTCATAACTGGACTAAAAGATATTCTTGAAGTTATGCAACCTCAAAGTTTTTCAGCTCGGTTTACAAATATATGATAGCAGCACAATATATTGACACAGCAGTATCACTGAGTCAATACTGTAATCTCAAACGACCGAATGGAAGAAATATTCCAAATGCATTGCTGCCCTGCATGGTGATAATATATTTAACCAGTTGAACAAACTCGAGAAGAGTACATGTTATTCACTACAGTTGATAAGTCTGAGTTTTATCGTTCTGAATGTGGGAACGTTGAGAAAACATTCATCTTGTTCTACTAAAGAGGCAGCATAATGCATCTTCCAGGCACATAGCACCACTTTAAAGCACAATCAAGTATCAATCATGTTTTATTTGATATAAAATGTGATTTTATATCAAATCTCATTTGATATAAAATGCTTGTGTCATATATCAAATATGACACACACAACATTTTGTATCAAATATGATTTAAATAAAATTTTGCTTCATTATTTAACGTCTTGAAACCTGACTGTCGCTTTAAGAAACTCCTTTCTGAAAATCTGTTTTCATAAAGGACAACATGGCTCCTTTACCAGCGTTTCACTGAGCAGCAGCTCCTATAATGAGCTCAGCAGATGTTCAGTTCCACCAGCTGTTTGCTAATTGCTGCTGGCTAGTCTGAAGGAGCAGAGTGGGGCAGCAGGGTGATGGTCAGAAACTTGGAAACTGCGGCTCTGAGGAGGAGCTTCATCCTCGAAGGCGGAGCTAGGTCCACCCAGGCGTTTTGCACAGCTGAATGGTTGCCATGAGGAGATTACAGGATTTCAAACATGAATCAATCAAGGCATCACTGCAGGTGTGTTTTAGGAGAGGGAATAACATTATAACATGATGTAAAGCTCAAAAAGTTGATTTTACATAATACCGTCCCTTTAAATAAACACCTCTCATCAAGCCTGGTATTTAAAACTGATGCTGCTGTCCAAATGTAACCACTGGAAGTCTCGCACCCCTAAATCTAATCTGGGAGGAACAGCTATCACAGCATTAAACCGCGGCTCTAAACCTCCAGCGACAGGTTTACAGCAACAGTCTGAGCGTGTGATCGAGTCTTGAGAAAACCAGGAGTGGAGACGTGACCTGCTGATGTCGTAATGCGGCTCCTCTCTCACCTTCCCGATTAGCGTCTTCCCTTCAGCGTCCTTGATGAAGACTCCTCTCTTCAGTCCCTCGTCGAAGGGCCAGTAGGAGCCCTCCGGCTGTGTGCTGCTGATTCCTGGGTCCTGTAGGCGGGACAAGAACCCGGTTACACGCACGCTTCCAATCGGATCCACGGCCAATAAGCACTTCTACGAACCATTATCATGACGTAGGTCTGGTTGTGAGCGTGCAGGTCCCGCACCAAGTCCGGAAGGGTGTTGAAGTTCGTCGGGTCAAAGGTGAAGTCTTTGGCTTGGTCCATGTAGTCAATGTCATTCCACTGGACATCCTGGAAACAGACAGTCGTTATGAATAATATACGACTCTGGTGATTATGTGTCCAATGTACCATAACCAGCTGTTTTGGATTGTTATGCTGGTGGTGACCCAACAAGCCATTTTTAATGTCTTTTTTTTTTTTTAAAAAGGTCTTTATTCAAAATGTCCTGGTGATTCAGTGACTGTTTTGTTTTTGTGAACAAAGACACAGTAGTGAAGAATTTCAACAACAACAGCAAAAAGGGATGACTGATACTAATGAATATTCACCTGCGGTATCCCATAATTTCTCATTCTCTTGACAACTTCCCAGGTGGCATTGCTGGTCTTGTAGCCCCAGCGACAGAGATGGTACCCTAAGGCCCAGTAGACTGGCATGGCTGGCTGTCCTGTGAGAAAATCAGTTGGAAGGAAGACATATCAGAAAACAAACACATCTCAAAGTGATACGTTTCACCATTTCTGTCTGTTTTTGTCAGTCGTTGTTCCATCTTTTTCTTTCAGTGTTCAAGACGACCGGCTACGAGTCGTTTCAGTCACACGTCTTCATCAAAGCACTCTCACTGACCTATGACCTCCACGTACTGCTGAACCACTGAACCGGGATCCGAACCGAGGAACACGTAGAAGTCCAGGATTCCGCCAATGGTACGCCAGGTCAGGGCGGGGCCCGGCTGGAGGGCCACATCTGATCAAACGCAAAAGAAAGCAGCTTAAAACTGAAAGCAAAGCCTTCGTTTACAAATCGGCAGCAAACCTGACAAGAGCTGCAACTGCATAGTCATAACCTCAAAATGAACTTAAATGTCATTATTTTTAGGCTCTTAATTATGCATCTGAAATGTTTTTTTGTTCTAATGGGGTGAGCAACAGACAACAAATAACCACAAGACTGAATTTTCAAAACAAGAACTGGATGCACATGTCCCTCAGATGAAAAACATTTGACCACTCGTCTCGGCTGAACCGCCAGACTCAATTCTATGGGTAGAAATCTTGGCAAATTTAAGCATAGTAGAAATTGTACAAGGTGGTTGACTTAATGAAGGAGGACGACTAATCTTCCATGAATGCTAATGCTAGTTAGCATAACCACCGATGATGGACGTTAAAACTGTTTTCTTGGACCGTTAAGTTGTTTCTCTGCCGTTAGCGCATTTAGCAGCGACCACAAGAGGTTTATTGACAGCGCTAACACCCTCCCCCTGCCTCTGATTGGTTGAGTTTGGTTGGGAGCGGTGCATTTATTTTTAAACGTTAACTGTAGTACTGGGAGAAGGCGTTCTATTTTTTTCCACAGATTTTACTGTCAAGACAGAAAGAAGAAATTTTTAAAATAAAATAATTTGTAAAACTTACGTGATTATTTAGTGATCTTGAAATGGACACAAAGTAATTTAAAACAGTTCATTTAAATTTCTTTACATGTTGGCATTTGATAAAACATTACTAGTGACCAAATACGGTTGTGCCAGTAGATATTTGAGCTTGTGTGTCTCATTTTAATCACGAGTGAATTAGAAAAGAACAGTTAAAATCCATCGATAAAAGTCCTACATGTATTATTATCAGCCATTCCTAAAAATAAGATTTGTGTACCAATGTATCAATGTGGAACCGGTTGAAATGTTTTCCCCATGAAATGTAATATTTGAAATAATGTGATCATTACTCTCTCTGAGAAATGGCTCATATTTAGAACCAGACGAGGACTAGACATAAAAAATAAATAAAAATCTGCCTGAAAAACAATTTGAATCATTTTATGTCTACTTTGCAGTAATTGGAACGATCCCAAACAAATAAATGATTACATGTCAGATTTAGAGGCGATGCTCTTTAACAACACTGGGAAGTTGAGGTTGAATCACATAACTGAAAGCAATCACATGAAAAACAAACTTCCACTTTTCTAGGATTTCTTCATTTTGTCAGCAGGTATTATTCACACTGTTTCAAAACTCTGTGCTTTTCACCGTCTTGTGTACAGTAACTAGTACTGTACATCTAATTGTCGGTATGTCTGACCCATGGCGTTGCTGTTCAGCAGGAAGAAGCCGTGTGCGTCCCCACCGTCCTCCATCGCCAGATAAAACGGATGAACCCCGTAGAGATTCGTCCGTTCCTACAAACCAGGAAAAAAACAAAAAAAAGCACAAACCAACTTCAGCCTTATCATTCAGCTCAGAGCCAGACTCATACAGGGACTGTTAGAATAATAAAACGAAGGCCGTAAAGCGTCATCTGTGTTAGCTTGATCAAAGGCTAGGCTGTCGTAGCAATGAGAAACACAAACAAAGCAACGATTAGCGTGTTTACCGTGGGAGGAACATCTCTGGCCCACATGGTGAGTGTGTTCCACTGGACGTCGTGCAGAAAGGTGGAGCGGTGTTCACCCAGGCCATAAATGAACTGACTGGGCAGGGCGGAGGAGAACTGGAGGAACTGATCAGCATAGAAGAGCGGCGCCACTGTGGTGTTCAGGCTAATGGAGGAAGAAGAAAAAAAACAACAAAAAAATTCATCGGTACATGGAGGTTGATTTTATGGAAGCATATAACAGGGATTTTATAGTAAGGGCTGCAACAAGCAATTGTTTTAGTAATCGATTAATCAGTTATTCTGATGATCAATACACCTTTTAAAAATGGCACATTTTATAGATTCTTCATTTAAAAATGTTTTGTATACAATATTATTAATAAAAAAACATTTAAATAAGAAAATAAACATGTATTTGCCTAAAATGCAATAATGTAGCATTTCTTCAGGAAATCTGAACTAGTCACTAAAACTAGGCCACTTGAGGAGTTTTGGGATATATATATATATATTTTTTTGTTTTTTTTGTTTTTTTTTTTTGTACAGTTTTGCCTTAATTACTGCTCTGGATATGTTGGGGGTTTTTCAGCAAATTGCATTTATTTTTGTCTTCATACTTAAGCTAATGATTAATCACTAACTAAATTAGTTGGTCATTAATTTTTTTTTTTTTTGTATGATTCTTTCAGCCCTACTTGAAACAATGTCAAGCAGAATATGAACATGAGACGTGACAGCGGTGCTTTAATGGTGCATTCATGTACATCTCGAACACTGAAACATATCATGTCATGTAAATGACACGCCTGCACAATGTCATTTAAAATACCCTAAACATTTATTGTTGCAATGTCCCTGAAGTCAGTGACTCCAGATTGAAACAAACCAAAATTGCGTCTAAAACTGATGCAAGGACTGAACCGTGATTTTTTTTCTTCTTTTTATTTTGTTTGCAACAACTTACACGGGTAGTAGTCCAAAAATAATAAGAAAAAAGAGAAAATTACGATTCAGAGAAAACAAGAGGATCTTTCAAAAACAAAAACTCTTCTGTTTAGTTTACTTAGCGGTCTTCTTATCTTGTTCACATTCTCAGCACAAGGAAAGATAGAGGAGGGAATTGATGATAACCGAGCAAAACAGGGGTGATGATAAATAAAATTTAAAAAAAAGAAGAAAAAAAAGAAAAACTGAAACATTTTAAGGTCAGACTCACAGCACGGTTCCTGTAGACTTCCTCTTCACCACGAGACCAAAAGGCTGCTTTGAAAGCTCTATGACGTAATCGGGGTTTTCTGCTTTCTTGGTGGCAGTGGGGACAGAGAGCGGGACCTCAAACCGTGAACTGGAGGGGTCTGTTATCTGCAATTCAGTAAAGAAAAAAAAAAAAGAAGAAAGTTCACCTAAATTTGTAGAAAAATATTGACTCTTCAAAAATGTTGACTCTTCATAATTGCAGGCAGAGCATCTAATTGGTGCAGATGGAGGCAGTGGGGACATAGTTAGATTGAGGTTCTGTTACATTAATATTGGTTGTAGTTCTTTTACTTCGTCTGATTCATCTAATGTAGCTATTTAATGCAACTGAAAGAGGTTTACATCACTTTTAGTGGATATTAATACGCTGTTGCTAGCTGTTTAACTTGCTAGCTCTGTGTCTTGCTAGCTTCCACCACTCACAAACGTCCTTTTCCAACAAACTCACAGTCAAATGGCATCTTTCTACTACAACCATTATCGGTAAAAATAAATATACAAATAAATTCTGTGGCGCCTCCATTAGCCGTCTTTGTGTTGTGACGCTCGTGGCACAACATTTTTTGACTTGTCATAAATGAATTCAGGTCAGCTGCTATTAGCTGGAGATCACGTTTCAGTCTCATGAAAGAGGTATTATCTACTTTAAGGTGATTATCTTCCTAGACAAGGCACAGATGCAGTAGCATCACAAGGCATTGTTCAAACTTTGAACCGTCTTTGCAACCTCTTTTAGATAAGAGGTTGCAAAGTATCAGTCTGAGTGATACAGATAAAGAACAAAGTAAATACACTGTGTTGTTAAGAAACATCTAAAGTTTGCCAACTGCAGTTCAGCATTTTCTTTATCTCTTCAAACTGTGGCTTCATAAAACCAACCGTGACCCAAAAACCTCTCAGGATATTCTCCAGAACAAAGATCCCTAGATCTTATACAACATGTTGCACTACCCAGGAATCACCAGAGCAGGTTTGGGAGACTAAAACTGCTCCTGTACTCACCCTGACACGCAGGCGTGTGTCCGTTTCGTGTCTTATCTCCATCTCCAGAGTGAGGATGTCTCCAGGGTAGTAAGTCTTCACGTCTTTTACCAAGGTACCTTTGAGTCCCATCGACGTGTCTTTCGATGACACCAAAGAGTATGAGGGGAAGTCCGGGGGATAGAAACACCATGGGATACCATTTTTCCTAGATCTGCCACTAGTTGAGCCAGAAGCGGGGATGAAGCAGCAGCTCCTGGCCTCGCACAGCTCCCGGGTCACAACCACCCCTTTCTCGGGGTAGCAATCGAACCTCCACGCCTCTGGGGTCGCACTGCAAGCTTTGGAACGTGCCGCGGTCACCGTGTCGTTTACGTCCGCTTGTAACCCGGGGCCTAGAGCCTGCCCTGGCGCTGGCGGCAGCGGCCTGTGCGCCTGGCCAGATGTGGTGCGCAGCCAGTATATGGTGTGCAGCAGCCAGCCCCCGAACAGGACCAGCATCAGGCTGCCCAGTATCAGCACAGCTTTGGTGATTGAGCATGACAGCCTTCTGGGGAGCAGAGAGGTGCTGTCTGGCTGTGGCACCTGAGAAGAATTAAAGAAAATAATAAATTAATCCAGAGGCTTGTTGTGGTTTCTCAGTTTGGTTTTTTCCCCCTTTCCTCAGGTTTAGAGGCAGACGTCAAAGGAAGGTGACTTCTGTTCTCTCTATTCTTCGTTCTCTCCTCTCCTCCTATATCCTTTACTTTTGAACCTATTCCCTACCTTTCTTGCTTTCTTCTTCATCTCTTTGTATATTGCATTTGAAATAAACCCAAATAAATTTCTAGTTAAGTTTAAATATCTAAATCAAGTGGAACATCTTGGTAAAAGCTCCACTTGCGGCAGTAGATCTGTTGGGCCTCACCTTAATACTCGGACAACAGCTCTGAACGACAAACTGCCAGACAGAATATGTTAGATCATTTAAATTACTACACTCAGCTGTCATTTAAAATGATGAGTGATTGTGCAACATCCCAGGTAATATCTGCCCCTTAAAAATCCAGATTTGCAAACAGAAATTGTCTAGGTGTAGATAAACATCAAAGAAAGAGAAAATAATCAAATAATCACAAAAATACAAGTAAAAAAAAAAAAAAAATGAACTCACGGCCACATCTTCTTGAGCTGGACGATGATGCTCTTCTGATAAAAGTGCACCGGAAAACTGGACGTTTTCAGGATTCAGCCTCTTGTAAGACACCATTGTAATAACAGTCTGTCACACAGAGCTGGACAAAAACAAATAAATACCTTTAGGATGGTCACGTGATCCGACATCCAACACACCCAACACAAATGAAACGACTTAAAACGACTTATTTAAACACGTTTATTTACAGCGGAACCATTTCTTGTCATTAATAAATTGCGCAATCAGTTAAAAACGAAGGTGATATGTGAAGCGAAAAGATAAGTGTAAAATGTTTTCACGTACTGCGTATATTAGTAGCCGTAGTTATAGAGTTTAAACAACAAAGAGAAATGTCGCCTCTGATACTAATAGCAATAGGTTTGTTCAAGTATTACGGCTATAAATGCAGCAAATAGATACCGAAGACTAAAGTGTGCTGATATATAGCATTCGGTGTATTTTAATGTTGGCTAACTTCAGCAGCAGAACAGTTTTTAGCTAACATTGTGGCTTTGCCTGGAAGAAACGTCATATTGCGAGGCTCTTACCTGAACTTTGAACTTCTCAGGCACGGAATAGAGCAGCCAAAGGAGCCTCTGCTTTAAACAAATGTTAGCATTACAAAGTGTTTCCCTGCGCTCATGCACTCGTCCCCTGTCTGCATGCTGCACGTCTGTTTATCTAAAAGCTGCGTTCAATAGCCCTCGGAATATTTTCCACTTCCGGTTTATGGTTCGTAAATTAAAAAAAATAATAATATCGTATGCTTAGCTCGACATTATTATTTTCGTTGATACAGTGAGCAACTGTATCAACGGTTACAGTTGTACAGTTGTAAAAAGGGGGACAAAATTAGCTTTTTTAAAAAGGAATTTTTTTTCCCCTTTTATTGAAAGGGAATTTAAAATTCCCTTTTAAATTCATTTTAAAGTGAATTTTATCTATATAAAAATGTTTTATGCAGCTCATGGTGGCGTTTTAAGACCGCGGTGCGTTCAGGTGCAACTTGTACACCACATAATCTTTATTAAAATAAAGGTTTGAACAATAATTAAACAATAATTAAACAGTAAAATATTGTTTAATTTGTGTTAAAATACCCCCCAAAAATAATGCATATTATTATTATTATTATTATTATTATTATTATTATACTATTCCTACTATCTAATGCATTTGTCAATGAGCAGCTTTTTAATAAGTCGACAAAGTTAAACAAAAACAAAAAATAAGTAGTTTTGAGATTACAAAAGAAAACCCAGAACACAAAATAGTAAATGACATGTTCTCACCCTGCAAACCTGCCTCAAAATGTTACATTTCTCAATATGTCCAAAATTACTAAGTGTTTGTGGAAGTATTTTTAACTCTTTCATCCGAGTCATTTTCACTGGACTACAGTCCTTTTCACACAGTCAAACAGGAGCACAATGCAATGTTAAATACTTTTATTGTAAGGCAACACATCTGATACAGCTACATCATTAAATATATCCACCATCCACACAGCATAAAAATCATTTCCTCTTTGGATAATGCATCCTTTTGGTGACAGTATTCTGTATACGGTTGGTTGGCTGTTTTGATAGGCGCAAATCAACGTTACAGAGCAAATTTGAAGCATTTCACAAAATTGTTGAACCGTTCGAAGGAGTATGTGACACCCAGGACAATCTTTTGTCTTCTTAACACAAACATATCTGGATTCTTGAACTGTTGGATCAATTCGGAGCGTGCGTGCTCTCTCAGGGATGTTTCATCGTTTTAAAGACACACGTAATAACGATGCATTTTCTTATTCACAAAAGATTCATTAAATAATCAAGAATAAAAGAACACGTGTTTCATGTCCCATACGCGTTTGGTCCTTATTGTATTGAAAACATTCAAGCTTATTCCTTTTAAAAACAAAATTAAAAAGTCTACTCATTTTTAATTTTAAAAACAAAATGAGCTAATGTCCACTGTAAGACCCAACAAGTATACTTATCTGTTCCATGTTCACATTCAAAATTAATGATATGACAAGCATTGTTTGGACAAAGTGGAATCACCTACAACTCTAAATACAAGAAAACAGTAAATTTGAATAATTGAGACTTTGCAACATGAAACTTTGAGTGTTAGTTGTAGAAATTTACAGACGTGTTCAAAATAATATCAGTTCAACATAACATGTATGTTGCTAAGTCTGTCTAGTTAAATCAGTCATTCAAAGTGAGGCAGCACATGTTGGTAACAGGGCAATCCCTATGAATCAAACACCGGACTTGGAATAAAAAGTTGACTGGAGCGGTGAAAGTTTGTAAAGAAGTGAAAAGTGAAAACTAAAGTACTGATTTTCCATGCACTGTGTAGAAAATAAAGGTGTAAATGTCTGCCAAAAAACTCCGAAATGTTCAAGATGTAACAAGGACATTTCTCAACTAGAAAAGCCAAAAGTTTGCTAGAAAAAATACTCTGAAATTTTGAGATTGAGTTTTAAAAAAAACAAACAAAATAAAAACAAAAACACAAAAATTTATTAATTTCAAAAGTTGAACATTTTTGACTTTTCAAACTAGGAAATTTCCTACTTTTTTTTCCCTAGCCAAGGACAGAGGTTCCTTTGGTAAATATTTACCCCTTTTTTCCAGTGATCCTAATATGCTGTGAGATAAAAGACCAGGAAGAAAACAGAAAGATGCCATTTGAATGGATCAAAGAAAAGGACGAAAACTTTGGAAAACTCCAGAGTTCACATATATTGTACCTTAAAAATGACAAGACCAAGATGTGAAGACATTTTTGGCAAGAAGCCGTCACAAAGTCAAATTATTGAAAAAAAAAAAAAATAGTGAGCAGGTTACAATTTGCCAAAGAACAAACTGACTGACTGTCCTAAAGTGAATTGGTGCAACATTTTGTTGAACAATAACAAGATTCCTCCTTTTGGATCCAAGTCCAAAAACATTTAGTTTTGGTTACCATACATTAAAGCACGGTGACTCAGGTATCATGCTGTGGTCATGTTTCTTTTCATCAAATACCAGAGGTTAGTGATCAGTTTTAAAACACTGAAAGAACTAAAGACGTCACGTCACTTTAGGCGAAGAGAAAGAGAAAATCCCCTAAAAGCAGAAGCTTCACCAACATCCCAAACGCAGCAGTAAAGCAGCAACGTTTTGGTCCCAAACTGACCAGATTGACGTTAGGAAAATGCCAGCCCAGATTCTGGAGCTTAATCCAGATGAAAACATTTGGGATGCCACTAAACGTGCTGATGAAGAGGCAAAACGAACTCTGGAATGTGTCCGATCGTGGTCGCCTGTTCAGGATGAAGTCACTTCGACTCCAGTCTGAATCCTTCCTCAGAGACGGCGGTTACACGAATAAAAATTAATACAAAACATTCGTCCAGATTCAGAGGAAAACTGAATCTTCAGGAAACTTTTGAGTAGAAGGAAATATCTAAACACTTGTTAATTAAAAAAAAAAAAAAAAAAAAACTAATAAAAAAAAAAAAAAAAAAAAAACTTACTAATAATCCATTTTCTTTACTTTCTGTATTGAGATGTTATTGTTTTCCTAAGGTTTTGATTGTGGATAGAACATGCAGCGCTCTCAATGCATTTCTGTGTGTAAATATGAACTGTTATAACAATTTGGAGCTTTACTCCATTTATTAAACACATACTGTGAAAACTCTGGACACAACTGAGGCATGTACTGTAAAGCAGGTTTGACATATCATATCACTTAGTGACTAATCTCTTTTTCTCTTGACATAAACAAATAAAAACCGATAACCTAGTTAGAAATTTACTTCAGTCCTACAACGGAGGTAGTATTTTGGGATATGAACCGTACTGGTGGCGGTTTGTGGAGGTTGCTGGAGACAGAAGGCGTAAATTCTTCGTTGAAGTTAATAATTTGGGTTTTAAACCATTAAAATCTCTCAGCACCTACGTTCTAAGGTACAAATAATAACAATAAAAAATTCCGGTCCCGCAGGAGTGTGTGTCACTGCGAGGTTTCGAATTTGAAAGAGAAAAAGCACGCTATGGCAGGGGGGTCCGAAGTTTTTGTCCTGAGCAAAAATCGTCAAGGCAAAAAAGTTCTTAAAAAAAAAAAAGAAAATCATTTTTAAAAACATTTAAATCACCAAAAATGTATAGTGTTTTATTAGTGTTTTATTTTTTACTACTTAACAAGATAAGTAAAAAATTATTTAAAGGGGTTGAATTTTTCAGAGGAAAGTTTAAATCATTGTACATCCAGAACTTAAAAAGGGTTTTGCACGTTTTCATAACAAGAAAGGAATCCAGTTTGAACATTCTTTTGCATAATAAATTGTCTAATTCTCAGTAATAAAAACAGAATTGAAGTCCCTCTTACTCTAAACATGTTAATTGTATTCAGCCAAGTAAAAAAAAAATAAAAAATTCAAAACAGATTTAGTTGCTTTCAGAGTAAAAGTCACGAGCCAAAATCGTGATGTGATTCGTTTTACTCTGGCTGTGCTTCCTTTAACCACTAAATTATACAAATTGAATTTAAAAAAATACATTTGCTAAAAGTGTTTTGTGTGTTTTTTTGATGTTAGCAGAATAGCTCGAAAGACGTCTGAACATTTGTAATAGAAACTTTGCTGAAAATGAAGAGAAAGCAAAAAGTATGACTATTAAAAGACACATTTCTTGTGTCCAAGAAGATTCTAATTTGCCTGTAATAATTTTGCATGAATAAAACATAAAATGTCCCCCTTTGCATCAATCACCTGAGCTTGGGGCCCCAGTCAGTCCAATCAGCCCACCTGTGCCATACTTTGGACACCCCTGCAATAAGGTGTGTATTTATTAAACATCTTTTAATTTGTTTCATAGTGTTGACAGTTAGCACAGTGTCACTTTTTTTTCAATATATCAAGCAACGTGACATCACGTTGCTACGTGTCTATACATCAATTTGACTTTGCAACTTAACTCCTCACAATTGCAAAATCTTTCTCCAGGTATGTTTTTGATGAACTAATATTATAACATGATGTTAAACTCAAAAAAATCAATTTTACACGATGACGAAGTTAAATGGTGCATCTCAGAAAACCAGAGGAAAAAAGTTATTTTTTTAAAAATTATTTTCAAATGGTATTGACTAGAACTTGTTTCAGTATAAATTCTCTACTACAGACAAAAAACTGTAAAATAAATAAATAAATAGTGCTGAACCCAGGTAAGGAGTAACCCAGCTTTGTGTTTCTTGATGAGCAGCTAATCCTGCTTGGTAGCACAGACCACAGCTGTGTTTCTGTTCATAAGGCTGTTTGAACACTTTAGAGATAAATATTTTAGTTTTTAACACATTTTATATAGAAGCATCACAGATAGGTAACAATAAATTCACAGAGGTAATTCGCTACTTTCCACTTTCTCAGATTTACAGACTTTGATCTTGTACTAAACACCACCAATATATATCTGGTTAAATAAATAGGGTTTTTTTTCAGTCATTTTTCTCCGTTATGCACATATTAATGGGGGAGTTATTGTCGCTCTCGTAGAAGTCGTCATTCTTCGTGGCGGCCGGAGACGTTCCCTCGGTCTCAAAGTGTTTCCTCCTGTGGAGCCTGAGGCTCTGCGAGCGGCTGAAGCCCCGCCCACAGACGTCGCAGCCGTACGGCCTCTCGCCGGTGTGCAGCCTCACGTGGTTTTTGAGGCTGGAAGCGCGCGTGAAGCTCTTGTTGCACTCGGGACAGTCGAACTTCTCCCCCAGGTGGATTTTTTCGTGTTCCCTCAGTCGGCCGGACTGGTTGAAGCTGCGGTCGCACACAGAGCAGTGGTACGGCTTCTCACCCGTGTGGGTGAGCCGGTGTCGGTTCATGGCGCCTGAGTGGGCGAAGCTCTTGCCGCAGTCCGGACAGGAATATGGCTTTTCTCCCGTGTGGACTTTAAAGTGACCTTTTAGCTGACCCTTCTGTGTGAACTGTTTCCCGCAGAGGGAGCACTGGTAGGGTTTCTCGCCCGAGTGAATGCGCATGTGGATCTGCAGCGCCGACATCTTGTGGCAGTCTCTCCCACAGAGCCCGCAGCAGTAGGAACTCTTCGAGTTGCTTCGACTTTGCTTTTCCTCGGGCGATGTCGGAAGACCGCCTTTTTCAACGTCTTCGTCAGCATCCGGATTTTCTGTAGACAATTTGGATGGAAAGACTTTAAAACTGACATGTTGTCGGAGCGCAAACAGGGTTTGTACACTTTACTTACAGTAAACTCCAGGTATTTTTAAGGTAAGTTTTCATACTCTTCCAGCGCCACACTTCAGAGACAAAAACAATACAAAATGAACCAAAAAAAAAAATACCGTTTCAATTCACTATTGTATATAATTTATTACAGTAATTTATTACTGTATTCTGCTATTGTCAAAAAACACAATTTCCCAATTGTGGTGTTTCCAATAAATAAGAAACACAATTAAAATCAAACGTGAAAAAGTTTGTTCACGTGAGAAGTCATTAGAAAACACACAGCGCCATCATCACGTCTTGTCTTCTTCGTGTTTTCCTCCTGTAGTGACATTCCGTTTTTGATGACGTGAGATGCGGAAAAGTGTTAACGTTGCAGTTTTGTGAAATACACCAATTGCTATACGGCCGAAAAACCACCTCATCCAGTGCAAAAACTCTTTACCGAATAACGTGATTTTTTTATTTAATTGCCATATTCAAAATTTGTGGAAAGCAAGTCCACAAACTTAGTTTCCAAGCTGTTAAGGCTTTGTATAGTCACTGGGGTCTGAAGTTTAACATCCCGTATTTGTACTGGCAACATCCTGTCCTGCTGTGCCCCTGTCTCTGCCACCACTGTCCCTGGTTCTGAACAGTCTGAGTCTTAGAATAAAAGTCATTTTTCATAACTCACAACGACCCAAACATAGTTCAACTCAACAGCGGGTACTGACACTGCTTAAGTACATGTTTAAGTGAAGTTCATCCAACTTGCACAAAACCCAAAAACCATGACGATAGACAATAAAGCCACTTCCTAAAAAGAACATCATCACAGACGCTTTTCATGCCTGAAATAGCATCTCAGTGCTAAACATGTTGTAGCACCACAGACGTCCCCAACATTAAAGTCAGCCCACATTTCTAAAGAAGGATTTTTTTAAAAGAAGTTCCATGAATGATTACGGAGTCCTGAAACACTGGAAAGCTGATTGGCTAGAATTGCACTAAGTACCAATCTGATGGTTGAAGAACTTAAATAACAGATTAAAAATAAATTTCTGGGGTTTTAATTGAAAATCTTGCTTTTTTTAGTCTTCGACTGAATTGCAATTGATTCATCGCATTTTAATTAATTACTGTCCTTAGATAGAAAGTTGAACTTGCCATGGCAGATCTGATGCACAGATCAGCCTGATTTGTGCATCTCTAGCTCTATTTGTGTGACAAAATGCTACAGTAGGGTTGGTGTCTCCTTACCGTTTACTGACCCCTCCTCTTCATCTTTTACTGTAATCCTAATCTCTTTGTTGCTTTGCTGATGCAGCTCTTCATTTTCTTCCGCAGCCTCACAATTCTCCCCATCTGATGCGTGGTCTGGAGTTTCCTCTGTCAATGTAAGGACACGACCCATATGAACATTACATAATATCACTAAAGTTAAATTTACATTTAAAGGGCCAGTATTAGGTATTTTTCAGGAACATAAAGGCACTTTACAGCACACCCAAGTAACAATGTTACCTTCAGTTGTAATAAGAATGCTGCATGTGTAGAAATTTGACGTTGTAATTTAACGCCTTGAAACTGGGGCTTGGTTCCATTTTCTTTCTGAAACTCCACCTCCAGGAAGTCATCTCAACGTTAACAACATTTTTACCAGCTTTGCATTGAGAAGTAGCTCGTACAATGAGCTCAGCAGAAGCTCAGTTCCACCAGGTGTTTGCTCATTGCTGCTGGCTAGTCTGAAGGAGCTGAGTAGGGGGTAGGGAGGCACGAGATAGCTGCTCTGTGAGGCAGAAGCTGAGAATCTTGGAAACTGCTGCTCAAAGGAAGAGCTTTGTCCTTCAAAGCGGCTCTTGGTCCACCAAGCGTTTGGCACAACTTAATGGTTGCCATGGGAAATTAAAGGATTTCTCAAACATGCATAAAAGAATCAAAGCAACACTCTAGGTATATTTTTCATGAGGTAATAACATTATAACATGATGGAAAGCTCAAAAAAGTGAATTTTACATAATACTGACGCTTTAATTCAGCAAATAATGAGGAGGATATCGAGAATACTTTGAAGTACCGTATAAAGGTTCCTCCTCTTCTTCCTGTTTCACTATAACCTTCACATGGGGAGTGGAAATGTGGTTCTCTGAAGGGTTTTCCATTGTCCTCGGGATAACTTCTGCCTGAGGGGATATGACACAGTTAGGACGCTCAGCGGCATTTGGGGAAGTCTCGCTTTCAGGTACCATAAAATACAGTTTCATTAAAAAAATAAAAATAAATAACTGGGTAAACTAAAGAAACAAGTTTCAAAATTCTGTGTCCTGTTAATACCTCACAGATGATGGAGTTACCCTGGCCCTCCAGGTACGACTCATCTGCCGATGCTCGACTCACTCCCAAGACGACATCAGGGACGGACTCGCTCTTGCTCGACGTACACGACCGCCGGTGGTTTCTCAGAGTTCCCGCTAACGAGAAGTGCCGTCCGCAGTCACCGCAGGTGTATGGTTTCTCTCCTGTGTGGATCCTGGTGTGCCTCCGAAGTTCCCCAGGAGCGACAAACGACTTGTCGCACTGAGAGCAGCTATATGGCTTCTCTCCCGTGTGAGTCCTCATGTGCGTGGTGAGGGTCCACTGCTGTGCGAAGGTCTTGCCGCAGTCGGAGCAGTGGTAGGGGGTGATACCGGTGTGGAGGCGCTCGTGTCTCACCAGTGTTCCAGACAAGGCAAACCGTTTGTCACAGAATGAGCACTGGAAGGGCCTTTCCCCAGTGTGAGTCCGCTGGTGGTCCCTCAACTCGGCCGCTGAGTTGCAGCTCTTCTCGCAGTCCGAGCATGGGAACTTCTTCCTCGTGAAGCCCGCGACTACTTCGCAGTGCATCGCCTCCAGGTGTGTCTTCAAGTGCCAGTGCCGAGAAAAGCTCTTCAGGCAGATGGAGCAGTGGTAAGGCCTCTCGCCCGTGTGAGTCCGCCGGTGGAGCCGCAGCTCCCCCTGACTGGCAAACCTCTTGGCGCAGAAAGTGCACGGGAACGGCTTTTCGCCCGTGTGGACCCTTTCGTGGATCATGAGGAGCCCTTTCTCTGGAAATCTCTTTTCGCACATGGAGCAAGGGAAGGGTCTCTCTCCTGAGTGAGTGCGCAGATGTCGCTGAAGCTTAGAGGCGTAAGGAAAGTCTTTACCACAAACCGAGCAGCTGTGGAGGGATGCTAGCTTTTCACTCTCACTCTGAATCAATTTCTTGGAGGGAATCTCTGGAGGTACGACACCTGAGATGGGATTTACTCCTGTGTGAACACAAATTAAGGAATAGCACAATATTCAGTGACATTCAGTGGATCCCAGAGTGTTTGTTTGCATCAACTATTCCACATATTTTTTATGACATACAAATGAGAAAACTTCATATTTTTACATTTTTAATTGTGAGAACACAGATACATCTGCCTAAATTTTGGGAGAGCGGCGATTGGCTAATACTTGGCTGTGAAAGGGATCTTGCCCAACTCTCGTCTTATGCTAAAATCAGCTACTGTTCCCCTTTGTACTGTGCTGAGAGAAGGATGACTGACACCTGAGTGAAGTTGGCCCCCACAACTTCTTCAAATCAGACAAAATTGGTGTCATACATTTGTGCAGCAAAAATTCTCGTTTGTTCTTCTATCATTTTAAAGATATAAACAAACGTTTCTAGAGGTCATCAAAGGTCAACCAGCCCTTCCACCTTCTTCAAATCAAACAAAATGGGTTTCAATCAACTCGGCTACATTTGTGCTGGTTTGTGCAGCAAAAATTTTCATTTGTGCAGCTATCATTCTAAAGCTATTAAGAACAATACGGATTTCTAAAGGTCATCAATGGTCAATGATGTGTGAATTTCATTTGACATTGTTAAGTGCTAACCTATGAACATGAATACTTTAATTTTAACGTTGATGAAATTCACTTGGAACTAGGTCTTATTTAGACTGGGCTGGTACGACACACTGTATTTTAGTTTCTGACCACCAGAGGGCGCTATTAGGCAAACTATACTGTTGAAATACGAAAAGTAGGACTAGATCAAAACATGTGCTAACTAATTAGTCTGCTGTTTACATCTCAATTTTATTATCAACAGTCATCAACACTTATTTTCACGACTTCAAATCAGTGCACAAACTTTATAAACAGTCCATTTAAAACTGTTCATTGACCTTTGATGAAACATCTAGAACATTTTTTCTTAACATCTTTAGAATGATAGCAGCACAAACAAAAAATGTTGCTGCACAAACGTTTGACAGCTATTTTGTTTGTTTTCATAAAAGTGGGGGGCTGGTTGACCTTTTGACCTTTAACATTTCATTAATATCTTCAAAGCCAAAGCAGCACAAACGAAAATTTCTGCTGCACAAACCAGCACAAACGGAGTCGAGTTGATTGACACCCATTTTGTCTGGTTTGAAGAAGGTGGGGGGGCCAACTTCACCCACGTCTGACAGACACACCCACCCACCAGATTATGTCTGCACCTGCACGATTAACAATAGTCACCCCACTGTCGCCAATTTAGCAACTTTGTTGCTGTACTTTGTGAGCTTTCAGTAAAAAAAAAAAATTTTTTTTAATCATTATCGGTCAAATACGTAATCGGTAGGTCGGGTTTTTTTCAAGCTTGCTAATCGGCCAGAAAACTACAATCGATGTGCCTCTATTTAAAACGAAAAAAAGTTGAGTCATGTTTTGTTAATAGCCAGTTTTATTTGTTCTACCAAAGTTGCATGCTGATTCTACTATTCAGCATGTTTTAAACTTTTTTTAAAAAAGGAACAAAAACCCACAAATATTAATCTTTCTACACTTAAGATCTTTATTTACTTACTGACTTCGGAGAACTCCACTTCTTCCCCGTCTGAGTTGATTAGACCACCGACTTCTTGCTCGTCTTCGTCGACAAGGACCACCGCTGGTCCAAAGTGGTCAGAGTTCTCTGAACCCATCTCAAATATACGATCTAACAAAAGAGAGAGCCAAGTTTGACTGTAACAATACGGGCAAACAGCTTATCATGAAGGCGAAGAATAAGAGGGGAATATTTTTGTGTCAATAGTGTCCAAGTACAACCAGGTATAAGTTTCAAAGTCAGGTGCCAGTAAAGTGAAATTTTTAAGACAAAGCTTCAACTGTTTACTGCCTTATCAAATACAATCACTGATTTTTGTGTTTGTGAATCAGTAAAGGCTGGGTTATGTAAAAAAATATCCTCAGTTCCTCAGGTGTATTTTATCATATCAGTTTAGACAAGTTATTATAATAATAATGATGATTTTGGTTATTAGCACATTGCAGACCAAGCATCAAAACAACAGAAACTGAAACAACGAAATGGTTTTCCAGATTTTTCAACAATGGCTTACTGGTGCAGAATTATGAGATAAATTAGTAAATGTTTTTTTGTGATCGGCGGTATTTTGTCGAAAGTGAAGTGTATCAACAGGACGGCTACTAGCTGCACACTTCCAAAAAGCTAACTTTTACCAAAATAAAATTGAGCTACAGGAAGAAAAACATTGAAATCTAACTAATGTAGGATGAGCCATGAAGAAAACCACTAAAAGACTGCAAAAGATTTGAAACTGCAGAAACACAGATGGATTTAGTTCGGAGCTCTGAGACCTGCCGATCTGCAGTCTGGACGGTATAAGTTAATCTTTTAACCCAAGGGTCGCTGGTTTGAACCACTGTCCATCTGTCTCAGTTATTGGCAGGTCGTCTACATTTCCAGTTGGTGGTCAGACATGCATTTCAACATTTAAAACGATAAAGAACAAGTTAATGTCTTTAAAAAATAATACCAAATGCAGGTTTGAGCAATTTTTCAATAAGTAATTCAATTAAATGTTAACAAAAGAATAACATTTAAAGTACAAGTGATATTATTTTAAGACTTTTTTTGTCAATAGGTTGGAAACTATGTTTTTTATGTGTTATTTTACCACAAATGTTAACATCACATAGAGAAAATGTATCTATCCTTTTTTGTAAATGTTTTCTATTTTCTTAAAAAATAGAATTAAAATGTTTGTTTTTTTTGTTTTATAAATGATACATTTCCTGTAATCTGGTATTTTTCAAAAAGTATAGGTAAACTATAATTTTAATTTTTTTTTTTTCAAAAAGTCTGGTTACATTTGCACCTCTAAATGAGTTTAGGGCAAAAATGTTTCATTGGATTATAAAGGTTGCAGACCAGTGTTTTTGATAAAAGCATATGAAATCATAAAAACGCACCAGCAGTCCATGTCAGGAATGGGAAATTGATGTTTTCCAACTAAACTGTGACTGAGTTCGGGTTATTATTAAGAAGAATGGACAAAAGTTTTAAAGCTCAAAATAAGTAATGCAATTACAGTTGAGGGCATTTTGACAAATTATAGACTTAGGGCATGGAGGTTAAATTTAAAGGCAAGCCACACTTTTCAGAGATATCTTTGTAAAATAAATAAATTTAATTAATTAATTAAAAAACAATGTATCATTTCCCTTTCAACTTCACAAATCCTACTGAAACATATTGAAGTTTGTGACTGTAAAGGTCCAAAAGGTAAACAGGTTAAAGGGTGTCGGTGGCTCAGTGTTGTCTCCACCCTGGAGGACAACCATGTCCTGCTCAAGGACAGACAGACAGACAGACAGGGAGCAGGAGGAGGATGGAAGAGAGACTCGAAACGACACGCGCAACCTTCCTCGCGCCACAAATCTGATGCAAAGGTGTCCCCTGTATTTTTTGGGACTTTGGTCATTCAACGTAAAGAGAACAGCTAGCCTGGTAGCATTAGCTCCAGGTTGCTAATTCTGCATATCTGCTGCCTCATATCTGCTGTTTCCAATACATTAATTGACCTGTTAGAGTACAGAACTCTCTAATAGAACGTGGGGGGATAAATACACCACCCTCAGCAGACGCAGTGAGCTGAGCAGACAGCAGTTGACCTGTAGATAAGTTGTTTTAATCGTGACAGCGGCGGTCACCACCGAGCTGGTCAGCGACCACCTCCTCCTGCTCCGGGGGGAACCGCTGATAGCCAGCGACCGGAGACATGGGCGGCGTTTCATTTATCTTAACAAGCAGCTGATAATGACCTACATTTTGACAAAAATAATGAGGTGACATTAATCACCAGAGACCGCTATTAATTCACCAGATTTCTACAGGACCTACCCCCCCGCCCACCTCTCAGCTGGGGATAACACTCGCTAACTCGACTAGCTAACGACAGACAATGGACATGTTGACCAACCTCTGCATGGATTGTTCCCTCGGCTAAAAGGAGCCGCTTCGGAATAGTTTATTGCGACGAAGCGGCAGTAAGTGTGTTCAGGCGTCAGGTCGGCGCTCAGGGAGCTGAAACGGCGCGTCAAATGATTGTAAACAAACAAATGAGTCACGTTAGAAAAACGACTGATGACAACACTTGCGGTGAGCTTGCCCGATCTTGAGTTGGTTGTTGCAGACCCTCGGAACTTCCGGTTATCACAATAAAAGCACAACAAGGTGTTTATTCCTAGAGCTCTGTGGCAAGTAAATGGAGCAAACTGAAATCCCGCTTCATAATGTTTGTAGTACAAGTCTTTCGAGCTTCATTTCTAAAATATTTATTTTTCCTCAAATCTATCAAGAGTCATTTTAAATAACGCCTATACTAACTCCATACTACACTGACAGAAATAAGAGAAATACATCTCAAAATCTAAATTTTGACAGATGAAAATTCAATGACTGTATTTCAATGGAATCTTTTTGATGTGTGCTGATGTTTCTCTTTGATGATGGGCTTCAAAATTGAGGTTGGAAAGCCTCCTTGCCATCGCCCTAATCTTTAGTTCAATATAGAAGAATAACTTTACATCTTAGTCTGCCAGAGGTATGAATAATACCAGCCTTAACTATTACTAAATAAATATTACATCTATAAATACTGTATTCATGACCCTTTAAAAGTCTAAAAATAAGAATGGTAAATGGCCTCTACTTGTATAGCACTTTATCCAGTCCAGAGGACTCCAAACCGCTTTACACTACATGCAGTTATTCACCCATTGATCCACTACAAATTACATTGCAAGATCATCTTCCCTGGGGCAGTCTGACAGAAGCGACCTCTGTGACCTTTTAAAACACAGCAGAGACCTTTCCATATCTAAAAAAAAAAAACTGCTTTATGTATTAGTTTAAAATTCATAAAACAGGACTAAAGCCTTAAACAGGCAATATTTCTCTCCATCTTTTATAAACACTGTATTACTTAATATGAAGGAAACAAAATCACAGACGTGTTTCTAACAAAAGTTTATATTTTAACAACGAGGAGTTTAAAATAACATCGATGTAGTGCATTTAAAAAAAAAACAAACATGTACTGTATTGTTATTTGGCATGCAGTTTACAAAAGGCACTAAAATAGAACAGAAGAGCTACCAGCAAAGAGGAAGCAGTAAGACAGGGCACAGAACATACACATGACATAGAAAACACAGTAAGCCTCCAAACTGTTCCCCAGCTCAGAAACCACCTCCAAAGGAACGGAAGATAGAAGAGTAAAGAGCAGTTTACTGTGATACCGCTAATAGGAACGTGTGAACAGAAGTATTGTCAGATTTCCAGCTTGTTCTGCTGTTTGGGTCTGCCAAGCTGCCTGGTTGGTCCCATCCGCCTGCCGGCATGTGTCCGCTGGTGCTGCCGAAGTCCCTGCCGGTAAATGAAACTCTTCTCGCACTTCCCGCATTTGTAAGGTCTTTCCCCGGTGTGGAGCCTGTGGTGGACCTTCAGCTCCTCGGCTCGGGAGTAGCCTTTCCCGCAAATACTGCAGACGAACGGCCTGTCTTTGATGTGGGTCTGGTAGTGCGCTTTCAGGTAGGAGTTAATCTGAAACGTCTTCCCGCAGATGGAGCAGGCATACGGTCTCTCCCCGGAGTGCTGCATCTCGTGGAGCTTAAGGGAAGACGCCGTGTGGAAACCCCGGCCGCAGAGCGAGCAGAGGAAGGGCCGCTCGCCCGTGTGGATGCGCTGGTGAATCTGGATGTAGCTCTCGTTGATGAACATCTTGCCACAGTCCGGGCACGAGTAGCGCTTCTCCTTGACGTGGCTCTTCATATGTGTCTCCAATTGGTCTTTGTCGTCGAACTGAACGCAGCAGCGGCGGCAGAAGAGGAACCGTGACACGCCGCGCTCGGCCGTCTCGGCCGTGGCCTCGCTGTGCGTCGTGACGTGGTGCGCCTGTAGAGCCGACTGGCTTTCGCAGTCCTTCCCGCATTCCAGGCAGTGAAGGGACGAACGGATCTTTGATTCTCCTGGCAGGGACTTCAGATATTCTGAGAGTTCGGACGCGGAGGGATTCACCTCGTCCTCGAAGTCCACAGCGTCTTTTCGACCTTGGGAAGGAAAACGCAAACAAACACCCATTTCATCCTTCATTCATCAGAAAGTTTTACATAGACTATATATGTAAAGGCTCATAAAATACTGTCACGACATGATGACAGTTTTAACAGATATGTAAATAACTTCTTTTTTATAAACATCACATACTGCACCTTTAAGACCAAACGATCAAAATCACAGATATAAACTTTAAATATACACACAGAGGGTGTGAGTAACGGCTCAATCAATTATGAGTTTCTCCTTTTGAACATGATTGCAGAAATAAACTTTCTGTAAAGAACTGTTAAATCTCTCACCAAGGTGGACTTTGTAGTGCGTTTTGAGATTCCCCTTCTGGTTGAAGCCCCGCCCACAGATGGAGCAGCAGTACGGTTTTTCCCCCGTGTGGATCAGCTCGTGCCGCTCCAGTTTGTATGCGTGGGGAAACTGTTTGCTGCAAACTGAACATCGGTACTCGATTTTCTCCCTGGGCTGTTTCAGGAGCTCCGGGGGGATTTCTATAGGCACACGCGACGCCTTCCTCCGAGGACGCCTCTTCCCTGTGAGGGAGGAAGGAATGACAGTGAAGTAAATGGTAAAAAACAAAGAGATGCCAACCAGACCTGCTCCAACGAGTGCTTATTGTGCCATTTCGCCTCAGTTTGCGTTCCAAAGCCGAAAAACCAGCTGCTTCATTTCCCTGAAGTCAGAAGTCCAGCTGTCCTTAGATGAAGTCGTTTCAGATTTAACACGATTAACTCATAAACAGTTGCAGGAGTTACCTGTTCACCTGCTGTTCCCACAGTTTGTTTTACAATAAACCGGTCTCACACACACACACACACCATCTGTTTCAGTGAGCGTGTCCTTGCATTACTGTTTAGAATAGACAGAAATACCATTTTATTCAGTAACCTAGAACATTACCGAAAACTTAATTTGACTCAGGAACTCAGTTTACTCAGTGAAACATATTATATGAATTGATTACACAGAAACTGATGTTTTCAAGCCTTTATTTCTGTTAATTAAGATACATTTAATTATAAACCTGAATAAAAGGATACACTGTTAAATCCAGAGTACAACCTCATTTTTGATGATTTCACATGGCAAATATCCTTGACGTGTCGTGGTTAGCATAAAAATAACATGGTTTTCTGCCTAAGATGAAACTAAATGTTTACTTTTGTAAATAGGATCGATGCAGTTTTTTTTAACCGTCAGTTTCCATTTATTTGCCATAATTAAAAAAAAAAAAAAAAAAAAAAGAAAATTTCTGAGTTTGAAAAGTCAAAAATTTGGCAGAAAAAGTTTAAAAAACTGAAATTAAGATTTATTTTGAGGGGAAAAAAATCTTGGACATTTCTAAGTTTCAATAGTAGAACATTTTCTGGAAATTCGTTCTTTTTCTTTCAAATTTCTAAGAATTTTCCTAGCACTTTTCCTAACTTTTCAAACTCCGAATTTTTGAATTTAATTTTTGTCCTACTTAAGCACAGCCATTATATTTTTAAAAAGGTACTTGATGATTATTTGACATTTTATAGTCAGAACATATTATAACATATTATAACATATATAAATTTTTTTTAAATAATTAAAAAAATAAAAACTGGACACACTTTCTTGTTTGTTTTCATAAAATGGGGGCAAACAAATCAGAATATATTTACTTCTCTTACCAGTAGAAACATTTTCTCCTCCAGCAGAGAGTTTGGCATCTTTTTTCTGTAAGGGTTGCTTTGCTGTAACAAGAAAAAAGACGCTGCTGTAAAGTAATCATGAACAACACTAGAATAAACCATTTTACAACTTCTGTTTATGAGACAATTATCAAAACTGGGAAGGGTTTTAATTCCTCTGCAGATTAATGGATAAAAAATGTCTGGTTGATGAATCAGACACTCGGAACTCCTCTGATTAATATCATTTCAATGGTTCTTCTACAAACCCCACATTACAATACATTAAAAGGAACTACAAAAAAAAAAAAACTGAAAAAATACATTTACATCACGATTATTTATTTTGTTTTCACGTACTCTGCCACAAGTCAAGATTAAAAGTTTTCTGGACTCACCAGGCACACACAGGGTAGTGTTGGAGTTTACTTCTTGTGGTTCGGCATAGGTGCAGATATTTCTCCTTCTTCGGCTACGTCTTGATACTTTAAAAGAAAATAGAGAGACTGTAACAAAAACAACAGCATGCAATAATGATATTTTGAATTAGACTTTCCCATAAAGCATTAAGGAGAAGTTTATGTACACTTACAATGGAAATGGATGTAATTCTTTTTTTAATAGGTTTTTTTTTTTAGATGTTGTTTTATCCTTCTAAATTAATGTTCTCTCTCTAATTAAGGAACACCAAATATCAGTGTGTAAATACTTAATTTAGCTCAAACCATGTGTGAATTAAGTCTAGGAATTAAGATAATTGAAGGAATTCATAAATTTGTTTAAAAGTAACGACTAAAAATAAAAAAGGAAACAGTTCCGAATCATCTTTATAAGTCCAAAAGTATTGTAAAATGCATGTCCTTGATCGGTGTGCGTATGTTTATGATAGGAACCGTCATAAAGACTCACCTCCTTCGCGTATCTCTGAGTCTCCCTCACACAGCACTGGAGGCTGAGAAACCTGTCTTCTGACTCTTGTCCTCACTGTAACGAAGACAAAAATCAACCATTTTTACACTGGATGTCAATTTAAATAAAACAATATCTCAACATCCATTTGCACTTGTTCCACTTTCCTGTTTCCAATCACCTACCAGAGTTTAGAAGAACAGGCTGTCCTTTGTCTGGGTTTGCCAGAGGTCGCCCTCTGACCTTTTTCGCCCGTCTCCGTCGCGATCTTGCTACAAAATTAAGAAGAGAACAACCTCAAAGTCAAATCAAGTTTTCTTTCGGCACGTTTATGCAGTTTTGTCCAACGTCGTGTTTACCAGGATGTGAAGTTGAGATCTTCGTCGTCCTCATGACTCCCTCTTCCTGTTCTTCTTCCTTGTTTTCTTCCTCGTCTCCTTCGACTTCCATGACGAGAGTTGGACTGCCACAGTCCCTCGAGTTTTGAGAATCCACCAGGATGACTTTCTGTTTGGCACAATTATTTAAAAAACAAAACAAAACAAAAAAAACATCACAGTCCGTTATCAGAGCACAAAAATGCATTTTATATTTGTATGAACACGCTATTAAATTATGATAGTGGAAGACAGGTGGCAGTTTAAACCAAATATCTACATCCCCAGTTATTAAAAAAAAAAAAACTTTTTTCCTTACTCTCTGACATTAAAGGGGAAGCATTTTGTAAAAGTATGTAAAACTTTTTTTGAGCTCTACATCATGTTATAATTTTATTCTCTCATTAAAAACATAACTGGAGTTTTGCTTTGTTTCTTCAAACTAGCCAGTAGAAATTAGCTAGTGGAACTGCATCTGCTGAGCTCATTATCCTGATAAAAACGTTATTGAAGGGTCAATAGAGGAGCCATGTTGTGATGATTTCCTGAAGGCGGAGTTTCAGAAAGAGCAGGAGTTTCTTAAAGAGACAGAGGCCCAATTTCAAGTCGATAAATTTCTTTGAAGTAATATTTGATATATAGCATATAACAACTGAAGGTGACGTTGTTGCTTCATTGTGCAATAAAATGATACTATACGACTGGAAAATACATAATACCGCCTCTTTAAATCAGACTAGATGTTTCTTACTTTAGGTCGTTTAGTTGGGGAAATGATTCTTTTCACTAACTTAACATTCTGTCTGTCTATCCATGTAGCCTGGGAAGTCCTGGTGTTACATCTTTTAAAAAAGACAACAAAAAGTCACCTTCTCAGGCTGGGAAACCTCTGTGCAATCAGACTCTTGGTCAGAAACGTTTCCTGCAAAGATGGATAAAGAAGAAACATACAAGGAATTTAGAGGAAAACTAAAGTATTTGCGAGATTAGCCCTGCATCCCGGCTTTTTGTGTTGGAATAAGAGGGATCGCTTTGGTAAACAGACCCGGCCCTCATTGCGGAAGTTAGTTGGTGAAACTAACTAACTGGTGTTAAATGTCATGTATTTTTGAAGAAACTTAAAACTAAAGTGAAACTAACTAATTCCAAAAACAATAACCACTATGGAGTTTGGCTGATGCTCAGCTCATCACTTCCCTGTCGAACTGAGCTGAAACTATTATACTATTCTGAATTATACTGCAGAATAGTATAATTCCTCAACTGCATCAACATTTTTCATGAAAGAAGGCACTCAAATTAAAAGATAAAAGATCAATTGATCTATTTATCAACATAAATATATTTTATTGCAATTCAATATGAAAGACCCACATAAGGTGGTATACAATTGTGAAGTAGAAAGAAAATTATACATGATTCAAAACGTTTTCTCCAAATGAAAAAACTGAAAAGTGTGGTGTGCCCCCTTTTCTCCGAGTGCAACTGACTCTGTCCAGAAGACGCCTGATGCTTGCTAACGATGACACACAGAGTCCACCTGTGTGTAATCTGATCCCGGTACAAATCCAGATGCTCTGTGACGGCCCCAGAAGTCAATCCAGAGAATATTGGGGTGTTTTCCACGTTTGGTACCAATAGGTGTCCACTGCTACTTTCAAAATGTTTCAGAAAATTCACATATGTAGCAAACCGGGTGCTACGTGTGTAGCGAACTTGTAAATCAACTTACTCCCATCCCATGTCACCTCCTCGCCGTCCGAGTTGATTAAACCTCCAATTCCTTCCGCCGCCTCCTGCTCCTCCTCCTTCGGTCCAGTCTGAAGCCTGACTGTTAAGTGGAGTGTTCGGCCGTCCAGGTTTGTAGAGGCCATCTTTGGGTCCGAGGAATACTGAGCACAGAGCACACATAGCATCCAGAAGGGAAGCCAAAATGTCATCTTTAGAAAATTATGAAACTTGGCGTAATTCATCAACTTCTGCAGAAAATTATTTTCATATTTGTATGTCATGTTTTATTTTACTATGAAATGATTTCAATACTCTTCTTTGTAACGTTGACTTTTACATTTTGTTCCTGGAACTGACACAAAAAACGTCAGTTAGAAAATAGTCAATAATTTGCTAAATATTGACTATAAAACTCCCAAGCAATCAATTACTTGGGAGTTTTATATGAAAATAAAATTTTGTACAGAGAAGAGAAGATCTTTCCCTGAGAGCCTTCAATGTGTATATGTGGATCTGCTTTTAAAAATGCTTCAGTGATCATTGTCTCAATTATGTTGCCCACTTTGTGCTGGTACAGTATCAACAGATATTACACCCGCTTGAATTTTCAATTATTTCTCTGAACTGTGATCATGAACCGCACAGCATTCTGGGACATGTAGGCAGAGGAAAGGCTTCAGCCGCTCAACCTCAGCTAAGCTAGATTGATGACATCAATTCACTTGCTCTTTGGCTACCTAGCAACAACCTGTTGAGTAACTTGCGCAGCAGCAGTTTCAGGTTTTGCCACTGTGCTTCATAAGTGCTTAAAAATAAAAAAAACAACGGCTTGGAGAGAAAACTGGATAAAACAGGAAATGTCACGCCACCCGTTTGGCAGCATTTCAGATATTTGAAACAAAAAACCTAATTGATAGTTATTGATATCGACTGATATGAAACTCTTATATCGTGATATGTTTTGCAGCCATATTGTCCATTCCTAAAAAAGTGGTATGAAAATGTTTGTCTGGGGAAAAAAAAGATTGAATACTTAAAAGTTTTTTTTTGCACTCCGTGACTCCACGCCTTCTATCGAAATTACTGTGAATATATAACTGCAGTGGTGGATCTGATCACATCCTGTTTAAATGTTCTTGTTCCTATATACTAAAACCAGTACTATAGAACTATCATTCTAAAACAATATAAAACAACATATGAACTGCTTGAGGCCCAGTGTTAAATAAATGATTTTAAAAATCTGGCCCACAGGTTTCATACAGTTTGGTTCGGTGCTGATTTTTCTGGGCGATGTAGTTCCGCTGCTGCGTTCGAAGACGTGCTCCCCTCCTCTTCCTCAGGAGTTTTTTGGCTGGATTTCATGTTGGGTTTGGGACTCGGCGAGACGTCCCGTACTAGGCGGCAGAAAGGCTCCTCTCTGGCGTTTTGGCACCGACAGATATTTCCTCCTTCATCCCCATCAGAACGGCAGAGTTTCTCGTTGGAGGCTGTGAGCGTGCGTCTCTGCTCTCCGTCATTTGGCTCAGTCTCATTCGGCTGGTCTGGATGTTCACTCTGATGCGCCTTTACTCTGTGTGGAGCACGACTCTCCTTCCAGAGTGCCATAAGGCGAGGAAAGCCAGCGCCTGGAGGGTTTCTGTCCTTCCCTTCCTCTGAACCGAGGCTCTCATCTGAATTTCATAAAGGGCATCAGAAGAAGAAAAAGAAACAGTAAGCAACCGCGCGTTCAGAGAAAAGACTTTCACTTAGCTAATCAAAAGGAAGATGCTAAGATGTCAACAGCTAATGCCCTCTCCATAGGACCCCGCTTAAATAAGAATATATACATTTCTGGTTTTCCCACTCACAGTTTTCACTCACAGTCCAGCTGTCTTCTTCTCCTTTGATGATGACTTGGATCTCTGGCGTGTAGCCGGGGCTTCCTGCCGCTTTTCTCTCCTGCTGCTGCCCAGCCGTCTGCCCACAACGGTTTTCGTTCAGACCAACCGACAATGGATCTTGAAGTCCAGGATCCTAATTAAACCGGGAAAAACAAAGAACAAAACAAAAAAACATTTTTCAATCAGCACCTACTGGTGGACAGAAAGGAGTAACACTGCTATTGCTAATATTGCTATTAAAACCTCAAATACTTAAGAACTTCGTTCTGTATTTGCACTAAAACATGAACAGCTTTCACCAAAACAAAACAAATCAGCACAAACAGCATAATTTTATATATAGACATTGCCATTAAACATTTTGCAATTTTTCTTCTATGAATGTCTTACGTACGTCAGGGATTACAATAAATATCAGTTAACTGAGTTGAAATATTTCTCAGAATTGACACACTAACAATTTCATTTTAACCTGTTTTTGTTTTTTTTATTTTTTGCTTTACTTAAACCAATGGCAAGTACACAACAAAAAAACCCAAACGAATGAAACAGAAGAACGCAGCATTTACATGAATAACCAGGTGAGTTAATCAGACAAAGACATGCAAAGATTTACTTATGGAAACTGTAGTTTGTTATTGATTTAACATGTAGTTCCATATTTTTAACAAAATAAAGAAAACATAGCATTTCATCAATACATATATATATAAAATTTTGATTTAAAAAATATGCTTAGAATTTAAAAATACATTTTGCATGCTTTATAAGGAATTTAGTAAAACTAAATGTTTTTCCATTTTAAAAAAAAATCCCTCAAAATCTGATGAACAACCTGTTAAGCTCCTTCCAAAACCTGCTGTGTGAAAGGGCAATACCAAAAAAAAAAAGAAAGAAATTTTAAAAAAGTTACGGATTCTGGAAAACCACCACAAAAACTGGGATTAATATTCTCTTAAATTTCTCCATTATACTTTATGAAGGATGTAAAGTTGCACTTCCTTCCTGGCCTCATTTCCGGTTGTTCCACCTGTGTTTCACTGAAAGTCTGACGTCACTACTTTCCTTGCCAAAGTTTGAGTTTCATAAATCTGAAGGTCAGGCATATTTTAAGTTTGGGGTGAAGTGATGAAAATGTGCTCTTTTATAAAAATAAAAAAAAATTAAGTAAATTAATCTTTGTCTTATAATATGACCTAAACCATTATTTCACAACGGCATGCGAATTACTCACTACTCATAATCTAGCTGCCATTTACACAGTGACAAAGCTTCATTATGTGACTATATTGCTTCACGTGTTGCGTTTACATCTGATTCAGATTAAATTAGCAACATTTTATTTGGTTCCATGAGTTCTCCTGAAGCCTGGACTTCCTAAATAACACCAATTTACCACTTTGAAGCTTACAGTTTCCTCTGCTGAATGAATGAAAGCAGGTTGACAGCAGAAACAACACATTTCTCATCTGTCTGCGTGGTTAACCAAGCTAGTTAACTGTAACCGTTTGGCTAATTCCAAACGCTCGCGACGTTACCTCGAACATTCTGCGCTGTGGGAGCCAGCGACGGAGGACGTCATGGGAAAACCCGGGAGATAAACGGGGCTTAGAGCCAGCGTGGAGCCGTGTGTCAGATGTAAGCAGCAGCTGTCAGGTCCCGTGAACTCGTCTGCGCTGCTTGCTCTTTTATTTATTTATTTATTTATTTTAAGTCGGCCTTCCTCTTCAGCTCCCTCCTCTTCTTCGAGGCTTTAGGTATCTTTATCACTGCTTACTGCCTCCTGCTTTTAGTCTTCCGAGGTTTGTTTGAACGCATCATTTCAGCCCCATTTGCATCCTTCTGTCTGGCAGATTTAGTCATTTACCTTTCCTTTGTTCTACACGTGAAGAATTACATTTAGGTCCGTGTAATGAAGTAAATGATTAATATTTGTTTTAAATATATATTTTACTGTTTGGCGTTTGTTAAAAAGTTGGCTGTTTTTGGTTAAGATGTATTTTAAGACTTGAAGAATCAACATTATGAGTGGATTTCTTCCTATTAAAAACGGCCATGCAGAGACTGAAAGACTGACTGAAAAAAAGACTGAAAAAAAAAACATAATTCTGTTTGGTTGTTTACCTGAAGTTATCTGAAGACAAAGAATGCAGTCATATTTAGCAAATTACAAATTGTTTGGAAGTGGTTTGTTTCTCAGACGCAAAGTATAGTACTTAAAACCTTCAAATGTTTTTTCTTTATTAGTCTGATGTTTTGTTTTCATTAACTGAATAGAAGTCTCATAATTAACCAAACTAAAAACTTGAATAAACGGTCTGTGTGTAATTAATTGATATGAGGTGCCACCTAATGAATTGGGTTCCTGAAGTAAATAAACGTTTCAGTAACATGTACAGCATGTCTCTCTCTGAATTTAGTGATTATCTGATTTCACCACTAGAGGGGGCTGTGGTCCTTCAACTCCCAATTCCAGCTTCGCTTCGCACCAAAACTGGGCTGCATTGTCTCAAAGACAATGTCTCACTACCTGGTTCGTTTCGGCTATTGTTGGCTTTCACGTGACCCAAGTGGCATCTGACCTCTGTAAAAGGTCACAGCGAGGTTTTCAGCAGAAGCGACGTTCAGTACAAAACACTGCAGGGTGACCTCTGATCCCTCAGTAGGAGGTCCAGAGGGGTTTGAACTGATGGACACACTTTCTGGAGATGATAAAACACGGATATACAAGGATAGCATGCTTTCATAATGAAGCTCTCATCCTAGAAGAAAACAGGCCTGCTGCTTATCAAATAGAAGACTGTGAAATTAAATGATTCGATTCAATTTGTCCAAGACCCAAATGAGACCAGGAGGCTAAGAATTCTTTCTCCGGGCACAAAAGTGCATCAGTCTCCTAAACCCTATCATAGAAACAGTGATTTGCAAAAGTGTCACATTTTGTTACCACTCCGATTTTTATATTTTACTATGGAAAATCCCCCAAAACAAAACCCATAAAGAAGTGCATAATTGTGAATAATGTAGCATTAAGAGAAGCACATAAACTTACTCATGTTTAGATGTAAACACTTGATTTTGAGGTTGGTAACTTTTATATATAAAAATAAATGTTTAAGTTTTTAAACCGTTGCCATGTCATGACAGTATAATACATTGTGTGAAAAGATCAAGTTCCTTTTGCCCTCTGAAGAAATGTAGCGCTCCTGACCAAAAACAACCAATCAAGAGTCAGGGGGAGGATCTTGGCACCAACAATCGCCCTTGTGTACACGCTGCTAAACAGCAGAGAAACATCTCGAGATTCCGGGAAAACAGTTTATCATCCCCGCTGTACTCAAACTGACAAAACACTGGCAAAGGTAAAAGACTTTTTCACACATTTGGATTATTTCTTTAAATAAATCTCTACCAGATAATGTTTTATTTCCAGTCTTCTGACAGACGGACAGGTGAAGAGTGAGGATTGTCTTTAGTGATGCCCGATCAGAAATGAAGCACAAACAGCACCGCAAGAAAACAGACGTTTAATCAGTAAAAATCGGTGCAATATTTCACATGTAAACAACTGCAGCATCTCATTCTGTATACCTGAATAGTTACATAGAAATATCTTAGTGAGTCAAAGATTTCTGTAAAAATAAATCAGTGTAGCAAACCCATCATTACAACCACCCTTCCAATTAAATTATTCAAAAACAACAATTAGGTAGGATGAGACAAGGGATTTCTCTCCTCTGGTAAATTCAGCAACGCTTCGCTTAAAATCTGTGGATTTATACCAATCATTAAGAAAACACCCACTTGATTGTGTAAGAAACATGGAAGCATCAAATTAATGCAAAAAAAAAAAAAAAAGATGGAAAGTTTGTAGAAAAATATTTTTTTATATTACTATCATATTTAGGTTGCAATTCCTCATGAAAAAGTTCACAAGTTCACACAAACTGAAGTAAAAGATGGTTTTACATTTGACACCTGGACAGCAGGTGAGTTCACACAGAGGAGGAAAACAAAAAGGCCCTTTGTTTTTTTAATCTCACAGATCATTCCTCCATCAGGAAGTTTAAATAAAATAAAAATTAACAGTCTTTGTTTTATGACATTACTTTTATTGTGAAGGCGAAAGGAAGCAACTGGAATTCATCCCAGTTGGACTGGTTTTATTGGAGCCAACAAGCTGACCGGAAGGATTCTTTCCCATGTCAGCCAAACCTTTTGATGTCCATTTCCATACATGTAATCACCTGCTATTGCTGTGTTAAAAAAAAAAAAAAAAAAAAAACACTGTTCCCTGTTCAAAAACAATCAATCAGAGCCAGGTGTTAGCGCTGTCAATCAATCTGTGTACATGCTGCTAAATGGCTGGGGAAAACAGTACACCCTTTATCCTCCGTCATCAGTGGCAACACTAACAAGCCTTTGCATTCTCAACTGGCTCTGCTGTCATCACAATCCTATATGAGCATGACTGACAGCGCCAAGACCCTCCTCCAAGCTCTGATTGGTTGTTCCTGACTGGGTGGTGTATTTTTACAGTTAGTATTGGGGACACCAGAGTAGCTCAATTTTTTTCTGATTTTCTGTCTCAAACTAAATTCATGACATGGGGAAAGTTTTAACAAATGTGCAAACATAAGACTTTTTTAAAGTAAAAGTTACCTACTACATCTTTAAGAGAACAGAAATCAAAAATGACGGATTTGGCTGAAAAAGATTTATCAGAAATGAACCGGTGCATTTCCAAGAGTGGCTGTATTCAAAGCACTTTGTAAAACTCGTCCGGCTCCTCGCATCATGTTTCCATCTTTTTCTCTTTTAATAATCCAGGTTAATCTCAGTGTTTACAACAAACCAACAAACTTTTTTTAAGTTTAGGTCTAACATGACATCCTGTTTGCAGAGGCGTACGTTCCTCTTCTTTCTGCACTTTTTAAGAGTCTAATCACAGCTTTTACTCCCTCTGCCTTCAGTCTGTCCTTCACGTCCCCCTACTGAGTCGCCGCCCGTCATCAGGAAGCTCGGCGGCCGTCTTCCTGTCCCGCCTCCTCTCGGTCCGCCTCAGCCTGCTCGTCGGCCTCCGTCCTGTCCCTCAGTGCCCTCAGCAGGACTTTGAGCAGCACGTTTTCGTTCAGCAGGGTCTCTGAGGCGTCCGCCAGCTCCTGCAGACGCTTCAGCGCCTCGGCCAGCCGCCGGCTCTTCTCCTGCATCTGCCTCTCCAGGCTCTGCTCGATGCCGCGGATGTCGAACTTCAGCTGGCGGTTCTCGCGCCACAGCTGCGCCAGCTGCTGCGAGAGCCGCTGGCGGGCGTGGTGCAGGGCCTGGACTTCGTGCTGGAGGGCCAGGAACTCCGCGTGGAGGACGCCGCCGGAGCCGGATCCCGGCCCCGCGGCGGAAGACCCATCGGCCTGACGCAGAGAGTCGGAGTGCTGCAGGATGAAGCGGAGGAGGTTTGGCAACGTGATGGGACGGTCAGTGGGATATTTCACACTAAGGTGCTTCCTTAAAGAGAAACAGAAACATTGTTAACGACCACTCTGTGGGAGAATATGGCGATCTTTTTATCCTTTTTTTAACTAAACCTCGTTAAAGAAGTGATATTATGTGGTTTCCAGGCACATAGTGTCATTTTTAAGCACAATCAAGTAACCATGTAACCTTCAGCTGTTATAAAAATGTCATATATATAGAATATGACTTAAAAGATGCCATGCCTTGTTTGTTTCAACATATTTTACTAATAATACACACAAATGTTTGTCTATCTCTGTAAAAGGCGGAGATATGTCCACCTGCGTCTCGAAGGCGGAAATAGCTCCGCCTTCGAGATGCAGCTCCTCCTCAGAACAACAGATTCCAAGCTTCCGCTTCACAAAGTGACCCTTTCATATCCCCCCACTCAGCCTCTTCAGACTAGAAAGGAGCAATTAGCAAACACCTGTTGGAAGTGTGCATCTGCTGAGATGCTACTTCTCAGTGAAACTCTGGTAAAAACATTATTAAAGGGTTAATAGAGGAGCCATGTTTTGTAAATAGGTGCTTTTAAAAAGACACCCAACTTGAAGATGTTAAATTAAAATCATATTTCATATATGTAGCATTTTTATACCAACTTAACTTCCTATTGTTACTTGGTTCTGCTGTAAAATGGCACTTTGTGGCTGGAAAACGCAGCATACCATCCCTTTTATAGTTAAAACACAGATTTAGTCTCAGAAACGGAAGGTCATAATAACTCTCCCGCTCTGAAAGGGACAACCTGCATTCAGCAGAAATGAAATATTGTTATGCCAGTGATTGCGACCAGCTGTACAGAAACTCACCTGTGTCTGGGGAACAGCAGGATGGAAGGGACGTGATCCACCATAAACTCCCAGGGAAGGTCGTTACGAGCCACATTCACCCTGAACACAGAACAGGGAGCTTACAGTGTTTTCATTTCCACGAGCCTCTGACAGCAGGGCTGACAGTGAAACGGTCAGAGGAAGGGCACCTGGCCACGGTGATGGTGTGGTTCCCCTGCAGCAGTCGAGCCAGCTGGATGAGGACGTGGTTGAGAACGGAGCAGAAGCCGCACCACTGAGTGTAGTAGAACAGCAGCACATCCTGCAACGGCAAACTCACATTATCACATTTACAAAAAAAAAACAACAAAAAAACAATCCCTGATCTTTGTTTTTTTTTAATGTCCCAGTTGTTCAATGTTTCTTTGAGAGCTGCCATTTTTTAAATTTCTTGCTTTATTCTTCCACAATGACATTAAAAACAAACGTGACCGAAACTTTGGCAATATTTCGCCGACACTGAAAAAAACCTCTCCCACAATTTCACAATCGCGTTGTTCCCGTCAAATAAGAAACGCAAATAAAATCACAACTGAATACGTTTAATGACTTATTGCTAACGACTTAGCGATAAGTCATTAAAAAACATGCTGCGCCACGAAGAATGACTCCAACTACTTCCTGTCGTCATCTTCTTCGTGGTTTGCGTCAGTGGCAACATCTGCTTTTTGACCAGGTGAAAACATGTTTCTATTGCAGTTTGCAAAATAAACCAATTCTGATGCAGCCAAAATTAAATAAACAGACGAAGAAGAGACACTGGATTCTAGTAACAAATCTTTTTATCAAAAATAGTTTTTCTGAAATTGACTTGTATCCATCAAGCAAATTTATTTTCAAAATGTAAAACTGTACAAATATATAGTCAAAGAAATGCAGTTAATGATCCAACTTCTCTCCCTTGATCTATTGATTAAGTTTAGGGGAAAAAATAATATTCCACTGTACGGATGGCTCAATTTCCATAAAAAAAATAAAAATAAAAAAAAAATCCCAGGCAATCTGAGTATTTATTTTTTTATACCTTTTGATGGTCCATGATGGAAGACACAAAGGAGAAAGTGGTCAACTCGGTGATGAGGCGGTGCTGCTTCTCCTGCTGTTCCTCCGGAGGATCGGCTCCGCCTCCGCCCTCCTTCCTGTCATCCTCTCCAACTAAATGTCTCTGCAGATGGCTGTGCGGTGAGCTGAAGTTCCTGATGAACGTCTCTTTGGTGTGACAAAATAAGTACACATTGCATCTCATTAAAAACACAAAAATAAAAAGACAAATCGCTGTCTATTTTTCAGGAGTCATGGAGGCGAAAACTGAAAATGCTGCTCCGCAAGTGACTCAACAGGCTGTTGCTAGGTAACCAAAGAGTGAGTTAGCCTTGCTAAGCTAGCTGTGAGAGGTTGAAGCTAAAGCTAAAGTCTTTCCTTGGTCTACATCCCCCAGAATTGGATGTGTCATCTACTGATATTGCTCACCTGTCCAATCACGATATATATCGCCATTGATTTATTACGCAGCCATGAAAAAGAGAATTACTGAGTCTCTTCAAGGCACTTCTTTATCGCTTTGCTTTTTGTTGTTTTTTTTTTAACTCCACCTAATCCTTTTTTGAGAATACATAACAAAATTACAGCCAACAGTCAGCCTTACCTAGAGACTCTGTCAGCGTGGCGTCTGGGTTGTGCTGAAGAACGTAATGAACCTCGTATTTCAGATTGACGATGGCCACAAACGACTGGTCCCGGTCGCCGTCGCTGGAAGCCCCTTTGTGAACAGAAGAGTTTTTTTGGCTCGACGCTCCAAGCCGCTCTGCCAGAGGCCAGTTGAGGCCGATGTCCAGCACATAAAACCTGAGAGTCCTGTTAGTCCGACAATGCAGCCCCGTGATGCCGTCGTTCTCCTCCTCCTCCTGGATGGGAGCAGAGGATGGAGGGACGGTTGGAGGAGGAGGAGTAGGAGGAGGCCCCGGCTCTTCTTTGGCTTGTGATTCATTAAGCTGAGGTTCTACTGTTTTACAGCAGGCACTGAACTGAGTAAAGGGACTGTAGCTGCTCACGTAGTGGCTGCAGCCCTCTGAGGTCGCGCTTTTTATGGATATGGGAGAGGGTGGCTGGTGAAGGCAGCAGCGGTTCAGATAAGCCCCAAATCGGTCTCCTTCTCGTGAAGCGGAGGGAAACGAGCAGCGAGCCGAGGAGACGGCGAGGCTCGGCCCGGACAGCCTGAGGCAGACCTCGCACGCGCTGGTTCTGGACTCCAGAATGGGAACCGATCGGCAGCACAGCGAGGTGTAGAAGGGGAGACGGTCGACTGCGCTGGAGCGCTCGCAGGAGTGATAACGTACAGCAATGTCTGCGAACTGAAATACAAAAAGAAGAAGAAGCTAATCATGAACTGAATCATTATCAGCCTGGCGGGCCACCAGGCTCTGCTTGCCCCTCCACCAGGCTAAGAGTTGTTTGTGTATTTTAAATAGGATTTTTTATACATCAGTAACAGTGACAGTAAAGATGGTTTAAGCTAGGTTCATAGTTGACGCACCGATTATGCTATCCCTCTACCTGCCCCCATATGCCATTATTTCACAATTATGATGCCTGTTTGTGCACTTCCAGATTTTGTAACTTAACGTCTGTCAACACAAAAAAACAGCAACAGTGGACTTCCCAAAACATTAAAAAAAAAACCTCACTGTGAGAAATTCACCTAACACAGAAAATACTCAAACACAGCAACTATGTGAAAGACATGATGCAAATCAGAGGCAGGAATTTATCGTATCATTTATCGTGATACGTTTCTTCAATTCCAAGTTATCGCCGTCACGACAAGTTCCAATTAATGATGTTTTTTTAAAAAACTGTCCATATATTTACTATTTTTCTCAGCTTTTTTAAAAATAAAGGTGTATCAATAAATGTAAAAATAAGTTTGAATGCAGTTACTGTATTCATTTTGGTGATATAAATCACAATAATTGATGGTGTGTGTTTTTTAAGAGCAGTATTGATGTTGTGGCGGTACGAATGCTCTGCCACGCCGTCGCACCATTTGGTTACCTAAGAAAGTAGTAATTTGTACACCAATTTCAAATTTTGATGATTCTGAAATTATCCATGTAAAAGGTGATATATATTTCAGAACATCTGAAGAACACAGTTATTGATTAAGATATAAATGTCACTGTCTGGCTGGAAAACACGTAATATGTGCTGGCCCTTTAATTAATGTCCCTAACTACTTGTTTCTACATGGAGGGGATAACATTTCCTTACTGAAACATAAGGTCCATCTTTGAGAAAAAAACAAAACAATCACCCTAAATTAACTGCAATATTGTTTAGAAACCAAGAACATATTTCTTTGAAAACCAGTCAAAACTGACACTAGACTGTCTCTCTCAAAGTCGTTTTTGAAAGAGACATGGTTAAAACTTGAAACCAAAAAAAAATCAAATCAGAAGTTAACCAACAGTGAACCCTGTGGGATACCACACGTGATACAGAATGGTAAATGGACTGAAATCATATAGAATTTTTTTTTTTAGTCATAGCAACCACTCAAAGCACTTTACACAAGGGCCGCATTCACCCACACACAAACAGGAAGCTGGACTTAAACCAACAAAGTTTTAGACTGCTAGATGACTACTCATTGTATCTAGTCTGGGAAACATTTTCATCGCAGAAAGCATGCCAATTCTTACTGAATCCATTTGGTGCACAAGTGTTCACCTGCTGTAGTATGGCACTTGGCTCAGACTGCAGGGGGTCATGTGGCATAAACAGAAGCAGTGCAGGGCCTTTCGTCAACTCGTCCTCCAGCAGGCGCGACTTCGTTCCCGGAGGGACCAGCCACTGGACGACCGTCTCGTAGTGCTCAAACACCCACTTGCAGACCACCTCCGATGTAAAGTTTAGCTTCTTTCTTGGAAAAATCTGGGTGGGAAAACATACCCACAGTGTGAACAACTGTTAACACGATCAACATTCAATGCTTGAGAGTGGAACAAGGTTGTGCTGGCCCAGTGACGCTGCCTACCAAAGAAGAGTTGAATCTTCTGTGCAGGTAAACTGTTTCATCCTCTGTGAGTGAAACGGCCTCTGCCACGTGTTTGCTCGTCACAACTCCAAACCGCACAACGCCGTGGAAATCTGCACAGGGTAAAACCGCTAAAGCCACAGTATGCAACTTTCACAAAATTTTTTATTTTTTTTTACATATTTGTTAAAATTATCACTATGCAACATGAGACAGATAATCTGTGAGTAGAAAAAAATGCTCCACTGCCTTTTCTCTACAGTCCTGCTGTCACAGTGAGTCGTTTTTCCACCATTAGCACATTGAGCAGCGCATACCCTAGAATGACTGAGAGCGCTAAGACACTCCTCTTGGCTCTGATTGGTTGTTTTTAACTTAAACTGACGACAAAAGTCAATTAAACAAGTTAATTAAACTAGCACAGGTAAATTCACAAAGTGGTGTAGTTTATAGTTACTTTTGCTAGGCAATGCTGAATAAATACACTCGATTTACTGCTTGTCAGCCCACACTGTAACAGCAGAAATTTTGGTTGGTTGTGGCTCTGGAGCATACAAGTGTTTAACATAATGATAGCATTGTTTTGTTATTGATAAAAGACATTCAGTTTATAAGACAGTTGATAAATTATTGCTTCTGAAGTTGGTCCAACCAGCTACAGGTGCTCTGAAGCTTTCACTTTACTGTGTTGACAGTCATTTAAACTATGTTTTTTTCCTTGTGACTGTATAGAAAATGTCAACAAAACGTTGTGAGGAAACCATGATCGTAAAACTTTTACCTCTCCTTAGGGTCTGCAGGGCAGAGGACAGGTAGGTGACGTACCCTGGAGGCTGTGGAGAGGAATTGAACTGGAAGAAACCCACCACACCAGACTGCCAAAACACAAGACACAGATGGTAAGAATGAACCAATGTACAACTGGACAAACAGAGGGCTTAATACGACATTCAACAGCATTGGTGAAGCTCTCATGTTTGTTTCATTAAACAACCTGAAGCCATAGGATACCTCATGCTGGGTCAGGAAGTTATCGAGACGCGCTCTGGTCGGGAGGTAAGTCAGTGGTGTGATGACTCTGAGGGTAAAACTTTCAATATATGCCGCCACAAACGGTCCTCTGTACTCGATTGGCCCAAACCTGCAGCAACAGAAGCAACACATGAACAACTCAGAGGTACAATTTGGAAAGTTAGATAAAACATACCTTATTGGTAATCTATTTCTGTTGCCATGTACAGAGTGTCCAAAGTGTTCCTTGCCTACAATTCAAGAACTTGGCTTGGCTTTTAGAAAACGAAAACAATTAAAATCCTCCTAAAATGGGAAACACAAACTAATGACCTGCGTCACTTACAAACAGGCGCTCCAGCCATTAAACTGGGCTAATTAAAGGAAGAGCTTTTGAAGAAAGACTGACACATATCCTGTTCTTGTTAAAGAAAATTCACGCAAAATTTTTTTGACAAAAATAATTGAATTAGGCCATAACTTTATTGGTCTAATGATGTTTAAAAACTTTTTTGTTTTATCAAAATATCAAGTACTTAGTTTATTGACATGGTAAAATAAATAAATAATGCAATAAAAGTTCTTTTGATAAAAAATGTTTTAAGTCATTCGCTCACATCACTGGTTTGTGTTTCACACCCCAAGCCACGGTTCCTCCTTACCTTCTGTAGAACAGATGGATGATGGGGTAGTGATAGAAACGTTTCTGCCTCCTGCATTTCCCCTGACTCCACCAGCAGTTAACAGCCACAAACTGCACCTGCAACACAGAAACCAACAAAGCTGCACCAGAGAAACTAAACCAAATGAATTTCTTCATTTGGTTTAGCTTTAATTTTAAGCAAATTTCTCCAGTCGTGCAGAAAGGACTCCTTCACTTGGTTCAAAACTGAAGGAGTCTGATTTTTTTCTAATGCAGAGCCATTGCCAAAGGTTTTGAGACTCACAAAATTATGTTTTTTTTTGCAAACTTTACTGCTTTTGTTTTATGATGGCAAATTGCACTGTGTCTAAGTTGCTATACAGGGTGATCAGGTAAAATTTAAAATGGCAGTTATGTATTTTTCAGGCTTAGAGTACTGTTTTATGGCACAATGAAGTAACTATGGTGCTTTCAGTTTTTACACAAATGATGTTAGTTGACTTTGAAATGCAACGCTTTGAAATTGGGCCTCTGTCTCTTTAAGAAACACTGCACCTGCAGAAAGTCACCTCTCTATTAACCCTTTAACAACATTTTTTGAGAAGTAGCTCCTATAATGAGCTCAGTATACTCAGCTCTACCAGGTGTTTGCTAATTGCTACTGGCTAGTCTGAAGGAGCCACAGGGGAAGACTACTCTGTGAGGTGGAAGCTCAGATGCTTGTACAACTGCAGCTCCAAGGAGGAGCTTCGTTCTGAAAGGCGGAGCTAGGTCCACCCAGGTGTTTTGTCCAGCTGAATGGTTGCCATGGGAGATTAAAGGATTTCTCAAACATGCATGAAAGAATCAAAGCAACACTCCAGGTATGTTTTTGATGAGCGAATAACATTATAACACGATGCGAAACTAATAATGCTGCCCCTATAAGTATACAATAAAAACATCAAGCTAAAACATGAAACAAAGCTGAGGCTGCAAATATGTGAAAGTTTGTCTCTAAGCTTCTGACTTGGAATACATGTACTCACTTTTTTTTTTTTTAAACATACATTAGTATATTTCTATCTTTACAGATACATTTACCCCTGTAGATGGTTACAGTGCATTATGACAGAAAGAGCCACAGTTGGAAGCTGCCACTTCACTGGTTGTTTTCACCCTACTTAAACCCTCCTGCTTTCAGTGGTTTGTGCCGCCATACCTGTTTGGCCAGATTCTTAGCAACCTGTGTCACTTCCTGTCGAGAAGCTATGGAGTGAGCACACCAGGGAGCATAGTAGAAAATAAAAGACACCTCGGCCATGCTCCTGAGACGTTCCACCTGCAGAAAAAAATTCAGTAATTTATCTAAGGCACAGAGTATACTTCACGTGATGCTCCTCTCAAATCTACCCACGGAGCAGGATCCGATATATTTAATAAAGCGAGCCTTATTTTTGCGCTTTTGTCACCGCACAGCGTTACCGATCCTCACCTGGTCAAGCTGGCCCAAGTAGAGGTCAACTACCGGGGCATCGGCAGAGAAGAACCGGATCGGAGGCCGCGCTGCCGCCACCACATCTTTAGCGCGGCTACACATGGAAATAATGAAAGGAGGAGCGTGAGGAACGATAATAACATAAACTGATTGTAGTTCTTTATTAGTAACAGCGCAAATCTGCATCAGTCAGAGCTGGTCAGTGGCACATATATCACCTGAGTAATCCAGATTCTGTTTAATTCAATATATAAATGTAAACATTGGTCAGCAGAAAGTACATTGCGGGTTAACTTGTAGACTTTACTAAATTCAAAACAATGTGCAAAAATGCATTTACAGACTAGAAGAAGTGGGGATTTTCAGTTTTGATGCATTAGCACACAAAAAAACACCCCGAAAAAAATGTCTTTCACCTGCAGTTCAATGTAAATTTTTAATTTTTTTTTAATGTTATGCTTATAAAAAGATCTCAGCAATGTTAACAAGTCACTCTTGTCTTTGGTATTGTAAAAAAAAAAATTAATACAAACATATTTTCTTTGGAAATCTTAGTGCAACTAATCATCTGGCATTAATTACATTTCTTGCTTCGATTTTAATGCTTCTTTGTTACATTATCAGTTATATGCAGCCACACAACATTATACAAAATATTGGAAACGCAGACCAAAGAAAAGAAACTATCAGAGCACAATGAGTCAAGATTGGCATCATTGTCATTATTATTAATAATAACTTGATTTGTCCTGTACTCTCACTATTGGCAACATTATTTTCAGCATTTGTGCCATCTGTGCTAAGCTGAGCTGTGTTCACGTTCTGAGGTTGTATCAACTCAAATCACCACAACTACTGAAGGAGCTCAGAAAACAGGACATGCTGCAGATCATTTGCAAACTGCAACTTGCCTCAGGTCCTTCTTCTGGTGACCATGTGCGGTAATGTCTCCATCAAGGTGTAGAAGAACATGAGTTTTGTACATATGTGGTAAGAAACTCACTGGAACTCTAGAAATGAAAGAGCTTAGACCACCACTGTTTATGACAACCCTTCAGATCAACTTGACCACCTGAACCTTACACTAGAGCAGCGTTTCTCAATTTCTCAAAGGACCGGAATTGAGAAACACTGCACTAGAGCCAGGTTAAGATCTTTTTTTTTTTTTTTTAATAACGAGAATAAAGTCATAATTACAATAGAGCTGCAATATTAGGACAATGAAGTCATAACTTTGAGAGTCTCTCCATGAAAAATATTTAAAATATTAAAATGAGGAATGTTGAGTCTCTTGTGGAGTGATACGTTTGGTTGCATCAGATCCTGATAACTGTTGAAAAAGAAATAAATCAGAGATTTTATCATTTTAGCCATTCAGCCCAGCCCAAGATGGAGCTGAAAGCTGGGGGACAATAGTAAATCCAGAACTATATCCAGAAAACCCTGTAGTAGAGGAAACATTATTATTATTATTATTATTTTTTTTTTTTTTGCTTTCCCTTTCTGAACATTTTCATGTTATCTTTCACCATCAGACCAAGAAAAGCCTGACAACTTCTGCTCTCCATGTTCCAGTCAGTCAGTGTGGCATCAACTGAAATGACAGGAATGACTCCATACTGGGCTGAGGCTACAAATCTCTGCTGATTAAAAAAATAAAATAAAACAAACAAAAAAAAAAAATTATCTAGCATAGCTAAACAATTATAGGAGAACGTTCCAAAAGATTTCTACAAATTCTGCAGACCTCAAGGTGGACTTTGGTTACAAGATGTCCAATTTTACAGTTTGGATTCTGTCTCCCCCAAGCCATGAAAAACTAGCAGTGCTTGTGTCCATCTTGAGCAGCCAGTGGGACAGAGGCGGAGTACACCACAGACAGGTTGCCAGACCCTCTCTCTCTCACACACACACACCTTAAAGATTTATCACAAGATTATCACAACATTTTTTTTGTGGGAATATTGTAGTAATATTAAAAGTGACTACAATATCACTGACCCACACACAGAAACTGCATTTAATTGTGTTTTCAAAGTAATACATGCATATTGATGCTCTCATTGAACAAACAGTCTCACAACTTGTTTTGCACAACTAATAATAAAACTAACAATCCCCAACGATACCGACAGTTTTATTTCTGGGGGAGGTAAACATGATTTATTGACAACAATAAATCAGAATTGTTATCATACTAAGACATTTATCGCGATAAATAATCAACGATACGAATTTACACAGACCAATTAAGCCAGAGTACACAGTGAGAAGACCATTCATTCAAGAAGAGATCATGTTGGGCACAGGTGTTAAAATCCTGCAGTTTTTAGACGTGCCACCGGTACAAAACGCTGGAATGAAATGTCTTAATTACCTCCTCGTTGTGTAGATCAGTTCTCCAGAGCCTTAATGACCTAATTATTCTGTTCAGGTGGTGCACCAGCACATCTAAAAGTTGCAAGACACCGGCCCTCGAGGACTGGAGTTTGACACCCCTGATGTAGCGTAAACCTGATGAGGATTTGAACTCATGACCTCTTAACGCTTGTTTCTGCCGGTCAGATTTTATCTTAACTGGCGTTTTACTGTGATTGAAAAAGATCCTGTCTTGCAGTCTTTCAGGACAGTCACAGCTTTAATATTCGGCTCTGCTAGAATCGCATGCATGACACAAACAAGGAATGATTATCCTACACAAATGAAGTTATGAACAAAAGAACCAGAGACAGTGGCTGTTCAAAATGGATAAACTCGATGGTTAATCCTCTGGTCTGTCAGCACACGTCAGATTAGCTACAATCACCGGGTAATAGTAGTTCATTACAATCAAACTGTCTCATAACTCAGCAAAACAAAGGCATCCATGTCTCTGCTGTTCGGAGTTTGGGCTTAAATGAGTCCCCAAAAAGCACAAACATCCCCCACAGAAGCAGAAAGTTATGAGTACCTGCACGTGAACTTAACCGCCAGTACGAGCAGGACGCTGAGCACGATGGCCCCGCAGAGAACGTCTGGTCTCCGGGCCATCAGTAACAGCACCTGCCGGAGAGACCGCCGCACCCGGCGCAGCATTACCGCCTCGGGTCTGCTCTCCTCAGCATTTATACGCCCCGGATGCCGCTCAACGCTTTAATTTGCCTCCCAGGGCAGGAGGGTGACTGGTTCGACCAGGGACAGAGCGGAGCTGGATTGGACATGGGTGCTGTTAGTGTTTAAGGTATTCAAACACGACCAGTCCAACCTTTCTTCCCCACGTAGACTTTTTACTTCCGCGACAACGGCGTCAGGGAGAGTCCACAAAGCGCACCGCATTGGATAAAACGTGAAATACGCTGAAGGTTTTTTATAATATTGCGGGTTAAAAACGTCGTCAAAGCTCACGACAAAAAAACGTCGAAGATATGTCGACCATTTTATAAACAAAATTAATTTTTACCCCTTCTGCGGTGGCACGTTTGTTTATTTTTACGTGGAAGCTCGAATCTGCTCTTTTAAGAAAGTCGCTTCAGTGGTTTTGACGTCAGTGACGTCGCTGCTGTGCTCGCTGAGATGTTTAACCACTAGGGGGCAGTGGTTTTAAAACCAGATTAAAATCAGCCATTTGTGATATGGCTTCAAAAGTTGTTCATAATTATATTTGACATAGACAATGGCAGTTTGGATTTTTAAACCCACTCTTAATTTTTTTAAAAAGCGTCATGTCTGAAGGCTTCAGATTGAGTCAGAATTATTTGGCTTACCCAAATAAAAACCCAAATTAATAAAGATCTGAAAAAAAAAGGACAGTTACACTAAAAATATTTCATTTTTAAACAGCAAAAGATTGAAAGAAATTGGACATGGCTCAGCATAATTTACTGTTTTACAGCAAATTCCTGTTTGGCAGAATATATGGGGGGATTTTCCCCCCATACAAAAGACATAAAATCCTGCTTTCAGACTAAAACTGTGCAGAAAATGTGCAGAACAATTCTCCCATAAGAATAGTTAAAATTGCATTTCCCTTCAAAAGTTAACAGTCTCAAACAAACAAGATATCTGAAAAATAATCAGGTAGAGCAAAAAAGAAAAAGACAACTATATGAAAAACATCAACGTTTACTGTCTTGAAGAAAAAAAACATGCATCTAAAAATGATCCTGAAATGCTAAAAAAAATGGGGGGCAAAGACAGATGCCTTTAAAACAGGTTAGGAGATAACTGGCTTAAATGCAGTAAATTATAAAAATATATCAGGGCTTGAGCATTAAATATTTTTAACCAACCTTCCATTTTCTTTACCTAATTTATTTCTGTGGGAGTGAAATATCAAATGTTTGTATTCCTGGGGTATTTTCCATAAGAGCAGAAGAAAACTGAAGACAATTGAATGGCTAAAAGAAAAACTATTTTATTCATTCGAGAACATAAAAGAGCTCAGTCACAGTGTCAAATTTTAAGTGCAAATAAACATAGTAAAAAAACCCAAAACAACCTAATAATTCTTCAATTGGCTTGGTCCAACAATAAAAAAATGGAAAAAGACACTGCAACATTTTTTCTTTGAACAATGAAAGATGTGCAACTGTATTTATCAGCAGTATAGTCAACTAAAGAAAAAGCATATTAAACATTTTAAAATATCAATTTCCATCAGCATCTCAACAAATTTCAAGATTTAATCTTTAAATTCAGTGTTACACATCTTGCAGCAAAGCAGTCTGCGAAAGAAGGGTTCAACAGATTGTTGAAAACTCTGAGCAGAGCGAATGCTAAACTATAAACTGCAATAGTCAACACCACGTAATTTCACCAAATCTCACAACATGGGAGTTTTGGGATAGATTTGTAGCAAGTGGACCAGAGTAACTCAAAATTCAAATCAAATATTTTGATCTTGATGAAGTAGCTGTGCATTTCCTCAATGATTAGAAGCTCGCCAACAAGTCTTTTCACTACAGAAGTCAAGAAAATCATAATGAAAAAAAAAAAAAAATCTTGTTTTGAGTCCTCAATAGTGATCACAGGGCTGGTCATGCTCAGCTCTTTAATACCATCAGTGTTCAGTCCTGACTTCCTCGTGGTATTGTCACTGGGATCCGATAGGCATTGTGGTTTTTAACACACAGAAGACGTCCAGATATTGCAGCAGTGATCAGCCGTTTCTCCAAAAACGGCTCGGAGTCCCTCTTGATCCAAACTGCAAAGACTAAAGACAGGAAGACAGGAAACCTTTCAAACATTAGATGAGAAACACTCATCTGAAATTATGGATTAAAAATCCCCCAAAAAGAACCCTCCAGTCCTGCAACTCGGACTTCAGATGGGGCTTTATTTAGGTTGCTGTTAACTCTACAGCATAGCGTAGGCACTGACATATGCAGTCTGTTATTAGGCCCGTGTTTCAGGGTGCATCAGCTGCTGCACCACCAGGTCTATGTTAATGATTGGACTGAAGTAGAGGGCCCAGTAAAAAAAGCAGTTGCACACAAACTGTGGGATAAAAGGCCACAGGAGGGCAAAGGCAAATCCCTGAGAGAGCATCTTCCACAGGTGGCTCCATGTCTTCTGTGGCAGAGTCCTGCAAAAAACAAAATGGTACAAATTAGCTAGAATGCTAGTGTCATTTTTTAAGTAACTTTCTTTTCCTATGCAGGTGGTTAGGCCCCCTTTGTTTTGAGCATGTCCTCTTTGGAACCTGAACCTGAAAGATAAAATGACAAAGCACCAGTCCAGGTGTGTGTGTAAGCTAAATGACTGAAGAGCCACACATCTGTGGGGAACTGCTACTACAGCACAGTAGGCAGACCTAACCAGCACTTTCCCCTTTTGTGCCAAAAGAAGAGAATTCATACAGATTCTCTTGTGCATCTTGACTCTCACCTTGGATTTACACTACATGCGTCTCTGCTCTGCTGCATTGTGCAGCACAATTCAATGGCGGAGCGAAGCCATTCCTGATCACCCTGATTTACTCTTCGTGCAGGTCAGTGCCATGCAAATCCAAAAGTGATCCAAGAAGCATGTTGGAAATGAAAGCCAGCAATAAAAAGTATGGGTGCACCAATTGCAGTTTTCTGGCTGATCACCGATTAACAATCTTTTAAAAAAACGATTCAGATTTTGGCCGATGTTGCTCAATATATCAAGAAAGTTGTTGAGTTAATTATAAACGGGCAGACATAACTTGGTGGGCCGGTCTGTCAGTCAAACATTTCTCACTGGAGAGCAAAAGGTTACAGTATTTGATTCTTAGACCTTTGCTAAGCTAGATAAGATCTGTGGATAAGATCGGCTTCATATGTAAAATTGGCTGATCACCGATCTCCCAAAATGAAGGAAATCGGCACAGCTAAATAAAAAGGATAAGTGGTGTCATATAGAACCAAACCTTTCCCATTCCATGGTGGGAACAAAGCATCAAGGAGAAGACAGACAGAACAGTACCTGACTGGGGCTGTGGTCCAGAGCCTCCACAGAGAGAAAGCCTCCAGCATAGTGAGCAGCATGGCGTTGACGATGATGAAGCGGGACGTCCAGTAGTGGACCGCCAACCAGTCCCAGGCGAACTCCGCGATCAGCTGGTATGGAAGCATGAAGTACTTCACGAGAAACTCCCCCCACTGTTGCCAGCTGGGCTCCACCTATCACACACAGGGACACGGTGTCTGTCTGTGCAGGCAGTTTGGCATCAATAAAACCCGTGGAACTAAAACAGTAGAAGTGATTTGGCGTCACGATGTGGGCGAAGCAAAAGGAAAACCGTTCAGCCTCCACGTCTTCATCCACAACTCACTGTTTCATTATGAGGCATTCATCTGGGTGTTTAATAGTCTGAACTATTTTTTCCAGAGTAAAATTATTTTATAACAATGCAACTTAATGTGTGACCAGAGACACAATGTGTGTTAACTTCTGACTGACACTGTGTGACATTCAAGACAGCTTAAAGCAGTCCAACAGTTCATTTAAACCAAAACTACTCAGTAAACTAATGTTTGAGAAAAATACATCAGTTTTCTCTGTTTGCCTTAAACGTTGGCTCCAAAATGCCTTTTTTCAAATTACAATCACATTTGTTTATGGTTTTCAGTTCAAACTCCTGTCAACAGAAAACAATAATGCATTATTTTAGGTTGATTTATAAACAGCATAGCATATCAATAGTCACAGTGCCACCGTTAAACAGTCGGGGTAAACAGACGACAAGCATCCGTTTGCCAACTGGATGCTTTTAAATTACTTCTGACTGGATAAAGTGTGTTACCTGTGTGTGGAGGAATCGGCTCTCCACTGTGTTATTGACGTGTGTGACGGCCGGACAGCAGGTGTGCAGGAAGGGCAGAAACGTCTCAGAATAATCAAATAAATACAAATAAAAAATGGTGAGACGAGGGGAGCGTTTCAGTGCGTACAGCAAGAACAGAGATTTTCCTGCATTGGCCGCCTGGAAGATACCAAGAAAAGCAGTCAGAGGACAAGTCGGTCATGTTAATAACTGAAAACAAAATCATCTCTACTACTGCAAGAAGCAATCTGCAATGTCATCAAATCTTTTTATTTTTTTTAATTTTTGGATGTAGCTGCCTAGTTTCAGCTGCATGTTGTTCAAACGTGGAGCTTACTTTGTATTCCCAGAGGTTCTGCGGAGGTTTGACCCCCAGCGCTTTAATTCGCTCCAATTCTGCTAAAACAACACGTCTGTGGGTCTGCTTCTCTATGTTGAACGGCGGTTTTACCAGATCTTCTTCTCCTAGCATCAAAAGTAACCTGAAACACAGGAATTAGCATCGCAACGGTGAAAAAAACCTACAGGAGAGAACAAGCTGAAAAATCGTCTAATGCGTATTTGTATCGAGTATTAGCTGCTGGGAGCAAACTGAGCCGTCTGGGTTTAAATGTGTCTGCATTAAAACTATTACGACACCGAAATAAACAAAACCAATCAGTCCAATGTTTCTACCTTCCATTGACACTCTCCACCTGGAAAAGTTTTCTGTAGTCCTCGGTCCACGGACCCAGCTGCTCCAGCCATGAAACGACCTCTTCTGGTGTCCAATGAGACACCGGCTTACTAATCAACAAGTCGTCCCGCTCCAGTACTCCGCTGCCCACGTGGTGCACCAGCACTATCACCTGGACACAATAGGAAATTACAAAAACACTAAAATACAGTCGCTAATTTTAGAATCACAACAGAAATATTTATTGATCCCCACAGGAGATTAAAAAGAATATATAAGAAGCAAAGTGAAAGCAGAAAACTATGTAGCAAGACTGTACACTCAGGGCAAATTTAAAACATAAGGAAATAATGTCACAGTTATTAAACATAGCATGTTTAGATTGTCATTTTATGTTCCTTCCCATCATGTAAAGGAGTTTGAATTACCTTGTTGCTAAAAATGTGCAATACAAATAATCCCCATTTTGAAAAAATGAAACGTGTTTGTTATTGCATGTTTACTATATGGCGGTGTGGTAAAGACCTGTTTTTTAAAAAAAGAAAATCTACACACATCCAAAACAGATTGTCCTGCATTAACTAAAGATGATTTCAAGCAGACTTTGTGTTTTCTGCTTTCATTAATATGCTGCTTTCATTAATATGCTTGCAGAAACAAACAAAACAAAACAAAACAAAAAAATCAGGTTCATACACAGGGCAGAAAAAAAATATCTCGCGTGGTATTTTTATGCAATCTCATATTAGATACCTTTAGAGACTAATCAGAGAAGCATAACATTTGCAATGGCAAGCCAAAGTGTTTAGAAATGTCAAGACATACAACTCTGTTCAGTGCATCTGTGCCTGGAATGTCATTACAGTTCAGAGCATTTAGCTGCTTGATTAAAACCAACATAAGTCTTGGTCAAGTGCTGTTGATGCTTATTGATGGAGATGCACCACCGTTTGCAGGGAAATTTCCCTCATTTAAAAAAACAAGAGAGAGAAAAGAGTGCTGAAAATTGGGGGAAAAAAAGAGAAAAAAAAAGAAACCCAAACTACCTAAAACATCAACACTGAACTGTCTATAAATAACCTGACTGAAGTCTGTCCTTGTGATGTCATCTATTTGCAAGGACCTTTATTTACATGATACTAGTGAATACTCAAATATACAAACCATTTTACTGCCACGTGGCAAGGCACACACTGACATTGCTCCCAGGTGCCACATGGACAAAACAAACATATTCTTTTGTCAGCAAAATAAAACAAAACAAAACAAAAAAAAAACCTAACAGCTGACCCTTAGAGCGACTGCTGTGATAACATCCAACTATTAGATGGAGCAGGATTGCTTACGCATGTCTAATGTAGTTAGCAAACGGTATAATATGCATTTAACAATTTAACGTTGTAAGTCAATAGGAAGTAAGATCACATTTATGCACATCAAAAATGTGAGAATTACTAAACCCTCATGCTCTGCTTGTTGCCACCGTAAACACACAAACAGGGTTTTTTTTCTTCCATGTTGTACTTACCGCCACAAATGTCAGTGCAGTTAAGACTCCAGAGCAGAAGAAACCTGCTCCTTTATGCTGTCTTGTCCTGGGTTTACCCAACTTGTCACCATACCTAAGGAAGATAAGCAAAGACAAAAGGTTTTTAATATTATTATTATTATTTAAAACACAAAGCAATAATAATTATCAAGCCGAGCCCCTAAATATTGTGAGGATGTAAAGTCTAAAATTCCGAACAATAGAAAATTCCTGAAGGGGGACAGATCCTGCTAAATCTTAGTTTTTAGGCTACCACAAAACACTAAAAGTTCAGATTACATAATTCACACATTAAGCAGTACACAGTAAGCCCAACAGAAAAAACTTCATAGAGGCAAATAAGGTGATGAACAAAAATATCTGGAATGACATAAACAACTGACATGTTTCACACATTCACACCTCCAGGGATGCTCTTTACTTCCTGTAGTGTCACCCCATCAAGGGTGACACTACGTAATGCAGCAAGAAGCAACAGTTCAAAATTATAAATTATGTTACAGCTTGACAGTAAATTAACTTCCAGACAAATCCTTTGGATAAAGAAAAAAAAAAAAAAAGAGTTCCTTATGGGAAAAAATTAAAATTACCTCTGAAAAGCCAACAAGCTCCGGGAGACTTGGGGGTTTTCCTGGATCTCTGCTCTCCTCCTGTGTACAACCTCTCGGAAAATCTTCTCAATTGCATCCCTAAGAAGAGAAAGAGATAGTGAAACTCAACGCACAGGAAGATACTTTTTTTTTTTTTTTAAACTGCAGTATTTTTTTTTTTAAATTAAAAATATATATATATTAATAATAATAAGCTACTGGTCTCCCTGGTAATGATGAGGAAAAACTATTCAAATAAATACATTTTAATGGCAGTAACATTAGTTGTGTTTTCATTACCAATGTGGCAAAATCTTTGATTTTTTAGTAAAAAACTAATTGCAATTGCAGTGTTTCCATTAAATAAGAAACACAGTTAAAAATCACATGTAAATACGTGATCTTAAGTCAGTAAAACACAAGCTGCGCCATCTTCCTCCTACCACTTTCTGTCTTCCTCTTTTCCACCACTAGTATCACTGGTTTACTACGTGATGCGAAAATATAGACTCTCAGGTACCCCCCAAAAACATCACAAATACAAAGTTTAAAACCTCAAACAGAGCAAAAGCCTTGTTAAGGTATTAAGAGCATACCTTAACATTATGTTGATCTTAGGAAAGCCTTTCCACATCTGCCGGCACTCTGGGCATTCGTTCTTACGTGAAGACTCCCACCACAGAGCCAGGCAGTGGCGGCAGAAGTTGTGGCCGCAGGTCAAGGTGGTTGGGTTGACCAAGATGTCGTAGCAACAGTGGCACGAGAACTCATTCTCTGAGATGTTGCTTGTTCTGGGCTTTGACCGAAGAGATTCCAATGTGAGAGGAGGCTCCTCCGCCAGCTGCTCCAGGCCTTCATCTGCTGGGTCCCACTCCATGTGGGGCAACATATCCAAACTGAAGAGGAGCAAGCACCTGATTATGAAGGGAAGAATTTGCTGTAGAATGGAAATCTTATCACTGGAACTGTTATCTTTGTTACAAAGTTTTTTTCAAAAGCTGTTTCTTGGTTTGTTTGTTTTTGTCTTTTAAGATACAACTACACACGCAGACTATTGAGACAGTCGGCATAATGGAGAAGCATTTTTCTGATGACGTCCTGAAGGCGGAGTGTCGGAATGGGTAGGATGTTCTTAAAGAAACGGAGGCAAATTTCAAGGCGCTGGGTACCACTACGTAGTGTGTATGAAGTAAATTATTTTATATTTGTACAACAATATCAGTTTACGACCAAAGTAGTTGTAAATCGTTACCTGATTCTGCTATAATCTGGGACTATGTGTCTAGAAAATATGTAACACAACCCTTTAAATATTTCTACCTCTGTTATTTTTGTTCACCCAAATAAAAATGGTATTGGATCCCAAATACATACTGAAACCACTCAAAAGGTTTGCTGCATATTTTCTTCCTATACCCTGTGACCTTCAGCATTTTGGGCAATGTCATTTGTGTCCAGTGTAAGCATCCGTAGACTATGTACAAGTAGCTAAACGTTGCATTAGCATTTAATATGCAAGTTCATAACACTTGGAATATATTAACCAACAGTTAATGCACACACTCTTGTCTGTATCTAAGTCAAACTGTGTGGTTTCCATTGATATTTTTAATCAAACTTAAAATAAAAGGAAAATAACAAAATATCTTATTTAAACTAAAACTGAATTGAAATAATTTGTGTAAAAGCTTGTCAAGTCCAAAGAATACTATTGCAGTCTTTAAGATAGACTAACTAGTTCGGAAATGTAATAAACTTCGACCTTGGTAAAAACAAAAAAAAATTAAAAAATTAAAAATAAAAAATAGAATACGAGAGAAAAAAAAAACAGACTTGTCATTTTGTCACAGCAATTTGCATGTACAGAAATTCGAGCTAATTGGTTCAGTTCCAGTTTAAATGGAAAGCCTTTACAGTGAAGTTATGCACACTTAAGCACACGTGTAGGCAGAATAAGCTCTATATCTGTTCGGAATTCTAGATTAAAAAAATAAAACAGTTTAAACAAAAATATTTACACTTTGTGACGTTAACTGTCACATCCACAACAACTGCACGTTAGCTACATTCTTTGGCTAGTAGTACTGCTAGTTGTAGCTACAACAACTGTTTGGCTAAGAGGTGAATTAGAAAGAACATTTTGTAGTGTCCCACAAAACAACTCACAATTGACTATACGCGTAAAAATATGTCAATATCAGCTGTCGTTTTGGATATGTTAGTTAGCCTGTTTGCCAAAACTTTAAAGAAGCTAACGGCGAAGCTAATGTGGCAGCCTAACCCATGACTACAGTAGTTAAGAAGACTAACTCTCTTCTTTCTCGGCTTGGGGTCGGTGATCAGCTGAAGGGTGACATGACTGCCCGGCTAACCGTCCTGTGAGCTCCTGTCGTCAATGAAACTCAGCGTCCGGCCAGAACGGAGATATTTCTGCGAGAACAGCCGTCGCCATAGCTCCTGTTGCCGTGGAACGCCTCTCCTTGCGTTCTCAGCGTAAACTGTAGAGCACCTGAAGAAGAAAAGTTCAGTTACGTGCGTATCCTTCCAAAGATTAAAAAAAAAAAAAAAAAAAGCTTGCGTCACAACTGATCTGATCTCTGGCGCTTTTGAAAAGATCAGATCAAAGTGCAGGTGTTACTGTAAGAGAAGCTCCTGTACCGCAGTAACCTGTGACTACTTCCCTTGGTGATGATAATGAAAGTAACCTATTACCTTTACACGTAGGCCTGCAGGAGGCAGGGGAGTGCTTCCGGCACTGTATGACGTCACAGTGTTTGCTGCTCCATGCCAGGTCCAGAGGTGTGCAATTGTTATTGTTTGAGAGCGAAGTAGAAAAGGTTACTTCCTTTGCTTTTAGGAAAGTTGGACCGGAAATGTCCTCCTGTGTTTTCCTCCTTTTTGATAACCAGAATCAGCTGATCGTTCATTGAGCTGAACGATAACCAGAATCGTTCAGCTATATGAACGATCTGAAAATTTGTGCCGATATCGATCTTTATCAATATGTCAATATCAATAGTTTATTTTCATTGTACGATATTGTAGGAACAAACATCAGTTAACATAATTTTTTATCTCAGAAAAAATATATACATGTATATATGTGTGAGTGTGTATGTGTGCGTATGCGTGTGGTAGTAGTAGTGATGTACTTCCGTTTAAATTTTTGCCACATTGATTGTTTCCGGGTTCTGCTTGCTCCTACTGTTTTTAGCCATGTCAGCCTTTTCCTTTTTTGGTAAATTATTTTTATTTTATTATTATTATTATTATTTTGTTTGTTTGTTTCCTGTGTTTAATGTTGACAATTTACCAAAATAAAGTGAACTGAACTGAACTTTTACTGACGTGTTAAGTTCTGTTCCGCTGCTCTTGAAGGTCGGTGGTTACCATGGCAACCAGTAACTGACAGCTCATCCCCTTTTTTCTGTTGCCGTCCTTAACTGTGGTATGTATTGAGATAAGCTCTGTGTTTTCTTTACAAATGTTATATTTTGAGATATATTTTAGACAAATTTAATCCTCTATAATCTTTCATGAATAATTTTTACTGTGCAGCCAATAGATAACAAAAAAAACATGTCAAACGCAGTAGTGGCTGTTGGTGAGTAAGATCATTTTCTGAGAGATTCTAAAAGATGTTTTGTTGTTTTTTTTAGCGCCAACATGTTCTTAAAATGGCTTTTTGTATGTAGAGACTGTCTGCCCTTTAGAAGAGTATCCAGCTCAGATTATGTGCCCAAAGTGCCATCAGATTGTCCTCTCTGAGGTGGAATATTCCTCTGGATTACTCACCTACCTTTTCTGTGGAGGACTCTTCCTCTTTGGGTAAGGGGAACGCTCCTGTTGTTTTGGTAGTGCATATTTTTCGGAGGTGAGGCTTTAAGTATAAAATTGCTGACAGAGAAACAACTTGGGCATAACATTCCGATTCCCGCTGTCCGCCCGTGACATTTGCCGCGTTCTTCCTGAGTGTCAGGCTGCAAGGGGATTAAATAAGTGTCAAGTGATTCATTTTTCAGTGCTTCTTACAAGGAAAAGAAATAAAAAATTAAAAAGCACATTTTTCCAACATTTGCATTTTTTTGGTTTTCAAATTGACAACCTCAACGCATATAAAAAGCCAAATTTCTAAATTTAATTTATGTATATCAAGAATGCTTGTAAAGTGAAAAGACTTATCATCTCATGAAAATGCTAAATTCATAATATGAGTACCGAACTATGAACAGGTTTTGGCTTTTCAAAGGCATTCAACAAATTTCTTTAATATCTGCTTCCTTTGGTGGGTATTTTTGTTTGCATTCTCCCATTCTCATTTGATTTGTGAATATGGGTAAAAAGAATTTCCATGATGAAGTTTTACAGCGTAACAATGCATTGCACTTTCTCGCCTGTCTATTTTTTCTGATTTTCTGACCTTCTTCCCTTGATATCTCTGATCTGCTATGAATGTAATAACTCGATCGCTCCGGCTGTGTGATGGAAAGCAAAATGTTTGCTGGTCGATCGGATCAGACCCCTTGTTGTCATATTCACTCAGGAATGTTTCTAAATGGTTTTCAGAAATGAATAATTGTGTTCCCCTTGACACATATAACCTGAGGAAAAAAAATACAAAAACTTTTTAAAAATTTGAGACCCTTACTTTCGTTATCTAGATGAATTTTTTTACCCCAAATATTTAACATAAGGTTTCTTTTTCAGCTCATATTTGTCACGATGTGCACTGACCCCCCGATCCCCTTTTAATTTTTTTTCTTTGTGCAGGAAGGATTTGGGTTTATAAGCAGCCTTTGTCTTACGTATTGTTGAGTTATTTTTTCTTTGTTCTGTATATTATTTTTTAAAACATAATAAATAACATAATGGGAAAAAAAAAGGAATGTTTCCAAATTACAGATTTTTATACATACATCCTCAGTCCATACGGAGCTATTAAAATTTGTAAAATTATTTTTCTATACAAGCAACACATTGAAAAATCAACAGGAGCACATCCAAGGCCACATTTTCCTTTAGAGATTCATATGTTGGTACCCAGTTGTTATTTTATAGGATTTTTCATATTTGTTTTAGAAATTAATAACCAATGCTAATTTGAATGTCATGTCTGCAGCTCCAGAGGATTTACAGGTTTACAGGTTGTCACAAATACAATGATTAGTTTCTGAGCCTGAATATAAAGTCAGCGGGTTTAAATAACTCCATCAGATGGTGATTGTGAATTTTCGGCGCCGATGTGAGTGGGAGGTTCTGAATGCGTCCACTTTCTCCTCCAGGTTTGTGTTCGGATGCTGCCTCATCCCCTTCTGCATGGACAGCCTGAAAGATGCCAAGCACCGCTGTCCGACCTGCAAGACCGTCCTGGGAGTTTATAGACGCTTATAACCGCCACCGCAGCTCTACACCCGCGGCTCATTGATACGTCATCTAATCCTAAATAAAACTAATCTGCAACGTTTTTTTTTTTCTTCTAATCAACAGAGAGGTTTAGATAGTTTTAAATGCTTGTCCTTTTTTATTATTATTCTTATTTGAGCAGATGTCATCTAAACCCTCAACGTCAAGACTGTCCTGTTCATGGAGAGTTTTTAATAAACTTTTTTTGATTATCTTGCAACAGTTAAACAATGTGATTGCTACAAATGTTCACTCTTTCGACCGCAAGTAAATCGGCTGGTTTTCTGCATTCATTCATTTATTATCAATCACAGAATGAACCTTTGCGTTGTGTGTTGTTGAGGACAGTGGAATTTGGTTTAGTTAAACAAAACAGACACGACAGAAACCGTCACCTTGATTTTTTAAGTAAATTATTAGAAATGGTGGTAGATGGTTGTTCTGCAGCCATATTTGATCGATATGAGATATATTTACGATAAACATTCTTTTATTCCAGTTTTGATTTTCTCTGGATGTCCATTTGCCACAAGCAGAGGATTGTCTGCTTTCAAAGTCATTTGACTAGATATTTTTAAGTGGCATTGCCATGTATTTTCCAGGCATATAATGTCCTTTTATAGCACAATCTATAACCTTGTTATCTTCAGTTGTTATAAAATGCAATGTATGTCAAATATGACATAGAAGAAATTTGACCTTGTAATTTGACACCATGAAATTGGGCCTCTTTCTCTTTAAGAGACCCATTCTTTTTCTGAAAGAATCCGATGACCTTCAAGAGGTCATCACAACATGGCTCCTATAATTGACCCTTTAACGCTTTTAGCAGAGTTGCAATGAGAAGTAACTCGTGTAATGAGCTCAGCAGATGTGCAGTTCCACCAGGTGTTTGCTAATCGCTGCAGGCTAGTCTGAAGGAGCAGAGTGGGGGAGACCAAAGGGAGCCCTGCTCTGTGAGGCAGAATCTGCAGCTCAGAGTACTTACAGGTTTACAGAGGGAAATGCAAAAACGAAGCATCATGATGAGTAAAGTGGAGAGTTTACTCAAGAAAAGCATTTTATTTCAGTAAGTGTTATCAGAAGCATCCTTCATATGAGGTATCAGAAGTTAAACATGGAGGATAAAAATACAGAATATCTCCCCATTCACAAACACCTACAGCAAATTGCAATATAAGAAGTACATTTTGTATTATAGTTAAAACATAAAAAGTTTTTAAGTAAATAATTAAGTAATCACAATCACATTATTTGCACCCATTTCTGTTCAGGAAATATTTTTGTTCATTATAAACAACGTAATCGGCACAGTATTTGTTTTCAATTAGAAATATATCGAAAAATGATTTCACCCTTTAATCCAAGCATTGATTTTAGCCTACAGTGCATGTTTGATAATCAGACGTGCGCTTCTTTAGATCAAAACCTGATTGGACGAGACGAGGAGCGCAAGGAAAACAAAGAAGGTGAAGCCGGCGACGTCTCCATGGATCCGGGCCCCGGCACCTAAAACAGAAACGGGTTTTAGATACTCAGAACAGTTCAAATTTCCTTCCCAACAGCTTCACATAAAAATACTGATAATCTCATTTTAACCAGAAAATATTCTGTCTAATGCATTTCCTAGGAACCGTTTACTAAAAAAAAAAAGAAAAAAATCTGCTATGTCATCTGGTGAAATGCTGAGTCAGTTTTGAGGCTCTAAAAATAAAAACTGCTTTATGCGTTTCAATAAACATCTGGGCAGCATGTCAAATCTTTGAATTGTCATTGAAAAAGGTTCGAAGCATAATTTTGCAAAAAAAAAAAAAAAAAAAGTAATAGAATACTTACACTGTATTAGAGATTTGCAACTAAAGTCTGTTTCTGCTTTTTATTAGAAATATAGATTGAGAAAAAAGTTTTTTTCTATTCAAACTTTGTGTTTAATGACACGCAATATTGTGTGTTTCACTATTTAATATGAATAAAAATGTTAAAGATTAGGCACTGTTTTTATGTTGACCAATGTCCGCACAACTTTGTTGATATCCTGCTAATGTCGAAAAAACAATTTTGCAATTGCAGTGTCTCCGTTAGATAAGAAACGCAGTTAAAATCACTTGTGAATAAGTTTATTCATTTAAAAAAGCATGCCACGCCATCATCCTCCCACCACTTCCTGCAATCTTGTCCGTCTTTTCCACCAGTAGTAACATCAGGTTGTAGATCACGACTCGGATGATGTGAAAACAAATTTCATACAGTCGAAAAACCACCTCATCCAAGCACAAAACACTTTATCAAAAAGGTGTTTTTCTTTTTAATTGCTATGGGTCCATTCAGTAAATTTATTTTCATAATTTGAATTTGTGCAATTATATGTTTAATGAAACTGCGTATAGTGTGTGACAATCTCCAGAGAATCCAATACGACTAAGGAGCAGTTACAGCTACTGTTGGTTTCTATCCCCCTGAAATGGACACATGTGATTTTAACCGCGTTTCTCATTTAATGGAAACACCTCAATTTCAATGTTCCACTGTTTTGTTTTTTTTTTTACATTAATGGAATATTAGCAAAGCTTTGTGCTCATCTGTAATGGAAACGCAGCTACTGATATGTTTGTTGCAACATCCTTCCATCGATGTCAACGACACAGTTTTCTGTCAGTGAAAATATTTGTTCTGGCTATCATTTCCACTGAGAACGTCCTTGAATAAGACTCACCTTTGGTGGTTGTGGCTGTTGTGGCTGTTGTAACTGTCGTAACTGTGGTTTTGATGGTAGCAGAAAGGGTGGTTGGGCTAGAAGTCAAGTTGGTAGAGACGGAGCTGGCAGTTCGGCCTCCTGTAAGCCCAATATTTAGTGTGTCGAGTTCTGATTGTAGCTGCCTTGAGATCCAGCTCCTTACTATCGGTGAATTTTCAAAGCTTTTTAAGTCAGGCAGGTTGTCACCAAGAAGAGTTTGAACTTCATTAACAAGCAGACTCTATGGAAAGCAAAGCAGGTCAAAATTTATACTCAGTATTATAGATAAGACATAAAAGGTTTTAAAGAATTAAGTAATCACGAGCACAATATTTGTGCCCATTTTTGTTCATTATAACATTACACCATTACCAGAACAAATAAAAAAAAAAAATCCTAGATGGCACTCACCTGTACCACACTCTCATCCAGGTTAACAAATGTCTGCAGGTCCATATTGATGTTGGCGGCTGTCAAACTTTTAATAAACTCAGAAGATGCGCCTCCTACAGGACGAAAAAATGGTGTTTACGTTTAGCTCAATCTGTAAGAGATGTTTTCTATTTACTGCTGCAGGTTTGTGAACGTGTGTATGCCTGTGTGTGTGTGTGTGTGTGTGTGTGTGTGTGAGTGTGTGTGCGTGTGTGTGTGTGCTCACCCAGGTATGGCTGTATGAGCTGGTACAATGGAATGCTTGATCTAGTGGTGGTTTGAAACGCTTGCAGGGCAATGTTGAAGAGCACTTTGAGTTTGTCAATGGTGCAGTTGGACACATCCAAAGCATCGGCGTTTCTGCAAAAAATATGTTTGAAATGTCTCAATGAAACATTATATTTTCAATAAATCAGACTTTAATAAGTTCGAACATGTAATTTAATCAGAGTAACAATATTTTGGTAAATGCTTTTAAAAGTTGTTTTTGTTGGCCAGAACAACCAGCAAGTGGAAGAGAACTTGAATATTGCCTGAAACTCGGTGCTTGTGTTCCTTTTGGCAGGAACTATTAACCGGAACAAAAATAGATCAAATAAATGTAGTCAAGTCAAAGTTAATTTATGCAACACATTTACAACAGTATCAGCTGACCAAACTGCTTCACAACAATCACATCAACTTTAGACAATAACGAGAAAACTACGATGGCATATTAGAACATAGCAGACAGAATAAAGGAGGATTTTATGTCTGCCAAAAACGCTAAAGATTTGAGGTTAATCTCAGAAACTTTCTTAAAAAAAAAAAAAAACGGGGTAATTTCCTAGTTTCAGAAGTTGAACATTTTTGACTTTTCAAACTCGAAAACATTTTCACGTCTTTTATGGATAATTTCTAAGATTAATCACAAAATTTGAGGGGTTTTTTTTAGTGAAATTTTACTGATCTTTTTCTATCCACAATGGCAAAAGAAACCCCTGACACTTAACAATTTAAAATAAAATACAGTAGTTTCCATGTTAACCAGCTGCAACATTACAAACCTGCTTTTACACCATCTGATTATTAAAACCATGCCAAAATACATTTACCCTACATTATAATATTTATATCACTGCGTAAAGTTTTGTGATGAAATTTATTTTATAAGATGTGGTTATGGTTCTGCAACCTGAGAAAAGGCAATCCTCAATTTTACCTCAACCTAACCCAGACAAGACGGTGAGATTAAGAGTCGAGCAAACCCAAAACAATGAGTACTTACTTCAAGCTCTGCTGAGAGATGTTGCTAAGAACCTCAGCGTCCACAGAGCACAGGTTTGGTCCTCCGATGGCATTAAGCTCCGCGCTCTCAAGTTTGTTGCCTTCCACGCTCAGATACTTAGAGATGATAGCTTTAGCCTGAAGCAGCAGAAAGCACTGATGTGAACAAACAGGCGTACAAACAGCAAATACGAGCACAGCACATTTAACCGTTTGCCCACCAAGCTTGGATCCAGCGCTCCATTTGCTGTGTCCATTAGAGATGCGAGCGTGTCCACCTGAGTGATGTTCCATGTATCAATCTGATCCAACGAGGCAACGCGCGACGCCGGGCCCAAGACCTGGACCTGGTCTCCAGGGATGATGGTGCCGTATGCCTAGATACAGAAAGTTATACAAAGAATTAAAGGAGAAACATCCTTTAAGGTACAGACTGAGGATGGGTTTATCTTTGCCTTTGAATAATCAGTATAACATAATGGCTTTTAATTGTGCACTTATTAAAAGTTAAAATGAAAATCCTCAGGTTTTGCTTCCATGTTGCATCAGTTTCCATCATAGTGAACAAAATAAAAATGGTAAACATTTAATTTTGAACAGCACAAATAATTAAGAATAGATTGATGTCATATTCAACACATAGTATACAGACATAGCTGCAGCAACAGATGAGTTATTAAATTAGACACAAATCAGAAAGAACACAAAATGTAACCTGAACAACCACAAACTGAGTCTCTCTTCCCCTACCACAAAAAAAAAAAAAAAAAGACTAAAAGAGAATCTGGTAAAAGGAAAGATTGCTGTGAAACATTTACAGTGTGATCCATGTGAGTAGGAAATGGACTGGAAAATTCACCTCAGATGGGATTGTTACTGGGTTTCAAATTGACCCAGTGTAAAAAAAAAAAGACTTTTATTTTCTTAATACTTGTTTGGAACCTACATAAGATGGAAAATATGCAATACAGAAAAACAGTAGAACACTTTTTTTTTTTTTTTGCCACAGTTTAACCTGAACTGCACTAAAATATGCTGCAAGTCAAATGATCAACAAGTCGTATAAAAATGAAGCGTAAGCATGCTAACGTTAGTCTAGCACATCAGTAAACTGGTCCAGTTGATATATCATCACGATCAATGTACTCACCTCCTGCAGCTTGCTGAGAACAATCTTAAGGTAATCCTTTTGATCCACCTTCTGGGTTATGACCTCCAGGTTGTCCCTGACGACCACAGCACTGAGACAGCTGTTGAACTGATTGATGTCGGCGTAGTCGAAGGGGAAGGTGTCGTCATAGATGGTGACCTTGTTGATTTCTCCTGCTGTGCATTCAGTGACTGAAACAAGAGGAAGAAATTTGAAAATCAGTCATTGCTGGATGAACAAGTATAAAAAAAAAACATGAAAGGATTATCAACTGACCTGTCTGTCGCTTAAGTCTGCCTCTAATTGATTGTGTTATTTCTGCTTTCATTGCCCTTATCCTCGCTCTGCTGACTCCATCAGTTCTGAGGACTTTCAGGTAGTATTTTAAGAATGAGCGCTTCGTGGCCTGCAAGCAGAAAAAACAGGAAAAGTAAAAGAAAAAATTTTAATCATTCACATTCTTTCATCTGCATACACAAGATCTTTTTTGAAGCAGTGACTTACTTTGTCAAAGTTGTCATAGAAAACAGAAGACATATACAGAGGAAATGTATCGAGGTTCCTCAGGGTTGTTTCAGTCCATGTCGCAGCAACTCTGGATATAAAAAAAAAGGTCTTTTTTTTTTTTAAAGGCCAACAAAGGCAACAAATTTCTGACAAAGACACAGATTTTTACTGATATCTAGTGGTCCCACGAATCAGACGGGTCTCCACTGCAGCCGCCTGAGCAGCAGACAGATCCGGGCAGGTCTTCAGTTTCTCCAAGATGGATTCATCAGCGTTGAGGATGTAAGAGGCGTTCAGGTAGCAGCACATGTTTCCCAGAACTGTTATTTGAGCTTTAGTCAGGTTTGTGGTTGTTATGCCCTGTCAGACATGAGCAAAATAAATAAACCTACAGGAGGTGGTAAGGTGGGCCTCAGGAAATTGAGGGAAGATGAGGAAGACAAAAAAAAATTGGACTAGAGATATAAATTTGCCCCTTGTTTTTGATATGTATTCAGATTTAAATATCAATTGATATGCAATATCTATTTTTTGAAAAAATAAACTTGAAACAACGAACAAAAAATATGTTATTAATGGCATATGTAAAACAACAAACAAAAGGAGCATTTCTGTCATCTTCTGATATGCAGAACGTGCTAATCAATGTGTGATAAACGACGGCCTAAGTCTTTTTTTTTTTTAAACAAAAAAATAAAAATGATTTTGGAAAAGCGACTTTTGGTTGTTGGCGGGGACAAAATCACATTTTCTAACCCCAACTGTCTATGGCCCCAGTTGAGACTCAACAACAGTTTCAAACATCTTTTGCTTTTAAAATCAATGTAGATGTGATTTGTAATACCTTTTAACATAATTTTCTTTAATCTCTCCCTTTTTTTTTTTTTTAGAATTCCAGAGCATTAAATTATGAAGACATTGATTCTTGTGATCAACAATCGTTTTTTGGGTGACCTTACCAGGCAGTTTCTGGCGTTATCGAACAGAGCGGTCCGCTTGTAGCTGAGTTCTGAGGAGAACACCGAGAAGTCGGCGTCGCTGAGCTGTTCAAAGTAAAGCGTGCAGTTGCTCTGCGACACCAGAGAGTAGCTGTGCAGGGAGAAGGACATGAACAAGTCAGCATTTAATCAGGAGTCCAACACTAGTTAGACATTGCAAGAGGACTTACTCGTAGTACAGCAGCACATCTGGAGGGAAACGATCAAAGCTGGTGATGTCTGATTCTCCTTTGATGCGGTTGAACATGCAGGTCAACTGATGAGACAAAATGCATTTACCTGTTACCAATTCGTGTTGCATGTTCCCTTCACCGCCAAATCAGAAATAGAAATGACTAAGTTAATTTGGAGGTATTACAGCATTAAACATCAATGTCTGCAAAGATATGTAAAGTTCTGCATGCTGTGTTCCTATAGTTCTAGAAAAAATATGTACATTTATGGAAACGTAATTTGACTCAGGCAAATCCCTGGGACTGTGGGTCTGATATGCCTGTTTCTAATAACTGTACATTATTTTCTACTACAGTCTTGTACAATATATTATTACTATACACTCTCGTTTTTTTATATATTGGTTTTAATACTAAGACATTTTGTGTGAAATATGCTGTTTTGCTGTTGTTCCACAAAACAAAAGACATTTCTAGCCTAAAAGACATCTTTTTTTTGTTTGTGTCACACAAAAATGTTTCAGACTGTAAAACACATTTAAATATGAAACAATAAATTAGCTAAGTGTATAAGAAAGTTTTAATCTAAACTAGATTGCATTGGATAGATTTTTCCATAAAACAAAAACTTCACTTGTAAACTGCATTTTGCGTATATTTAGGTTACATTAGTCTAATATTAACTTGTCTGATAATCTGGAACATTTAAGTCTGATGCAAAAGCACAAAAGGAAGCAGGGTTAAAAAGCCTGATTTTTCAGATCACCAACAAAGACGATTGATAATAAATCTTCTGATTTCCAACTAAGTTGGCAAATGGTCATTAACATTCAGAGAGTGTTTAGATTTTTCTCTTACCACCATCAATACAGCTATACTCCCAGACTCTCACCTGAGACTCCACCAGTTTGACTTTGTCTTCGCCTTTGCGCCTACAGGCTTTGACCAGGTTTTTGACCTGCACCTTCTCAATCGTTCTCACACTTGTGCATGTGAATCCTTGCAGCACCGAGGAGGACAGGCTACACAAACACACACATACACGTTGTGATCACTTAACACACACGGAGAAAACACCACGTTTTCACAACACACTGTTAAAAATATTGTTTAAACCTACTTGTTCGCACTTCCCAGGACAGCCGTGGCGCTTTCTACTGCGATTACACCAAAGAACAGCTCAGCCTGACGAAACAAAGTTGTGAACTCAAGTAGCTGTTCCTCCGATAACATACAAATGAGAGGAAAAAAAATCTGCAGGTTTTTAGTGAAGAAAAATCTCCTCTACCTGCTGGCGTTTCCATTTCTTCTCGTTGAGTTTTGTGATGCTGCCGGCTGTAAAGCTCTGCAGAAAAACCCGAGGGACCTCAGTGGCCATTTCGTCTGGAACGTTCTGGATGATCGCCTCACCGGTGCTGTTCACCGATAAAATCTGACAGAAGGATGGTGAGCATCCAGTTGTAAGTTATCCAAACATAACTGAATCCAAAATTAAATCAAATCAAACTTTGTTTAAATCCATTTTAGTTTCATTTAAAGGGAGAGGATTATGTATTTTCCAGCCACAATGCGCCATTTTATAGAGCAATTGATTACCTCTGTTAAGTTCAGTTGTTATAAAAAATGCTGCATAATTTCAATATGACTTAAAAGTAATTAGACTTTGTAAATGAAATTGGGCTTCTGACTCTTAAAGAAGCTCCTGCTCTTTATGAAACTCAGCTTACAGGAAGCTATCACAACATGGCTCCTCTATTAACCCTTTAATAATGTTTTTATAAACATTTCACTGAGAAGTAGCTCATATAATGAGGTCAGATAATGTTCAGTTCCACCAGGTGTTTGCTAATTACTGCTGGCTAGTCTGTAGGAGCTCAGTGGGGGAGTAGAGGGAGAGATCTTCTCTGTGAGACAGAAACTTGGAAGCTTGGAAAGTCAAGCTCAGATTAGCTTCATCCTGAAAGGCAGAGCTACATACACCCAGGTGTTTTGCACAGCTGAATTGTTGCCATGGAGATTCAAGGATTTTGTCAAACAGTTAGGCAACACTCCAGGTATGTTATTGATGAGGGAATAACAATGTAACATGATGCAAAGTTCAAAAAAGTTGATTTTACATAATTCTGCCCCTTTCATTTTTTTCCTGTAATGAAAACCTGTACTTAAATCACGCAGGCATACCTGGGAGACAAAAATCTGCTGGATGATCTTTGGAGCAGACATCATGTGTACCACAAGCGAGGGGTTTCTCGAGGCGACCAAAATCTCAGAGCCCTGGATTTCCCTGAAAACTCTGGAGGGGACACCAATGATGAGAGTACCCAGCGTCAAAAGTGACGAAGAGCCGTTGATCTGGCGGGATAAAGGAAGCAATCAGAGAGAGTTGAGCATAAAATCGGTCATGGGCCAGATGAAACGAGTGACGGGAGACTATACCTGTATCACTGTCATCAGAGACTCGATGATGCTCTTCGCCTGTCCTCCTTTCCAGCCCATCACGTTGCTGAGTGTGAACAGGGCGTTGATCAGCTGCTGTGGACGGATGGCCTTGATCTGCCCCGTGGACATGCTGGTGCTCTCATTGCCAAGAGCAGAGATGGCATTGGAGTCGATGTTATCACCGAAGTTGCTCGTCAGAGCAGCAGAAATCTACAGATGCAAAGGAAAAGGCCTTTTTAGGTCTTATTTTTCATTTCTTCGACACAAAGTTGTATTGTGCAGCAAATTTTCCTGGCTTAGCTCCTATTTTGGTAGATAATACTATTCATAACTGACTCGATGCAATCTGCTGGGTTTCCTTAGAGAGACACTTTTTAAGCTAGCGGGATAACGTGGATCCCCATTTAAAGTAACGTTTATTCCTGCAAAATAAACATTTCGGAGAAATTATTGCAATAGAAAAGAGCAAATGCTGGAAAGTAGCTATATTTCTATTGATCATATAATTGTGCTTTTTGGAATTACTAAAATACACTGCCTGGCCAAAAAAAAAGTCGCCACCAAAAAATGGTCACAGTCTCTAATATTTTGTTGGACCGCCTTTAGCTTTGATTACAGCCCGCATTTGCTGTGGCATTGTTTCAATAAGCTTCTGCAGTGTCACAAGATTTATTTCCATCCAGTGTTGCATTAATTTTTCACCAAGATCTTGTATTGATGATGGGAAAGTCTGACCACTGCACAAAGCCTTCTCCAGCACATCCCAAAGATTCTCAATGGGGTTAAGGTGGCCAATCCATGTGTGAAAAAGATGTCTCATGCTCTCTGAACCACTCTTTCACAATTTGAGCCCGATGAATCCTGGCATTGTCATCTTGGAATATGCCCGTTCCATTTGGGAAGAAAAAATCCATTAATGGAATAACCTGGTCATTCAGTGTATTCAGGTAGTCAGCTGACCTCATTCTTTGGGCACACAATGTTGCCGAACCTAGACCTGACCAACTGCAGCAACCCCAGATCAGAGCACTGCCCCCACAGGCTTTACAGTAGGCACAGTAGGCATGATGAGTGCATCACTTCACCTGCCTCTCTTCTTACCCTGATGCGCCCATCACTCTGAACAGGGTAAATCTGGACTCATCAGACCACATGACCCTCTTCCATTCCTCCAGAGTCCAATCTTTATGCTCCCTAGCAAACTGAAGCCTTTTTTTCTGGTTAGCCTTACTGATTAGAGGTTTTCTTACGGCTACACAGCTGTTCAATCCCAATCCCTTGAGTTCCCTTCGCATTGTGCGTGTGGAAATGCTTTTGCGTTCATAATTAAACATACTCCTGAGTTCTGATGTTGTTTTTCTTCGATTTGATTTGACCAAACGTTTAAGTAATCGCCGATCACGATCGTTCAAGATTTTTTTCCGACCACATTTCTTCCTGGAAGACGACGGTTCCCCACCATCCTTCCAGTTTTTTATGATGCGTTGGACAGTTCTTAACCCAATTCTAGTAGTTTCTGCAATCTCCTTAGATGTTTTCTCTGCTTGATGCATGCCAATGATTTGACCCTTCTTAAACAGACTAACGTCTTTTCCACGACCACAGGATGTGTCTTTTGCCATGGTTGTTTAAGAAATGAGGAGTTACTCATTGCATCAGCTGGGGTTAAATAACTTGTTGCCAGCTGAAAGATAATCGCCTATGCAGTAATTATCCAATAGGAGGCTTGTACCTATTTGCTTAGTTAAATCCAGGTGGCGACTTTTATTTTTTCCCAGGTAGTGTAAATTAGCTTAATAAAAATAATTTTGAAAACTATTTTGATAGAAAACTTTTGTGCCAGGTGGTTCTGTGGCTTCAGCGTATTCCGCAAAACAGCAACAGAGACACTTTTTTTGAATCACAAATCGTGAACAACAACCGGAGGTTTCTACTGCAGGAAAAGACAAAGCAGACGATAGGATGTGGTAGGAAGATTATGGCACAGATTGCGTGGCTTGTTGTGTGAACATACATATTTTCTTTTTTAATGGAAACACCCCAATTGCAATGCAAGCGGAAGATCCACAAAGCTTTGCATACCATTGTAACGGAAATGCAGCTACTGACAGTTCACGTTTTTAAGTTCTTTACATCGTGTCTGGTGTTTTTGTCAAAAGATGACTGTATGCCTATAGAAAGCATACGGAGAAACAGAGTTTTTTTCCCTCTGTGTTCTTGTTACCTGTGGATCAAGATCTTGGCAGACAATGGTGAGGTTCTGCAACATTATCAAACTTTCTCCTGAAGTCAGCTGGGTGAATGCCATGCCAGGAGCGACGCACCGGCACAACAGAGGAAGGCTGCAGAAAATATATCAAAATAACACAATAAAGACAAAAAAAAAAAAACACCTTTGCAACATCTTGATAATTGGTGATAAACGCACAGAAGGGGGTTGAAGTTGCTGTCTTGTTGGTAGATCAGCCTAGTGTAGTAGTCGGTGAGGTTCTGAGGCAAAACCGAGTGGTTGAGGAGTGCAATGTTCAGGGGGTTCACCGTGAACACCTTGAGGGTCTATAGGGAACAGGAACAATAAAAGCAGGGACAATATTAATCTGTGTCTTTTATTATTTCTCAATTTAGAGATCAACTCCAGATTCAGTACCGCATTTGATCCGAATGTCTGAAGAATCTCAAGAGTGAGGAACGGCATGAAAGGGCCGATGTACTCAGCAAACCAAGCCGTGGAGTTCAGCTCTGGGTTGTTGGGGTTGTAACATCTTGGTGTTGCTATGGTGACAGGTTAAAAATATTTAGATTCAAGGGTTTTATATTTATGACAAATGAAGAGTAATTCACCAACTTATGAGGTACTTTTGAGATACTGGCATGTACTTACAAGGTTCTTAAAGGTTACCAGTTTACAGAAACATTTATACTTTTTGGGTACAGAGAGGGGTATTTATGATAAACATTAAGGGTACTTACAGGAGATACCTATGGAATATATTGTTGTGAGGTAATTGAGTTTTTCTATAGGGTAGCTACAAGAGTTGCAAGTTGGGTTTGACTAAAAGGCATTTCTGAGGACTTGCTTGTATTCAGAGGGAACTTTCTTCATTTAACAAGTATCCATGGTGATAACTATAGCATAGCTATAGATATAAAAACTTAATATTGATAGGAACCCGGCTGTACTATCAGAAGACTTGTTACTTTATACATCATACCTCATATCTACCCTACATGCACCTTTGTAGGTATCAGAATTACAAATTGACAACTTAAAAGTGTAATGATTGAAAAACAAAGCAAAAATAAGTACGAATTTAACGTTACTTTGTTGCTGCGTTCGAACTCACATGATTGGAGGTAATCCCTGATGGTGTTGAACACGTCTTCCCGCACAAAGTCCACTGCGGTGTAGTTGTATTCACCCAGAACCGAGACACTGAAATGGCACAAGGTTCAATCAGGACACAGAAACAAAAACATAAACTTCAAAAAGAGAGAGAATAAAAAACAGCTGCATGGAAACATACAGTTTCTGGAAGGCCAGACACGAGGTGTTGTGTGTAACATCTGGACTGATCAGACTCTTTGAGAGGAAGACCAAGTAGTTCTGGAGGCTTCGGTCAAACCAAGCATTGACCTCTGACCTGTTGGTGCTGCGGAGGGCCATGGGCCAAACGCAGGGCAGGGTGGGACGCCTGACGTCTACCGGCAGGGACTCCTGCAGTGAATTAACAAGTTGTTGTGTTTGCATACATCATCCCGATGATGTGCTTGAGATTCCAACAGGTGTGTTACATACAGTTTCCAAAAACACTGGTGTCTGGACATAGCTGCTGTAGAGACCACAGAGCTGCGCTTCGTTGTCGACAACACCTGGCTGACGCAACAGGCTCCCCAGATGTGACGGAGGCATGGAGTTCACCAGCTGGAAGATCAGAAGTTACATAATTAAAGTCGATTTGGTCGTCCTTAGCTCTGCTAATACACGAAAGCGTTAATCTCAACACACCAGATGCTTTTGGTCAGGAGGCATGAGGGACAGGAAGGTGGTCAGGTTGGGGAACTGGAATCCCAAGAACGAGTCCTTGACAAAGCTGTAGAAGCTGCTGTGACCGTAGCAACGGAGAGCTGGAGGGGCTATCAACAAAACAGGTGATTTGTAGGTTTTGTTTTTGGAGACATGTCACTAACATTATATAAATAAATTTTCAATGATTCGCTGTAGTTTGTTCACCCTGACTAAGTCTATTCCCTACCAGTCTCAATGTATAGCTCAGCTAAATGGTTTGCAGTCTGTGTTGGACAACAAAATACTTCTGACTTTATAGATATGAAACAAGCTTACTGTGAAGATTCAACAAAGATTTTTACATACTAGAGTTTTGATGCTCAGCTGACTTTCAACAAGCAGTTTCTTTACCTCTCAGTGCCAGAATGATGTGGTTGTAGATTTCTTTCTGGGAATCCGCAGTGAGTGTTGGGATTGTTGAATTAAGAAGCCTTACACTGAAATAGACAAGTAAAACAAAATTATAAGGCTTTTCAGAGAAGATTTGAATCAAAATAAAACATTTTACTGAAACACAGCAGCAATGTGAAAGTGTCCTTGGTTGGACATTTTTTTGTACACATTCTGCCATTGCACCCATAGTGTTCAGTGTAATTTATGCGATTAACTAACACAACTGCTATTTGAAAGGAAAATGATTTAAGATTTCCATTTTGTTTTATTTACAAAGGGAGTCTGGAATTTGTGTCTGAATACAATTTCACCCTCTTTTGTACCCAATTCATGAACTTTTCTGCAACTATTATGTCACAGAATTTCCTAAACAAGATCATGGATTTCCGGCTAATGAATTTCAGGAATCTGCTATTCTTATTTATAGTAGTAATTTCATAATTCAAGTTCAAGGATGCAGAAGCTACAAGTCAAAATGGGTGTTGGATGCATTAAACCACTCAATTCATTATACAGTCTTCCATTTTAGCTAGATACCTCTTTGACGTACTTAGTTAAATTGGATTTTTCTTGGAAATGTACCCACAGAAGTGGGGAAAATCCTCTTTGTTTGCGTAAAGCAATTTAAGGACGAGCGCTTCAGCAACCTACGCCACTATTAGGAATGATTTGTTCAAATTCTTTGTCTGATTGATGTTCATTTCTCTTTGTCTGTAGAAATGATGGCCACAGCAAACCCGCAAGCAGTAAATAATGCTAAAATAACACCAAACTCTATTTTAGATATGAATTTATTGTGTATCGTTGTTGTGGCCTGTTGTTTTGATAACAGTGGCATCGTGCTTTCTGCTCATGTTAGCACTATGCATTAACTTTTCACTCCCTGAAGACATGACCATATTGTGAATTTTGAATAATATTATGATATAAACCCAGTGCCGTTGTTTTTGCTGTTTCTGTCCAGAGGAACACATAAACCAAATCCACTCAGTTTCCTGTTATAGCATAAACTATGTTGAGGCCTTATTTATAAGACGTGTTCATTTACGTTGTGGTAGCACTTTCTGGCTCAATGCTTGGATGGACAAGTTTTCATTGTTGACAACTTTTCATCAATTACAAATAAAAAGTATCTGCACAGTTAGATAATTATATCTCTGATCAAACTACGAATAATGGCAGAATAGGGTTATGGAGGGCTCTGAGACCTGAAAGGTGGCTGGGTCTGAAGTGCATCAGTTGCATTTAAAGAGACGGCACCAAAATAAAATCATAAAAAATTTAAATGGGGCCAGTGAAGCTACAATAACAAAGAATTCAGACCAACGAAATGGAGAACAGAATCTTTTGACCTTCTTAGTCTAATTTCTTTTCCTTTCAGTGCCAGAACAATGACTTAAATGGATTAATAATTCCAGCTTAAAAATGCTGCTTGTCATGTGATAAAACTTCAGAAATTCTACTTGTAAAGTAGTATATATATGTATATCTTGAGTCTAGTGCTTGTTGGCTTTCCACTCACCCCTGCTGCTCAATGCTGCAGTTTCTTCCCACCAGTATCTGGAAATATGGGTTGACTTGGGAGGGGATCAGGCTCATGACTAGGGGAGGCAGTCGATTACTGAGCCACTCAGATACCGCTGAGTCCTCCACTGAGGGATGGGACAGGTTTGCACGGACAAACACAACCTCCAGCATGGCAGACCTCACTGCAGAGGGCAGCATGTGTTCTTTGCCCTGCAGAAAAAAAACAAACAAACAAAAAAAAAAAACACGCTGAAAATCAGACTATCTACAATGAACATTTTTAATATGGATTTAATTTCGCCAGCCAACACTTTGCTGTTAAGGTAAGATGTTTTGAGTACCCTAATGGCGACTGAGAAATCATCAAAGAAGACGGCCAACATTTGGTCTGGGACGTATTTCATCACCATGGCAACCTGGTCAGGAGTCGTGAGCAGCCCAGGTGTGGTGGATAAGGCCACCAGCTGTCCGAAAGACAGAGAGGCCAGGGCTTCCATCTGCACACATACAAATTCATCCATGTTTACAGTAACGCCAGAGTTTTGATGTAAAAACAGACATTAAAAAGCCCTGAAATAACATGAAAAAAAGCCATGCGACAGAACTTACTGGTGAAAAGTTGGGGTAGAGCTTCTGAAGCTCCTGGACGGAGATGAAAACAGAAAAGCCTCCCAGGTTCTTCTGCAGCCAGTCGCTGCTGTTGACTGTGTTGGAGCTGCAGGCCGGATCTGAGCCAAACAAACACACATGCTAAGCTAATTCTTACCCTTCTGAGGAGACGCCGACTACTTCTATATACTTTCATATTTCATCATGTAAGACAAGAAAGATGTTCCAAAAGTTTTCGGTGTCAACTTTGCAGAATGGTGGATTTGTTGGGAAATGACTTGGGCAAAAGTACAAGTTTCAGAAAATTGACAACAAATGATTTCACAAACATGAAAATCATCGTCTAATTAATTTTATTTGAAACAAAATAAACTACTGTTTCAATTGAAGGTGAAATTCTACAAAAATTACAACTATAACAACAACTATGTCATTGTAGCATTTGTTCATATTCATTTTAATTTCCAAAAGTTCAAGAAAAAACATAGCTGTAACACTATGTCATTCAACATGTTTATTTCATTAACAGCACCATATTATCTTAGACACTTTGAATTCATAACAACACTTTTTATGTAAATCACTTTGGATCAAATCATTGCTGGAAATGAGCTACGCAAAGAAACTTGTTGTCTTGCCTACTTAGTTAGTTAGTAGATTGAACTACATAGTGATTTAAAATCTTCTCATTTACTGTTTCAAAATGTATTTAGCTCCACATTACTCAAAAACAGAAATGTATATTTTACGGTCTAATTACTTACGTGGAGAAGAAAACTGGTGTTCGTCTTTACAGTTTTTTTTTACATCTATTTGGTGTTGGGCTTCGTAAATGATTTCTTTTTACTTTGCTTATATTCATTTAAAAACAATTTCATAATTTTGTCACTCAAAATATTAAAACAAATAGATGTTCTGTCCCAAGACAATACTCAATAGGATTATCTCTCAGAAATAATTAAAAGACAGTCACTAAAACCACAGTTTCTACGTTGGATGTTTTAGTCACTTTACTGTCATTATATTCAGATGTTTCCTGGTTTTCTTTTACAAGAACCCCTTCACTTCAATATATCAACATGCATGGTAAGGATCAGTGTGTTTACAGGTTCCTACCTGCCGTGTTGTTTGTTGTCAGAAAAACTGTGATGAAGCGTGTCGAGACAGACAGCTGCCTTTCTCTCAACATGCGTGACTGAACTTCACTAAATGTCTTCACACTGAAAATAGAAAAGATATTTTATCGTCACAGATCGTAAAAGAGATGCTAATATATTTCTAAAGTGATTACAAAGGATAAATGAGTTCATTCTTACATGGACTGGAAGGTGCTGCAGTCCAGTGACTCGGCGGCGAAACATGAGAGGAAGTCGTTGGAAACAGCTGGCAGGAACGGACGAAGGCGGCGGCCGAACCACATCTGGACGAAGGCGGGATCGTTGAGGACGGCCATGTTGACGCCGTGCAGTCGGAGTTCTCGAATGGAGTCCAGGATCATGGAGGCAGAATGATGGTCTGGATGGAGCGTCTGCAACAACAAATGATCCAAGATACATTTTTAGCATAAACTAAAATGAAACAAAGATTCCTCCTCACCTGTTTTCTTTATCACCTAATAAAATAATGACCACAAACTCTCAGCGTGTACGCACTACTGTTAAAATTCTATATTTCTAAGCGGGTTATTGTACTTTTAAAAACAATAATACATTTTCAACCCTAACAGATGTTTAGATTTTCTGTTGGATTATATAGGATACATGACATACAACAGGTCAGAAATGTTTAAAATTTTATATCATGATATTCAGTTTTAAACACATTAGACTTTGATGATATTTGCCACATTTCAGGTAAAAAAATTAAAATTAATCAGAACTGGGCCAAAATCAGAATCGGTGGTTCAGGTTTTCAAAGATCAGTGATGAGCCTGAAAACTGCAACCGGAGCACTGCTGGTTGGAACCAAAAGCCAGTCTTACGGTGTTGCTCAGCAGATCCAGAGCTTGATCCAGGACCTTGGAGGCTTTGGAGAGCAGCAGCTTCCAGGCAGGTTTGGAGCCGCTTGAGTCGGAGACCCTGTCACAACCCAACATGGCTGCCAGATCCCCTGCTGTTAAACCTGACAGCTGGAGAGGAGAATGACAACAGACCAGATGTTGAACCAAACATGGAACCATTTTCCCTCAGCTGCAGTTTGAGGACAGATGATGATGCGACGTCTTACAGAGGCACAAGCAAATTCCTCTACAGAGAAGTTGCAGTGTCGACCGGCCATCGCTGATCTGTCTAGGTGGATCTGAAGCTCTGTGCTGTAACACAAAATGATTCATGTTTCCTTTATTTCACATGAAATGTTACGGGAGAAATATCAAAGTCTTTCTCAACCCTACCTGTTGACTCCCATGCATATGTCTGTCTCTGTGAAACGTTGCAAGACAAGTTCATGTGTTAATGAAAAAATAATACATTATTTGAAATAAAAGTAAATAGAGGGTCATTATGCAGACAGAGGAAACTTACCATTTGCCATCGATACATTGCACTAGGTAGAGAAAATGATTAAAACGGTTATAAATCTTCAAAAAAAAGATTTGTTTGAAAACATAAAATAAAACGTCCACAGTAACATATCTTTACCTGCCCACTGTATATGATGCAGTCTGTAATAAAAGTACCACAAAACTCAAATTACTTAATTATTAAACAAATGAGAAATGATTTGTCATTTGACACAAATTTACAATCATAACATGAATTCTTCAATCTATAATCACTAAGCTGCATTTTGGATATTGAATGTCTTTTTCTATTTAACATGGTAAAGATGTATTGCTACAGTGTTTACACGTGTTTGAAATTAAAAATTGGCAAAATCTTCAATCAAATGAAAGTAGAAATGACTGGGGAGAGAGTTAACACAATTTGTATCCTAAAAATGTTTCTCTTCTTTTTATATATACAAAAATCTCACCAGATGGTAGTTGTTTGACTAAAGCCAATTTAGTGTATGCGATAGCTGAAGCTACATCAGAAGTCGCTGTTGCCATGGCGTCGTCCAGTCTGGTGAACCTGCAAGGCAACAATATTTTCAAATGAATCAAACTAAACTCGTTCTGTGGTCGGTCATTGATGTGAGGCAAAGTTTACATCAGAGAGATGATTTTAAAAAGATTCATTACTTTATTTAAATTGAGAAGTTTATATGTATATATGATAGTTTCTCCTGGCAAATGTATGACGTTGGATTCAAAACTTTTACTCTCCATCTGATGTCCTTAAATGTTATTTCAATATCTCCAAATTTCTCATTATGCTATTTATTTACTGCCGTCGCCATACTCCACATTTAGAATAACCTACTTAGAGTTGCAAGGTTCTCTGCCTTTATCCAAATATTTAAATCTCGCGACATCCAATGTTTCATCCAAAGGAAATATCTGAAAATAAGTTTGTCTTTGACTGTATTTACAAAAAGAATCCACCTTTATTTTTCTCTGTGTTGACTTCTTCTTCACAGGGTGGTCAGTCCATGTTGGTTAAGGACTCAAATTAGTAGCTGTGTTTCCATTGACCATATAATTGGTCAATGGAAACGACCAATGGAAATCAATTATTTCCATTGGTCAAGTTAAAAAATGTCAAGTTCAAAACTTGATATTTTGAAAATGGATTTGCTTAATAAAAATACGACAGTTAAAAAAAACAAACTCTTGTTTTTAGATAAAAATTTGGCGCTAGTTTGCAGTGGTTCTATGACTGTATTGAAATGGATCTATTTCACAAAACTACAGTGGAAACACTTTTTTGCATCACACGAGTCGTGATCAATAACAGAATGCTCCTTCTGGCAGAAACCACAAAGAAGCAGACAGCAGGAAGTAGATGGAGGATCATGACTTATCGTGTGAACAAACTTATTCACGTGTGATTTTAATTGCATTTCTTATTTAATGAAAACAAAACAATTGTGAAATTGTGTTTTTGACATGATCCGGTATCGACGCAGTTTTGCACACATTTCTAATGAAAACGCAGCTTATGACACTCATTGAAAAGAAAACAGAACTGCTGACGACGGCCCTCCACTCCTTTTTTACTCTATGCTGCGACATAATCATGCTTATCTTTCCTAGGCACACACTAGTTTCCTAGAAACTACCAACACTTCACTTTCATTTGACATTTCTTGTGATAACTTTAATTGTATATATTGCAGGTTTGAACTGAACTCACAGTGTTTTGTAGGATGAGCAGGAAAGGTTCAACTGTTGGATAAAAACAAGAAGAGGACAAATGAGCTACTACCTTAAAAACAAAAGTCCTGAATCATAACAGACTTTTCTTACTGTCTTGGAAAACATGACCAAAGATGACAGGAACTCTGTGAATCTCCTTTCCTTTGGTGCTTTGGTCATGTAATTAAAGAGAGTGTTGATGACAGTATCTGTGTTATCAGGAAGCGTCAGTCCCAGCAGCTCCACTCTCTGATCGGGTGTGAGGAGCTGTAAGACCTCGAGCTACAAAAAAAAAAAAAAAAGAAGTTATTTGACCTCATTTGTTGTAAAGCACTGATTTACTTTTGACAGTCTGATCCTCACTGGTTTGAAGAGTGGGTTGAGACGGATCAGCTCTCTGACGGGCACTAACTCTGAGAATGGACCGAAGTTGTCGGTCAGCCACTGTGCGCTGTTGTTGAAAGACAAACATCCTGGATCTGGAAAAGGTCAAGAAATTTGAGATTTATCTGTTTTGCACTACAAACAAGGCAAAGTATTTATTTTTTGAATGCTATTCACAATATTTTAAAATTAACTAAATCCTAATGTTTGTGTGTTTAACACTGAAAGAAAAAAAATGGCTAATCACAAAATAATAAGCTAAACGACACAAAGCTCAGAGAAATAAAACAGCTGACATGCAGTCAACAGGTGAAATTGATTTGAAGCATGAGGAAGATTTGTTGTCTTGGAAACAACAGACAATCGTTATACAAGTGAAGAGACTTAATGTTTCACAAACCTCCTTTCCTTCTTTATCGTTCAGATCTACATAACATGTTTATTAATATATCAACATGCATGGTAAGGATCAGTGTGTTTACAGGTTCCTACCTGCCGTGTTGTTTGTTGTCAGAAAAACTGTGATGAAGCGTGTCGAGACAGACAGCTGCCTTTCTCTCAACATGCGTGACTGAACTTCACTAAATGTCTTCACACTGAAAATAGAAAAGATATTTTATCGTCACAGATCGTAAAAGAGATGCTAATATATTTCTAAAGTGATTACAAAAGATAAATGAGTTCATTCTTACATGGACTGGAAGGTGCTGCAGTCCAGTGACTCGGCGGCGAAACATGAGAGGAAGTCGTTGGAAACAGCTGGCAGGAACGGACGAAGGCGGCGGCCGAACCACATCTGGACGAAGGCGGGATCGTTGAGGACGGCCATGTTGACGCCGTGCAGTCGGAGTTCTCGAATGGAATCCAGGATCATGGAGGCAGAATGATGGTCTGGATGGAGCGTCTGCAACAACAAATGATCCAAGATACATTTTTAGCATAAACTAAAATGAAACAAAGATTCCTCCTCACCTGTTTTCTTTATCACCTAATAAAATAATGACCACAAACTCTCAGCGTGTACGCACTACTGTTAAAATTCTATATTTCTAAGCGGGTTATTGTACTTTTAAAAACAATAATACATTTTCAACCCTAACAGATGTTTAGATTTTCTGTTGGATTATATAGGATACATGACATACAACAGGTCAGAAATGTTTAAAATTTTATATCATGATATTCAGTTTTAAACACATTAGACTTTGATGATATTTGCCACATTTCAGGTAAAAAAATTAAAATTAATCAGAACTGGGCCAAAATCAGAATCGGTGGTTCAGGTTTTCAAAGATCAGTGATGAGCCTGAAAACTGCAACCGGAGCACTGCTGGTTGGAACCAAAAGCCAGTCTTACGGTGTTGCTCAGCAGATCCAGAGCTTGATTCAGGACCTTGGAGGCTTTGGAGAGCAGCAGCTTCCAGGCAGGTTTGGAGCCGCTTGAGTCGGAGACCCTGTCACAACCCAACATGGCTGCCAGATCCCCTGCTGTTAAACCTGACAGCTGGAGAGGAGAATGACAACAGACCAGATGTTGAACCAAACATGGAACCATTTTCCCTCAGCTGCAGTTTGAGGACAGATGATGATGCGACGTCGTACAGAGGCACAAGCAAATTCCTCTACAGAGAAGTTGCAGTGCCGACCGGCCATCGCTGATCTGTCTAGGTGGATCTGAAGCTCTGTGCTGTAACACAAAATGATTCATGTTTCCTTTATTTCACATGAAATGTTACGGGAGAAATATCAAAGTCTTTCTCAACCCTACCTGTTGACTCCCATGCATATGTCTGTCTCTGTGAAACGTTGCAAGTCAAATTTATGTGTTAATGCAAAAATAATACATTATTTGAAATAAAAGTAAATAGAGGGTCATTATGCAGACAGAGGAAACTTACCATTTGCCATCGATACATTGCACTAGGTAGAGAAAATGATTAAAACGGTTATAAATCTTCAAAAAAAAGATTTGTTTGAAAACATAAAATAAAACGTCCACAGTAACATATCTTTACCTGCCCACTGTATATGATGCAGTCTGTAATAAAAGTACCACAAAAATCAAATTACTTAATTATTAAACAAATGAGAAATGATTTGTCATTTGACACAAATTTACAATCATAACATGAATTCTTCAATCTATAATCACTAAGCTGCATTTTGGATATTGAATGTCTTTTTCTATTTAACATGGTAAAGATGTATTGCTACAGTGTTTACACGTGTTTGAAATTAAAAATTGGCAAAATCTTCAATCAAATGAAAGTAGAAATGACTGGGGAGAGAGTTAACACAATTTGTATCCTAAAAATGTTTCTCTTCTTTTTATATATACAAAAATCTCACCAGATGGTAGTTGTTTGACTAAAGCCAATTTAGTGTATGCGATAGCTGAAGCTACATCAGAAGTCGCTGTTGCCATGGCGTCGTCCAGTCTGGTGAACCTGCAAGGCAACAATATTTTCAAATGAATCAAACTAAACTCGTTCTGTGGTCGGTCATTGATGTGAGGCAAAGTTTACATCAGAGAGATGATTTTAAAAAGATTAATTACTTTATTTAAATTGAGAAGTTTATATGTATATATGATAGTTACCCCTGGCAAATGTATGATGTTGGATTCAAAACTTTTACTCTCCATCTGATGTCCTTAAATGTTATTTCTATATCTCCAAATTTCTCATTATGCTATTTATTTACTGCCGTCGCCATACTCCACATTTAGAATAACCTACTTAGAGTTGCAAGGTTCTCTGCCTTTATCCAAATATTTAAATCTCACGTCATCCAATGTTTCATCCAAAGGAAATATCTGAAAATAAGTTTGTCTTTGTCCCTGACTGTATTTACAAAAAAAATCCACCTTTATTTTTGCTCTGTGTTGACTTCTTCTTCACAGGGTGGTCAGTCCATGTTGGTTAAGGACTCAAATTAGTAGCTGTGTTTCCATTGACCATATAATTGGTCAATGGAAATTGACCAATTATATGGTCAATTGATCATTTCCATTGGAAATGGAAATCGATCATTTCCATTGGTCAAGTTAAAAAATGTCAAGTTCAAAACTTGATATTTTGAAAATGGACTTGTTTAATAAAAATACGACAGTTAAAAAAAACAAACTCTTGTTTTTAGATAAAAATTTGGCGCTAGTTTGCAGTGGTTCTATGACTGTATTGAAATGGATCTATTTCACAAACTGCAGTGGAAACACTTTTTTGCATCACGAGTCGTGATCAATAACAGAATGCTCCTTCTGGCAGAAACCACAAAGAAGCAGACAGCAGGAAGTAGATGGAGGATCATGACTTATCGTGTGAACAAACTTATTCACGTGTGATTTTAATTGCATTTCTTATTTAATAAAAACAATTGTGAAATTGTGTTTTTGACATGATCCGGTATCGACGCAGTTTTGCACACATTTCTAATGAAAACGCAGCTTATGACACTCATTGAAAAGAAAACAGAACTGCTGACAACAGCCCTCCACTCCTTTTTTACTCTATGCTGTGACATAATCATGCTTATCTTTCCTAGGCACACACTAGTTTCCTAGAAACTACCAACACTTCACTTTCATTTGACATTTCTGGTGACAACTTTAATTGTATATATTGCAGGTTTGAACTGAACTCACAGTGTTTTGTAGGATGAGCAGGAAAGGTTCAACTGTTGGATAAAAACAAGAAGAGGACAAATGAGCTACTACCTTAAAAACAAAAGTCCTGAATCATAACAGACTTTTCTTACTGTCTTGGAAAACATGACCAAAGATGACAGGAACTCTGTGAATCTCCTTTCCTTTGGTGCTTTGGTCATGTAATTAAAGAGAGTGTTGATGACAGTATCTGTGTTATCAGGAAGCGTCAGTCCCAGCAGCTCCACTCTCTGATCGGGTGTGAGGAGCTGTAAGACCTCGAGCTACAAAAAAAAAAAAAGAAGTTATTTGACCTTATTTGTTGTAAAACACTGATTTACTTTTGACAGTCTGATCCTCACTGGTTTGAAGAGTGGGTTGAGACGGATCAGCTCTCTGACGGGCACTAACTCTGAGAATGGACCGAAGTTGTCGGTCAGCCACTGTGCGCTGTTGTTGAAAGACAAACATCCTGGATCTGGAGCCGATCAGGAAGAAGTAGAAAGGTCCGTAAATATTCAGAGATGTGCATCGTAATGTAAATATAACTCAAACATATTAATGCAGACTTATTAAATAGTGCCTGCCTGAGTGAGCGTTCAGAAGGAAACGGAGGATGAAATCCTTCAGGACCAGAAGCTGCTGTTGGGAGGGCATCTTCTCAAAGTGGCCAACAAATATCTGCAGTCTGAGGTCAAATATTAGTTCCCACAATGTATTCAGAATAAAACAGATGCAAAATGGTGCAGTTAAAACTAAACACTTTGGGTTTAGAACATAAACATGTCAAACGAGGAACAACAAGATTGACAGGATGAAATCTATGTACAGACATGTTGCGTCACAAAGCAAGAACTCTAATAAGTTCAACTTAGAAGCAACTGTGGGGCTGCACAGTGGCGCAGTTGGTAGCACTGTTAGCCAACTGCGAATCTAAGACCTGCAGCAAAAAGTCAATTAGTGATGTTAGAACAAAAAACTAAACTGACAGTCATACTCTTACCTAAAAAAGAAGTAACAATTTTTTTAACTGAATTTTTATCATTCCCACAATTGTATCCCAAAATATTGCGATAAAATTCTAAGCCCATATCGCTCACCCCTACGTGCTTTGGCACTCAAACACAAAACACGTGATCCTCCAGTTTTGCTGAAACTGTCCTGACTCACATTTGCTGATATGATGGACAGCTCAAGTTCCTGCTGGTCAGACACAGCAGGAAGCGCCCAGACGCGAAAGGTAGGAAGCTGCTTAGACGCTCTGTGAACCACAAGCGGATCACGCTGCTGTTCGTCAGCTCCCCATTGGCCAGTGCCGACAGCCTGATTTCCTCAATCACATCCAAAATGGCGTCCGCTGACGGTATCATTCCCACCGACTGTAAGAAGAGTAAACCAGTTTCACATAACGCAAGAATAAAGACGCTTGAAAATAAGACCGAAATCCCAAAAGCTGCTGACCGTGTTGGCCAGCATGTCCAGTGCTGGGTTCAAAACGCTGGAGAGTTTTGTCAGCAGCAACTTCCACAGGACCCTGGAATGGCTGCTGTTGCCGGGCAGATTACACCTCATCAGGGAAGCCAGCTGTTCGGCCGTGAAGTCCTCTAGCTGTGAGTGGAAGACAGTGAGACGAACCTGCATCGCATCAGAAAACCTTCACTCCGACTTTGACTCACTGGGTCGTAGTTACCTGAGCACAAGCATATTCCTCCAAGGTGAAGCTACATGGAACATGTGTGTGGTTGTTGAAGTATGACTGAAGAACAGAGCTGAAAAAGGACATTTAATGTTAGTTATTAAAGTCTAAATACGAGCCTGGTAGATTTTATTTCATTTTGTTCTCATCAGGCAGAATTACCTGTTGATGCTTCGGCAGATGACAGTACCTGTCAAACAACAAGGGAAAAATATGATTTCATATATTTTAAAAATACACAAACTTGATGAGAAATAAAATAAAACTTAGCACATAATTCTTACTGTTGATCTGCGTGTCTTGGCACTGTGAACGATATGTTATAATTTTTAATTTCTTACCGACATGCAAACAAATAAAAAAATTTACTGGAAAATGACTTCAGGATAAAATACTCACCGTGACTGCTGGTACACACTCTGTCAAAAACAAAAACAAACAAAAACAATATATTCAGTCAACAACGCCACAATAATTGAACTTTTAGCCCGTTGTTGCTTCTGTGGGTGTTGGTTCGTTTTTGGTGTTTCAAGGTTGAGGAGAGACTCACCCGCTGGCGCTATTCCTGTCAGGTCATTTATACTGGCCCAAATAACCGGCTCCAAATCTGGAGGCATCATCATTATGGCTCCGTGCATTCGTTCAAAACTGATGCAATGACAAACAAAACAAATTAAGCCACAATCAAAAAAAGAAAAAAGTAAATAAAAGAAAACTGGATTTTATTAGGTTCAATGAAAGACGAAAAATGTTTTGCAAAATAAATAAATAAATAAATAAAATTTTGTCAAAAATCAATATTCTACTGTCTACAGTTTGGTTTCCATTGACCATAGAATAGCAGAATTTGATGTTTTGAAAATAAATTCACTAAAAGTAAACATTCCAATTGAGAAAAAAAAAAACTTAAGTTTTATTGATAAAAAGTTTTGCCACTATGATGAGGTGTGTTTTAGGACCACTTTTTAAAAATTGGTTTAATTTGTAAAAACTGCAGTGGAAACATTTTTTTCGCACCACATAATCGACAGTGTGGCAGCTGGCATAAAACATGAAGAAGACGACGATGGGAAGTGGTTGGATGATGATGGTGTGTTTATTTTTAAATGACTTAAGGCATGAACAAACTTATTCACGCATGATTTTAATTGCATTAATAACGTCTTTCTGTGTTAGAACCACAGTTGTGGTTGTGTTTTTTTTTTGACATATTGATAAAGTTTTCTGCACATTTGTAATGGAAACACAGCTAGTGTTTGAGTAAGTTAGTTACCTAGAGATGTGTAACCTAAAACCATGAGAAGGAACTCACATGAGTTGATAGACGCTGCAGGGAGGATTAACCTCTTCGGCAAGTTGGACCATGAAGTGCAGAACGTCGGTAAATTTTCTGTCTTCTGGCGACTCCAACAAGAAGTCAAACACTGAGTTGATAATGGTGTCTTTCTCCGTTGGACCAGGAAGAGGCAGCAGCAGCACCTGTGCAAGCTGCTTTGGGGTCAGGACCTGCAGAGCTTCCAACTGAGAAAGGAAAAGGGGAAAAAGAAGTGTTTTCAATCACTAGCACGAGGGTTTGTTTTTTTAATCCAGCACGTTGACGGCTCCCAGACTTACCGCAGAGAAATCAGGGTTGAACCGGTAGAAGTCGATGACGGAGGCAAAGCTTGAGAAGAACCCAAAGTTCAGCTTCACCCATTCTGCACTTTGATTGGCTGAAGAGATGCACTGGGGTTCTGAACCCCAATGTTGTACAATAAAACATGTTAAGTTACATTTATCTTTCGATGCTTGGAAATAAATACATTTACATATAACACACGAGTAAATATACAGAGTTTCTGAAATATACCATTAATTAATTAACAACATATATTTGACTAATTAATAACGATTGCCTAACAGGTCATGAATCTACGAAATAAGCTGCTGGTTAAAATTCACATCTGGTTCGTGTCTGGCTAAAATTCCACAAAAATTCCACAGATTCCAAAGATTTTTCATTATCTGAATAAATCAAACTCAAGCTTGTAATTATGATTTCCAGAAAGTAGGTTTGGAAGAAATACATCTAAGCACAAAATTAGTAAAATCACCAGTGAAATTCAAATTCCAAAATACTCAATTTATCCCAAAGGGAAATTAAATGTTGTATCTCATATTAATTCAAAATTATCCAAACAGTTATTGTAGATGCTGATGGCTGTGGGCAGGCACCTACTTCCTGGAAATGATCAAAAACCAAACACCTCTTCTGGGGAAATCAGATCAGCCTTGTTTTTCTGTGCTCTGAATGTAAACACTTTGTTCAAAGACTACCTGTTCAAAAAGTGACAAAAAAAGTTATCACAGGAAGCCACATAAGGTTGTTTTGAGGCTACTGATTGGGTTTCTCTTTGCCAGCTACACAGAGAGGACATCTATGGCATAAAATCACCAGATATGGCCACAAACGCATTCAGGCATTGTGTCTATACCTTAGCAACAACGGAACTGATGACATCACATGCCGCCCTGAGCATTCATTGTTAGCTCACGTTTAGCAGCATGGTGAATAATATGGGCAATGTGTTTGAGGGCACCATTATCTTTTCTTCATGTACAAGTTATTTTTCCCATTGTACAGCTGAAGTACAATGGTACAATGGTGCTTACCAGTGGTGTTGTGATTCAGGAACGAGTAGATGAAATATCTGTAGATATTGTGACTGTACATCATGTCAGCATCCATTTGCCTCATGCTCTCACCCAGTGCTGCCACCCTGCATGTCAAAAACAGAAAGAGGACGGTGACTAAACCTGGAATGCTTTTTTTTTTTTTTTAAATCACAAAATGTGTGAACTCACAGGGTTTGATAAACGGGGCAGGAGAAGTTTTTGGTGCTCAGGCAGGAGAGGAGGTCTGGGTTTACGCCTGGCAGCAGGGGGAGCAGTTTGATCTGGTACCAGAGTTTGATGAATTCGGGATCGTCCAGGTGATGTTGGGTCAGAGTTGGAGGCTCACTCTCGTTGAATATCTCCTTGATGTCAGATGCCAGCTCCGCAAAGTTCTACAGGACACAAAAAAGCACTGACTCGAGTTTTTGTTGCAGCAGTGACAACAGAGAGGAATTGTCAGAGTGTCAGAGTTCACACTGAAGTCTCTTATGTTTAGAAGGTCAGAGAGGTTAATATGCTCACTGTTGTGGTAAACTCTTTGAGCAGGGAGTTCAGACGTTCAGCCAGCTCAGTAATCAGCCTCATGATTGTTGCTTCAGTCATTGCCAGCTCACTTTTAGCAGCGCAGTGCATAATATGGGCTATGTTCTCCACTGCATCGGTCAGCTGAGGGCATCATAAACAACAAGATAGGACAGAAGGTAAAGCAGGATTCTTTTATCGAGCTAAAACACAGAGTAAATTAAAATACAAGTCAGAACCTCACCCCACAATGGCTCTTATCAAGAGTGACGCTGCAGACATCCTGAAATTCATCATATTCATTTTCCCCACCATGTTCCAGAAAACTGCATGAAAACATAATACACAGCTTCAGACAAAGATGACCAATGAAATGACATTTTTTCATCTTTAAAATGGCCAGAAACTGTGGATGAGCAATTAACACTCTGCCACTTAGAGGGCCTCAATTACACACCCAAACAAACGGCTGAAGATTTTTCCATTTAAAGTTATATGGTCAATTTTTTCTGCTTTCTTAAGTTAAAGTTTTTTTTTTTTTTATTAAATAAAATGTACGCTTCTTACATCACTTTTGAAAGGCATGTTAATAAAATCTGACTAAAACACCACAGAAAAAGACTAAACAAAAATTTCACTATCTCTAACATTATTTATGTAATAAAATAAATACATTCCATTTAGTTTGTGATTAATATATAATTTACATTTTTGAAATTGTATTTATTTACTCAGTACTGTTTGTTTGATTTCATTTTATTTTATTTGCAGGCTTTCATAATTACACCCTTCAGTCACAGTAGTTGAGGCTGATTAGATGAATTTGACAGTAAGTGTGTTCACAAAAAACAAACAAACAAAAAAAATCACAAAACTAGCAATGATACCAGGCTTCTATGCAATTCACATTTTGACAAAAAAAATCTGAGACCAGGTGATAGTTGTAGATTCCAGGAGGTAAAAAGGAAATGTTAATGTATGTACACATTCTGATTTTCAGACAAATAATTTTAAAAATGAGTAAAAAGTAAATAACACATTCAAATAGAGGAAACTTGAGTTCCAAATCTCAATTTTTCACCACATAAAACTTTTGAACATAGGTATGCAAGTAGTTATAAATGTAAGTTATAAATGAATACTTCTTACATCTTCAGCCGTTTTGTTTGTGTGTGTAATTGAGGCCGTCTAAGTGGCCTTGTGTTAATGTAGTCCAATAATGGTTCACAGAGCGGACTACATTATTGTCAATCAAAAAAACAAATCCAAAACACAAAACAAATCAGTTTTGATGAAAGCTAAATGGACCAACAGACTAAGAGAAAAATCTTTGTAAAACAAAGAGTTGTTTGAGAGGATAGCGTGTGAACATAAGGTCAAATAAGTGAGTAATTAGTTTAAACTTAGTCTGACTTACAACAGCTCGTAAAAAGCGAGCGTGATGTTTTGGTGCATCAGGTCTTCGTCGTTTGGCAGGAACCTGCGCAGCAGCGGCAGCACCACCTGCTGGTACCAGTCCTCCACGTTGGTCACGTCAAACTGGGGGGTGTCTGGGACCGTGGGCGGCTCATACATGTCTGCCAGCTCAGCCAGAGTCCAGTTGAGCAGGAACTGAGTCAAAGTGGTGCTTTTTATTTCTGAAACATCTCTCTGTAAGATACACATAAGGCCAGGGGGGAGATTTAACTTCCTGTTGTCACAATGAAATGGTTAGCTTAAACGTCTCAGGATGTGTTTGCGTTTCTTTTACCTCACGTGTAAAAGAAACAAATTCATGAGCAAAACTTCCAATCGGTCTGAAAGCCGTCATGAATCCATTTGCGATCTGTAATGTTAAAAACAAATATTGGGAATTAAGGAAGTTTCTTGTTTCCTCCAGCTGCCCCATATCAGAAACCAATACTGCTTCAAACTGAGACTGTGAGAAAACCCCCCCCAAAAAAACAAAAAACTCTCCATTTTGAACAGATGCCAATCAAACTAACAAACAGGAATTTAAAATGGTTGAATCTAACATATGATAATTAATGTTTATACCACAAGGAAACAAAAAGCCATTAACTGAATATTTAAAAGTACCATGACACGCAGATCATCTTAAAAAAAAAAAAAGATGCAATGATTGCATGTGTCATTGTACACTGATTTTTTTTTTAAAAATAAACATTGTGATTATATCCTCTGCACAATAAAACCCCAAATTAAAAATTATATAAGAGTGGGACTATGTGACAGGAATAAAAGATACATTTATTACAAGGTATTTTTTTGCATTTGCGTGCTGAGTGTGGAGGCTGTACGTCTCACAGACCGTTTGGCCTTGACACCGTTAGCGTGTGATTTGTTGCAGGAAGAGCTTTTATAATGATGTATTTTAGAGAAAACAAACTTGTATCATTATTCATAGAAACAATTTGCCCCTGTGTTCCCGGGCTTTCTGCTCTGTCTGCAAATTCAACATAAACAGAAACATGGCTTCTCTAGAACACAAGTGTCAAAGTCAAGGCCCGCAGGCCAAATCCGTCCCTCTATTCCTGTGAAACAGAACTTCAATTACAGACAATGAGGTGCGTTTACCTCTTTGAGAGTGCTGTGTGGAGATGAATAACCAAATGGCACCACAGACGAGTTTCCAGGGCTGGGAGTCATTTGCTGACCGTGCAGCAGACTGTTGAAGACCAGGGTCAGGGTGCCGTTGTCCAAACCAGCCACCTCAGGCTTTAAGAGCAGCTCGGCCTTTTGTGCAGGAGAGAGCAGGTGGAGAACCTCCAGCTGTGGCCAAAAACAGAAAGAGTGGTGTGACGGGACAAACAAAAACGCATATATTGCCCGAGTGCTCAAACTCATGTATGATAACATTAAATGTTATGTAAAGTGAGACGGCCATTAAAGTCATTTATAGGAAGTGAGTCGGACTCACCCCACTGAAGACCATGTTGAGGCTGGTGAAGTCCTTCATTCGGGCCATTGCTCTGAAGGCACCAAAATTCTTCATCAGCCATTCTTCGCTGCTTTCATTGCCGTTTACACAACCTTCGCATAAAGTACATATAAATATGCATCAAGAAATAGGAACAGATGTACGGTTTATCGGCGTCAGACAGGAGGTTTGAATAAGGACAGAAAAATGACATTTATGGCATCTTGGATCCCTTGGACTCCCATTTACTTTTTATTTTTGAAATGCATATGTAAATTTTAATAACTTGGCAACAAAAAGCAGTGCATTACTGTGAAGAGGCAGATAGGTTTCTTTTTTGTAAATAAACCATCTAGTGTGCCATGCATTTCTATTCAACTCCTTGCAACCCTTAAAAAGAAAGAAAATTTAAAAAAAGAAACAGTACCGTCGATTAGCTTAAGATGTAATTACAAAGGCATATTAGGAACACTGCAGATAGAAAAAAAGGAGTAAATTTTTGCCAAACACCTAGTTGTGTTTGAGATAAGAAATAATCTAGAAAAGATTGAGAAAAATTTTCAGCTTTTGAAACTCAATAATTTACCAAGTCTTCTGTAGAATATTTGACATTAATCTCAAAATATTTGAGTTTTTTTTTTTCTCAAAATTTTAGACTTTTTGAAACTCAGAAACTTCCAATATTTTTTCTAGAATCTTTCTGAACTTAATTCCGAAATGTTTCAGTTTTTTGGCAGTAACTGAATCTCTTTTTTATCTGTCAACAATGGTCCTAATCTCAGGATCTCAGGATGCCGTCTTACGTGACCTAATCTGGATTCGATCTATGTCTAATCCAATCTCAGGATGAGTCAGCTCTTCTGCGAAAGCTTCAGAGGTTAGCTAGAAAATATCAGGGAGCAAAAAACATGATGAAGACCAAGAAACAGCAAACAGAACTGAACTTTAGCTAGCAAAAGACAAAGGTCTCTAGAAGTGTAAAGCTGGTTGAGTCATAACGCACAATATTTTCTTTTCATTGTTATTTGTGTCGTGTGTTTTGTTTGTTCTGCTTATACTGCATCCTCTGTTTCTCTGGAAACTTTAGGTGTTGCTTTGACTTTAATCGGTCTTTCCCACAAGTCATTTTGACAATTTTTTCTCTTTTTATATACATTTCTTTCTTATTTCTTTTATTTCCTTTAGCAACAGGTACCTGCAACTCTTTCTCCAGACAGGAAGGGGTACATGAAGAACGTGTAGATCCACTTTTGTCTGACTGGATTCATCTCTGAAAAATATTGGCTGAGTTCTCTCACTCTGAAAGGCAAGACAGAAATAGCAAAAGAAATTTTTTCAAACAGCTACTATCAAAACAAAAAATAAAGTTGAGACTTGAAAAAATAAAGACGTACACAGTCTGATAAGAGGAGCAGCTGAAGTTCTTTGTGCTGAGGCAGGACAGGAAGTGTTTGGTGATGGAACCCAGCAGAGGTTTGATTTTGACCTCAAGCCACATCTGAACCAGGGCTTCATTCTGGAGAGGATCTGCTCCGGGGTTGAAATTCAAAGCTCCTTCCAGGCTCAGGACCGGCACACCGGTCATGCTGGATTTCTGTAACAACGATTAATACGGGTAAAAGTTCTGAAAAGGTTCCTGGGAAGATGACATAAGTCTTTTTCCTGGTAGTGTGTCACGGTCTGAAAGCACAAGTTCACAAGTGTTGTGGACTTGTGAAAAAAAAAAGCGGAAACAATAACAGTAACAACTGGTCTGGTCAGTCTGGAATGTGTGCAGCATTTTTTGGCGCTGCGTGCCAGTAGAAGTCATACCATGAAGGTGTACACGTCCATTGTGGCCTCAAGCATCGCTTTCAGCCTCTGAATGTGGTCTTTTCCGGTGTCTGTGGACGGCAAGCCGACACACTGCAGGAAGCGGGAGGTTGCATCCGGCTCCTTGGGATATTTAACAAACAGGACATTTTAGTTACAACATTTAACAGCTTTATGCCATCCCCTGCAAAATCTATTGAATTTTGACTTTTGTTCTGTCACATTACAACAAATGACCCATGCTATTTGCTTTTTGGTATCAGAAAACAAAGTACATGAAAATGAGTCAATGTTTTTTTGTTTTACTTTTTTTTTATCTCTACAAATCAAAATTTAAAAGGTTTTGGTTTATAAAACCATTTACGAATCAAAATGATTGATTTGATTTGTAAATCAAATCAACTATTTTGCACCTAACTACAATTAAGTGAGCTGAGGGGAGTGTGTGCAGGGTAGTGAGGTGGAAGCTTATAAACTGCAGCTCTGACGAGGAGCTTCGTTCTTGAAAGCGGAGCAAGGTCCACCCCAGGCGTTTTGCACAGCTGAATGGTTGCCATGGAAGGCTGAAGGATTTCTCAAACATGTATGAAAGAATCAAAGCAACACTCCAGGTATGTTTTTGATGACGTAAAGCTCAAAATCATCAAATTTGCATAATGCTGCCCTTTTAAATATCCTTAGTGACAAAACAGCATCAGATTGACCAAGGAACACAGCAGACAGTTGTTTTTATAAAGCGACTCTGCAGGATCGGGTTATAAAGAAAAATCTCAAGCTTAGAACTTCTCAAGAAATATGCTGTGCAATTCACCATTGCTCAACCACAATCCTATCCACACTCGTCCATCAACATAACACCAGGAAGGATGAGGCCGCAAAAAACCTGATGGCAGGAAAACAACCCTAAACACACAAAACCAGCTACAGTGCAATCAATGGTTAGTTTAAAGTGTATCCCTGTGCTACAATGGCTACCACGGCTTATCCAAATGTAAATCTAAGGAAAGACTTCAAAATTAATCATCAGCATTATACTCATCCAGTTCGATTAAGTTTAAATTTCAAAAGAAAAATTATTTGGATGTTCAATCCCTACATGTCTTGTTGACCTCCAGGAGGTGTACAACCATGACCTCGTGAACAGGCAGGCTTGTTTCGCTCAAAACTGTCTACATTCTTGGTGCAAAGGACATCATCACTGTTCTGCTGGTAAGATTAGCCTTAGAAAAAATGGTGTCTAGCTTTGGAACCTAAAATTGTCTCACATTTGTTTCTATGCAGATGATCCAGTTCTTGTTGACATCTTAAAGCCGTGGCCATTACCAAACCCTGAGGCCGTTTGCCATTACATGAAAGTAGCTCGTATTTGAGTCAATTTCTTGAACTCTAAGGCAACAGTTCTTTACCCAGGAAAGAACTGCGTAAAGAGCTGGCTGCTTAAAAGAAGATTGTAAGTATTTTGGTATCTCCTGACAGCAGTGTTGTAGTACTCGAGACCGGTGTTGGTCTCGAGACCATTTTTTGACGGTCTGGGTCTGGACCGTTTTTGCTCTCGGTCTCGGGATTTTATTTCAAGACCAGTCAAGAGCGCAACTGTGTAAATATCACTAAACTTACAGCGTACTGTCCAGTTTATTTGTTAACATGTTTGTTTTCACAAAACGCACCAAATAAAATCCAAGCAGTAACGTGACTTACCAGGTACTGTTTCTGTTAATCCCCCCAGCCCCTCCCCACCTTTCATTCGCTCGCGGCGCTCCGAGACAGACATGCGCAGTGGTTCTCTTTGAGCGGCAGAAGATGTCTGTCTAATTGTCAGTAATAGAATTGCGCCGCATAAATCATAAGAAATCCGATGGCGACCGCTAATTCAGCAGCGCTTCGCTTTCACAGACGGTGGGGACTACGTCTAACTTTTTTCGTCACTTAGAAAAGACGCTCAAAGAAAGGCAAACTCCGTTGACGTGATGTTAGCAAAGTTAGCTGTACATTTAAGCATTTGTGATGGAAAAAAATCACTCACTGCGCTGAGTTATTGTGCGCAGGTGTTGACTAACGTGTCGCTTATATGGGACAACACTGCGTCCAAAAGTCTGCAATACAGCGACGTGACATTCACGATTCTTCTGAACTTCTCTTTAGTAAGAAGATAGGGCTGGAGCCTCACTGATAGTGCTGATATGAGCAAATGCCCAGGACGTTATCTTTTTAATATTGGTTATATTTATTTCAGCTCTAAGTATTTAATATCTAGGTGTTTTCATGGGAATGTGAATCTTTCAGATCAATTTGATTAGCAATTTTGATCATATTTCACATTTTATTGTGTCGTCTAGCGCGGGGCGCCTGACAGAACTAGATTTGTTGTAGCTACAGTTTGCTACAACAAACTGTAGCAGTTATGCTACAGTTTGTTGTGGTGAAGACAGAGGACTGCCTAAAGGCAAAGCTCTTAGTTTATTGGTACATCTGCACTCTGACCTCCATGAGATAAGGTCATGACCTATGGATAGAAAGAAATCCCAAATGCAAGCAGCCATGAGGTAATCAGTGGGAATAGATGGATTAGCTTAATCAAACAATTTGATTTAAATAACTTGATACTTTAATTTTCTCCTATTCTTAGATAAATAAACCTTTTTAAAAGTTACTTTTCATGAATTTATTTTATTACTCTAGCTGAGATTTTTCTTCACTATTGACATGGTATATGTATTCCTTTTTATTTTCTTTGCACTTTTTGAAAATTACTTTTGCCGTTATCTTGTTATCTACACCAGACTTAGCTTTACCTCGTATTTTGCTTTCAGGCAGATGAGTTATAGTTCGAACAGACTGTCAAAGTTTCTATTCATTTTTCTGATGTGGGGAAACAATGTTCTGTCAGCCAATTGGAAAATATTTCTCAGAATATATGAGAGCTACAAAAACCATAAATGTCAGAAAAAATACGTAAAATATTAAATATATGAAATACAAGTAATAGGATAAATGCATTTTGCTCTTAATCATGTTCAAGTAATGTTCACCGTGATTCTTGCTTTTTTTGGGGGGTGTCCAAGCAGTAACGTGACTTACCAGTTACGTGTTTCTGTTAATCCCCCCAGCCCCTCCCTACCTTTCACTGGCCCGCGGCGCTCTGAGACAGACATGCGCAGTGGTTCTCTTTGAGCGGCAGAAGACGTCTGTCTAATTGTCAGTAATAGAATTGTGCCCCATAAATCATAAGAATCTCCTGGCTCTTAAATGAGCCAGGAGATTCCCCTGCAGTACATTTACATATTTTCCCAGCAGAACTTATTCTACGAGATTAAGTTTGTGTTCTTGATTTCTCAACTCATCCACAAGTTTTTTCCAGAGCAGGTTTGTCAAGCAACGTCTGTGCAACGAGGAAGCGAACATACATCTTGACACTGGAATCTGAGAATTCACCTTGTCACTAAGTCAGTAATCCTCGTTTAAAAAAAAGGTTTATCAAGATCAACGAGTGATGATCCTGTCACTTTAAAAAAAATCTTGTGGTATGTGACTGGGGCAGTTTAGCAACTGCTTATGTCATCTTCACATGAGTTTGAACTTCAAAAATGGACTCCTTACCAAACACGAACACACATATTCATTTTTATTAGAGTTTGGGTGCACTTTATGCCTCTTCCTCACTTTATCATTAATTAGAGTGCTGTAAAAAAAATCTGTGGCCCATTTCTTCTGGCTTTGCTCTCGTCACAATTAAATGTTTCAGGTGATCAAATTGGTTTCAACTGGTTTAAATAACCTAAGTAATTGGAAAAGGCTGTTTTAGAAATGCTTTTGTAACCATTTCTAGTCTGATATAAAGAGATGACATTGTTTTTCGTCTCCTCTTGAATTTATTTGGAGTATGATGAGTTTCTTTTTAAATGTTTTAACTTACTATATGTGGTAACAATACAGGTGCAAATTCAGCTTTATTTTTAATGTAGATGATGACGGTTAACTCATTAGTTACCAAGACGATGGGGTCTTTTTTGTGGAGCAAGGTTGACCGGATTTCTTTTTCTCTTAAGTGAAATGATCGTTGGAAGACAGCTTTTTGTGTCCCTTAGGTTATTTTTGTCCAATCTTAAACTTTTATCCCCCAGAAGAAATTGGGGATAAAATAAGTTTTAGGTTCACAAATATTTATGAGCTGCAAGAAAACAAACAGCTCTGACTCATAAATCATGAGAGAACAATGATGGAACATTTAACTGCACTGAAGTAACTTTAAGTTTTGATTAGATACCTAAATAACATTTAATTATTAGTAAACACTAAAAGATATTTCCCTCCTAAAATAACTAATTAAAAGCCCATATTAAAATGAAGAGATTTGGTGGTCGTCATGAAAACAGATTTCACTTTTTATTTTGAAAAACCACACAGGTGAAGAACTCATTGGTTTCTGACTCACCTGACCGCAGCTTTCTGTCCCACATGTTGTATTCCTGCAAGTTAAATAGATGGATAAAAAAAATTTTGAGTTGGAATATGTCACAGCTCATCCCACTTAGAACAGACTGAAATTGTTACAAATCTTAAAAGAACATTTAATGCTCATTGAGCTAGAGATTTTCTATGTGCTTTAGAGAAATGAAATTAGTCTTACCTTTGTGCCCTTGAATTTCCTGATCGAATGAAATAGAGTTTTTTGTTAGCTTATATATATAAGATAAAGTTTACGGATTTGATTTTGTCAAAGAATCATTTATTGAAAATAAAACATCTTATAATAAAACATTTTTGGTTAATTGTGTTGCTAGATTATTCTGACAAGCCTCTCACAGACACATGGTTTAGCCCAGCAAAACTCAAACTGAAAACGTAAACTTAATGTATTATAATGTTATTGATATGAATCAGCTATATCGTGATCATATATAGCTGTGAGAAACAATGTCAAACTATTAAAAATATACAGAGGTGGACAAAGTTGTTGGTACCCCCTTTTTAAAGACCAGAAAACACACGGGGGTCACTGAAGCAACTTGAAACTGACAAGTGATAATAAAATAAAATTACTGGAAATTGGCCAATGAAAATAAGACATTGCTTTTCTAAAGTGGTACAGTTGAAATAATGAAGAAGACCTGGGCAAAAACGATGATTCCTCTAAAACATAAACGGAAGATAATTTGACCCAAGGGACATGTTAAACTAAGATGTGTCCTCTAATTAGCACTGCAGGTGTCTCCAAGCTTCTAATTAGTCATTCTGTGTATCCAAAGGGTAATAAGTAATCATGGTGCTGTTTGGTGACATGGTGTGTAGCACACTGAAGCAAAGGAGAGAGTTCTCCCAGGAGATTAGAAAGAAACAGAAAGACAATCATGTTGAAGGTAAAGGCTATCAGTGCGTCTCCAAGCAACTTCAGGCTCCTTTGACTACAGTTGTACATATTATCCAGAAGTTTAAGTCCATAGGCCTGCAGCCAACCTCCCTGATGGTGTCAAATTGAGATTAAAGGTGAACGTCATCCATTTATAGTTTCAGCCAAAGTGGACTTCAAGGGAGACAACAAAGGAAGACACCACTTTTGAAGAAAATTGTAAAAAAAAAAAAAAAAAAAAAAAAAGAAAAAGCACAACTGGAAATGAATGTTGATGAGCTGCAAAGCTTATGAGAGATTGTCCTTTGCAAAGATGAGACAAAACTGGAACCTTTTGGCAATGTTCACCAGCTTGATGTTCAGGAATGCATAAATGAGGCATACCAAGAGAAGAAGACTGTCCCTACTTTGGTGGTGTCCTGGTCAAACCAGGCCCTTACTCTACACGATTTGCTCCATCCAAAGTTTCTAGACTCTTTGATACAGAGAAATGATTGCTTCCTGAAGGCATGGTGGACTCTGCTGAAGTTTTAAATTTTATCCAGTCGATAACGTTCGTCCGTGACGTATGTAATGCTCAGATTCAATGGCAAGAAGCTTACCAGAATTTGACTGTACTGTCAAGAGAGAAGTGCTGAGCCAAACTGTCGATGTTAATTCAACACGAACTGAACAGCTTCGTTCACTTCCTCCACTTATAAAACAACTCAGAATGTCATCGTTCACAACTTCACTTTCTGTTCACTGATGGGTCCAGTTGAAATTCTACCAGAGGGAATCCTTGTAAACAGGAAAAAACCCATACTGTGTTGTAAGCAATATTTGAATTGAGCGGAATAGGACAGGAAGGCAATGTCCAGGCTAGCTTTGAGACTGCTTTAGAGCCTCAAAGCTCAGAAGCAGCACAATGAGTACTTTGAAATCTCAAGACTTTTTTTCACTCTCTAAATATATGAAAGATCTTAAACAGGACAAATACGATAGAAATAGTAAATTGGAGTCACTTTATTTTCTTAAAACGGATTTTAAAAATGAGAGATTTCAGTTGATGTCTTCATAATATGAGCAGGATGATAAAATGTTTTTCCCCCTTATTTATCTAAATGAACAACATGCTAAGCTGTGCTGATGACGTGTTTGTATTTAAAGAAGTTGACACATTAGGACAGGACATTTCTCAGTAATTCAGATAAAAACCATCTGATCTCTTTGGGTCAGTCATGTACAGTGTGGGGAACTTTAACATTCATCTCAAGTTATTGTGATCATGAAATGTGAAAAAAACAAAAACAGGATGAAAAGGAAAAGTAACTTACTATATCCTGTGTTTTTAGCATATGACCAATTTTACATCCTCCGTTCCAAAACATATAAATACATCAATAGCAACACGTTTCACAGTAATGAAAGGTTTTAATTGTATCTAGACTTGTTATTTCACAAAATGCTCTTAAGTTTTCAACTTTAAGTTTCACATCACATATGTTTTACATATGTCAACATAGGTGGTAAAACAAGAAAAAAATTAGGCGGCAGCTTAAGCATGAATGTTTTGGGTCTTGTCATAATGACACCGATACAAGAAGCAAATTGTTAACAATTTGTTTATAAATTGTTGTTTATAAACAATTTCTAGTTTAGAAATAAAGAAAAATATCTAAGTGGTTCCAGGGAAGTTAACATAAAATAAAGTTTTGGAGAAAAAAAAAATATTGCTTTTAGTCTTTTTGAATAATATTCCCATTGAAACAACATGGTTAGGCTCAGGGGTTTTTTTTGTTGGGTTTTTTTTTTAGTGCAGTCAATAGATTTTTAAAAAAATCAGATTAATCTCACTCTGTGATTAATCAAAATTAGATTCACCTTTGTAAGTTAAAGATGGTATATTGTATCAAATCAAACATGTCTGGTGATTCTGTTTTCCAGTTTTTTATATCCGAGACGTTTTGTTTGTTTTTGTTTAGTTTAGAAATGTTAACTATAAACCGCTTGGTCTTCGGTGGAAAGATAAATTCATCATTGCCAAACACCACCAAGGTACATACCACCTTGGTTTTATCCAAGCTGCCATCGGGTTGTTTTTGCCGCTCAGCACACCGGTGTGACGCTCCTCGCTCAGCTTGTCACTCACGTTTGCAACTCCGCATTGTTGACCGCAGTACAAGACTGTGTAACACACTTCCCTATGTAGCGCAATTAAGCGCTTTAGACTTTTTTGTTTAATTGTATGCTTTAACGGTTTTTGTAGGGTTTTTTTTGTTTTTTATTGTATCGTTAGGCATCCCAATATTAGCAACCTGTCTCAAATATCTGGTTTGGTCCTATTTATTTATCTAAAGATACTAAAAGTAACTGTTTTAGACACCAAATTTCATCTTAGCACCAATAGATTCCCAAAGAGCTGTGAGCTAAAAAAAACAAACAAAAATCACATGCAGGGAATAAACTTTGAAGGATTATGTTTCCCTATTGTTCTCCCACAGGCCTTTGCCTGACATTTCTCAAAGGTATGACTTTCAGATACGGTTTACCTTCATTCAATCACTTTCATCTAGTTTTGATTTCCTTTGTTTTTTTAGCAGATTCAATAAAATCCTCTAGTTGTTGGTCAGAGACAACTAGAGGTTGGGTGAACCAAGAAACAGCCAAACTCTAAAGAACAGTATTAAGAGATGGGGCCAAATGAGCTCTTTACCCTGTGCGCGGTCTGGTGAGATGGTACTGACCCCACGTGCGTTTTTACAAGATTTGTTTTTTGTGTGGTTTCAGGAACTGGGGTTACAACCTTAGCAATGCCTGACGAGCTAGTTCATCAGAACCATCTTGGATCGAAACATTTGCACAACACTATATCTTTTACTATTGGGGGAATTTATTTTTACAAAAACAACATACTGTGTTAGAATGAGTCATTCGTTTGTTTTGAGTTTTAAATAGAATGTGAAGAACAAATCGTGACAGATTTTTTTTTAAATGTCTGTAAAGTTTGATTGACTGTGTTTTGCTTGAAGACAAACAACCTGCTCTTACCGGTGGAGGCTCCAATGAGGTAAACCAGCAGGAATAGGTAGTGTGATTTCATAATGTGACCAATGCCATGGGATCAGGGGGCTTTTGTTGAAAATCACTAGAGAGAACAAGAGACAAGATGACAATGAGTCACTATTCTCTGAAAAGCAATTGTTGACTTACGAGGTTAGAAACCGGCCTTTGGCTATTAAAACATGCACTATTACTTTTTTTTACTAAACTCAACACATCACAGCACAGTGACATTTTCTTTCAGTGGTGCAACACCTTTTGAAGTCATGTATTTCACAACCTGATAAGTGACTGCAGTCCTGAAGGCTTTGTCCATCTATTGTCGCCGTCCTTTCACCCTAATACCTGTGTTTTTCTTTTGAGCAGGAGGTGGGGAGTGGCAATCAGATATTTTACAGTCAGTGTGGCATAAAGAGGCCTTTAACACTACAACAAACACATTCAGAGACAATAATAGATCTGTGGAAAGAATGCTGAAACTGTACACCATTCGGCTCCTTGACTATGGGCGTTGAGACATCTAGTAGAGCTTTGTAAAAATGTTTTGTGTTTGTTATCTCTCTTGGTTCTCTGTCTGTCAGAAAAAGATTTAAACTATCCAAGTTATTTTGAAGGCAAGCATTGCGAACAGACAATACGTTTTTAATTATTATTTGATTTTCTGGCTTTATGAGATGATTAACCCGTGGGCACTAAAGTACTTTCAATGTTTTGAACATGAACAACAATGTTTACCACCAAAATTGTGTTTCATACATTTGTGGACCGTATATATATATTTATATATATATATTGTAATTACAATAACATATCAGCATTAGTTATGGACATATATATTTTTTTATTCAACATCTTGTTCAGTCATTAAATCTGGGACGGAGGTTCCCAACAGCCAAATATAAGCCTTGATTTTCAGCAGTAAAACAAACGCTGATGTTTCTGTCAAAGCGATTGCACTTTTTAGTTTCGTTAACACGGGGCTCTGTGTTTCCTTGACTTTGGAGAAAAGAGAGAAGGAAAGGTGAGGTTTTAATTACTACCAGGTGTTTAGGCTATGACTTGTAGACATAAAACCCAAAATTATTACTTTGATAAAAGTATTTACTGCCTCTTTTGCAGAGTTTTTACTCTACTACAGTAAAATTTAAGGTATGAGCTGTAGACTATTTTCAACTCAAAAGACAAGCTTAAAAAAAAAATCCACTTAGAAATATCTTCTTTATACAAAACCACATCAAAAAATCAGTGCCGCTTCCACACCAAGGCCTTTTTCTGGAATAAATTTCTTCCCTCGTGATTTATTTTTACCCCCAGTAAATACATGATGTTGATGAATTAGAACTGTGTAAAAAAAAACTGCAGCAAAAAGTGCCTAAAAAAAAAAAAAAAATCTAAATTACTGCTCAGATCTCTTCCAGGACTTCCAAAGATCGCCCTTTCAGATCGTTCTCCATGTTTAAACCCTTTCCGAGGGCACAGAACATAACTTTAAACATCAAATGTCTACATTAAAAGACATGAAAAAGATTGAGATGGTAGACAACAATTATGATAACATGCAATCAATAATTTATTAAATGTGCTAATGTATTATATTTCCTTTTTTTCTTAAAGGTCCTTTGAATAGGTATAAGTTTGATAATAGGTATAAGTTGTGTCTCACTAATCACTCACTAACCCGTGATTTACAATTAACATCATCTGATTTAAATGGGACATCATGTCAATTTACCAGCATCCATTAATGACATAATGACACCAATTAAAATAGTTTGTGAGTGCAGTCGGACAAACATGTCTCAGTCTCTCTGAAGAGAATCACTGGGTGGTGATTCCACAAATTTAGAATTTTAAGGCACATTTTTTAGCCTATCGGTTTGTTTGTGACTTTCTCTCATTGAGAAACAATTAACGTAACAGTTCTGAAAACGAAAAGGTTCGTCTTGTGTTGAACCTGTGAGGATAAATGACAGGAAGGTTTAAATCTGGGTGTTTGCTCAGGATTGCTCCGTGAGACATTTGTAAATACAGAAGAGAAAAGAGAAATTCCCCCAAGTTCAAAGGTCAAGTTCGAAAGGTGAAAAAAAATCTGCTACTTTAAATAACATAGACTTCTTTTTTTTTTTTTTTTTTTTTTTTTACAAAAAACTTAAATTCTCTGTAAAGACAAACATATTAATGAAAAGTTATGAGAAAATTTCAAATGTGTAGAAAGGAAATAAAATGAATTATGATGTTAAAAAGAACAACATAAGAGTTCGGATCGACAACTAATGAGTCATGCAGCAATAAATAATACTGATGTAATTATCCTTACCAAGTTTATATTACAAATAGATATGTATATTAAAAAAAACTTTTGGAAAAATTGCCATTGATGTTGAAAGGCACTAACAGAGCCGGTTAATTCACAGCGTCGTATGCATTTATAAATGAGAAGCGAGCGATGAAGGATCAGATTGTTGCTGCTTCTGTACTTCCATTCTTTTCCCCTCTGCATGAGCTTTTAATCTTTCACTTCATAACTGGTCCAGACGGTGTAAACCACGCATGAGTCAGCTTTTTTCTTGCTTCCTTTTTGTAAAGATGGATCACATTTAAAAGACGCTCAACTGCATGTTGTGGACCCTAAAGGTTTACAGTTCATTGATCTCTCCTTTAAGAAAATACCTAGCACAGAAACAGAAACAAGACTTGTTGTTCCAGGGAAACAAGAAGTCCCTGAAATCAGAGTGAAATCTTTTACCTTGTTTGTATGTAGAGTTCTCCGGGCGCTGAGCGTCTCTCTCTCTCTCTCCCTCCTGACACCCGAGACTGCTGTGTTAATTGCACAAGGTGTGTTGCCTTGTGAGGATGTCACAGGTGAGGAAGGTGGCCGCCTCGGCCACGGCTCAAGGGGGAAGAGCCAAACAAGGATTCCACGTAGCGTGACGATGCAGTCACAGCTGGCTTTTCACAAATCAGTGCTACTGAGAAAATGAGCAAAAGAAATAAAGAGAGGAGGTTCATGTTTCATTTCTTTTTCAGGAGAATTTTATACTGTTTTATTTACTTTAGCTTTGTTCAGCATTACAGTAATCTGTCACCACACCCACACCAGTCCCAAGAAATACCAAAATAAGGGTGAACTTGACTGACGTTGATCACAGGTGACCGTGATGAATAATGCCTTGATCGAGCTATGTGCCTTTTTTTTTTTTTTTTCCAAACAAGTCTGTGTTGTTCTTTCACCAAAAGGTAAATATATCATAGAAAAATGCAGACATAATCTGTTAGGGCTGCGAAGAAATGTGTTTAACCCCAACACTTGTGGGAACTTTAAATTTGTTAACATATACAAACACAAACACACACACACACCCATAAACAGTAAATTGCGAGCATTTCCAAATCAAGTTTAACAGGTTTTCTTCTCTCTCTTCTTGATACGTTGAGGTCTGTATTACAGTAAACATTTAACTCACGGTTCCTGACATGGTTAATAGTAGCTCACTGTGTTATGTTCTGGGTTTTTTTTGAGGTTTGACTATTCTGTGTTTCTCATGTTCTTTCATTTGATCAGTCTGGTTTCTGTTTTACTTTTTCTTCAGTCCTTCTTGGTGTTTGTAGTTGTGTTTATGTCTTGTGTCTAGTTATTCTTTGTTACTCTAGTTTAAGTATGCTTCTTTGGTGTAGTTAGATTTATTTCCTAGGCTCCTTGGTCCTAGCTTGCCTTCTACTCTCTTTCCTCACACCTGCAACCCATTTCAGTTATCTGTTTCTTGTTCAATAATCAGTCTCCCCCGTAAATATGAAACTCATTCTCAGTTCCTCCTTGCTGGTTCCTCTATGTCTAATCCTGTTTTGGGTTTTTTTGTTTTGTTTTGTTGTTGTTTTTTTGCCACTGGAGTTCTGGTTTTTGTTCTGCTCTGGCTCCTTGTGGCCCCTGTTGTTTTTTGAACACTTTTTTGGGGTCATTTTTTTTCATTAATGCAATTAGCATGCTCCCAGCTCCAGGCTGCATTATGTGTTATGATGCATCCATAATTCATAATTTATGACATACTAGAGATTTAGCATTGGAAAACTAGAAGTATAAAGATTTTTTACTTCTTTTTATTGTCCCTTGTAGGTAAAATGTTAGGATTATAAGGGGTGATATTCTAAAAACAGGAGACAGTTTCTTTCTTGTCATATTTCATTTATGAGGCAGACCAACACAAAGTGGTGCATAGCTGTGAAGTGAAAAGAAAACATGGCAGTAACGCAACGCATAGATAAATCTTTTTGCCTCTCATATCTCCACCGAAAAACGAATCCAACATGTTGACTTGCCTTCTGGCGCCCTCTAGAGGGCGAAGCTGAAAAATGTTAACTTGGCCAAAAAGAGAGCTGCCCTCTCGCTAGATGGCAGTGTTAGTAACATTAGTGGTTTCTCCAGTCGTACTGTGCACAAGAAGAAGAAAATGAGTCACATTTGATCCAAACATTCACAGAAAATAGCAGCCAAATGGGAGTTTCTGCTAAAATGTGATCGTGTTCTCTCTCACAATGTGTGTTTTTTGGTTGTTAGTTAGTAATTAAACCGTTTTGCCGCCATGTTGGTGTGGTTGAAGCTCTGCAGACGGTGTTTTCTGCGGAGTCGTGTTCTTCAGGGAGGGTTTGAGTCTGTCACAGCAGTCAGACCCAGACGGGCTGAGCCCCAGGTGAACTCAGCCCCTGTGTACCGATGGTGCTCCACTGTTCAGGGCGAGGTGAGGGTCCGGTTTGCCCCCAGCCCCACAGGTAAGGCCCTCGGGTAACGTGGAGTTATTCCATGTTGGGAGATAACAGCAGTTATCTTTGTGTATCGTAAAGCACACACGTATATTAAACGACTATAATGTTCGGTCTAAAACTTGGAGTTTCATTTTGTGTCAAGAGTTGAAGTGTGCTTCACTTTTCCCACATGCAATTTTACACCCTTATTCTAGACTTGATTAAATTAATTTGTTGACATTATTAGGTTTTATATGTGTTTGTTTTTTGGCCAGGAGAGAGGGCAAATCTAATCCATTTTGAAATACAACTGTAACATCATCTGTAAATGTAAAAGTGAAGCGCTGTGAATTCTTCATGCAGATGGACTAATATTTACGTGTGTGCGGATTAGTGGGTTTAACGTAGAATACAATACTTATTGTATTACAGAATACAATAAGTACAATACAATAAGTATTGTAGCACATTAGATCTTTTTTTTTTGTCTAAATCTTCAAAATGAATTTGCGACAAAAGGCAATAACTTTAATTTAGTTAAGTCATTGTCGTTAGTCAGTAAATAATTAGTTAAGTACTTCTGAAGTTCTTAGCCAGATGAATATTTACTAAAGAAAATGTAATCATTTAATAGGTTTGTAGACTATTTTAATAAAAGCATGGTGCATTATATGTTTTATGGTCATGTGGGAATTTAGACTTCCACTCGGTTTGGAAAATGAGGGATTTTATTTTTATGGAAACCTCTTTTAGTCTGATTTAAGATCTATATTTATTAATTTGATTGATGTGGTTTACAGGCTTTTTGCACCTTGGAGGTCTCAGAACTGCTCTCTACAATTATATTTTTGCTAAGAAATATGGAGGCAAGTTCATCCTGCGACTGGAGGACACGGATCAGAGCAGGCTGGTTCCAGGAGCAGCAGAGTCTATAGAGGACATGTTGGAGTGGGCTGGTAAGAGGTTTTTCAAAGAATTTGGATTGTTTGACACAGTGCAGTGTAAAAGCGAACGGCAGCAGCTGAAAATGAAACGAATGAAAAACCTAAGCCCAGTGGTAGGGCCGCGAGGGCAGTCTACTAGCGGCCCGCTTTGATTTTTGTGTTGAAAAAATGCTAAAAGTTACAAAAATGTAGAGGTTGACAACCAAGCATCATAATTTGGAAATAATAGCTTGTGAGGGCAACACAAGCAGGTACAGCACAATTGGTCCACACCTTGCACCCAGTTCAGTGTATCAGCTATAAACCTAGTTTAATCCATCTTTAGTGTGTTACTGGTGTATAAAAAAAACCCTTCTTAAAATAAACAACACTTAGCCTGTTCGGGAAGTAAGTATAGCCTAGTGGCCCAGCAGACATCTGATACACTAAGGGGAAACCCTGAATTATGGTCCCCAATTAAACAAAGTCTACCGGAGGATCAGGTGTGAAAACACCCTCTGTTTTAGCTAAGCTATCCACTCTAATTAATAATACAATAAGGTAAAGACAGTTAAAAACATTAACTTTGGAATTTATTTCTGTTTGTTTTACAATTTTAAACCCTTATTTTATCACTATATAAAGGACAGTCTAGTCTCTAATGCCTACCTCCACCTGCAGGTATTCCACCAGATGAGAGTCCTCGTCTGGGAGGGCCTTGGGGTCCATACCTGCAGTCCCAAAGATTAGACCTCTACAATCAGACTGCCAGGAAACTTGTAGAGAGTGGTCATGGCTACTACTGCTTCTGCAGCCCCCAGAGGCTGGAGCTGCTGAAAAAAGAGGCTCTAAGGGCCGGCCAGACACCACGGTACTTAAACAGTCATAAAAATTTGTTCCTGAACAACCAAAATGGATCAAAGACGTCTGCAGGATTTTTGCACAGAACTGAGTGTTTGCCTGTTTCTACAGCTACGACAACAGATGCCGTCACCTGCGAGCGGACCAGGTCCAGGAGAAGCTGGCTCAGGGAGCTCCGCATGTGGTCAGGTTTCGACTGGAAGGCGGCGTCGAGCCTTTCCTGGACCTGATCTTTGGGTGGAACCGCCACGAGGTGGCACAGGCAAGTCTGGAGGGGAATTCACCATGAAAAGTGTAGTTTGGGAACGTCGGTACGCCGTCACTCTGGACCTGGGGGGACACCAAAAAACATTTCTTCAACCTGTTTATTCTTATCCTCAGGTGGAGGGCGATCCAGTTGTGATTAAAGCAGATGGCTTCCCCACCTACCACCTGGCCAACATCGTAGACGATCATTACATGAAGATCAGCCACGTTCTGCGAGGATCCGAGTGGCTCATCTCAACCTCCAAGCACCTCCTCATGTACCGCGCGCTGGGATGGACACCGCCCACCTTTGGACATCTGCCGCTTCTGATGAATAGTGACGGCAGCAAGCTGTCCAAGAGGCAGGGGGACATATTCATTGAAAACTTCTGTAGGGAAGGGGTTCTCCCTGAGGCTCTGCTAGATATCACAACCAACTGTGGATCTGGATTTACCTGTAAGTGACGAAGGGCGACATACAACACTTAGGGGTGTCTCGATGCAACTTTTTCACTTCTGATACAATACCGAAATCGCAGGTTTGAGTATTGGCCGATAACAATATTGAAAAGACATAATTAAGTGATGTTATTCAGAAAACAATAGTCAAAAACAATAGGTTAGCGAATAACTGACTCATTTATTATTAATTAATTAGTCTGCGTGCGGGATACAAGTGTTGATGGGTAGAAATGCTAGGGCGGATTAAATGCTGGAGTGGAGATTTTAGTTGCAGGCTGATATTATGCGATACTTGTTTCTTGGCTGATATCGGGTCAGTTTTTGATATCGATATCAGATGGGGCTCACCCTAGTAGCAAAAAGCTTAAGATGACCCGCTTAAGCTTAAGATAACTTAAATTTAATTTAATATTTAAATTAAGTTAATATTTAAATATTAACTTAAATTAATTCACTTAATTTAACTACTTAAATTAAGTTAAATATTAACTTAATTTAAGTAATAATAATTATGTGTTTATCCATGTATGCAGCCAATCGAATGGGACGGAGGTTAGACGAACTGATTTCTGAGTTTAATCCTTCAAAGATCACAACTCACTCTGCTTTGTTAGACCTGGAGAAGCTACCAGAGTTCAACAGGTAGGGGAAAAATCAACTTCGTATGAATCTGTCTTTAAGAATCTGTCTTAAATCAATCCAACCATATTACAAGCAGTGTTTTTAAATTTTAACATATTCTGGAAACTACTCAACCGGAAGTTTTTGTTTTTCTGAAGAATCATGGATTTATTGCTCTCCATTTCTCTTTGGGACTTTGGACAGAATTCATCTGCAGCAGCGAATTGAAGATGAGCGGAAGTGTTGTGTGCTTATTAAAGATCTACAGCAGCAAATTCAGCAGGTTTACGCTGCAGAGATCCAGGACAAAGAAGTTCTTGAAGGAAATTATATTAGACGTGTGCTACATTTCCGTAAGGTAATCTCACCTACATTTGCTTTATGTCCACTGAGCGGTACGCCACGGCCTTGTGCAATTCAGTGCGCGATTTTATCTATTTCCATTGTAGTGTAAGCTAATTCTTGTGTTCATATACATGATGTCTGTTAATTATTGTACTGTTTTCTATTAAAAAAGCAGTATGTTTTGAGAAACTGAAAGCTTTTTGCATCTTCCAAAAACCTCTGCTGTGCAGAATTTTGTGTATCAGTCAGCTACCTCAGTGAACGACGTCGAACTTGCAAATGTTCAGTTTAGTTGTCAGCTTTGTTGTGCAAAATTTATGAAGGCTAATGTTTTAATCCTATCTGTCTTCATCACATTAGCTAAAGTCAGTTTTTCAATAAGTTTGGATTGTTTGACTGTGCAGTGTGAAAACAAATTGCAGCAGTTGAAAATGTAGCAAATCTTGCAATTTTGGTCCCCAGTCAAACCAAGGCTGCCAGAGTGACTTTATGAGATAGATCAACACAAAGTTGCATATAGTTTATTTTGCGATTAGAATTGTTTTTCAAGACATTGCATGTCTAAAGTAATATCTTCAGTAGTATTCAATGTATTGCTTTCTCTTCAACAGGGTCACATAACTTCCCTAAAGGAGCTTGTGAGCCCAACCTACTCCTATCTGTGGGTGCGCCCTTCCCTCTCCCTCCAGCAGGTGGCAGCACTGACGAAGGAGGCTTCTCATATTGCGTCCTTAGTTCTGAGGTTTGAAAGCAGGTCCTTACTGCATATTAGCAGTGTTTTGTCAAGTTTTTGAATATTTGTGTGTGTGTGTGTGTGTGTGTGTAGGTTAATAGAAGAGCAGGGAGAGGAGCTGTCAGTGGACCAACTAAGCAAAGATCTAAAGAGTTTGCCTAAGCAGACCAAAGCTACAAAGTACAGAGAGGTGATGAAGCTGCTGCGCCTGGTTCTCAGCGGCCTGCAGGTACCAGTCTACGTTGCGTTGAGCTCTACAATGTGTATGTTGTCTTTAACAGATGTTGGCTGATTCAAACTGAGGCTAATAAGGCCCACACCACAGAGAGCTGCTCACTCTCATGGTGCATAGGTCTCACACTTTCTGCCAATGAGTCATTTGTCTTGAGTTTTTTTGTCAGCCTTATGAGTAAAGTCTAAAAGGCTAACCGACGAGCTAAAATACTCTGTGTTCATTCTTCAGAATGCAGAGAATATAAAGATTATTTTTTTAATCTTTAAAAAAGGAATAGATTATTTTTGAAAGCCTGTTTTTATGGTTTGTTTGCCTGTTAGCTATAGTGGTACATTAAAAAAAATTTAATATTGCGTAAAAGTGCAATATTTTTTCCCCGTCATCTCAGAAAGTGAAACTCGTACATTTGATCTAGAATCGACACACATATATTTCAAGTCTTTGCTTCTTGTAATTTAATGGTTATGACTCAGAAAATTACAATACTGTGAAGGACTGTCATTCTGGTGGTGTCGTACCCTAATCAACTGATGAACACAAAACACCTGCAAATGTTTCCTCAGCCTTTCAGCGGTTTCTCAGTCTGGGTCAGTAGGCCACACAGTCATGTGGAAGTCTGCTGAGTGGACAGATGTCCAGAACACTCAAAGACATACCTGGAGTCGTCCTTGATTCTTTTATGCATGTCTGAGAAATCCTTCATTCTCCCGTAGCAACCATTCAGCTGTGCAAAACGCCTGGTCGGCCCTAGCTCCGCCTTCGAGGACAAAGCTCCTCTTCACAGCTGCAGTATTACTGTTGAACTCAGGGCTGCCTCTGACTTGCCAGCTGTAATCTTGACTTCAGTATTTCCAATGTGGTACTCAGTAAATGTTACTTCTAAGTTGAAATGAAATGTAGTATCAATTGACCAGAGGTCACCAACTCCAGTCCTCGAGGGCTACCATCCTGCAACTTTTAGGTGCATCTCTGCTCCAAACTGTCTGAATTCCCTCACCAGCATTCATTCAGTTCTGCAATCGGCTGGTAACGAGCAGTTAATTTGCTCAATGCTCCGTGCTTTGTTTGAGCATGGAGCATATATATGGTATATATATATATATATATATATATATATATATATATATATATATATATATATATATATATATATATATATATATAATTTTTTAAAGAATTTCCAATCTACATTTGTTTATCAACAGTCCATAAAAATTTCAGACTTTGATTCTGTTTTTAGTATCTGTATCACTTTTTCTAATAATGATAGTTTATTAGTCTGTGATATTTCTAATTTCTTCCATCCCCTGTTAACATATCAAATTTTCTATGTTAGAAGCCATTTTATGTTAACTAGGGGAGATTTTACACATAAATCTACTTGAATATTAAAACACGGATAAAAAGCATTTGATATGCTAAGGCCATAACATAAAAAATTATAATAACAGAATGAGTAAAAATGAAATGTGGTTTTTAAAGTGGATTTCATTGTTTAAATTAAAAAAGTCCACCTCTAGGTGACTAACCACATATTTTTGGAACGCTGAGGAAAACTTTATGAATATTAGGGATTAACCGATGTATTTATTTTGCTTTCGATACTGATATCTGTGGTTTAGTAATGGTCAATAACGATCCGATACAGAAAAACAGCGCTGAATTGACTTAAAATGTTTCCTTTTTTAAAACACAGACATTAATGTACTGAATTGATTTCATGACGCACAGGTACAACACACTTAAATACTCTGATTGCAATACTTTACTCCACTCTATGTCAGCAATAAGTGGTGAGGGTCTGACAATGAGCCTAGAATAAAACGGTCAGGTCTGAAGCTTGTGTTTTTATTTTGGAAAATATATTTTCTGAAAGCTTTAATAGCATGATTTTTAGAACGTTATTGGGTATATCTTTGACATCATCAGGGCTTTGCTTCATCTCAGTTCTTGCTGGCAGCAGGAAGTTTCATCACACAACCATATTTAAAACCACCGCAACAAAAGGGAGATTTTAATCTGACTTCAGAAGTCTGTATTTTACAAAGCAATCTTTTTTGCTGGCTTCTGCATGTTTCTGAAACAAGAACAAATTTCAAATGAAATAAAAATATATGGATTTGCTTATAAAAATTTCACTAAAATGAGATTGTTACAAATTCAAAAAATATTTTTTCTCTTTGTGAGCCTTGCATTTAAATTTGAAAATACCCCTGACCCTGTGAGACTTTGGATGTCATTTAGACTTTTTACAGACCAAGGGTTTCATTTCTGCTATTATTCTTCTAAAATTGCATATTTCAAACTTTTTCAGCACTTTCATGAGCTGACACATAAAAACTAAAACAAATAAAACATACATTGTGTAACTTCTTTTATTTCCATCTATTTCATGACTAAGCAGAATTCTCACGTCTTGCTTTATAAAGATGGCAAAGTGCTGCCTAAACCCTGTGGCGACTCAGTAAAGTGGCACATTTTCAGAAGGGTTACCGAATGAGGAAGTTGCTTTTGATTCAGTTTCACACACACAATCAGTCTGATATTCTGAGGAAACCTGACTTACCTTCATGTGTTGCCCTCTGCGTTGCAGCAAGGACCCAGTGTTGCTGAGATGATGGTATCTCTGGGCCCCGCAGAGATCAGACATCGATTCCAGAAACTTCTGCTGCCTCCAGATTCCTGTTAAAGATGGTTCACAGATAACCCCTTACTCAGCTGGCTAACTGTTCTGTATGTTGAGAAATACAAAACTTACATTAAACTTGATTTCTCCGTCAAACTTGAAAGAAACTCAACCGACTAAACATTATAAATATTTGATTTTGTCAGGTGTTTTATATATTTTTTTCTTTTCTAGGGAAAGACTATGCACACCTGGATGGGAAGTACCTTGGTGTTTTTTTATGTAAATGTTTTACTTCAGAAAAATAACCTATGTATGCTCCACTGATTCGAAATTGATGGAATAATTTGTTTTAATTTGACAATATTAACAACAATAATGACATACTGTTTTATTGTCACTGTTTTCTGGCTTTTAAAGGCTATATACTGCAACAATATCTTGTCTTTTTTATATATTGCATCATATTTATTACCCTAGAGGGACAGGAAGTTATGAATTACACATAAAAAGTTCACTGAAACTATGAAAAACTTTGAAAAAGGGTAAAATAATAAAGAAAATGCTTCAGTTGGTCTCTTCAATGGAAATTCTCTCAGGCATCAATTTGTGTCACATTTTCCACTCTTACTCAGTGTGCTCTAAAAATGGTTGCTCTTTTAATAAATATATATATTTTTAATTTAGTTTATTTTTTAAGTTTCTGATCAGGTCACAAGAGCAACAAAAAAAATCTAGCGTCAGTAGTTGCATTTCAAGCTCTTATCTCAAAATATGCAAGACAGTCGAGATGCATGCCTGTATTTACAACTGCTGTAAGTAAAAAAAAAAAAAAAAAAAAAAACTTATTTCCTCACTTTTTGGCTTTAAATCAGATTAAAGTTTTCTTGTTTTATGCCATTCAAGAGTAACACAAACAATCCTTCCTGTTCTAAAGGCCAAAATAATGAGATAATTTTGTTGCTGTCCACAAATTTAGAAATCTACATAAATTAGGATTACTAAGCCTTTTTGTACAAATGATGGCATGCTTTGAAAACTTCAAATATGTTGATTTATTATTTTAAAGCAACTCCAACCTCATCTTGGAGACATGTTTTAGATTATGTGAAACTAAAATTTCATTGTTTCAACATTAACATTTTACTACACAACTTTCTCTCTGACCCAATTGTGGTCTTTTTTGTTCTTCATGTTGTTAGTTGACTAATATTCTTTTAAAGGTCCTCCACATAGCTTTGTTTATACTGATATTATATTGCACACTGGAGTGATATATTGATTTTTAAAATATATGACTTAAAAATCATATATTAAAGTGTGGATGTTATTTATTGCTATCATTAAATAGGACTGAACTAAATAGGACTGAGTGTGACACAAATGTCACACTTAGGTTTGCATACCACAAAAAAACAATCTACCGTTATTGCTGCTATTACTACTGTATAATAATATTTATATTATATTGTCAACTTCCTAAAAAGATTGGCCTATGTCATTTTTTGCCAGAATTATTTTTGGCAAATACATAAATAAATAGATCACCACTTCTTTCTTTCCAAAAGATGTTTTAAGAAGCTAAATAAATAAATACATTTAAAAAAAATCATTTTTGGCAATAAATAAATGACTTGAGCCATTACTTTAGAAAGGTGACAATATATATATTTGTTTTACTTTCTGCTGTATTCAGAGACAATCTATAAATGATATAGATTAAAAATGCATTAATTTGCCAACTGCGTTTTTGTTATATTACGTATCGTCAAAGTTTAGGGGCATAACATTTTTCACGTCAAATATGCTTCTTTCTGCTTAGACTTAAAGAAAATACACAAAGACACTTTTGAGGTTTAAACCTCCTTGCGAAGAATATATTTTTTAAACAACAGAAACGCTTTACGGTATTTTGTAGATTCAGACGAGCATTTTCGTCTAAATCGAAAATGGGGTGGCGCATGTTGGAGGGTGTAACATTTAACTTGGTCGCAGTGGCAGAAGTGTGACTGCGTGAGAGTCACATGTCACCGTAAACAAGCAACTGTTTGACACCCCCAGCCCTCAGACGCTCCCAGGTCAGCAGCTGTCTCCGGACCGGTGGAGGAACTTGGGCGGCCATGGCGAGTGATGACAGCCGAGACACCTTCGAGTCGTGGCTCAGTAAGTTAAAAAAAAAAAAAAAAAAAAAAGCGACAAAGAGTTAAGTTGTGGTTTTCGGCTGCTCGTTCGCAGAAGAGACGGAGCTCTTAGCTTGCATATTGTCACTAACTGTCGCTGTTGAACGTCATCCTAACCGTCAGCATTTGAGCTCTGAGATCCCACGAGCTCGTTTTATGAGCGGGTTAATCATCGGCCGTGTCTGGCTACCTTTACGTCAGTTTAATTTGTTTTTAAAAAATTAGTCTTAGTACAAACTTTTAGCTTGAACAGGAAGTTGTTGAGGTCCCGCGCGTGCCCGAGAAGCGCTGCAGCGGTTTTGTCTGAAGATGACACCCCACGCGACTGTGCGCGAGCTCTAACTAATTAAATAATTAGTTTAATATCTGGTGACAAGAAATCCACTCAAAGCGTCTTCAGTAGTTCCCTTCACTTGTGCATAAGTAAGCATAGCTTGCAGTGTAAACAAACCATAGGCTATTTACCTCAACTAAATACACTTATTCATGAATGCCTTCATTCAGTCCTCAGATTAAAGTATCTCAATTGAAACTGAAATTAGCTTGTGAAACAATGGAATTTTTAAGTTCTTTTACTTCCGTTCTGTTTAGTTAAATAGAATCAACACTCAAAACACTTTACAAAAATACATATACAAAAATGTCAAATCATACAGTTTCTATTAACATGGACAGAATCACATACTTGGCAGTCAAGTTTAGTTTATCATACCATAGCAGTAAAAAAAAAAAAAGTCCAATTGATTCAGCCGTTAACTTTGCAGCAATCCCTCATAATAAGCAAGCCTGTGGTAACACCAAAAAGGAACAATTGTGTTTTAACAGGAAGAAACCTCCAGTGGAGAGGCCCAGTATAAACTGTCATCCTTTGCCTTAATTTTGCCATGTAAACAGTACTTGGTTAAAAGTTCTCCCAAAACTTAAGACTATTTGTGAATAAGCTCACCTAAATGCCACTGATTTGATGGGTGGGTTTGAGTCATGGTGCTCTTTGGATAGTGTTTCTGTTGAACTCCTTAAATGGGAGTACAAGACAAGACTGCAAACCTCTGAAAGCTGGAGTCTGGTAGAAAGCATATTTTTACTTTGAGATGCTCCTGTTCATTATTCCTGTTCAATAAACTAAAGCGTAAATAAACAATCAACGTATCCACTAATACCTGGGAAAAAAAGTAAAAATAAAAAAAAAGATTCGGAGCATATTGTCATAATATTTCAAACACACTTGTGAACATCCTGAGGAATATTTAGAAATAATTACCCACCGAACAATTTTTTTCTGATACCGATAGAGATATCTGAGGTTTAGTATCGGCCGATGCAGACAGACAGCGCTGAATTGACTTAAAATGTTTCTTTTTAGACACCCTTTTTGTTTAGTTTTTTTTTCTCCAAAAATACAACTTCCTGATTATTTGTGCACATTTTTACTTCCTCAAACACTGCTTTTCTGAGTTTTTGATTTAAGAAAATTGAATAAGCTCTGTTTGCTTAAGGAATTTTTAATGAGCTTTATTAAATACGTAACGTTAAGCACTGATATTTAATCCATCTCTGTTTATAAAATAATCTGACTGGGATGTTGGAAAAAGTTGAGAAGAATCAAGAGAATCGGCTGCAGTTAGTCACAGTACTAAACAAGAAAGCTAGCACAAACCTTTGCTGGTTTAAATCAGGATGATTATCCATTTTCCACCCGATGAAACGAGTGCCCTAACAGACAGAATGCCGCTTGAAGAATTTGGTCATAAAACGCATCTGTATTTGTCTTTTATGCTAAGTAAGTGGACGACTTTTTGTATTTAACTCACTTATTTTGTCTAATTTGATCAGACAAGGCTACAGATCCACATAATCAGGAGGACAGGTGGGACTGCATCGAAGGTTTCTACAAGCTGGTCATCCAAGAGACCGATGGGTAAGCAGTTTTCTTTACCTCACATTTTTGAAACTTTAGCTAGCCTCAGAGGGTCTCCTTTCTGCTGGTTTTAGGCACCAGCTTGAGTTTTAAGTGCAGACCAGTTGCTTTTGGTAGTTACCTTCTTGCCACCAACGCATTAGGGAAACAGTTGCTTCACAAGTTTTGACCATAGTTTCTGTTGCTCCACTTAGAGGTGGTGCAACTGTCAAAAGAGAGGGAACTCTTCTCACAAAGCAAATTCAGAGACCTTTCCTGTCTTTTAGGAATTTAGATACCACTTCTCTTTTGCGTAGATCGCAATATCTAAGCATAGAGTTGCTACGTGACCCGCTCACTTGTTTCAATGCTGACTTGTTTCAATGCGATGTCACTTGTTTTATTTTTTTTTTCAGGCCTCAGATAGCTCTGCGTCTTCTTGCCCATAAAGTCCAGTCCCCGCAGGAGAAGGAGGCTCTGCAGGCCCTCACTGTTAGTACTCAAACTTCTTACTCGGATTAGTAGGCGTAAGCCTACTAATCCGAGTTTTCATCCCACAGGCAGATTTACGCTAATTTTTTATTACTATTTCAGCAAATGTTTAAAAGCATTTGATTGCTCTAATGCCAATAAATGCTTCTAAAAAGGTTATCAGTAAGGGTATAAATACTTATCGACATTCAAATTTTTGTTAAAATTAAATTAAAAACTGAAAAAAATGCAGTGTGTTTTATGTCTTTAGGGGAACTGCCTCTGTCAGTAACAAACTTTTAGAATTTGTTTTTTAATTCAACCAAAATGTGCCAAATTTGTCTTTCTTTTGATACTTTGCAACATGTTTAAATACCAAGAAAAGGTATTTATCTTTGCCAAATTCCTATTTTAAAAATTCCTTTGTTTATTTTATTTAAATGTAAATTCTTCCCCTTTTAATCTCTAAACAAACTGGTCCTGTTTGGTTTGTATAGTGTTCATCTGTTTAAATAGTGGACCATCTTAGACATCACATTTTTAAAGACATGCTCACTTCACTTAAAGAACAGTTGTCTTTGTGTTAACTGGAGGGAAGGGAGGGTGGTCTTGTGAGTCAAACTTGTCATTTCACAATTTGACCACATGAAAATGTGAGACATACGCAATTAAATCTGCAGTCAGACCCACTGTGAAGTCTACGCAGGGCTTCGGTCAGTAAGTTGCCATGAAAGGCAACATTTCAAGGGTCATGCGCTTCATATCATCTGACATGTAAGGGATGGTTAACCGCAATTTAGCGATGAAAAAAATCTGATTCTTCTCTTGTTTCTCTTCTTTCATTTTCACTTTTTTCTGTCTTTTTTTTTTTTTTTTTTGGTGTTTTCCAGGTTCTGGAGGCATGCATGAACAACTGTGGGAGGAGGTTCCACAGCGAGGCTGCCAAGTTTCGCTTTCTAAACGAGCTTATTAAAGTCTTAACACCAAAGGTACCACTTGCTACAGACTTGTCTTTCAGTATTGAAATCAGCTATGATTCACATTATGAATCCTAATTTCTGTGATATATTGAGAGAAGAAGCCATCGTGTAGCTTTCTGGAGACTCTGGGTAGGAAAGCGGTGTTTTGACAGTTTATTCTAAATAAACTGTCAAAACACCGCTATTATAACACAGTTTATTCTAAATATATACATATATATATACACACACATATATATATATATATATATATATATATATATATATATATATATATATATATATGTGTGTGTGTATATGTATATATGTATATATTTTTTTTAGAATTCTCTTGCTAAGAATTTATCTGATGCAAGCTCTGCAGCAGCACACTTTTTTTTTTTTATGTGAGCTGCTTTATTGGTACCATGAGCTTTGAAGATTTAGATAAGTAGTTAACACCACATTTGGCCATTTAAGTAGCTAGTTTTGCTTTAGATTATTTTGTTTACCTTTAAAGCACCTGGAAAAAAAGACGTAATCCTTGTTTTAAACATGGTGTGCTCTGCTAACAGCCATGCTAGCTAGTTTTACTATTCACTACAGGCTCTTCTCTCGTGGGAGAAGCTGTATCGTAGCACAGGGGCTTGATTGACAGCAGTTTACTTGTGTTTAAATTGGTTTGATATTCTGAAACAGTAGGTTAAAAATGGCAATCAAGAGCTCCATGGCAACTCGGGAGGAGCTGCACTCCACAAATCTGGCTTTTCTCGAGGAGTTGCATGAAATTGACCAAATCTAATTGCAAATAGATGTCAGGTTGGATCTTTATTTTACTTTGTTTTTTTCTACAGTATTTTGGCGCCTGGACTCCACAGAAAGTTAAAGACAGAGTCACAGAGGTCCTCTATGGCTGGACTCTGTGGCTCAAAGAAGAACCAAAGATTCAGGAAGCGTACAACATGCTGAAGAAACAAGGTGACCTAGAACACAAACACAGAGGAAATCATTACACTAGGATTGCTGGCTTTAAAAAATCACTTCATTTAAATGTGTTTCTATCTCTGAAATGATCTAAGCTTTACTTTTTCTCCGATTTTAGGTATTGTAAAGACAGATCCGAAACTACCAGACACACTAATCATGGCTCCTCCCCCTCAAAGAACCACAGAATCCGTATTTGATCAGGAGGATAAAGCCAAGGTGAGCGTCTGACAATATATAGTTACATGCCTTTTGAATGTTCATGTAGATAATACGTCTGCTCTTTATCAGCTCCTAGCAAGATTATTGAAAAGTGGCAGTCCAGAAGACCTGGAAACGGCCAACAGGCTCATTAAAAGCACAATGAAAGAGGTGAGGAGTGAGGTGGTGCTGCTGGCTGGCTCGATGATTGTCTGAACTGATTGTTATTGGTGTGTGTTTATAGGAGCAGGAAAGGGCTGAGAAAGTGGCAAAGCGTGAGTCAACTCTAGCGGAGGTGGAAAGCAGCACCAAGCAGCTCAGAGAGATACTGGAGCAGCAAATCGTGACTGGAGCATCATTACAGCCCGGCAACGACGTGAAGGTACGCTGGAGGAACTGGTTCAGATTTCAGTCTGGATCCAGATGGAACGGCAAGGAAGGAAGGCGAAGGCGCTCGTTTTTTTTTTGTTTTGTTTTGTTTTTTTAAATTCAGTTTATGTGTCAAATATTTAAAAAAAAAAAAAAAAGAAAGGAAAAAAAAAAACCCACAATGTTTACAAAAGTTACACGCTGCAGCTTTAAGAGGTTTTTTTTTATACAAACATGTAGCCAGAGCACTTCAGTCTCATGATATCACTATGTGATCTGTCAGTGTTCCAGCGTCTTGTGATTTCAAGAATGTTTTGGATTTGATCATTTTTCCGATGACCATAAATATTTGGAAGGATTGGAGTCAGGCATCTGCCGAGGAAGTTCATTTTGCTTCCTCTGGTAAAGAATGGAATTTTGGTTTGATTGATTCGGACGGTTACAGCAACAAATTTTGCTGTAATTTGTCCCAGGAGTTATCACAATAAACAATAGTATCATCGTTTTAGGACCATTTTTAAGTAGTAAATGGCACAATAATGCATTCTCAAAGATCAATAAGCTTTTAAAGAAGTCTAATGAACATTTAAACTGGAAGATATCCAAAATAAATAAATAAAACAACAGAAATGACAAATAGAATGAATTATATCTGTAAACAGAACTGTTTACAGACTTGTGAAATTACAGACTTTTATCATGCAGTTTTTAGTAGAAAGATAGAAAAGAGAAAATCGATAAATCATGCAAATGGAAATTACTCATCCCATTTTAATGTATGATGCAATTAATTGATATATTGCTGAATCATATTTTGACTGTGACAAGCCTAGTATCCCTTGCGTTTTCCTTCTTTGTTTCATTCCTTTTTTGTTTCGTTATGCCCTTCCTTACTTTCACCCTTTCCTTGTTCTTTCTTTTATTTGTCCTTTCTTTATTTCCTTTCTTTTGTCCTACCTCCCTTGCTTCCTTCCTCTTGTTTTTTCTTCCTTCCCAGTATCGGATGTTATTTCTTTAGTATATAATAGGACTTTCAGTGTCTGTCCTGCATCAGTCTCTCTCTCTCTGTGTATAACTCTCCTGCCTGTAACATTAAATCTTTGTGATAAACTAGGAGCTCTATGAGCGATGTGACCGACTGCGGCCCAGCTTGTTCAGGCTGGCCAGTGACACGACGGACGACGATGCGGCTCTAGCGCAAATCCTGGCGGCGAATGACGAGCTGACCCTGGCGGTGAATGCCTACAAAGACGTGATGGCGAGAGGAACATGTAACCTGGGAAGATCAAGAAGTAAAAGTGAAGAAGTGACAAGCAAAAGCATCAGTAAGACTTGATTTGGTGTCTGTTGCCTCTGGTACTTTTGGGTCTGTCTTTGTTGTATAGCTACAGACTTCGTTTTCATGTTTGTTCAGGTTCGACGAACCGTAGAGAGATTAAGAGCTACCATCTCATCGACCTGTCAGGCCTGGACTCTCCACAGATCCAAAGGAAAGCTGATTCGTCGCCTCAGTTTGAATCTTCTTCACCCGTTTTCCACTCTCATTTGGAGGACAGCTTTTTTCCAGCACCACAGCAGGACTTTGGTAAGATGTCACTTGAAGCATTTATTGTAATATATCAATGATTAGGAAGACAACTGCTTATTTATAGTGATGTTGTGTACATTACAGAGTTTGATGATTTGGACACGAAACAAATGCAGCAGAATCCAAAGTCATATTATGAGGAACTAATGCAGGTGAAATCTCAATATAAGTCTAAAGATAAAGATTTAAGCATATCTTTCTATTATTATAAGATGGCATAACAAACGTGTTTGCTCTTATTTTTTAGATTGACAAAGGCTTTCAGATGACTAATGGTAATCAGAATGGAGGGAGAGAAATTTTCCTGAGAGCCCGTGGAGGTGATGGAAACAACGATTCATCAGACGGGACGCACACCTGGTAAGAAACGATTGTCGTCATTGTTGACAGAAACAGGACAGAATAAGACAGAAACTGTTTTATTTTTAGAGAAACAGGGTCAACCAAAAACAGAGTGTCCTCAGTCAGAGGCTTCTTCAAATGTGCTGTAATACAGACCACTAAAGGAGCTCCTTCCTGCCACAGACATCATCCTCTACAACGGCTACTAGAAGAACCTTTGATAATATGAGTTACAACAACATTTAACTTCCCTTTGGGATAAACAACAATTTTTTTTAATTGAATTGAATTGGCATTTCCTATAAGCCATGTAGGAAACCCAGCAGACATGTGGACGAAGTTGCTTTGGAACCAAAAGAGAACTTTTAGGCCAACATGTAGAATGCAAGTGTGGAAGATGAACACTGCTAATCACCCTTAAAGGAGCAGTACTACATAAAATATACTTTTTTGAGTGTTACATCATGTTATAATGTTATTCCCTAATCATAAACATGCCTGGAGTGTTGATTTAATACTTTTATGTACATTTGAGAAATCCTTTACTCTCTCATGGCAACCATTCAGCTGTGCCAATCGCCTGGTTGGACCTAGCCCTGCCTTCGAGGCACAGATTCTCCTCAGAACTGCAGTTTCTGAGCTTCCACCTCACAGAGCAGCCCTTCTGCACAACTCCCCCACTCAGCTCCTTCAGACTAGTCAGCAGCAATTAGCAGCAGCAATTATACAAGCTACTTTTCAGTGCAGTGGCGGTGAAAAGTTTTTAAAGGGTTAATGGAGGAGTGATTTTGTGATGACATCATGAAGGTGGAGTTTCAGAAAGAGAAGGAGGTTTAAAAGAGACACAGGCACACTTTCAAAGTGTAAATAACTAAGTCAAATTTGTTTTAAATCATGTTTGATATATAGAGCATTTTTATAATAACTGTAGTTAATGTATGTAGTTACTTGATTGTGCAGTAAACTGGCACTATTTGCCTGTGAAATACATAATGGTGCCCCTTTAAAAGCTTATGTAATCTTACAACACAAATCAGAACCTATAAATTTGAGACAGTTCAGTGGTGATTCAACAAATTAATCACCTGATTAATTTGAGTAATTGTGATCTCAACATCCAGCAATAGTGCTGCAACCAGTTCTTTTCTGATACTGTGCAAACCTACTTAATGCTTTGTGATGGTGTATTTTCCTCTCTTCCTCTCTCTGTTTCTCAAATATCTCCTTACCAGATGTTTGTTCCACTTCATAAACCAATGAGTTGTCAGTTTCTAAATAAAGGTTGCTGTGATCAGCTTAAAACAGCCAAGTATAAATAGAAATAAAATGCTTTTGTTGCAGTCCCATGGGCAGTTATTCACACATCTTGAACCTTTAACATTCTGTTGTGATAGATGAAGACAGAATATCGAATAAATGTGAGGTGGAAGGAATAGTTTCATGGCTGTAATTATGTAAATGAGTTGGTAGATGATTTCCAGTCTAAAGTTTCAGATATCATTGATTACATTGCCCCCATTAAAGTGAAGGCTGTGTCTGGTAAGTAGAAATTTCCATGAAAAAATGCACAAACAGTTCAATCTGCGAGACAACTCTGCCGTAGGGCCAAACAAAAATGGCGTAAAACTCGTTTATTATGACATCTATAAAAGACTACGCAACAATCACTCAACACATGCAAGGCAGGCTTTCTTTGCAGATGTCACAAATAAAAACATTAACAATGCTCGAGCTTTACTTGCAACAGTTGACAGGCTCACAAACCCTCCTATGACGTTACCACCTGAATTTCAATCGAATGCTGCCTGAAATCAGTTTTCCAGCTTTGTTTCAGAGAAAAAATTTTTTAAATCTGAGGATTATTTTGCACATCCACTCTAGTGCCAGTACCAATGCTATACCCAAACAAAACAATGACAGGAAAAATGACCCAATTTAAACTACTTAATTATAAAACCCTAGAAGAAATTATAAATCAATTAAGCTCCAGTTCCTGCTGTCTGGATGTCCTACCCACACACTTTTTTAAGAAAGTCCTGCCTGTCATTGCTATTGATCTGATCCAAATAGTAAACTCATCACTCTCATCAAGCGTTTTCCCCCAGGCTTTGAAAACAACAGTCATCAAACCACTGATAAGAGAACAATCTGGACAAATCACTACTGCAGAACTACAGGCTGACCTCTGATCTCCCATTCATCAGCAAAGTTATTGAAAAACTGTGTGTAAACAATTCAATATCTTCCTAACGAGAACCAACTGCTTTGGGGTTTTTTTGTGCTCACGACAGCACGGAGGCTGCCCTCATAAAAGTGTTCAATGACATCCATATAAATATGGACTGTGGGAGTACCATAGTACTGGTTCTGTTGGACCTCAGATAGGGAGGTTATAACAGGAAATAATATTAGCTACCATAACTATGCGGATGATACACAGCTTTACATTACAATGTCACCAGGTGACTCTGAACCCATCCAATCACTGAATAAATGTTTACAACAGATAAATGTGTGGCTGTGACAAAACCTTCTCCAGCTGAACAGAAACAAAACTGAAGTTATTATTTTTGGACCTAAGGAGGAACGATCTAGAGTCAATGCACAGCTTCAGTTATTACAACTAAAAACTAGCGATCAGCCCGAAACCTGGGAGTAGAGATGGACTCTGACCTGAACCTTGAGAGCCACATAAAAATAGTTACAAAGTCGGCCTTCTATCACCTGAAGAACATCTCCAGGACTAGAGGACTACTGTCTCAGCAAGACCTAGAGAAACTCATCAATGCTTTTATCTTTAGTCGCATTGATTACTGCAACAGCGTCTTCACAGGCCTGTCTAACAAATCAAACCTCCATCTGCAGCTGATCCAGAGTGCTGCTGCTCGGGTTCTCACTGAAACAAGGAAGATGGAGCACATAACACCAGTTTTAAAGTCCCTCCACTGGCTCCCAGTAGCTCAGAGAATAGATTTTAAAATACTGTTGTTAGTTTACAAATCACTGAACAGTTTAGCACCACAATACATTAAAGATCTGCTGTTGTATCAACTTTCCGACTAAAAACCCACCTGTTTATTCGAAACGTAATCAATTACAAATTTAATTATGAAACTTGACTTGATGTCATGTTTTGATTGTTGATTCTATGAGTCTTTGTGTTTTTGTGTTTGTTATGATGTAAAGCACTTTGAAACGCCTTGCTGCTAAAATGTGCTACACAAATAAAATTTGATTGTTTGAGAGTTTAAAAGACTAAATAAAATGTGTTTTATGGATTTGTAAAGATGTTCCTGAGTCAACCCTCTGGAACATCTTTGCACTGCTGTTACAGTTGCACATCTTTTGGCTTATGTCTCTACAAGCTTTACACATTTGGAAACTGACTTATTTTTAAATCCGTTTTTGCTTTGCAAAATAACTCAAACTCACTAAGACTGGTTGCAGAACATTTTCAAACGTCTCATTTTCAGGTTTATAACATTCATGTTTAAAAATGGTAATAGAATTAGTTAACAAATGGCATGTATAAACAAAATGAATTTACTCGCAATTATCACATGCTCTGCTTTGATTTTTACTGTTACCTTTTGTGCTATCAGGTCAAACTCCCCGACTAAGCAGCTCCCTCGATCGGAATTGCATAAACAACCAAATAAAGACTTTGGATCACCGCTCATACTGCAGGAGAGCCGCCATCTGTCTCCATCGCTGAAGGACATTTTTGTTCCTTTAGAAAGTATCAAATCCAGTAAGTCTCCTCCAGTTTACACAGTTTGCAGCTAAGAACTAAAACTCTCTGAAGAGTTTAGGGCTTAAACGTGTAAATGTTCTTATCTTCCTCCTGAATACAAAGCGAAGCAGCGCAGATTGCTCTATTGTTATTTACAAAATCCAAAATGTAAAAAGAAACAAACAAAAAATGTCTTTTGCCATTACAATATTTGTTATATGACTTCAGTAATTTACAAGCCCAGTTTTTGTATTTCAGAATTTTTTTTTTTAATATATATATATATATATATATATATATATATATATATATATATATATATATATATATATATATATATATTATATATATGTTGTAGGTCAACTGGAGCCAATCACGTTGTACAACACGGCTGGGATCCACATCTCCCTCCATTTTGCCAAAGGCTGTCCGTCAGGTCATCCAGGTGTGGCGGTGGCCGTCATGTCTGCGGTGAACACATCTGCACTCGACGTGAAGGATTTCGTGTTTCAAGTCGCCGTCCCTAAGGTAAAAAAAATAAAACGGGTCACACTGTTAAATCCAAAATGGTGATGGGGTCTAATCAGCTTAAAGTCTTGTAGTTCTGAATGAGTTAATACTTAGTCATTACTTCATTGTTGAGTCTTCAAAGCTGCTCTGACATAGTTAGACATAGTCTTGCCATGTATGTTCGGTTAGTTTAGGTGACTATAAATTAGGGTTGCCAATTAATTTAATTAATATGAAAAATTTATTGCGTTATTACATAACGCAGACTAATCAAACTACCTGTTTTGATCTTAAAGCCTCTCTCTGTGTCCCGGAGGGTTACCTAATTCACTGCAGTGCTTTATGGGTTTGACTCAACAGCGGAACATGAAAGTTTTCATTGACAGCAACAAATGTTGAAAATGTTTCAACTTTCTTCTTATGGTGTCTTTTGTCTTACAATCATCCAAATTCAGTTTTTTAAGCACACACTGCACAATATACTCCACTAGTACAAGGATTGGATAAATAAATGCAGCAAAAGTCTTAAAACTGCCTCGATTGTTTTTGTTTTGACCTACTTCTTTTTGGTTGTCCATATTCTAATCTTTATTGCTGATTGTGACGTTAACTCTTCGTTCAGAGCATGCTGGCGAAGCTTCAGCCGGCCTCCCAGACTCGGCTTCCTCCTTACAACCCTCTGCTGCCTCCACCTGCAGTCTCACAAGTCCTGCTGTTAGCCAACCCTGAAAGTGTGAGTAGAAAAGAGTCTGCTTGTTTCTGTTTGTGCTCCAACGTATACAAACACTTGGTATGCAAATTAGAATTTAATGCTTATTTTTACTGCTCTGTCAGACTTGTGGATTTTTTATTTTATTGTTTTTTTTTTTTTGGTAAGAGATTTAGAGAATATGACAGATTGTCGTAATATTTCTGTGGCATGTCTTCTGTGTTCCTTTCAGGCCCTTGGCAGCTTTTCTGACCAGTCAGTTTTGGAGAAATGTCCTCTCTCTGTAATGTCATTATAGCACCAATTTTCTACAGTTACAATTTAGACTTTTTAATTTTCCATGTTTTATCGTGTTTTTTGTTGTTGTTGTTGTTTTGTTTTTGTTTTTTTGTACCCTGTCTACCAATTATAGCTTTAGCAAAAGGATGCAAATGAATTACAAGAGCAGAAATAACCTTTATTGTTACTCAGTGGGGAAATGGTTGATTTGACCCAAGAAGCCTGGATGTTTGAGTTGAATCAAAAGTATAGCTATTTTTCCAATACAAATGTGCCCAAAACTTTAATGAAAACAATATGTTTTCATTAATTAACAAATGCAATTAAACTCACACGTGAATAAGTTTGTTCACGTGATAAGTCAAATAAAAAAAAGAAAACACGCTGCACCATAGTCTTCCTAACACTTTCTGTCGTCTTTTTTGTCTTTTCCTCCAGTAGTCGCATCCGGTCGTTGATAGAATGACTCATGGGATGTGAAAAACATGTTTTCATTGCAGTTTTTTTTAAATGCACTCAATTCGATACAGCCAAAAAAGTCATCCTAATGCAAAATTGAAAAACATGATTTGTTTTTTTGAAATTGGTGTATTTCCATTAAGCAAATTTATTTTGCAAAGGGTTTGAATGATTTATATCTTGTAAAATTCTGTCATATGGGAAAAAATTAAGTTTCTGCCACTTTCCAACCAATATTTTTCTTGTGTGTGAATTTATATAATTATAACACGTCTGTTTTTTTTTTTTGTTTGTTTTTTAAATTCTTTTTCTGTTCTTCCAGCGTAAAGTTCGGCTACGCTACAAGCTGACCCTGACGCACGGTGACCGGCAGCTCGTCGAAGCAGGAGAGATTGAGACCTTTCCCAACTGGACAATTTTGACTGGACAAGAATAGAAATAATAAATAAATAAAAAAACTACACAAACTCAAGAATGTCACTCTGCTGGAGCTAAAAGGCAAACAATGTAGGCAAAGGGAGCAAACTGAAATAACGGGGAAAAGAACAAGGCCACTAAAGTGAGGGTGAGGTTCACGGGGAGTAAAGCAATGTAGCAGCTATGAATTTTCAACTCTTTAGTTTGTTATGTTGAAAACACAAAAACGCTCTGTTGAAGTCAATCTGTGGCTTCCTATTTGTATGGATTTTATATTTTTATTAGATTGATATAAATTAAATCAAATTATCTGTAGCTCATCTGGAATGCAGTCCACAGACCACAAGAGGGCGCATTTCAGTTCACAGGCTGCGGCAAAATCTCTGGTGTTTTATTAGTCTTATGAATGTCTGCGCCTTGTTTAAGTTACTGCTTGATAAACATTAGACCTCTTTGTAAACAAGCCTGGAATAAAATTCAACCATCAATATTTATTAGGCAATAATAGAAACTGTTAAAACTGTTATAAAGTCTAAAAATGCCTTAATTGTGGTTTTATGAGCTCTATGGGCTTTTTATCCCGCTGGAAATTCTTCTGTTACTGCTGTGACTGTTGCTACATGTTTTGACCTATTCTTTTCATGTGGTGTACATCCAAGTTACTGGTTATTGATGTGCACATTAAAACTTTTTCATGTCCCCACTTTACAAAAAAAAAAAACATTAAAAGTGCATTTACTGAGAAAATCTGGTGTTTCATAATGGTGGGAAAGTATGTTATTTTATTGTCATTTGGTCTGTAAAACCTTACAAAATTAGTATTGAAGAAATTAAGAGTTAAGAAAAATCTGAAAAAAAAGAAAATGAGGTAAAACTGTGAAATTGTGTCTGTGTCAGAACTGGTAATTATTGCAACTCTTATCCATGTGTAAACCTTTCTTTTAATTTTTTTTTTTTTTTTTTTTTTTTACCACTTAAAGTATTTGCAGCCAGTCCTCAACACTGTTGCTGTCAGTATTATCTTATTGGCAATCACATGTATTGTGAAGCTGAAATTTGACAATGAAAAGGCAGTGGTTTTATAAATATAAATGTCAGTGCATTGTTTTTCTTCTATAAACTTTAGATTATTAGTAAATGCATAATATGCCATCGGTTGTCGTTTTATTATTGAATGTTTTTTTTGCCTAATGTAGTCTGATATTGTAACAAAATTTGCAAATTGATTCTTTATTGATATAAAGTTTCACTTTTTAATTTTTTCATCCAAAATCTCTATTAGTCTCATTTTATTGAATAATTTGTCCATTTCAAAGTATATTGCATACAGGAATATTGCACATTATTTCAAAAATATTGTGCAGCACTTTTGCTGTATCAATAATGCTTTATAAATAAATTGACATTGACATCATCAATGAAAAGAAAACCTGCAAGAGATAGGAAAATATGTAATAAATTCTCTTAGATTTGTACATTACAAAGTCAAGTAAAGTAAAGTCAACCCTCATTGTCAGTGCCGGCCCGGGGCAAATGTAAATTAACCCATTTAAACCCACCAGTCATAATAGTGACCAAGAATTTTTTCTTCACTTTCAAGGACTCCAAAAAGCTTACTGATTAAATGTTCAGTTAGTGTTCAACAAATATTGAAAGTTTAGAGTGTTTGGATAATACTTATGCAGTATCACATGTTTACAGAAAATTATCAAATGACCAGAGCTCTTTATATCTTGGTTGCACCTTGGCAAGAGGAAGATTGCCAAGCCTCTTCTTTGGGAGGTTTGTGGCAATGTATGTTTAAATAAACATACGTAAAGATTTTTGGTGCACATCATCTTTAAAGAGTTTACTTATGATGTACACCTTTAAATTTACAAAAATTGGTTTAGTGTAAACATGTTGACGGTCACAATAGTGACCAGTGGGACAATACATTTTACCTACATAGGTACACTTATTTAAATACATATCATATTCTTCCAATTCCAAATTTCTTCCTTTGTAAGATTAATTTTGAGTGTGATTCTTGATCTGTCAGACATAGTGATGGCCAGACAAAGTATATGACATTGTAGTTGTGAGAAAGACGGAAACCTTACTGATTTTGGTAGTGGTGGCTTTGGGAAAAGAGGATGATCTGACCCATCACTAGTCATGTGGTGCTCTGTTACCACCTGCAACGTTTATTATGAAGGGACAATTGTCTCTTTGATGTACCCTTTAAAACTAAAGAGGATCCAAATGAGGGTCCGAGTGAGACTGACAGATGTTCATGATTTTCAATAATATCGATGAAGGCCTCTGCTATAGATGTTGTCTTTATGATATATGTTCATGTGATAACAACACTACAACTGACTGAAGTTCAATATAATTATGCATAAACACTCAAGCACTCAAATTGACCTTGGTTTGGAATATACAGATAGTTAGATTTGCACTTTACGGAGCAAATGTTGCACTAAAGTATTGCTGTGGCAAGATATATTTAAATAAAGAAACAATGTTCACCTTTAATGATATTTTCTATTAGGAAAAAGCACTTTTAGCTCATCTTAGTAAGAACACCATATTATACCACCGGTCACAATTGTGACCAATCATAATACACACTTTCATATAATTTTCCACAATTTTTCTAATTATTTCCCCTTGATTAGGTCAAAGGGCTATAAATGATCTCTGATTTTAATATTTTCATGTCTGGGAAAAAAAATGGGTAAAGCAGCTTCTAGAGCTCCAAGAGTACTTTTAGCTAGCACAATTTTATATATGTTTAGACATATATAAAATAACATTGAATAATAAACTAAATACTATTACACATGGAAAAACAATTTCTTATTATTTTTAGAGTCGTGACACTAATACTAGGTTAATGTCTTCCTGATGTTGGCTGCTGCCACTGTTTGGGGAAATATAAGATATCAAACTTATTAACTTCTTTACTTATTAAGTTGTTTACTGTTAAAAGAGTAAATGCTTTAACATTTAGTGTAAAAACATTTAGGTTTAACACTTAATGTTTACACTAATAAACAGTGTTCATTAGTGTTTATTACTTTCAAATAATTAAAATAATATGGCATATTTAAATACCACTTTGAATTTCACATTTTTGTTTTCAGATCGCTACTCCTTTAAGGTTAAAATTAACAACCATAATAACACTGGTGTGACTGATGTCAAATTATGTAGATATGGAGCAGCTTAGGAATGATACAGCATCTGGAGGGACATGTGGGTATTGGGGGGGCTCAAATAAAAATCTGCTTAGGGCCTAAAAAAGTCTTGGGCTGGCCCTGCGAATTTATAAATGTAATTTAAGAGTAGAAGAAAAGTTTAATTTATTTCCGAATAATCTGTGGTCCCTCATATAATGCAACTTTTGACCGATAATATGAATAAAGTATTACTCGGCTTATTTATTTATTTTTTAAACTAAAACTTATTAAAAGAAATGCTATAGGAGTCGGACCCACAGAGCCTCACGAGGCTGCGAGGAACGTGGTGACAAACCGGAAGTGTTTGTTGAACAGTTAAAAGCCACTTGACAAAGCCTAGCCGAGGTTAGCCCGTCAGCCCCGGTTCCGTCGTTCTGCAGGGATGGAGGTTACACGACAAAGTAAGCGGACAGCCCGCCTTTGGTTTTAGTTCTATCCCGTTGTTGCTTGCCATGAAACCCATAGCACAGCATACACGTACCGTGCTAACAAGCACGGTACGTGTATGCTGTAGATAAAAACCAAAAACGCAGTGTATGTGTCTCAGCTTGTAGCTAGCATGCTAGGTAGCATCGCCGCCTCTGCCTGAAAACTCCCCCAGACCGCTGCCTTTAAAACGTTAACCCACTTTATCGTCCACCAGATTTTAAAGACTGCTTAAGCACGGTGTACAGCGCCATAGAGGAGGCTGACTTCCTTGCCATCGATGGAGAGTTTTCAGGTTACTGTCCCCGCATTTTCTGCCTGAAACGTAATTACAAGAAGCCGCCACGATATGTGTGAAATTACGGTTTTTCTTTCAGGTATAAGCGACGGTCCTAATGTCAGTGCGTTGACCAACGGGCTGGATACACCTGAAGAGAGATACACGAAGCTGAAAAAGGTAATTAAAACCCCCGTTTCTGAGGAGTACTGTGCTGTAAACACGTCTGGTTGACACTGAGGTTTTTTTTTCTTTCTTTAATTAATAACATTTTTATGCAACCTCTCGTTTTTACCCACCAGCATTCCATGGACTTTCTCATGTTCCAGTTTGGCTTGTGTACATTCAGATACGACTCTGCGAAGTCAAAGTGAGTGTCCCTCTTGTGCCTCTTCACACAGACAACATCTGGAACAGATCATGTTGGTAGTCTGCTAAACAAATGCAGTGTTTTTCCTTTCATTTCAGCATATGAGTATAATATATATAAATGTGCTTGACTGGATCAAACATAGTCCAGCAGAAAAAAAATGCCGATATGAAAATTTATCCATCTATCTAATTGCTGCCACTCAGCATATCCATTCATGAACCTTTATATCCATTTATTGACCCATATGATTAATGTCTTCTAAAGTTATAAATATCCTTGGATATTTGAGTCTGCAAATGTATGGAATTGTGACTTTTTGGTGTTTTTATTTACCGTTTGCTGTTGTTTTTATTGAGGCTGTCAATTTTTTTTTTGTGTAGCCATGCCCCCACATCTCCTTATTCTATATAAACTTCTTTTTTATGATTCCGGCTCTCTCCGCAGGTACATTACGAAGCCTTTTAACTTTTATGTTTTCCCGAAACCATTCAGTCGGACGTCTCCTGACATAAAGTTCATCTGTCAAGTAAGCGTGGCTTTTCTGTTGTTGAGGCTCTTGTAGCTTTGACGTCTGACTTACATGGCTTTTCTGCTTGTCACTGACATTTTCTCTCTTTTTTTTTTTTTCCAATTTTTATTTATTTATTTATTTTTTGTATTTTAAATGAAAAATTTATACTTGGTGCTTTCTTTTGCCATTCCAGAGTTCCAGCATTGACTTCCTGGCAAGCCAGGGGTTTGACTTCAACAAGGTGTTTGGTCATGGTAAAAAGAGCACTTTTGTTTTTATGAACAAATATATATTTTTTATTGACTATAGACGTTTGGCCTTTTAAAACTTAAAAAAAAAAAAAAAACTCAACAATTTACTAATCAGAAAAGTTCAAAGGTTTTACCAAAAACAAGCTACTGCTGTTTAGTCTTTTTAAAGAATCTTCATATATTGATATATTTTTAATTTTTGAGATGGGGACGAATCAAAGTCTCAATTCAGTACAAAGCAAAAGGGTCAGGTTTATAAACTCTCAATACTACTGATTTTAAAACTTGGATTGTTCTCTAGTATTTTTAAGATTCTCTGAAACATTATAAAATCCAGACTGAGTGCAAGCCGTCTTCCTGGCCTCTAAACAGAATTGTTGGTTCTTCCAGCAAAGTGTTTTTCACGCCGTAATGACCCAACATGTAAACATCCTGTAAAGTTTTTCATTGAAATCAAATAATAATATTAAAAAAAACCAACTTAAAATACTCACTTTAACACATTTTTGTTTGAATTAAGACTATTTGTGGCAGATTATTGATTAAAAAGGGTGTTGCACAGTGGTGGAGTTCTTGCAGCAAAAATTGGGTTTTGAACTCTGACCTTGTGTCCTTGATGCGTGGAGTTTTCCCATTTCTTCTGTGCATGCAAGTCCTCTCACGGTTCAAAGACACGAAAGTTTCTTGCTAAACAAACATAATTCGATAAAAGTGTCTGCAGGGCGTTCTTTCCTCCTCTTGTTTGGATTAAAGCGAGCGATTTATCCAACAAGTTCCCTCAATGCAGATTTCACGTCGATGCCACAACAATACTGCTGGTGTTTACGGCAGTCGTAGATCAGAGGTTTTCTGTGCGGTATGTGTCAATCGGTTTTCTCTGCGTTCTCAGGAATCCCGTACCTAAATCAAGACGAGGAAGCTCAGCTGAGAGAGCAGACGGAGGAACGGAGAAACCAGCACGCTAACGGTCTCGGGACGCCTTCCTTTATCTCCCCGTCATCCTCCAAAGTCCCTGCACACGTACCCGACGAACAGAAAGACTTCATCAACAAAGTGGTGTAAGTGGAGCTGGAGATAGCCTTGTTGACGTGTTTCAGTGTCTGATGCTGTGTCTGTTGGAAAAATAATGATTAAGAAAAAAAAAAAACAAGAGAATGGGGTGAAAACTGGATGAAACATGGAAATTCACATCACCAGTTTGGAGTGTGATTGATTTTGAAATGTTTCAGCCGTGTCATCCAACCCTACTTTTGACATTACTCACACAATGCAGTATAAGTTGGGGATCCTTCTATGACCTTTTGAACCTTGTGGGAAGATGTTATCTAAAGTCTTTCCTGTCTCTCTTTCTGTCCATTTCTGTTCATTTTTAAATCAGAGAGAAAGTTGAGAGGCTTTTCAATGGAAATGGGAAAACTCTGAACTTGGACCCATGTACAGGGTAATTTTTCCTCTTTTCTCTGAGACATTCTTATCTTTTTTATTTTTTTTAATCATCTTAATGTATATATTTTCCTCCTCAGATTCCAGAGAAAGCTGATATACCAGACACTAAGCTGGAAGTGAGTGCTACTGAACATGCTTTAACACTTCTTCAATGCCTCTTCATAGAAAATTGACATTTATTTTGTCTCGACATCATAGGTTTCCCAAAGGTCTTCATGTGGAAACATTGGAAACAGAAAAGGTACGCACACATTAGATAATTTATTTTTATTTTTTTATTTTTTTATTTTTTTCCCATTTTCATGCCTTGTGGTTGTAAGTTGCTGACTCAGCTGCTCGTGTTGGCAGAAGGAGCGCTACATTCAGATCAGTAAAGTTGACGAGGAGGAGAGGAAGAAGAGGGAGCAACAGAAACTGGAAAAGGAGCAGGTGAGTTTATTATTATGTTTATTGCGTCATGATTTCTTATCATTGTCGCAATAAATTCCAGTTAATAGTGTTTAAAAAAAAATTGTAAATTTTTTTTCCGTAGTTGTTTTTTGTTTTTGTTTTTTTCTCTCCCTACTGTTCAGTGAGGGCTTTAATAAATGTGGAAATATAATAAAAAGATGATTAAATAAGAACATTTTTTAATAGTAGTATTTGTGTTTGTGAGGCTATGAAGCAGTCACTTAAAAAGTGATAAAATACATCACAATAATTTGTGGTAAAACTTTAAGTTGTCCATATTGCCCACCCCTAACATGAGATGCTGGTTAGTTTTCTGTATTAGTGTGAAAACCTTATGCTGTGGTCTCGTTAATATAAATGCTATGAGGAACAAGTTGCTTTTCTAACAGGTCTCTGTCCTGCATTTCTCCTCTTTCCCCACCAGGAGGAGCTCAATAACGCTGTGGGCTTCTCCAGGGTCATCCACGCCATTTCTAAATCTGTGAGTCACTCCTTTCATTTCATCCCGTACAAACCTGATGCTTAATGGGAGTTTTAAGTTTATCATATTGTTTATCGTCATAAATTTCTTCACACGATAAATTTAATTTGTTGTTGCTATGATAAATTTCAGTTAAAGTTTCGAAACTGTGCTCTCCAAAAATTGTCTACTTTGTTGTTAGTTTTCCTATTTTTGTCAGTGTTTTAGTGACCGTAAACATCAATAAATGTGAAAATATGATTAAATGCAGTTAGTGTGTGTGGTTTAGTGAGACAAATCACGTTTTGTGACTGGTGGTGTAAAGAAGTGTATTTTAACTTGTCATAGAGCCATATATAAAGTTTCCTAAAAGTAGAATAAATAGTTATCGTTACTTTTGTCATCACAATAGTATTACAAAATGTTGTGATAAAATTTAAGTCCATATCGCTTGATTTACGTTTAAGTCCTTCCTTTTAAAAGGAAAACCTGGTTTTAAAAGGAAGAATGCAGAGCTTTTTCATAATGTTTGGGTTAATGTTATGCTTTGTGGTTCTGGCTCGCAGGGTAAACTGGTGGTTGGCCACAACATGCTTCTGGATGTGATGCACACCATCCACCAGTTCTACTGTCCGCTGCCAGAGGTAAAGAAATCAATCCTTTTTCCATTCCCGTCATGTTGTATGAATCGTTTAAACTTCTAACCTGTCTGATTGTGTCCCTACTCTTTTCTTAAGGACCTTCAAGACTTTAAAGAAGTTGCAATGTGTGTTTTCCCAAGGTAATGTTTCTTTTAGGAAAACATGCATTTCTGTCTTAAACTACTTGGTTTTTGCTAGGGCTGGATGATAAATCAGTAACACTAAATATCACAATAGAAACGTGATCAGTATCGACAGATTCACTGAACTCCCATCCAGAACTGCTCGGCATTCTGGGTGATGTAGGCAACCTATACCTTTCACAGCGAGCTAAGCAAGGCATCAACTAACTCACTCACTCTTTGGTTACCTGGTAACAACTTTAGTAACTTGTGGTTACCTAGCAACAACCTGTTGTGTAACTTGTGCAGCAGCAGTTTCAGTTGACTGGATGATTTAAAAAAAATAAATAAAAAAAATGTTTTGGAGAGAAAACTGAGAAAAACGCCTCCGGCTTGGCAGGATGTCAGATTTTTAAAACTAGGCATGCACAATAACTTTTTACTTATTTCTTTATGAAAATTTAGTTTTCTGACATGAGAATTAAAAAAATTATAATAAAGTTGTTTTCTCCAATTATACTTATGTAACTTGAGTGTTTGATTTTATGAAGAAAAAAAAACTAAACCCACCAAACATGTTACGATGCTATTCTTTATATCAGACTGATAAGAAAGATGTCATAATTTATGGGGCTGACGTTATCTTCCACCTCGATTTAAAACAAAAAACTAATTAATAATTATCTGTCAACCAATATGAAACACTTATTTTGTGGTACATTTATTAGCCATATCATCCAGCTCTAGTGTTTTTTCTTTCTTTGTATGTTTTGGATGATTTATCTATTTGCTTTTTATCCGCTTGTAGACTTCTAGACACAAAGCTGATGGCCTCCACTCAGCCGTTTAAGGTACAAACCAACCTCACCTCACTATTCTGATTCTGTCAGCTGTGATGACTCTGTTTTCTGAGCAAAGATCTTCCGTCTGTCCAACAGGAGCTGATCAACAACACGTCTCTGGCAGAGCTCGAAAAACAAGTGAAAGAAACTCCATTCAAGCCGCCGCAAGTTGGTGAGTCAGTCCACTGGGAAGGGTCTTAAATGCCTGGTAATGACCCCAAAAGTCAACCGCTGGATGTTTTTCTGCCTTCGTCGCCGATAGAAACCGCAGAGGGGTTCCCCAGCTACGACACAGCTCAGGAGCAACTCCACGAGGCCGGATACGACGCTTACATCACCGGCCTGTGTTTCGTCTCCATGGCCAACCACCTGGGTAAAACAACCCATTTCAGTTCTACTTTGGGTCGTGTGTGGGCTTAATTTCCATTCCATTTATTGTTCTTGGTTGGTTTTATTCTAGACATTTAAAATGTCTTCTGGTTCCAGTGTGAAGTGTTGTGCACAAAATGAAAGTTTTAGTCTTTGAGATGGTAAACTTGCTTCATTATGGCAATACTTTTACATTACTTTAAAATGTTTCAAAACAACAATATTATCATTTATTGCAATAATTTCAGGAACAATTTACCGTCAAATAGTGACGAGCCTATTGACACTAGATTGTCTGTAAACTCAACTATTTCAGCTGGATTTTAAACACACGTTTGAATTTTCTCTACTTTCCTGTGCAGGTTCTTTCCTGATGCCGCCGATATCTTACATCTCCCCCCGATCGAAACTAGTTGAGCCTTTCTTCAACAAGTAAGCGCTTTATTTGCTTTTTTTATTAAATGCTCAAGATTACGTTTTCTTGTTTTACAACTTTAAAATCTGTTGTGTTTTTTTTACTTAGGCTCTTTCTGATGCGGATTATCGACATACCCTACCTCAACATCACCGGACCAGATTGTAAGAAAACTACAGAAACCAACTTTCTCTAATTTCTTTTTAGTTGTTCTTTTTCTATTGTGGGTTCAGCTGTAAGTATTTGGTAGGATGTTTTTGAGGAGGTGGGTGTAAGAGGGGAAAAACCTGACTGTAGTTGATGTCTAATCACCAAATGATTACTTAATCATTTGGTGATTGCACAATGTCTTGCAGTCCCTCCCCCCAGCTTTAGGGTTTTTAGATTTTGGCCTTTAAAAAGCATTGGTGTCAGGCTGAAAATTGTTTTAGCAATGTAATGTATTTTTAAAAAGTAGATTTTCTAAATGAACCGTTCTCAAATCTTTAACTCCTCTTTTACTTTCCTTCAACAGTGCAGCCGAAGAGAGACCATGTCCTGTACGTGACCTTCCCCAAGGAGTGGAAGACGAGTGACCTCTACCAGCTCTTCAGTGCCTTTGGTAAGGTATCACAATATGTTTGTATTCTGCTTTTAATCCGATACTGCTCCGTTGATGCTGCTTTTTGTTTGTCGTACGCACCCAGGTAACATCCAGGTGTCGTGGATAGACGACACCTCAGCCTTCGTCTCTCTAAGTCAGACGGACCAGGTGCAGATCGGTAAGACTCGTGCAGCCAGGCCGGAGAGATGAACCGCCGTTTAGCGTTAATAGAAGCTCTGTTCCACCAGCTATGAACACCAGCCGCTACGCAGAGAGCTACAAGATCCAGACGTACGCAGACTACATCCAGGGGAAACAGCAGGAGAGAGAAGGAGAAGCTCGGCCAGCCAGCTAAAACCTGGGGGGACGACAGCTGGGTGAAGCCCCACTACCCCTCCTCCACGACGTCTGCTGGGTTTGGGTTCCCCAGGTGGGGCTGCAAGTGATTTAATTTTTTTATTCTTTTTTTTTTTTTTTTTCCTTTCTGGATTATAGTGTATGGTGCATACATGTTTTTAGTTTGAGGTTTTCTGATTTTGTTCTAGGAGGAAACGCAGCATCAGTCCCACTCAGGGGGAGCAGGGAGGCGATGACGGCGTCAGCGGGGACGGCTGGAACCATTACTCATTCCCAGACAGCACTGGCAGCAAAAAGATCAAATATGATGGTGTGTGAGAGAATATGCATGCATTTGTAAGGACAGGACAGATGGGGCTGTGTTTATGTAGTCCAAGGGGGACAGGATGGTTGAATAATCTGTATTCAACAAACGTATAGAGGCTATTCTACCAGGTTATGTAGCTACTTTGAAAAAAATTCTTCCTTAGAAATGTGGACTGGATGCTGACTTTAGCATTGGGGACGTCTGGTGCCAACTGCAAAATGTTTAGCATTGAGATGCTATTTTAGGCTTGAATAGCTTTGCTAATAGGTTTTGTCCTCTAACCCAACTTGAACACAATAGTCTTTTTTTCAGTGTCCAAGCTGATTGTTTCTGATTGTTTTTTGTTAGCGGATGTCACTTGTGGGTCAGATTTATGGGCGTAAGTATTTAATTAGCAAATTAAAATGAATTTGCTAGTTTTGTCCCTAAAAAAAACAAATCGGCTAATTTTGGCAGAGCAAATCAGACATTGATTTTTTAAAATTTATTTATATATTCTTTTGGATTAAGTAGTTAGGACAGTTTATTTAAGGAGAACAATTTTTTCTGAAAAAACAAAATCTCACCAAGTATTTTTGTCAAGTTGTGCAAATACCTTAAAATAAAACTAAACCTATTTACAATTAACTTTTCAACAAAAATGAGATTTTAAGTCAATAATTCTTCATATTGATGAAAAAGTATTTGTTTCACTGGCAGATTATTTCACTGACAACATGGGGAAAAAGTGTTTTGGGTGAAATAATCTACCAGTGGAATTAGCACTTTTAAATTTACCTGAAAACTGAGAAGGTATTTGTAAATTAGTTTTGTCTTAATTCAAGTGTACTAAGATATTTGGACAATAATACTTGATGAGTTTTTCAATGTTCCGACTAGGTAAATGAAGTAAATCAAGTGTGGCTTTTCTTGGCTCACTTTCTGCTGGGTTTTTCCACCAGTAATAAGTGTATTGATTCCTGATCTAAGCTCGCCTGCACTTTCTCCCTCCAGATGTCGGCGGTCAAGCGAGCGTTGAAGCTGTGGAGAGCAAGACGTCAGAAGGCTGGCTGAAGATGACGTAGGTGGAGCAACGACTCCTCTGTGCTGTCCAGGTTCTCTCTGCTGTTGCTTTACATTTTGTTTTCTCCTGCAGAAACTCTTCATATTCGGCCGAACCAAGCCCAGTCGCAGATGCTAAAAGTCCAGAAGGCGCCGACTCGGGCAGCTACGCTGACGGGACGGCCACCTGGCACCAAACCCCAACAGTTCCAGGAAGGAAAGGTCAAAAAAGCAAGAAGAAGTCTGACGGTGAGTTATTCACTGCTGTAGTTACCTGACGGGGCGGGGTTGGTAGTTTTGTTCATGTTAGATGTTCCAGTCTGGAAAGCATCATTTACTTCTAAGGTTCTTGAACTGGCTTTGGTTTAGATGCAAAACAAAACACTGATTGATGTCTTGGAATTATGTGAAATTGAGGTACCCTAACAAAACTGATTTTAAAGTTTTGTGATTGGTCGGTTTTATTAATTAAAATCGACCTGTTTTTTTTTTTTTTTTATTATTTTTTTTTTTTTAGCTTTACAGCATGTTATTCCCTCATCAAAAAACATGCCTGCAGTGTGGCTTTAATTCTCTCATGCATGTTTGAGAAATCACTTAATCTTCTGTGGCAACTATTCAGCTGTGCAAAACGCCTGGGTGGGTCAAGCTCCGCCTATGAGGACGGTGCTCCTCCTAAGAGCTGCAGTTGCGGTGGTTCTGCCTCACAGAGCAGCCCATTGACTCATTCACTCGGCTCCTTCAGACTAGCAAGCAGGATTAGCAAATACCAGGTGAAGCTGCTAATCTGCTGAGCTCATCATAGGAGCTACTTCAGTGCGTTGCTGGTAAAAACATTAAAGGGTTAATAGAGGAGCCATGTTGTGATGATTTCCTGAAGGTGGAGTTTCAGAAAGAGCAGGAGTTTCTTAAAGAGACAGAGGCCCAGTTTCAAGGTGTTAAATTACAATGTCAAATTTCTTTTAAAGTCATATATGATGTATAGCATTTTTATGACTTGCTTGTGCTATAAAATTATACTATTTGGCTGGAAAATGTATGATGCATAAAATTTGACACTGAAATTGTGGGAATCAAAAAGGTTCAGATTTTTCAATAGATTTTTATTTATTTTTTTCCCTAACTTGAGACTGTTTTCATCTTTGGTTCCTGCGTCAGATTCTACAACCTCCCTGTTCGAAGTCCCAGAAGTCTGGTAGAGCAGGGAGGCAGCTGCCCCGTGCGGGCTACCGCTCTGGGCCACCACCCCTGGTCGGCCTCTCCTCCTCAACACTTGGTGCACGCTCCTCCAGGGTCATAAAGCACAGAGTGCTGCATGTCCCACCTTCATGCTCTCATTCAGCACTTGCGGATAAAGTGTCCAAAGCTACCAGCCGAGACATTTAACACAAGTTTTGAAGGCAAAAAAAAAAAAAAAAAAAAAAAAAATTTAAACAAGCCATAACAGCAGCTGCCATATTCTGATCTTATACCAGAGGAGCAGGCACCTCCTCAGAAATGACTATGTATATCTCAAACATGTATAAAGTGCAGAGAGTTTCACTTATTCACTGATGTGTTCAGACTGGAATCTGCCTCCACAGCCATTTGGCACTTTGAATGCATTCATAAATTTTATTGAGAGATGTCTCTAATCAGTCTTATATATATATTTTTTTTGTGAGTGAATTTATTTGTGCTTGTGTGAGTGTGTCCATTTTCCCAGTGTTTGTATTCCTGTAAGTTTGTTTTCCTAAAGAGATAGAAATGCCATCAGGATTATTTAGTTTTAACACAGTCAACCTTTTTTGTGTTTTTTTTCCTCATTTTAAGAAAATTGTCTTCAGTTTTATCAGACAAATGTGAGCTTATAGTCGAGATTGTGATATTTATTGTTGATGGCATTTTCACCCTTCATGAAAGGTGCTTTTTTTTTTTTTCTTCCATTTGTGTTCAATGTTTTGTAACGATGTCAAAGTATGCTGTCAGCACAAAAAGATGTACAATTTAAAACATTTTTGTATGAATTTAAAAATCCTTAAATTTCCTTTTAAAAGAAGAGGAAAAAATTAAAGAATGTTTCTTAGTAATTGTTTGTTAGCATTTTTTTCTACCTTGGAACAAAATTTTCTTTTTTCTTAAAGTTTAAAACAGTCTTTTTTATTTTTTTACAAATACAATCACTTCAGTTTTTTTTAAATAAAAATTGCCTAAATCTTTTTTTAATGTCCATTAAATAAAATATAATGGAAAATTAAGCCATTTAAAACATAGATGCATTAAATACTATTGTCTTAAAACAGCCTTTTATAGGACTTTTTATATTAAAATTGATTTAAAGATGTGATGCCTTTTTTTTTTTTTTTTTTTACAGCCTCTTCAACCCATAAAGTTTGTTTTTTTTTCTTAAAAAAAACAAAAACAAAAAACGACCCGTTCTGTCCCCATGATGTTTAATGGTCTGACAAAGATCTGCTTGTTTTGCTGAGATTCTTCCAAAGTCTGTCGCTTTCGCTCCAAAGCTGTTTAGGAGTTTTCAGGATGTTTCCCAGATGTGCTCTTTGTTCCCTTTAAAATCCGTTTTTGACTTCCAAAAAACATAAACCGGGATGATCAAAACCTCTGCTGCAAGAAGAACAAGAGATGCTCAGAAGTATTAAACTTGAGGGGAAAATTTATGCAATCTGCAATATATATTTTAATTTTTTTTTTTTTTCTTTACCTGTTTGGTCCGAGCAGCAGCACCACAGATAAGGTCCCGTCTGGGAGCGAGTTGAAGACTCTACTCAGTCGGCGGTCCAGCTTATTCAGGAGACTCACTTCCTGATTCTACGTGAGACAAAGTGGAGCCTTAATGATGCTCAACATGATACGGACACTGATTAAAAAAACTACTTTTGATGTGCATTTCAGATTAAATTAGACTGAATCCCAAATCATTTTCACCTTGACTAAACTGTCACACCCATATAATATTAGTGATCCATGCTCGCCTGTCAGCAGAACGTAGTTATTCGCTGATCAATTGAAGAGTGTGGTTTGATTAAAGTTTGCATTTTTATTTGTTTCAAACTTATACGTTTATACATAAAGGTTGGTAAAAGTTGGAAGTGGAAGTTTCACACAAACACAAAACTCAAAATCTTAGAACCATATTTTGGGGGGTTTAAGTGTATTTTTGTGTGGTGCAATACCTGAAGGTCACAGTAGGTGGCATCATGTGGTTAAACGCGGCCGGAAACGCTCAGTTTTTGACCGTCATCGTTGCTGTTTGTTCTTGATTAATGCATTGCGGCAATTACATGAGCCTTTTGGTTGGATTAAGTTAACACTATAAGTGTGCAACTTACAATTAAGTAAGTACAATCAAGGTAAGTACAATCAATGCATTTATTGAAGTCAATGACATCAATAAATGTCATTGACTGGACCCAGGAGGACGACCTGTCGACCTGTCACTCAGCGGCCTCCGTGGCTTCAGTTAGCTTTGTTTTCTTTAAGAACAAGTCACTATACTAATAAGTCACTATCTGCGCTTCAATTAGGAGCCTTAAGTCAGTTACGAAGAGGACGGAGGATGTGAAACGCGGACGTGTTCCTGGACAAAACTATTCATCCCACGGATATATATATATATATATATATATTTTTTTTTTTTTTTTTAAATGATCAATTACTTAAACAATGTTATATTTTCAGCCATGCAGGTTGCCTTTTTGTCACCTGCGCAATGCATGCTGGGTTAATGACGTGGTTAACTTTACCTATCGTTTATTATATGGTCATTTTGCACTTGACTGGTGTGAATTTAGGCTCACATGAAGCATTTTCACTTTTTTATTAAATTTTTTTTTTACATCTAAAATAAATATTTCTCAAATAAAGTCTATTGCTACAACTAATAATGGTTCAATTTAAGACAGTTATTAACGGCTGAATGATGGGTTTTATTGCGGAACATAATTAAAGGAGGACGTTATGAACAGGTCCTGTCAGCACTACTACACAATTTCTCTTCATTAAGGTGTAAGTATGTAACTTTTCTAATAAAAAAACATTTTTTACATATGTCATTAAATCATGAAAGTAGTAGATGAGATAATCTGTGAAAAAATTCAAGGTAACTACAGAAATACACAGCTCAATCAGGAACAACCAATCAGAGCCAGGAGGAGGGTCTTAGCGCTGTCAATCAATGTAGCAAGTTAGTATGGCCACCAATGATGGCAGATAAACGGTTTTCCTGTAAAGATAAGTTGTTTCTAAGCAATTAGCACTCTGAGCAGCACACATGAGCATGATTGTCAGGATCGGCCTCTTTGCTCTGATTGGTGGATTATCTGTCTCATACTGTCAGGCCATAGAGACGACTTTAACAAATATGTGGAAAATGATTTATTTTCTAAAACTCACACACCAGCTTTAAAAATACTGATACAACATTAGAAATTAATCAGTAATGATATAACAGCATTTAGCCTGGAAGTAAAACAGAAAAGTCTAAATTCTCAGTTTCCAGTTCTGACTTCTGAGATAAACAAAGCGTATTTACCCTCTGAATCCCACCGTAGTTAAAAGAGTCAGGTCTCTGCTCGTCCACAGCGTTCTCCTCTTCGTCTTGTGTCTTCCTCGATGTCGCCATGCCAACCCATGAATGTAAGTGTGGTGGAGTGATAGAAGGCCATGTTGGATATCCTTTTTTCAGCAGGTCCTGCGAGGAGCTGAGTGCCGCGTGTTTGCCATCGGAACTCTCAAACTCTGTCAAACACACACAGTCAGGCTGCACATTCCTGCAAAACGTCTCGTGAACATGGAAAAAAAAAAAAAAAACGAACTACACGTCGTTCACCTACCAATGCATGCATGCCTTGCGTGTATACCATGCAGGGTGACGCTTTTTATTGACCCAAAGGGACTGAATGCCTCTCTGAGACTTTCCTCACTCATGTCTGGTGCGGTGGTCCAGGGATGCAGCTGTTTACCGTTTACTTTAGCCGTCTGTAGAGACCCGTTCGTTTGTCTGCCAGGATGGTAACCATCAGGTTTCCATCCTGGCAGACGGCCGTTAACTGTAGCAGAAACATTCAGTCCCTCAGCCACGTCCTGAGTCAGTCTACTGACGTAAAGCTGATTGGCGTTAACTCTGTCGCACATTAGAACGTCCAGATTCAGATCCAAGTCCAGCATTGATTCTTTGACAGGCCTCTGCACCTGGAAAATACATAAAACATAAAAAACAGCATTTTTAGAAAACTCTTCGAAGGTTAGAGTGTAACAGCAAGGTCTAAAGGGATACGTGGAATCAGAAACAGCTTTACTGGTCAAGACTGTGTTCACAAACAAGGACCTGTAGATAGAAATTAGTACATTTCTGCCGAAAAATATTAAGAATTTTTTTTTAGAAAACAAGAACATTTCTGAGCTTTTAAACATTTAATTTTTTCAGAATTTTTTTTAAATGCACATTTCTGAGTTTAAGTTGAAAATTAGCTAGAAAAAAGGAGCTATTTTGACATTAATCTTGGAAATTTCATAGAAAAAGCAAAGAAATTTCTCAGTTTAAAAGTCAAAAATTCTGCAGAAAAAACCCCTCAGAATTTAAAGAGTTTAAGCTGAAAATGTGCCCGACAAAAACAAAAAACAAAAATTCTGATTAATCTCAGAAAACGTTAGAAAAGTCTAGATCTGAAACTTTTAAAATTTCCAAATTTTTATAAAAAATGTCTCATATCTCATTTTTCTTTTCAACAAATTTTTTACTTTTCAAGATCAGAAATTAGAAATTTTTTTTTTGGAAGATTTGAGTTATTTGGCAGAAATTGATTCCATTTTTTTCTTTTCAAATCTACAACGACAGACATAAAGTTTAAATACATAAATATTAGAGGAATAAGAAAGAGCAAATGGAGAAGCTCTACCTTGATGGTCTGACCCGACACGCTGAACCCATTCAGAAGTTCTAAAGCGAGCGTCGCTCCTTCGAGCATCTGAAACTCCACCTTGGCGTGGATCTGGAAATTAAATATAACAAGAAGAAGAAGAAGAAGTGACCAACCTCATCCAGAAACGGTGAAAGTCGTTCTTCTTTTTTTTTTCTTTATGAGGACAGAACAAACATAAACATGAAACCCACCCTGACTCCAGTGTTCCACATTTGGACTTTGTGGACCGGCCCGCAGCAACCAAATAGCCGCTTCACTTCTCTTTTGGAAAAGTTGGCTGGAAACGGCCCGGAAAACACGGTGCACATGTCCCGGAAGACTGCGGAAACCTGCAGATTAAAAACACACGCTTTTTACACCACCTGCACAACCGCAACGTTTACGGAGCGCGGCGAAGAGCTCACATTGTGATGCAGCTGCTGCTGCTGCTGGTGATGGTGAACGTAGTTTCCTTTCAGATGGTCTGAGAAGGACGAAAAGCGAAGGACAGACAGGAACAAGTGACTCGTCTGGTTCCTGAAGGAGGAGAGCATCTGCAGAAGGAACAGGATTACCACAGTACTAGAGGAGGTTGTCAAAGCAACTAAATATGTCTTGATAAAAGATAAACTAAAGAGGCTGTTGGTTATTCACCTCTTTGTCAGATCTGTACCAGCGCTGACGGGACAGGTCCAGATCAACGAAGGCGCGCTTTCCCAGAAATGCGACGGGGCGGCTGAGGCTCTGCAAAATGTCTGCGAACCTGCGTGAGAGAGAAAGACAGGTGAAGGGGGCGGAGTTACAAACTGAAGCAAAACCATGACAGTCTCACTGATTTTCTCATTTATTGAGGCAGAGAGAGGAACAGCTCCTGTTTGGATCAGGATGAAAACGCTTAACGTGTGAAAGTTTGTTTTTTTTTGTTTTTTTTCCCCTCCATCAGTGAAGCTCAGGGGGAATTAAAGGAGGCAAGACTTGACAAGAAGACTTCTGCCCACCTGTAACTTGGTGTGGGTTCAGGTGTGTAGTTGGGGGACTCCTCTAAGCTCCACCCCCACAGCTCCTCCAGGTGAAGCTCCACAACCTGCCAGAGTGAACAGCAGGTCTCAGGTTTTAACGTCTGTAAAGGACCTGGAGCGTCTGCGCTGTTTGCAAAAGCGGCCCGTCACCTGGAGCGGCCCCGTTCTGATGAAGTACTGGGCCAGATCCAGCGCTGCCACGGCGTCCTCGGTGGGATTGTGACCCCTCTGGTCCTCTGTTTGGATCTGCCTCCTGAGACACAGGCGGAACAATAACCAACTGTGTGACGGACACGCAGAGACGCTTGAACGGGAACTCACTTCAGCACCACCTCGGCCAGAACTTTCAGCTTAAACTTCTGTCCGTGTTCTTTCCTGTACAGCAGGGCGGTGTCGATCACGTGAGGATGGATGAGCTGTTGTTGGGGACGGGAAGTCACAACGGTTTTAAAAACACGACTTTGTGGAATTATTATCTTTTTTTGTAGGGATGCACTGATTGCACTTTTCTGGCTGATTTCCGATCTTGTCGATATCAATTTTATTTTATTTTTTTTAAATGTTGCCAAGTGTAGCAAGAAAGCGATTCGCAGACAAAGCGAAACAGTTGAGTAAAAATGTTTACGCTCTTTAACTTCATCCTGAATAGTAGCAAATGTACAAATTCTGTCAATAAAGTATGAAAATCTTTAAAGTTACAGTAAACCAGCCTTAAAAAAAATGGAAACTGTAAAGAAACTATAAGTTCTGAAAAAAAAAAGAAAAAAAAATTTGGTTGATAATTACAATCAAATAAACTTTGGTGCTGAAACGTTTACATGCTGAGACTGAACATCATGTAAGAATCTTAGTGACTTACTTTGAGTGCTTTGAGGTCATTGTTGAGGGAGTGGCCCACCAGAACGGCATTATCCGGTAACAGTGTCCTGATCTTTGCCTGAACGTCCCGCAGCGTGGTGGTGATCGGTCTTAACATGGCCGCAGTGATGCCTGAGAACCTGATAAAACAAACCAAATAACTTTTACCTTCAGATTTCATTCAAAAAGACAATTAATTCAAAAGGGAAATTAAAGTAGAAGCCATGACCAACACTATAATAGTCACAAATATGCACCTGTGCAGATCTATGCACACCCTTAATTAGAGCATGTGTGCGTTTTAGCATTTCTCACCATGTGAGGCCATTTTTTTCAACACATACTACATTGTGATGACCTATTATGAAGATATAGGTAATATATATATTTATTTGTGTGTGAAGCAGGTTTTTATGTCCTTGTGGGGACCTATTTCTGTCTACAATGGGGGTTGTGGGGACCACTGCTATTATGGTGACATTTCTTGGACCCCATGAGGGGAAATGCTGTTTTTGGGTTAGCTATGTTATGGCTAGAGTTAGGCTGGAGAAAATGAATGGAAGTCAGTCAATATTAAGTCCCCACAAGACACGAAACACAACTGTGTGTGTGTGTGTGGGTGTGGGGGTGTGTGTGTGTGTGTGTGCGTGCTAGCACACCTCGTTAGGTAATTGATGACCTGGTTTTGAGGTTTCACCAGCTCATCCAGTAAGCAGTTCCCATGACCGTCCACCAGAGAAACACGAGCCAGCTCGTTTCCTTTCATTGTCTGACACTGAAACACAACGAGGAGCAGAGTGGACAATATGAAGACTGAAGCACTACAGTAGTCTAATGTTAGCGTGATGCTAACGGTCAGACAGTGGGGAAGCGGGAGAGGCTGTTCCGTCAGACCGTCACTTCCCAAAACCAAAAAAAAAAAAAATAAACTCGTAAAATTACTCTCCAAGCTCACAGACTGCGAGGAAGGAAGGAAGGACAGATGGACTCACTCACCATTTCACAGTCTAGTCCATACAGCGGGCTGTCATCAGTTACACTGACATCACTGCCTGTGCACACAAAGTCCTCGAAACCTGGAAGTCCTGGATCAAATGAAGGTGCAGAACACATATATGTTCAAAAGCAAAACTTAAAAAACATATTGTTTCATTGGGATGGATGAATTTAAAACTAGCTTAGCATTTTACTCACCGTACGAATACAATTTAAAAACAAAGTTTGTAATACTGAAAACCCCCAAACAAGTGGAAGGTAATGTGGAGGTTTGCTGATCTAGAAAAAATTCAGCTGGAATAAAATTGATTCACCATCTACGTCTTTAATAAGTTTTATTATGGGGAAAAAATCGGAATAAATAACATTTTACAAATTTAAAAATCAAACTAAATTTTTTACCCTTCACTGGATAGTGATTTTTTATCATCTGCTGTTGGCTAAGTAGATGTGCAGTCAGTCCCCTCCTCTGTGTGCCAAACGTAGTGATAACTGGGTGATTCTTCAGAGCTGAAGCAAAAACACACAAAGTTCATCTGATGATTTTTTTGGTTTTGTTTTTACTGAAACTCCCCCTGAAACATAGCATCATAGCAGAAATAAATAGATGTGAATAAATACTACAAAGAGATTTCACGAAGATGATTACATTCAGGAACAAAAGTTTGAAATGGCGATCAATGAGAAAAAGTCTGAACAGGACGGAAATAGATTAGGGCCACTGAAAAAAAAAAATCTGAATTCTGATTTATTTTCTCAGAGTTTGAACATTTTCCTCAGGATCCTAATGTTAATCTAAAAATTCTGACTTTATTCTCAGAACTGTCAATAACTTCAAAATTTAGAATTTTTTTCCCACAGAATTCTCACTTTAATTTCAAATTTTTGACTTTAATTTCAACATTTTGACTTTTTTCTTAGAATTCTGACTGTAATCTTGAGACTTTTTTTCCCATTATCCCTAATCCTCTTCCGTAGAACAGTAATTGATGCTTTACAGATTGTTACAGCACATCTTGTTGTTTACTAGTTGTATCCATAGCAACAACATTCGAGCTGCGCCCCTCACCTTCATGAAGCACCTCCTCTGATGCAGAAAGAGATACAAAATCCACCTCAGAAACTTCAAGGCTGAAGATGTCAGATGCCACATCGTCAGATGATGGAGCGAATGTAATTCTCTGTCAGAAACAAATAAAAATTAAGTAAGGTGTCTACAGTATGATCAGAACCTCTGCCCCTCAAACCCCCAGTTCCTCACAGTGGTGTAGCTGCTCCGGAGGTGCTCCATCGAAAGGTAGTGGTTGTAGAAGAGACTCTGCGTCACACCGTCCACGATTGCAACATTTATACGGCTGACCTTCCTCTGATGGTGGAGACGACACCAACTGATGTGGACAGGAATGCGGAAACGGCGTAAGTCAATTGTGAATGAATCAGAGACGTAGCTGACGGGAGGAACGCTACCTCGGTTGTTTGATACCCCTGGATTTCCCCAGAGCAGCAAAATGAAGCAGCTCCATCAGCTGAGCCACGGTGATCGGCTGCTGCAAGCGGTCGAGACGCACCGACACCTTTGCTGAACCGCCAGGCCGACGCTGGAGGTCTTCGTCGCCTTCCTCTTCGGTCTTCCTTCTTTTGACGTCCTCCTGAGCAGACGGAGCTTCATTTTGTCTTTTCTTTTTGCCGCTCGGGACTTCTGAATATGAGGAGAACTCCATGCTCAGGCCGATGTTTCTACAGTTAAGGAAACGCGTAAAAGAGCATTTGAAATCCACACGGTTTGAATGTGACTATGGAAGAGGTTGAAAGATTTCTAGTGTGGGTTAGCAAAACTGTGGACACTTTTTGTGACTTTTCACACTTTAGTGTTCAGAATTATTAACTGCACTTTCTGAACAATTTGAAAGGTTTGTTGCATTTTATTTTTACATATTTGACCAATGTAGGCTGTTTTTTTTTTTGTTATCAATTTCAGTTTATTTATTTGTTGACATTGGGTGTTTTACTCCTGATGGCATTGACTGAACAAATTAAGGTTGTTTTTACATGTTTGTAAAACACGTATGTTTTACAAACATAGATGTAAGCTGTAGGTTAATCGCAACTACTAAAAATTGTAATATTTACCTATTGCATTGAAATTGCACTTTTTATAGTATAGAAATTCACCCCACAGTTGGAGAGTCCAACTGGACATTTATTTAACAAATATGTCTTATCTGGAAGATTTACCAGTCATTGTTTTGCTCCGACAGGTGATGAAGAACTCTTAGATACCCAACAGATGACACTGGGTCCAAACTGGGTCATTAGCAGGACAATGATTCGAAAATACAGCAGCAGATCTACAACACAGTGACTGGAAAGAAAAGAATCGGATCAGGGTGCTGCGAAATTCAGACCTGCAACTGACTGAAACCTTTACAAACTGAAGGAATGCTGTAAGCCTGAGCCATATTTCCTCCATAAAGATATGAGAGACTGACAAAGTCATTCAAAACACGCTACTTTTGAAAATTCGCATTGTTATTGTTTGCTTATTTTTTTACAACTTATGAGTGTTTTAATCTGACATTGCAGAGCTAAAAGCAAAGAGGGGAATAACGAAGATCTGAGCCAAACATCACACTGTTAAACAATAATAATATCGTCATAGGACTTTTTCCACGTGATACGAGCCTGTATCTATATAAAATAATGTTAAAATTCAAAGGCTCATTGGTTTAACAGTCCGTGTGTTTCGTTTTTAGCTCAAACACGACACCCTAAAAGTACTGAAAGATGTTAAACCTTAAAGGAAATTTAAATTTAAATAGGTTTAACACGCTTAAAAATGGTAAAAAATTAAATTACCAGATGTTAGGGGTCCAGATGACAGAAATATAGGGACAGAAACACACTTCAGAGCACGTTACTGGATGCTGTTCCAAGGGGAGGGAGGGCGGATGTTGACAGCTTCTAAAACTGCCTTTCAGAATAAACTAACATTGATGTTTCAGTTTGCATTTACTGAATGATTTTAAGATTTTCAGACGGTTAATCAAGTTTTATGGCTTTTGTCACGTTCAGATGAATAAATATCCCCATGTTTTCACTCTTGTTAGCACAAATCTTACAATTACGATAACAATTGTGCTTTTATTTTGACGTAAAACGCTATACCGGAACTGCACGTTTTCAGACTGTCGGCTGTTTCCCTGCAGCTCTGTGTTCGACGTCGCTGCCTTACAGAACAAACTAATCGAGCTCAGAATTATTGATTAAAGTTTGAAAAAAACAGCGGCAGTTTTTGAGTTTTCAGGCTATGCAGCAAGAAATCTCTATTTACGTTGCGATAATAATATTTAGGACGGATTTGCATCAAACGACGGATATGGCTACAAGAAAACTAGCAAAGTAAGTGAATTAACTCATTGGGCCCCTATAGCTAACACATTTTGACAAGGAAACGTGACCGCATAGTTCAAATATTTAGGTTTCCTACTTTTTAAGTATTAATGTTATTTCTCAAAAAAAAGTGCACTGGTCATTTTATGGTATGTTTTCAATTAGGTTTTTGTTATTGTTGACAGAATCAGCATTGTAATTGCCCAGCGTGACACACGAGGGTATAAATTTGTCCGTTTTATTCAAAGACAAATAAAACGGACGAGGAATTAAGAGCTCAATTAAACTGCTGACAGAGCACACCAGAAACCCCAGCGAGAACTGAATTTAAAGGCATGTGAAATGTAATACCGCCATGTTTTACAATACAAAGTGAATGAAGAAACGTGTGACTGAAGATACCACAAGAGATATTGGTGTGTAGTTTTGTTTTCAGCGGATTGGATTTTGAATTAGTATGATAATTATGATGAAGCAAATTGTCATCTAAATTGATTTATTCAACCTTTTTTTTTTTTTTTACCAGGAAGTCCCTTAAAATAAAATCTGTTTTTCGAGCGCACAAAGTTCAGATAATGAAAAAAAACAATAACATAAAATTCACTTAAGTACAAAGTAAATGTATACGTGCAAGAATAGAACTTAAGAGTAGGACTTCATAAATCAATTTTAAAATAAATGATTTATGAATTTGTTGTTCACACATTTTCATGATATTGTAGTTCTAATTTCTGTTGGGTAAATCATGCAAATCTAATCAGTTGGCAGCTTTTTCTTTTGTTGTTTTAATTTTGTATTTTACATAAACTTTCTTTTCACATACGTTTTTGTAACGTATGTCTTGCTCTGTTTTGGTTTAAAAAACTTTTTAGGAATTACATTGAATTGCTGTCTATATGGATATATATATATTTTAAATAAATCTGCCTTGTGATACTTCACCATACATTAATCTCTGTTAAATTTCTGGATTTACTTTTTATTGGGGGTTTTTCTGCAAAAAGGAGATTAGGATTACTGAGGCAGCGAAGTCAGTGCGCTTCTGGTTTGAAGAAATCAGTGATATCAAGTGAGTATTATTTTAAATTTTATTTGCCCAGACTGTATACAAGTCCGCATATTTTTTTCTAGACTGTTTTTATGTATTTATTTTATATGAATGCTCGTTTCTTCCAGATCAGATATTTTCATACTTGATTGTGATCGACTTTGAGTCTACTTGTTGGAGAGAGAAAAATAACTACGGTCAGGAAATCAGTAAGTATTGGTTGCATTTTTGTCACTTTGATCTGATACAATTTGATTTCCTCTGCGTTTGCTAATGTGGACTGGAGTCCATCTCCTTTTCTCCTCCCTGCAGTTGAATTCCCTGCTGTCCTACTGAACACATCCTCAGGGGGGGTCGAGTCTGAGTTTCATACGTATGTTCAACCTCAGGAGCATCCTGTCCTCTCTGAGTTCTGCACTGAGCTTACTGGAATCACACAGGTAATGACGCAGGACACTTTTGCAGACAGAAACATCCTCGCACACATGCCTGACTGCTTGAGTTTTGCTCCCTAAATAGGTGCAAGTAGAAGCCGGTGTCCCCCTCCAGATTTGTCTCTCTCGGTTCAACCGCTGGGTGCAGAACCTGCAGCTGGAGAAGGGGTGATGTTTCCCAGCAAGCAGCAGACGTGTTCTGCCTCTGACGCGTCCCAGAAACTGTGCACTTTCCTCACCTGGTCAGGTAACAGGCGGTTCGTCACGGTACCTGGGCCAGCTGGAACGATCTGAAATAAATGTGGAATTTGATTTCAGTTTTTTAAATATTTTTAATTCTTGTTTGCAAGAATGGAAAAAAGTATCGTAAAAGAAAATGTTTTAGCTCAAAACTTTGTATCTTTTACCCAGTTCTGGGTAAAATACTTTAAAGTAAAAGACTCTAAAGTTCTGCCCTTGTTTTTGTGTTTCCTTCTCTGTTGTGATCTTGAAATCTTGAAAAAAATGTTTTCTGTTTTTATGCATTATTTCTCTCCTTCTTTCCTAACATCTTATTTTCTCTTCAAGTTCATCTCCTTCTTCCCATTTAGTTTTATCCTTCTTGTTTTCTTTCTTGTGTCCAACCTAGCTTCTGTCTTAAAAAAATTGATTTTGTAAAAATAAACAAATAAAATATATATGCTTCTTACACAGTAGAGAGTAGTATGACATTTAATCAAAATACTTCTCTTACATATGGAAAAGGAAATATGGGGGGATATGTATTTACAGACTTCATTTTCCATCCCATTGCCTAAAATATCACCATCTATATTTTGGTGGACTGCTGGGTCCACTATTACATCAGAGTGAGATTAAAAAAATGTTTTTGGCACTTGCTTCTTCTCTGCTGAAGTTGAGTAATAGAGTGTTGTTATTATTGGTGTGTTAGGTTATATAAACTCTGGCTAGCCTAAAAGAAGTTAATCAACAAAATACTTATAAATGGAAATAAATACAAAATAAAATGTATAGAAAATATAGAGCAGTCAACTTTCCTGGTAAAAAAGGCATCAGGTTAAAAAACACATTTGCATGAAACATTACATAAAAGGAGGAAATTTCACAACATCTTTATTCCCAAGACAATTAGTAAATGCCAGCTTTATCAGCTCTTATGAAAATCCCAAGACCAAACAGTGAAATTAACATGCATTTTAAAACCACAATACTTAATACTTAACTGTTAGCAATTACATTTTTGTGTTTTGAAAATGTCTCCGATCTTTCATAAAGCAAAAAGTATTTAACGTGAAATTATCTGTGTTGTGTTTTCAGACTGGGATCTTGGCGTTTGTTTGCAGTATGAGTGCAAACGCAAACAGCTTCATAAACCAGATGTTCTCAGCAGCTGGATAGACCTGAGAAGCACATACAGGGTAACTAACAGCTCATCCATTCCAAAACTTCCCCACTGTTTGTGAATGTTTTCTTATAATATTCCAATTAATGTGGGAGATATGAAGTGTATTATATTAACTTGAACTATGCAATAAAACATAATTTTATTAGAGATGCATTGATCCGATGTTAATCTCTGTATCTGTCCCGATATTGAAAGAAAATTCTGGATCAGGGATCAGTGACAGTGTGCCTGATCCATCAGGACAGATCTATTCAATCTAATTCTATGCTTCGTGCTCTGAGCAACATCATGTTTTATTATGTATTTTGCATTAGATTGGAAACTCCTAATTTTCTTTAGGAAAAGTCTAATTAGACTTTCTGAATCATTTGCAGGAAGTTTTGTTGCAGTTTTGTTTCACCAAGTTAATCAATCTATTGTTTTTGTCAGTTTCAGTTTCTTTATTATTTATTTTATGTTGGCTGTTAAAATCCCAACAATAATGACTGAACAAATTAAAGTTGTTTGACCAAGCTTGTGAAACTGTTGGTGTATTTAAGTGTAATACTGATGCAGAGTTATCAAATAAATTTGTAATTCAGTACATTTATGGATGTGCTTCGAGGATAAAAAAGAAAAAAATGTTTCAAGTCATTTGTCTGTATTGGGTTGGTATCAGCCGAAGCTAAATTTCAGATATCTGTATCAGTATTGGAAGTGAAAAGTGGATCACTGCATCCCTATTTTTATGCATTATAACAGAATTGATGAATTTGAAGCTCATTTATTTATGTCACTGCGCTTCACTTCTTTCTTCATCTCCAGCTTTTTTACAGCCGGAAACCCAAAGGCCTGAACGGAGCACTTCAAGATTTGGGGATTCAGTTTTCTGGGAGAGAACATTCTGGTACCGAAAGTGACATTTCTTTAGTTCAGCCTTTTCAAACTTTGTAGTCCTTTTGACATTCTTTTTGTTTCTTTTTTCATTTCAGGGTTAGATGATGCTCGAAATACAGCTCGGCTGGCCGTCAGAATGATGAGAGATGGATGTGTGCTGAAGACCACCCGGAGCCTGGAGAGGGTGAGTGGGCCCCTGACGACTTCCTGAGAGAACCCAGGCTCCTCAGATTCCTAGCATTCCTTAGCAGCCTAAAATACAAAATCCTTGTATTTTAGGCTTTTCTATGTGGAAAACATTGAAATCTTGTGATCTCATGTTTTTAATTTTAAATAATCAATAAACTGACTTCAGAAAATGATGAAGAATAATCTTCCTCTTTCTAAAGTTTTGTGCTTGAAAACAGGAAGAAAACACAGTCTACAGGGGAGTTATTCTTTCTCAGGGGGTTTTGTTACACTTTAAAGTACACACACCGACTATTTCCTGATGAGAGAATTTCTAAAGACAGTTTGGCCAGGACATTCTTGTGAAAAAGATTTAAAATGTAAATATTTCTATCTTTAGGACAATAAGTTGATTGTAGTGGATTTTCTTCGGGGGTATCAGAGTAAACCTACCGTTATAAAACGTACAACATCTGTCCTTATTACTCATAATTCTCCACAACTAGGCCTGTCACGATAACAAATCTTTCTGGACAATAAATTGTCCCACAAGTTATTGCGATAAATGATAATCTTGTTGGTCTGAGACCATTTTCAAATGATATGTTAACAGCATAATAATGCAGGTTTGCTTAAAAACCAATAAACTTTCATTTTGTAGAGAACACTTACCACCTGAGTTGGAATATGTTTGAAATATCTAAAAAAAAAAAAAAAAAACACACAACAAAAGCAATAAATAAAACAGAAATAATAAAAAAATACAACCCAAACCATAAATACAATGGATTATAAAATTTCTGTAAACAAAATTATTAGTATTAATCATAAGAATTTAAATTACTGAGCTCATTTTAATGTATCTTTTGATTAATTGCTTATTGCGACAGGCTATGTGTCGGTCTGTCATCTATCACATCAAGTGATAGATGACACTTGATGTGATATCAAACTTTTAAGTAAAACATACTTTAAAGTTTGAGGCTAAATGTGACAACTTGCACCATTATAAGTGTTGAGCTGTAGGAGATGAAATTTTGAGAATATTTTGAATTTCTTTTTTTAATTAACCGATTATCTGGTTTATTTTCCCACAGGCTCCATCAATGGTCAAATCCCTTTTCAATAAAAACGTCCCTCCTTCAGGAAGAATGCAAGAAAAACAAGATGCCAGGAAAAAGGCAAATTTCCTCAACAGCAGCAAGAGCTCATCAGCTTCCAATATTTCACTGAAAGCTAATCAAAAATGTCCTCCTCATGCAGAACCTCCTAGTTCAAGCTCGGGTCAAATGTGTCACAGCCTAATATCACCAAAAACATTGTTGAACATAACAACAGCACCGCTAAAGGGACAAACCAATAAGTTGGTGACAGCACATGTTGTCCCTCGTCTTCTTTTGTCCACAGTTCCGTCAAACTGTAGCTCACCACGCGGTGACAGAAGCAGCAGCCATGTTCTGTTCTCCACCACGATTGGCTGTATTTCCTCTCTACCTCACATCAAAACATCCCCTGCAGACGAAGAGGAGCGAGACCTTCTGGTGGAAACGGATGAGCGGTGCGGTTCTTACGATGACGTGGTGTTGGTATCCGATCAGACTGAAACGGGTGCAATCTCAGGTGGAGAGGTTGGCTACGTTTCAGATCACGACGGCAGATGTCAGGAGTGGGACGGAATGGATCACTCACCTGAAGCACCCCTCACTTCACAACACGAGAGAACAGAAAACCCAAACGTATTGAATAATACTCGAGATTCATCGATGATGTGGAAATCTGTAACTTCAAATGCTGAAGTCTTTAATCATGCAAGTGAAGAACCGCACCAATCAACAAGCAGACAGTCGGAGAAATGTTTTGCTGTGCCGAAAGTTGTTAATTGGAACAAACTGAATGGACATTTAAGGTTAGATACATGTAAAAATGATCAAAACGATGAGGTCTCTCCAGTTCTACCCAACCCCTTTCTGCCTGAAAACACTTCCACTCCAGATCCATCCACCACGAGACCCAAACCAACCACAGCGAAACACAGAGAACCTCTGAAATCCTCATTTACTATTTATACTGATCCAAAAACTCCTCATCCCTCTATGTCTAGCTCTTTGCATCCACCTAGAAGCATCCTGTCCTCTTTGCCAACAAACATACTCTCCTCCTGTGCCAAACAGCTCAGTGGGGCTCTTAAGGCAAATGGGTCAAAGGTCACCTCCCCTCTGTGCACCTGTGGTCGCCGTGCGAGGCGGCAGGTTGTGTCAAACGGCGGTCCGAATCACGGCCGGGGGTTCTACTGCTGCCCGGTTCGCCGCTCGGGAAGCAAAGAGAGAGGCTGCGGGTTCTTTAAATGGGAGTCTGCGCTCATGAAGAGCAGCTCAGTGTCTCCCCCTGCTGCTGGGTCTTCTGTATCACTCTGTCAGGTCAACTCTGCACTTCCACACAGGCGGCCGCAGAGAAAAAGTTGCTGAACGGCCAGAGGAGCAGCTGTGCATGCTCTTTGTCACTCCTCAGTCACTGTGCCACAAGTATTTACCAGCCAAAATATGAGGACTTCTGAGTAACAAAAGAAAAAAAAACAAAAAAAACTTGCCGACAGAAGCAATAGGGCTGCACAATATTAGAGAAACATGTAACTAATACTTTTTGCTACATGTTATTTGTTGGATTTTATCTTCACTTTTTTTTTTTCGATGACCAAAATGAGTTGTATTAGTTCCTTAGTTAACATTCACAGTGCTTTGTCTTAGATCACCAAACACATTTCAATAACAGATAAACATAACTTGAACCCAGAAAAAATAAATATATTAAGTAATATTTTAATAAAGGCAAACATGTTCGTCAAACCAACCTGGCCTAATGTGAAAAAGTATTAACCCTCTTGCGGTCATTTCTTTAGAGCTCGACGCTTCGGAAGAGCACAGCAGATATCGCAGCCGGACAGTGGGGAAGCGAGTGGGTTGTCCCGTCAGACCATCAGTTCCCAAAACCACACACACACACCAAACCCCCCCCAAAAAAAAACTATTAAAAGCGCACGCGGACTGCATACGGGGTCAAACTCTCGTGCAGCCCAGCTGGACCAGCCTCTTAAGACCAGGATTGAGTTGTGAAAGAGCTATGATTTATTCCCTTTTTTATGTAAAAAGATCTGAAAAACTAAATCTGGAGAAACACCTTAACATATGTAGCTGCATTATCCTTCCAAAAATGGCTTTTGTGATTGTAATATTGCCCAAGTTGAAAGTTAAATGCTTGTTATTCCATAAATTGTCCAGTTTCTAGAAAAGGAGTGTAAACTATATGCAACCATGAACATTTTGGATATTACAAGAAATATCCAAAATGACCAAAGACATTTTTGGGTACTCTATCCAGTTCTGACTCATACTAACTTTATTTTAAGTTTTATTTAAAGTTCTTTCAGTTCCCCCCAGCTCACTCGGTGTCCCGTTTCCTATTCGCTTTTTTTTTTTTGCTTCGGTCGATGAGTCTTTTTGTCCTTCCTGACACGCCGTAGAGGACAACCAACAAACGTGCAATGTTGTGACTCGACCCAGCTAGTTTACGGTTTTCACCTGAACACGTGCGAGAACGGAAACGCGCTCGTGTCCGATCGATTTTTCTCATTGATCCCTGAAGTCCCGTGGAAAGCTGCGGTCCCGTTGGCCTGCCGAGCTCCAAACCCGGAGGACAAGAAGAACCGGAACCTTGACGGTAGCCTTGTCAGTGGAGATCCGAGAGGAGGCTAAAAATATTTCCACCTCGCGTCTGTGTGGGGGAAAAGCCCGTCGATAACATGTCAGCCGTGCAGAACGAGTCGCGGAAGCGGAGCAAGAAGCGCTATGTGTCCGGTCAGCAGGGCAAGCGGTGGAAGGGCTCCCGGGAGCTGGAGGTGGGAATGCAGGGGATCCTCATCACCTGCAACATGAACGAAAGAAAGTGCACCGCGGAGGCCTTCAACCTGCTCAACGAGTACGCGGACAAGCTCTACGGTCCGGAGAAGGTCAGACTGGCTGTGGTGAATCGTTTTAATCCCTTTGGCCACTAAAGAAAGCGAAACTGCACGTTCAAACGCTCGGTCCCTGTTGCATGCTCTCCCTCTGCTGGTGATCCAACCTCACGGCTGGCTGTGTCCCTCCCCGGCTGAACCAGATCAGACTTGATTAGAAAATCCTTTAAACGGGGATCCAGTTCAGCCCCCTTTTCAATTCCCTCATGCTGCTATTGTTTCTTTAGCTGGTTAGTCGTGTGGAAGCTCGTCCTCTTTTGAGGGTTTTCTACATCCTGCATGTACAAATTATAAGGTCAAATGAAATGTAATTTTAGTGAATTGGTACGAAATGAATCTCAATGTATATTTAGTTTTTTTTTCTGTTGATTTTGATGATTATGGTTCCATAAAAAAAAAAAGACTGGAAAGTTGAGTGGAAGGAAAAAGTGTTCACTCTTGAAGAGTGATTTAATTTTCCAGCAGGGCTGTTCCCCTACTCCAACTGCCCAATGTGTCAAAAGCAGGTTCAGTGACCATGGTATCTATACCTGCGTTTCCATTACAAATGTGCACAAATCTTTGTCAATACTTTGCCAATGTTGAAACAAAAAAAACACAATTTTGCTATTGAGGTGTTTCCATTAAATTAGAAATGAAATTAAAATAACTTTCATAAGCTTGTTTATGTGCTAAGTCACTATAAATCATGGCAGCAATGGATGTAAACAGTTACATGAGATATATTCATAATTTAACCATCAGAGGAGATGTCTGTGTCTTATTCAGGCGTTGGAGCGACAAACTCCTTGTACTTTGGAGTGGCTGCATATGTGGCGTTTTGGGAAAATTGTAGTTAGTAATTTTACAGAAGAGCTATGGCTTCAACACATTGGAATGAGAGAGTTTATATGAACTGTGCGATACTGTGGTGGAGTCAGATGCACATTGTCTGAAAAACAAAAACAAAAAAATGAACTACTTCCTGTCCTCTTCTTTGTGGTTTCTGCCAGTAGTGACATCTGGCTGTTGATCACATGACACGCATGATCAATATTTTGCAAAAAGTGTTTCCATTGCAGTGCAGGATATTTTGCCAAAGTTTGAAAGGCTGTTTTTTTTAAAGTAAAGAATAAGTAAAGTAGCCAAAACAAAGTTTCACTTTAACTTGCAGCTTCAGAACAACAAAGGAAGCAGCAGCAGTGAGGAAGAAGAAGCCGAAGAAGAAGACGTAGACGTGGCGTTGAAGAAGGAAGTCGCACAGCTTCAGTCGTCTGCAGGCAAACGGGAGAGGCGCTTCCAGGCCCTGGAGAGCGGCGCTAACAATGTCATCTTCATCAGAACTCACAATCTGGGTATGCTTTTTATAAACGGTGAACGTCTGTTTTATTTTAGATTTTATTAGAGTTTTTAATGGACGTTTTTTTTTTTTTCTTTTATAGAACCTGACAAATTGGTTCATCACATTCTGTCTGACCTCCACTCCACCAAGAAAAAGAAGTCAAGAGTCATCCTCCGGATGCTTCCTGTGAGAAGACACAGTCAGCCCTAATCTGAATGTATTGATTGTGGTAGAAGTTATATGAAAGATGAAGAACAATTTCTGCACAGATTTATGTTGGATATAAAGTCTACCATCAGTTGTTGTTTTTGTCATTTGTTGCATCTGATCTTTCTTTTTGTGGGCTACAGGTAACTGGAACATGCAAGGCGTTCCAGGAAGACATGCTGAAATACCTGACGACTTTCCTAGAGCCCTGGTTCAAAACTCCACACAGTGCAACTTACCAGATCGCCTTCAAGGCCCGAAACAGCAGCCATAACAAGAGAGAGGAAATCATCAAATCCATCGCAGGTGCGTTCAGATCCGCCGCAGCGTATTAGAATCAGCTGTTTTCCGATTTAAAAACGAAAGTTTTCTTTGGGGTTTTCCACCACCACCCAGGTCTCGTTGGGAAGCTGAACCCGAAAAACAAGGTGGATCTGACGAACCCCGAACTGACGATAATCGTGGAGGTCATCAAGGCCGTGTGCTGCATCAGCGTGGCCAGAGACTATACGCTGTACAGGAAGTACAATGTTCAGGAAGTGGTAAAAGAGGACGCGGCCAAGACGAAAACCGATGTGAATGCAGGTGAACGGAGGGACGAGCACAGCGGAGGGGAGGCGGAGAAGGACAAGGAGGAGAAAGTTGCACAAGATGAGGAGAAAACTGGAGCACAGAATGAAGAGCAGGAGGAGGTTGATAAGGACGAAGGAGGTGGAGAATAAGAGCTCAGACTCAAAGAAATCAGCCAGTTTCTTCACGCTTCAGTGTGATTTTTTATTTTTTTAACTGTTAAGAGTTGTCTAATACGACGGAGTATTAGGGCCATTCTAAAAAAAATAAATTATTATAGTATTGTGAGAATATAGTCATAGTATTACAACTTATGACTTCAATTCTGTAATATTTCAACTTTATTATCATATGATTTTATTCTCACAATACTACGACTTGATTCTCGTATGATTTTATTCTCATATGTCTTTATTCTCTTAATTTAATTTTTTAAAAATGTCTTAGCATGGCCCAAATATTCTGTTGTAATCAAAATGCCCTGGTTGTTAATAGTCTAAAAGATAATAATGTAACTTAATGTTTTGGGGCATTTTTTTTTTTTTAATTAATATATGAAGACAAATGTCAGACTTGTAAGGTAAGAGGGTCAAGTGTCCAGTTTCTTGGAATGAAAAGTTGCACTTTTGACCTTTTTATATTTTGAATTTCAGTTTCTAATTTAGATCTTTTTACTCGAATAATTGCAAGTTGGGCCACATGGTCAACAGGAGGATTACATAATGATTTACCCGTCTACTCTTTGTAGTTCTTTCTCAAATTAAAGTTCTGTGTTTGACTGATTTCTTTAATGTTTTTCTTATTTTAAACTCAAACGTTTTCTGCCATGTTTCTAACACACTTGGGCTGCCGCTCTGCACAACAGAGTCATGTCCGTTGCTGCCCCACCCACTGGTGTAAAACTGGCACGAGCGTCTTTACACCCGAGTTGCGTTTAAAGGCAGCTCCGAAAAGCATGTCGCTACATGATAACTGATTAAACCGTTGTAACGGCTGAAAAGAAACACTTTCCACCCATGCTACCAGGATCACAAATTCTTTGTGGTATAAAACTCTTAACTCTAGTCGTGAAACTAAAAATAGTTCGTCAGCAAGTCTTTCAGCTGGATAATGACCCAAGCCCTAAGGCCAAATCAACACATTGTTTACTGGCAGCATGTCAACTTGCTCTCTTGGTGACCTCAGTCCCCTAAAGACAAAATGCTCTCCCAGTGGCAAACAAGCCACCTGTGCAAAGTGTTGACAGCAGGGGGAAAGAAAATTGGGATTTTTGTTTAAAAAAAACAAACAATTGTCTTCCTTCCAGGGGGTTTTCTCCACATCCTCACCAGGTTGTCAATATGCGCAGCACAGTATCCAAATTCCAGTTTGGTCAGTAATTCAGATTTACCCCACAAGATGGCTTTAGCATCTCATTTTCTTTTAAAAACAGTACCCTGTGAATACTTCTTGACTCTAAGCCAATATTTTGTGCCGACAGTCGAAGTGGGCTACAGCAAAGACTAGTTCTGGACTACTGAATTTAGTAAGGCTAAAAACTAACCAACTAAGCAAGCAAATTCGCAAAAATAAAGTGTATTCTATTCAGTATGATTTTCAATTCTTCTGAACATCATAAATCTGTACTAGAACAATAAAAAACAACCTCTTAAGTCTAATTTGAAGAGTTTGGATTAAGTCATTGTATGTGAGTGACAATTGATAGATGATGATGATTAAAATAATGTCTTTTTTTGACAAATCTTTTTAAAAAGCGGTCATTGGGTGCACACCCTACACATCAGTCCATCATGAGCAATAGACGCACACTGGACAAAAATAACAATGTGGACACACATTTTCAACTGAGTGTTTCTAGCGCTGAGAGAAGGCAGAGGAGCTCGATTATTTCACAGATTATCTGTCTCATACTATACTGTCATGACATAGTGACAGTTTAGAGAAATACGTAAAAATAAATCTTTCATAAAAGCTGTTATTGTCATAAGAATATAAGAATTTTGTGGAAAGAGATTAATTTAATACACTTTGGAATAAGGCTTTAACTAAAAATGGAAGAAAAAAAAATGAAGTTATGTCTGTGTGAATGCTTTCTGGAGGCACTGTATGGATATTTAGGGCTGTACAATGTCAAGAATCATCAAATTGTGACACTGTTTTCATAGGATACTATATGACAACCTTAATTTTCCTAAAAACATATCTGTCTTTCTTATCAATACAATTTACCCGTTTTCTGTGGCTGTTATGTTGAGCAGTTAGAGAGCTTCCCACTGACCCGCTGTTATTGAAATATGGAAAAAGCATTCATGCTTATGGTTTATAACTCTTGCTTGAGTCATTTCCCACTCTTGTCCCTTATGTCTTGTGGCTTTTATTATTATATGCAAATAAAAATAATTCATCCAAGCCTTTCCAGTTGCAGTATTGCAAACATCAATATTCCATTTGACATATTGTGCAGCTCTGTTACTATATATATGATTCAGATTTTTCTTTTGTTAAAACTGCTGACTTATATAACATAACTATGAGGCAAACAATGTTTTTCATTGATATATTTTAGCAAATCAATTATATCAGGAGTCTTGGAGGTGTCTGGAATTGGTGCAAAAGCATATTTCCTTTTTTAAATTTTGTTTTGTTTACAAGAGTTTGCAAAAGGTCATGCATCTCTTGCCTGTGTCTTATCTCTGGATCCACTCAGGTTGGAAATATGCACATTGTTTTTTTCTTCTGTAGAATTATCCCAGTTTTCTCGTCTCAGTCTGCAGAGCCTTGCTCCAAAGGTCATCAGAAGTGATTTAGCTTTTCCTCCCTGTGGATACAGTAAAACTCCCATAATGTGTTTTTTGTTCATATATTCGTGCTAAAATCCACAAAATGAAATATGCAAATGGAACAGAAACGGTCTAATTTATTAGCGGCGAGGCACAACCGTGGTCTCAGACAAACACAAATGATGATAATTATTCATAACGAGAACCTTCGGTCCGTGTGCTCTTGCTTGCATTCACATTTACTAATTTGCGGTATGTTTTCTGCTCATTACACTCGGGATGAACTGTTGCGGTGACCCACCCGTCGTTATCTCTGCCGTTTTCCTGCTAAAACTCACAAATGACATTGCTGCTGGCTCTCAGGTGGCTCAGTCAGAGGGGCCCGCTGACAGGCGCGCAGGAAAAGGGAAAGGATTTCAACCCGTCAGGGTGCATTATTAGTAAATTAGCAATTAGGCGGTGTATCTAGTGGATATAATGGCCAACGTACAGCGATGTCTCGTAATGACGAGACCGCTCTGAGCAAAACAAATAAATACAAAAAAAAAATCCGAAAAGCAACTTTAAAAACTCGCTAAGAGGAAAGTGTTTATATTTTTTAGGGGAATAAAAATATCTTTTAATCAGCAGGTTTATATGTTAAGTAATGTGGAAAAATAGAAGTATTAATAGCAGTGAGAAAATGCGGTTGTCCACATGAGAAACTCTGATGTTAAAGTTACCCTGAGGGTTGTTTCTAATTAAACCTCCATGGGCAGTAAAGCCCGCTGTTCTCCAAGTCAAAGGTGCACTTCACATACACGGCGCTCTGCTGCACGCGATCGAATGCTCATTTAGGTTTAAATGTCACAATCCTGTGAAACAATCACATCCACAGGCACACGAGCACATCTCCAGTCCCAGGGGTCAGGATTAGCATCCACTGGTGTGTGACTCCATATCTGACCTTTATGAGGAGCTAAGTAGAGCTCTCTGGGGTCTCATTTGTTTCACCTCGACCAAACAATGGCTTCGGCCCCCTCACAACTCTGGCGCTCTCTCTCTCTCAGTGCTGAACACAGTGTTGTCATAAGTTAATAAATTTGTTTAATAAAATCAATTTAAGAAAATAAATAAACTGGCATTTTGATAGAACGTTTTGGTGCTAGGATGGGGTGTGTGTTTTTCTTTTGGCCGTATCAAAATTGGTTTATTTCGTGAAACTGCAATGGAAACACTTTTTCTGTGTCACATTGGTCAAAAACCAGATGCTGCCACTGGTGCAACGAAGATACCAGGAAGTAGTTGTGCCTCATCTTTTAAAAAAAAACACCCAATACTTATAGTGAGAACAAACTTATTCAAGTGTGATTTTAATTGCGTTTTCTTATTTAATGGAAACATCGCGATTGCGATGTTTGTTCGACAATAGTAGAATGTTTTTAGTTTAGTTTTTCACACTTCGTTACTGGAAACACAGCTACCGAGATACACGTTGTTGAGCTTCAGAAATCTTAAAGGACTGATTGCAAATGAGTACATGGCATACTCATTATTGCAGCTACAATTTGCTGATACATCCTATATATTTTATTTTAGCCATTCATAGATATGACACACTTATTGTAAAGAGATGTAACAAGCTTGAACCTACAGAAAAAACTAACGTTAAAATTAATGCTGTCAGTTGACTTAAATACCACACTGTAGCGCTGTGATTAATCATGATTGATCACTAGGCCTAACTTTGTGCTTGGAAAATAAATATGCACACAGTGGTGGTTCTTGCAGGAATGATGCCCTGGGCAATCATTCTGCTGCACTCCACTCAATTAAAATTAAGTCAATTATCAGATTTAAAAAAAAAAAAACAAATTCAACAACTAAGGGAAACTTAGCTGCTGATGCCGCCCTGGGCAACTACCCATACAGCTCATATGAAAAATCGTCCCTGTCCACGGTTTCATAAAATGCTTAACAAAATGTTTTATTGTCTCAAACCAAACATGTCAGAAGATTCTAGGTTTTCCAGGTTTTTATATTCAGGAAGGTTTAAAGGATGTAATTTTGTTTTACACGCTCAAGGAGTAATGTCCCTCTCCATTCACTAGAATTTGTACGATCATCCTCCAGCTGAGCAACTGGCCTAATTTGTGATGTGAAATTTCAACCTCATACACACAGGTCCGCACACAAGGGCCAGCAATGCAACACAAGAAAGTTTAAAAATTTTCAACTTTGATGTTCTCTGCAGTCGCAGAAAACTTTCACCTGCTGTTCGACTGACGCGTTATGAGCTCGACTGACACTCAACACGCCGTTGTGACCTACATAGCCTTCCACAGGAGAGAGAGAGGCTTTTGGTCAAAAAAAGTAGTTTTGATCCCCTGCATTGTGAAATATTAATTTAGAGATTAATCGCATGCGGTAAAGCATATATATGTAAATGCATGTTTGGTGCTCTTGAGTACCCCCTGGTGGTGTGAGGGCTCTAAGCAGCTGCTGAGCTCATATATGTTTTGGGCTGGCTTTCAATCTGTGAAAACCCAGAATGTTTTTGTAATAAGCTCAGAATACCTGCAATGAATTTATTTATTAGATTAGTGTTTTATAGCTATATTGTCGAGCATGATTTGTGTGCATGGACTTGTGAATCAGTTTCGATCAGTTTAAGCTCTTTATTATTTTTTTTATGCCTTTGCTTACACCTTATGAATATATCTTCCATTATATGTTGCTACTGAAAATTGAGTTAGTATTTCATTCCTAAATTTATTCACCACATCTGTTTATTATTTCCTGCATCACTCTGTGTCATTTTTTTAATGATTACTGTTGTATGCTATGCTATGGCTGCACAAGTCACAAGAGGCGACTTTGTGCATTGCAGCAAACATTCATTAGTAAAACTTGGCAGTGGCGACGTGTTGACCGTCGCATTTTGTTTCTTGCATTACTTGGAAACTTGCTAAGACTTTCCGAGCAGATCCATACCGACCGAAAGCCACTGAGCGGGTTATTTGCCAGATAATAAATTGCATCCTCTAAAATGACCACATAGTTCGACCCATGTGTCTGTCTGCAGTGATAAAAAGCATTGTCATCCTGCCAAAAAGGCTGTCTTACTCCACTGTTATTGTACCATCAGGACTTTTTATATTATTGTGTTTACCGCAATGAAAGACGTCTTAAATTTTCTACATGCCTGTCTTTGGGGAAAAAAAAAAAAAGGATGCACGCATCAGTAATTTCTATATTATTTGTTGTTATAGAAAATATTTTTGGAGGACTAAGTGGATTCAGACAATGGAAGGATGGATGGATTTTGGAGTACTTTTGTCGCTAGGAGAGATTGTATAAGAGCGTGTTTGTCAGGCAGCCATGTGAAATGAGCTCAACAATGAAAAATGCTTATCAACCCTCAGCAGCCTGTCAGCTTGCTGTTATTAGCTTTTACCCCCCAACAGCAATCCCACAGGTAGGGAAGGCGTGCTCCCACCCACTCGTAACACTTCTACTTCTCTTCCCAGAAGGCAAAAAAATAAAAAGAAAAGGCAATCAGTTGACGGATTTGGTTGATTGGGATTACGGAAAGTAATTTGCGTGGAAACTAAGTGGAGTTTTTTTTTTTTTCTTTTTCCAAGGAACCAATAATGTAGAGAAATTGGTTTCCTTCCTACCTGAGGTGGAACTGCTGTTTGAATGTAAATGACGGCTAATTAGATTAGCATGCAGAAATTTTTTAAAGAAAGCTGGATTCAATTGGAACAGCCAAACAAAACCATTTGTCCTGCTAATGAGAGTAAATAACCACTTGGGTATGTTTAGTTGTTCCAGCTCAGAGTGATATTTCTAGGTGAGGTTGGGTTCTTTTTCAGTATAATGGAAGGTTTTTTGCTGTTGTAGACACATTTAAGGATAATAGTAACAAGAACCTTGACAATTAGTTAGACAGGGGAGGCCACATGGGGGCAGAGTGTCAGCAGGGCAGCACACAAAGTGACACCATGAATAGACGGCAGAGGAAAACAGGAGGAGAGCAGGCTTGAAGCAGGAGGCGCAGTCTGGACATCAACTCCAGGACTCCACATTTCAACTTTCATTTACACTCTTCTTTAAGTGGTGATTCTACAATGGTGTTTTAGATGGAATCAACAAAAAGGATGAGCAAATCTCTGCTCAGAAGCATCAGAAATTTTCTAGGAAAAACATGGAAATTTTGTGTTTGAGAAGTCAAATATTTTCAATTTTTGAAATTTTCCAAGTTTCAAAAGTCAAGCATTTTCAACTTCTGAAACACAGAAATGTTCATGTTTTTTAAGAATATTTCTGAAATTAATCTCAAATTTCTGATGTTTTTCCAGCTTTTAGAGCTGAGAAATCTCTGAAATTGCAAGTAAGTGCTTAAATCTCCTCTTTTTTTCTATCTACAGTGTCTCTAATTCTATGTTGAACGATTCACAATAAGCAAATCAAGATTGTATTTTACTGATGACATTCAGGACATTCCCATCAAAAACAGGAACCTGACAGTGTTACTTCATAACAAGAATCTTGGGCCCCAAGAAAAAAATTTAATTGGGCCCCTCACGCAGCTGCTGTTACAAGTTCTTAAGTCTGTCTGACCTATCAAAAGCGTCTCAATTTTAAAGGCTTGCAACTGCCTTGCTTTCTTTGGTCCAATAGTGATGACAAGCACAATATTTACTGCTCATGAATTTTACATGCAACAGACCACACACAGTTTGCAAGTAGAGTGCTTAATTTTTTCTACTAGTTTTAGATACTGAACTGTTTCTCCCCATGAGCAACAGTCATAGGCAACATGCAACATATACATGAAGCAATCCAGACTTCTCAAAAATTGCTATGCAATTGCATTTTATTCAAGCTGCAGTACATAACTTTAATTTAAAAAAAAGTTTTCTCCATATTTGTTAAAGCTGTCACCATGTCATTTTGATTTTGACAACTGGTTCAAAATGTTTGTATGAAATGTCTCAAGCAACAGGGACTTTTATTTTTATAGTTATTGACTATTCAGCATTCATAGGTATAGTTCATTTTGACCGGTATGACATATACAAATGATAATGTGATAAAGCAGCAGAGGATAGCATGGAAGCAACTGATGCATGTCCATAAAGGATTAGCCTTTTGTCAGAAGGAAGGAGAAACTCCATTATGCACAAATGACTAAATCTTGTGCAGATTGAACTAAAAGTTATGAAAATATTCATTTTGATCAGAGAAATGCGCCAAAGCAATTGTGAAAACTAGGAAACCTCTTAAGACTTTCTTTCCCTCAGTTCACTTTGGGATCGTGTCCAGCTTTTTAAATCAGTACAGTAGTCGTTATGTAAATCCAGTTCTCTGCTTGTAACAGACTTGCAGAAGTTGCTGGTATATTCAAAGTTGGACAAAAGCGTCTCCTTCTTTAGGTAATTGTGTGTTTTTGGAAGAAGATCTTATTGGATTGGATAGCAGCTGCCTCCCAGGTCTGACAGTGTGACAGTGAAACATGTATATGGGCTTTTCAGGCAGATGTCAGACAGACAGAGGGGTTCCTTCAGAGGACACACAGCTCTAACAGGATTGGAAATGGTGCTGACCGGCTGCACGAGAAAGCAGGGGATGAGAGTCAAAAGTGTCACTGAGGAGGGGTTTTCGAGGCAGGGCCGTATTGTCTTTCAACGACAAAGTTGTCCTGGAATACAATTTTCTATGCCGCAACAGCTTGAGGAGATGGATAAGGAGGATGAATTAAATTTGGAAGAAAAGCACAGAGCTTAGCGAATGAATAAAGCTGTTTGAACACGTCATCAAACGCTGCTGGCACAGCAGGGGTGCCTCGGGGATACACCCGTCTCTGAGATGGCTGCTGGTGTGGGTGTGTGTGGAGGTTTTTGCATTGGCCAAATAAACCATCCATCTTCGTGCAGAGGCAAGCGGCGGATGCGAGTTGTGGGGTGGGGACTTACGGCGCTCTTTCCGCTCCATATTTGCACCTCTTTCAAACGTGCAGGGCCGACAAGCTTGGCGGTGCTGGGTAGAGGTTCTTTGATGTTCGTCGATACCGCTGCGTGATGATGTCACGCGGCAGAGAGCAAAGGAGGGAGGCGAGATCAAAGGAGGAAGGGAGGGATGAGGACACAACAGAGGATAACCAAGACAACAACGGGACAAAGATGGCGACTACTTGTTCTGCAGCGGGGCGTCCACTGGTGTCCACTCTTCCCAGCCGTCGGGAAGAACCGAAGGATTGTGGCGAGCTTGTTCCCCTTTTTTGTCCAAACCGGATGACCGCCGGCGTTAGACGCTGGGAACCGCCACACCAACATCAGCCATCACCGCCGCCAGGCTAGCAAGGTAAGCTCTCCGTCTACCTTAGCCTTTTCCTCCGCTTCGACCTGCTACGCCCTAATGTCTGATAGTTTTCACTATGGGCCCATGCATTTATCATGAGTTGCCATTCTTTTTGATATCACATTTTCTACCCATTATCCCTTCTTTTTTTTTCCAGGCCTTTCATCATGGTGTTTTTTTTTTTGCTGTTAATATAGGCCTCTTCTTCCCATCAAAGGCAGCACATCAATTGCCTTGACTCCCAAGTGTATGTGCGAGGGTGAAAGGAAGAAAGGGAGAGAGAGTGGGAAGAAAAAAAAGGAATAACACTATGTATCAAAGATCAAGGCACGCTTTCAAGCCTGTTTTTTGGCCTCGGTTTGGATTTGCCTTCCATCGCTTTCTCCTCGTCTTGTTTTTTTTTTTTTCCCCCTGCGCCGACCGAAGCAAGAGATGCCGTCTCCGAAACTCTCCTACGATTCCAGCAATAGCTCTGCGGCCTCAGAACGAGGTTTGCCAAAAGATGAAACCAGACGCTTTTGTGACGAAATGGAAAGCATGGAAGATTTTTCTTTGAGAATATTGGGTAGCTAGTGGACTCTTAGGCCAGAGCTTTGCCCCGATGATGACAATACGTGAAACAATATTTGAATAAGCAGCAGGAGGGCACCCAGCTAATCCACTGTGGCTAATCCAGTATTGGTGCGGGCCATATTGGTTAGCGGGAGTATTCAGCCCAATCACAATACACATCAGCAGGGCGCCATGGCAGATATGCTGACACTCTAACTACAGGCATGGAGAGGAAAGACGAGCAGATGGGTAGATGGACAGGACAACAAATGGATGGATGGAAAGTTTAATTCCAGTCCAGTTGTACAACTTAATTAGACTATTTAGGGAAAATAAATTAAGACAAGATCATTTTTTAGGAACGATAAACTACAAGAAACAGAAGTAAGGGGCAGGTTATGTCTTTATATTAAAGGATTGAGACGAAGTGAGGGAAAATATCAATACAATCCTACACTAACCTGCTTTATACATAAGGTCCACTGCACACCTATTTTAGGTGTACAGTGGACAACTAAACAAATAATAAACACGTGTCTAATTAACGTCTATAAGATAGCAGGAATCGGCTTCAATTTCAGTAGGCATATAATGAAGATTTCATTCTCCCTGAGCATCTAAATGGGTCTTTGTGTCGAGAGGCCCCAAAAGAGATAAGCCTGTTTCTGACAGGCCTCCGTACAGACGCCCAAATTTGCTGTGGCAGCTGGAACAAAGAGACCCCTGAGCTAAACCAGCAGACTGACAAAAAGAAGAAGAAAAAACTGAATATTACTCTGTATTTTAAGGTGGATGTCTCGGTTTAAAATGAAATGATCTAATTGGTTCACCTATGCATATTATATATATATATATATAAAGTTATTTCTACGGCTCCTTTAGCAGCAGCTCAAGAGTGACAGGAAGCTGACTCATCAATCAGTTGTTCAGTGCTCCGGTTGCACAGTCACCACTCAGCAAAGCACCATTACTGCTTGTTTATTAGTTCTGCAATATGCCTCAAGACCTGTTGCAATAAGCAATAAATCAATTACTCATATGATAAATGAAAACAAACTCAATTACTTCTATTTGCATGATTTATCATTTTTCTCGTTTCTCTCTCTCTCTCTGTGAGGATTTGTTTTTTCTGTGTTTATTTTGATATCTGTGACTCAATCAATTGAGTATCTGTGTTGTCCTGTGTACCCCTAGATTCGTTACTCCTGTTCCTTGTTCCCCTTGATTGTCTCCCTGTATATTTAATCCCACCTGTGTTCCTTGTCGGTTCCTCGTCTATGCTACCGTCTTATCTAGTCTGTCGTCTTGTCTGCCGCCGTCAGATGTTTTTTCCAGTTGCTACCAGTTCTGAGCCATTAGCCTCCCGCTCCTCTGTGCTGCCTGAATAATTGTGCTTTTTTTAATCCAATCATCATTTTCTTCATTTCAACCTGGGTCCACAGTGTCTTCCTCACCACCTCTAACCACATTTAATGTCACTCTCTTTCTGCCAAGAACTGGGTATCAAAAGTCTTTAGTCTGGTGCTTTGGTCTAAACTAGTTATTTTTTGTGAAAGACAGTTTTTTTTTATAGAGACTTCATAATTCATTTTATTTGTTGTTTCTGTATATTTTGCGTATTTAAATTTTTTTACAGTTGCAGTGTTCAATGTTCATTAGAATTCAAAGTTTATTGATTTCTGAGAATGTGCTCTAACACTATTGTCCCTTCACCATTATATTACTTGAAAATGGCCTCAAAGTAACAATATTATTTATCAATTATCCTCCAGCAAAATTAGTTACTGTGACAGCAGGTTTATGTGCTACATGGTATAAATCACATTAAACGGAGACACACTGATACGGATTGATTCCTACATTTGCATTCAAATGACCAAATGTCTGAATTAGGCCACATAGGTGCAATTTATTTTTCTTGTATAATTTGGCAGAAAGAAGCAAACCCCCAATAAATAACTTGTTTATCAAAAATTGTTTTCATATTGCTTTTTATTCTCTATTTCCGACACTTCAACGATGTGTCGTATGACCAATAACAGACATTATGAGTAATAACAGGTAAAGGGAGTAACGCTAATTATCTCTTCTCTTCAGACATCTATGAATATTTTCTCAACAAAACAAATATCCTAAAAGCAAAAAAGGGGCAAGAATAAATATGTGTTTGATAAAGGGCCACGTCTTTGGACAACAGGGTCAAATAATCTTTAAGTGCAACTCTTTGCCAAGTGCTCTAGTTCTGCAGTGGTCAATATCTATTAAAAGTGATCGAAAAGAGGGGATTTGGTGGCACTCTTTTAGTTTCCATACCAATTCAAAAAGCTGAATTTTCATTTCTTGTGAGCAAGGTAAATGGATGGTACTTTTTTCAGAGAGCTGAGCGACAGTAAACTAAAGTGAAGCTACTATAGAAACTGAAGGATATTTCAGTAACTCTGGAACTGTCTCTGGCACCTTATTAAATCACAGAAGCTATATGCCAGAAAATTTCTGCATTATATCTTGGTATACCAAGGTAAGCAGCTCTTGCATACTTGCAGAACATGTACACCTTTTCAATGACAGCAGCTCATACAGATGTCATTATCCTGTTTGCAGGATAATGATGTTTCAGGTTTTGTCTGTGCTTTGTTTATTATTTCCTGTCAAGTGATTCTGTGCTGTGTGCCTGTTTGTTTGCTTCATTTGATCCACCTGTGTCTTGTTTGATTATCGTCTAGTCTCGCATGTTGTTCCCGTTATTTAAGCCGGTCAGTGTCAATCACGCCCGGTTGGATTCTGTTTTTGTTTCAGGCCCAGTATCACATCTCGTTTTCGTGTTCTATAACCACACTCTCTTCAACAGATTCCTATTTTTGCAAGTTTATTTGTTTTTATAAAATTTCTCCACACCCCCTTACACATTTGAACAATTTACACAATAACAATCTGTAACAGGTTTGGTAAAAACTTGCTAGTCGGGAAAGCTGCTAACAGTACACCTAAAAGTCCAAAATGTTACCCAGAATACACTTTTTGTAATACAAACATGAATAAACCTTTTAGAAAACCTTAGTTACAGTTAAATAATGTGGTTTTTAGCATCTGTTTTGCAAAGCTGATTGCGTAAAACTGTGTAAAAAGTCTACATTGAGGTAATTGACTAACAACTAAGGTTTTCACACAGATTTGTTAACGGGGTATCATAAAATGGAAATATTTTAGCAAAATCCAAGAAACTCAAAGTCTGCTTAAAGCTGCAGTATGTAGCTTTTGTAACAAATAAAATAAAATATTTTCCATAATTGTTAAAGTAATCACTTTACTGTGGCAGTGCAAGATGAGACAGGTAATCTGTGAAAAGAACGAGTTCCTCCACCTCCTCCCAGTGCTGCTATTATGGTCTGCATAAATGCACCGCTCCTGGTCAAACACAACCAATCAGAGCCAGGAGGAGGGTCTTAGCGCTGTCAGTAAAACTCCTGTACGCTGCTCAGTGTGGTAATGGTGGAAAAACAACTTACCGTTCCAGAAAAACCATTTATCTGCTGCCACTGCTAAATATTCTTAGCATTCTTGGCAGGCTATGTTGTGATGAATCAGCTTTAGCGTAGCACAGAGAAAATGGAAGGAGGTGGCCACGAGTTTGACTAACAGCGCTAAGACCCTCCTCCTAGCTCTGATTGATTGTTTCCTACTGATTGGTGTATTTCTGCACTTCATACCAGGAGCATCTGTTGGGAGAAGGCAGAACACCTCAAATTGTTTCACAGATTTTCCATCTTATATTATACTGTCACGACATAGTGATAATTTTAGCAAATATGTAAAAAAACAACAACATACATTAAAAAAAAAAAAGTTACATACTGCAGCTTTAAAAGCAGTCATGGAATAAACAGGCTTCAAACAAATGGATGGATGGATGGATGGATGGATGGATGGATGGATGGATGGATAGATAGATAGATAGATAGATAGATAGATAGATAGATAGATAGATAGATAGATAGATAGATAGATAGATAGATAGATAGATAGATAGATAGATAGATAGATAGATAGATAGATAGATAGATAGATAGATAGATAGATAGATAGATAGATAGATAGATAGATAGATAGATAGATTATGGTACTGTGTACTCTTGTGTGATGACCTTTCTTTAAGTCTGACTTCTACAACGCTCTCTCTTACACACCCACACACATATGCAGCGCAGGTTCATTATAGATTCATAGGTAGCAACATGGACCCAACTCCTCCTCACCAAGACATCGTAAAGGTCAAGTTCATCTTCGTCAGTATTCTCTCTTTGTCTCTCTTCCTCTCTCCTCATAGTCTCTGGGGGAGCCACCGCAAAACAACACCAGCCTGTTGGTACGGGAAGCTGTCGATGCATATTGTTTATGGCTATATGTACGTACTGACGCCTGAGAATGCAGCCACAATATTGTGAATGTTTCCATATTATGGCATGTTTTGTTTGGGTTTAGTATCTGCCAACCAAATGTCTATTTCTGGTTGACAACAGGCCGACTTCTTTACTGCCTTCTGAAAGCCTCGGCTACGTAAATGTTTCAGGTGAAAGTGAAGTGGATTTTATTGTTCCACAAAAAGACATGTTGTATTTAATATTTATGTACTCCAAAGAAATATTTTTAGATAATAAATTCTGCATTCCCTTACTTAATTAGGGGTTTTTGCACCTTGAATCCACAGTTTAATGCAAAGGATATTTGAAAATAAATTTTCATAAAGAATAAGTTATTGGTGCTGTCTACATCCATCCATCTTTTGACTATACACTGAAGAAAATTATTTAATTGAATCAACTTTCAAAAAAGTTACTCTAATTTGTTACAGCCTATTTTGATTAATTTTGATAGTTTTTGATAAAAAAAAAAAACTAGATCAAAAACTATATTATTGTGATTTCAGAATTATTCAAATAAGAATTACAGCTTGACCAATAAAATGAGCTGTAACAAATTAGAGTAATTTTTGCAAGATTTGTTCAAAGAGACATTTTCTTCATGTGGACACTCAAAAAAAAGAGAAAGGAGCTTCAACTTGAAAAAAAACCCAAGTTGATTTGTTACATGTAATCGAGACTTAATTTATTTACATGGCAGCTTAATAAACTTAATACATTTACATGGATAAGCTTAATTTGATTACTTGTAACAACTCTGATTTTTTTAAAGTTGGATCACCTGTTTTCTTTTTTCAGTGTACTCCCATACCCACACATGATTCAGGAGGCAAGAGGCACTCCAGTCAGTCCATCTAATCAATAATTGTTATTATCTTTTTATTATATTTTCCAGAGACCGTGAGTCATGGGTAGACACTCAGACAGTGATTGGCCAGGAACCTCACATGAGCCACCAGACCCAGACGTCCTCTCCATGGGAACGCCGGTCTCCAACAGGACACATGGTAAGAAACTATCTAATATCTGCAGCCAATGTTTTGACTGCATTATGTTTTGATCAAAATAATCAGAACCTAGTTGTATTTTTCAACTGCTCGTCTTAGGAAGGCGATCAGTAAATTTGCAGATATTTCTGTGTTTGAGTCCTCAACTACCTCAAGAAATCATTTAATTCAAAAATAAATCTGTTCGTCTAATTTTTTTTTTTAATCTATTTTTGAAGCTACATTTTGTTGGACTATTTTGCAAGGAATGCACGACTACAGAATTTCAAAAAGTATTCACAGCCAATTGAAGTTTGTCAAGTTTTGTCACATTACATCCACAAACTCCCGTGTGTTGGTGGTATTTTCTGTAATAGACAGACCCCACTTTAAAGAACAATTGGGAAGTGAAATAAAAGTGACATATGGTTTGCCAACGATTTTTGAAAAGTGCAGCATGGATCTGTATACCCCATTTACACTGAAGCCCCTTAATGATAATCCACTACAGCCACTCTGGAGTGGCCTGATTATCATTCAGTCCACCTGTGTGTAGCTTTATTACAGATGTCTAGTTATAGACTGTTAATTTGGAAAGCAGTCAAAGGCCATGGACATCTGGAGAGAAACCAGGTGAGAGAATCCATTCACAGGGACAACTACAATGTGAATAGCAGTTACTAGTAAAAAAGCGAAACATAATGTATTCTTTTACCTCACTAAATACATTAATGTGTATAACTTAACTGTAAACGGTCAGGTATCATCACAGAGATATGTATAACTTTCTTACTTAGGAAAACCCAAAATTTTCAGTGAATTTGAAATGTTATTATAAAAACCTGACAAAGCCATTATTATACTGTCTTATTCATAAAAATGGTATCAGGACCTTTCATTTTAATTACAGCCACTGACATGAACACTTGCTTGCGAGGAATCACCTATCCACTTTTTGCAGGTTATCAATTAGCAGTTTGAACCAATTGTTTCGACAAATGCTAATGGTTGTCCAAATGTTAACATTTGTGTGAGAAATATACCGAAGCAACACAGAAACCAAAACTGTAAGGAGTTATCTCTTTCTGTCCCCCCCATACCCACTCTAATTCCCTCCTAACACACACACACACACACGCACACACACCCTTCCTCTCTCTCTCTAACACACACTCACCAGCTCCTGGATGACTGACGGCGGAGGAGAGTGACAGGGGGGATGTTCGAGCGGCGGCAGCGGTTCTTTCGGTCCTGCCAGCGTCTCTGCCTGTGTGGACATTGGCTCCTAAATGACTTCACACCTGTTCAAAGGAGCAACAAGGCTGGGAGGTGAGGTCACCATTAGCATGTGTTTTGCTTCAGGTATGTCGCCTATTTACAGCCAGAGTGACGTTTAGCTTACCTGCGTACTCGCTCGTGCGCCTCTTCTGCTTCTTTATTTTTTATCTTTCATTTCATACATACAGCGACTTGGATTTTTTTCAACTAGCGACGTTTGCTTCTGTCGTATCCGAGTAATTCGTGTAATAACTTATCAATCCCTTTCGTCGCAAATCTTACACTTTCTCTAATTGATGTAATTGTAGGTTCAAATCGATAGGGGCGCTGTTGGGCTCATCACTATCCCTGAGATACAAAATTTAAAAAATAAATAAAACTGGTCTCATCAATAAAATCAGCTTAATTACTCCTTTCTATGATGGGCACTAATATTTATTTTATTTTTATATATTTGTATGTATTATTTTTTTTCTTTTACTTGGGTGAGGTAATACTCTTTCATCATTCTCCTGCAGAGCAAAAACATCTGAAATTTTAACTAGCAGATATCATATTTTCCCTCTCAAAAAGAATCATATTTCATCCCATACATTCAAAACATGTCAATACATACACATTGGCACGTTTCTTACACTTTAGTGTAAATGCCAAGTTTATGTGACTATCAACGCCGATTTGCCTGGCGCCCCATTTTCCTTATGTGGTATGATAAAAATTATGCACTTTTATTTTACATTGATATAATCTTTATTGAGGCATTGTTACCCAAGTCAAATTGTATAATTCTTGAATTATTTATTCCTTTTATATTTATAAAACATCTGTGATGGAATGTCGACCAGCCTAGGGTGTACCCCACCTCTGACCCAATCAATGGTGGAGATATGCACCACAGAAGATATATAAAACATAATTTTTGTTTTTAATATTAATACTGACGTTATGTAGAACAGGTGAAACTAGGTGTGTTACAGGTATATGAATAGCCAGTGGTGCATAATAACATTTTAATTGCAGTGTTGTAGCTCCTGCTGTCCATGTTGCAATTATATATTTCAAAATAAATAACTGTAATTACATCTGAAACTATTGGAAATGTCAATATAACGATGGTTTAAATAAATACATGGTTTAATTTTAATAATCTTGAAAATATTAGAATTCTCACACTGGGTAAATTGTTTAATGCTGCTTATTATGATACAGTATTACAAAGTCTGACTGAGTTTTATTTTCTGATTACATTTTTATTCTTTTATTAATCCACACTCAAATGAAGATAAATATTTGTAATTATTTAAACACCGTATCATTGTTTTTATGCTATATTACAAGAGCAAGATGTTTGGTTATAAAAAGCACCACTTATAAAATAAAACACAAAAAGACAATTACTGTGTTGTGCATTTAGTCATCCAATTTGACCAATGCTAAATCTGCTTTTAATTTAGTCAAAGAACTTAACAGGGGACGTATTTAAATATAAGAAATGATTTTGGTTATGTATTTATTTTATTTTATTTTTTTAAAATTCACTTTATTTATAGAGTGGGCAATACAAAACAAATGTAATCTCCAGGTATTATTTAAAAAAAAAAAAAAGTTCAGTAGAATTGCGTCAAGTCAGTAAAAAGAGATTCATATTCAAAAGCAAACGGTGCAGCTGAATCCATCCATCCATTTTCTAACACCCTTGTCTGTAGTGGGGTTGGGAGTTGCTGTGCCGATCTCTAGCTAATGTTCTGGGCGAGAGGCGGGGTCACCCTGGACAGGTCGCCTGTTTGTCGCAGGGCAACACAGAGATAGACAGGACAAACAACCATGCACACACACTCACATCTAGAAAATACAGTCAAATTTTATTGACTGACCTTTGTCAGACAATTCCAGTTGGTAAAATATCATCAATTGAGAAAAACCAACAGATTTATCATCCTAAGCAAGCATGAGGTGACAGTGGAGAGGAATAGCTTCACTTAAAGTTTCAGCATGTAACTTTTATTAGGAAAATTATTTTTTTTACATATTTGTTAAAAGTGTCTCTATGTTGTAACAGTTTGGTACAAGACAGATCATTTGTGACTAAATGAAGCTCCTCCATCTTCTACCAGTGCTACGATTGCAATCTCCAGAAATGCACTGCTCCTGGTTAAAAACAACCAATCAGAGCCAGGAGGAGGTCTTAGTGCTGTTAGTCATGCTTGTGCACATGCTGCTAAATGTGCTAATGGCAGAGAAATAGCTCATTGTCAGCCGATGCTGGTGCCACTTTTAACCTATGCCTTAAGCATTCATGACAGGTGCTACTGACAGGAAACGCTGACAAGTTGGAGGGTGTGAGTAGTGCACACTGAAGCTTGATTGACAGCTTTAAGACCCTCCTCTTGGTTCTGATTGGCTTTTTCTTACTGAGTAGTGTATTTCTGCACTGGGAGAAGACAGTGAAGTTTGACTTTTTTCACAGAAAATGTGTCTCATACTGCATAATATAGTGATATGTAAAATATTTTTTTTTATAAATAAATGTTACATATGGCATGTTGGTTTGCGATGAAAAAAAGCAAACAGGATCCAGAAATTGTAGAGCTCTAAATTTGTTTTTCTTTATGCAGTATTTCAAACATCTCATTCCAACTTACAGCATGACATGTATTAAAACAGGAGGGAGAGACTCCCTCTGATCTAAATCACCTGGCTTTTAAAGCGCCAGGGCTAATTAAGGGGTGGAGTCAACATTTACATTTACAAATAGAAAAAAACATTTGTACTAAACTATATTCCTAGGAAAATATATTTACATTACAACTAACAACTTCAAAACTGAAACAAAAACAATCTGGGCCCAAACAAAATCCAAAAGCATCTCCCCTCCCTCTGAAACACTGGGAGGCTGATTAAAAGCACCAGGTCCTTGTCAGCATTGCTCATGGGCGCGTTCCCATGGCAACACATGACCAGGTGACCTCAAAGAGAGGAGAAAATAATTAAAACAAAAAATATTAAATAAACCAAGTTGCTTCATCCAAACAAAAGCAATACATTTACTGGATAAATTGAAATATAGGAAGTGCAAAAAAACGTCACCTGTTAGGGAGCGGGGTAAATCCCTCACATGGCAGCTTTAAAATATTTGAGTAGAGCAGTCTTTAAATAGATAGCTTTTTTTATTAACGGCTTCTTCAGCTTTACCTGTGGTGAGTAGTGTTTTTTTTTTTTTACACACAATATTATGTAAGCCGATGGTTGCTATACCATAATATTTCTTAATGAAAATGTAAGAAAAAGTACAATTACAATAAAATATATTTACTTTTAATTTTATCCAATTTTTTTAATGCACATTTTACGCATGGGATGCTGCAAGGGAATGTAACTCAGTCTGTGCAATTGAGTTACATGAGCACAATAAAGAAGGGATATAATTTATTACAATGTATGTATGTTTTACAATTATAAAACTCAGTTGTAAGTCATTACTTTTATTTTTTAGAAAATCACTATAAAAGGGTCGCTAGTTGTTGCAGGTTCAGTTCCTGACATCGCTCGGTTTCCTGCAGTCCCTGTGAACGTTCTTCACAGTTGGCGTGCTCGCACGTACTCCGTCCCTCTCTGTATTATTGCTCTGAAACTAACCACCATGGGGAGTTGAGGGCAAGGCGACGGGATATTTTTGTTAATGCTTTAACAACTGAAATCGATCCTTATGCCGCGTTTCGGAGCACCGTGTTCACGCCAGTATCCCCAATGCAGCGGACCACGGGGAACGGGGTTTCAGAGACGGTAGGACGGACACTTTTGGGGGGAAAACACGGGACATTAACGCACCTAGCTTCGGAAGCTAACAAACTAGCTAAGAAGCGAAGCTAGCTGTTTCTGCCGCCGCTGCTGCAGCTGCTGGAGTGGAAAGTGTGCCGTCGCTTTCTTGTTTCTTTTGATGTTACATCAGCCGGTTTATGTCGGGAGTATTCATTAGGAAAGTTGGTGCTGCTTTCGCAGGAGTTTTCTCTAAGTGTATAAATTACGCTTGTGTTGAAAGTGTTGTTGCATGCAGGCCCGTCTTGTGTGGCTGTGGAGTTTGTTGCCGTACCCATCCCCCAACAGTCTTTTGCAGGCCAACATGAATGAGATTCTCACTTCAAAGCTCTGGCATCGCTGGTGGCATTGCTACGAGGCTAACTAGCTGTCTTAGCTTCTTAACACCAGTTGATTGTTTGAGAAATGTCGTTTAACTTTCCGAAGAATGAGCTACACCGGCTCTTAGCGCTGCTCGGCGAGTTTAATGGTAAACAGACAGCAAGAACTTAGCAGTAAACCCCTGCTTTGAAATTTGCATACACTGTTCTCAGTTGTATTTGGTCCCTCGGGAGCTTTGCTTTCAAGTCGCTAAACTTACAGTTGCTGGCTAGCTTATGGGACGAATTAGCCGAGCAGAGTTTTAGTACTTATGGTGCTGTTTTGTACTCAGTCTCATTTTGATTTTTTTTTCTGCTCTATAACTCGGTCTGATAAGATTTTGAAAAGAATTGTCCGCCACTATAAATGGTTATATTTGATAGAGGCAGCTATTAGCGTTTTTTATTTAAGTTGTATGGCAAATTTTATCCTCATTTGAAGAGCAATAAAATAACTTAAATTCTGTCAAAGTTCATAAGTGTGGAGGAAATGGGAAATGATCAATTCAGCTTTTGTCAAATAATTAGCTTGCAATAGGCATTATTATATTAAGTCAAGGTAGAATGTAATAGTTTGTAGAATGTAATATGAAACAGACATTTGACTTCATCATTAACAGGATGGTTAGGTTCTGAATATGCTCAACCTGCATCATAGCATGAATATTCTCAAAACTGCTAGCGCTATGGCACATTAAAAAGGTTGTTGTTGTTTTTTTTTAAAGGGATGATGCAGTCAGTTTCGAAATCACAAATCAAGTGGATCACAAAAAGCAGCTGAAGCACTTTGTTACTGATGAGCAAGACTTGTGGGTTTTTAAATTCAAAATTGTGTTTTACATTCTGCAGTTTACTTTAAAATAAAAGCAAAGTGACTCTTTATTAAATAGTAAAAGAAAGTTGGCATCATTTCATAATTTGGTTTTGTTATTGCTGGGAAATATTTAGCATCCAGCTGTCTCGTCATGCGGCGTAACCAGAGATGCCATCATATATTTTATACATTACATTATGTAAGTCATATGTTATATTTGGAGATTGCTTACTATGTGCCAGACTTTACAAATTCAAGATAAAACCAGAAATCGGTCTAGGCCGGTAAAAGCCTGATCGGTGCATCTGTATTTAAAACTTAAGAGTTTTGTGCATTAACGTCAATCAATTTACAGGTTAGACTCAAATCAGACTTTTTGTCACCATTTGCGGTTTTGATACTGGCATGATGCTGCTTTAGATAAAATTTATTGCGTGTGTTGCATGTTTTTAAAAGCAATATAAACCTGGCAGAGGAGCCATGTTCTCTTTGTACGTGACAACGTACAATTTTACGGGGGTCAAAAGGAGCTTGAGCTGGTGTACTTTAAAAGCTAGATTATTTTGTCGCATTTCAGATTAATCCTACACACTCTCAGGACAACAAAGTATGTTTCCATCAGATTTTAAAGTTTTTATTTTGTAGCTGGAAAGAAGAAAAAGCAGACTACAAATGAAAATCTGTGTCTTTTGTCTCGTCTTGGGGATTGAAAACGAATCCAACCTGCTCTAGCTAATAAAAAGCATTTTCTACAATGGCCTTGCCAGGTTGTAAAATAATAAATCCAGCAGCTGTGTGATCTCTGTTGGTAACCTCTGTAACACAGGCGGTCTGACTCATGTGGGTTGTGATAGATCAGTTAGTCATTCTTATATTTTTACAAGTTTACGTTTGTTGTGCCGAGTCATACTGCTAAAGCTGTCTCCGTTTTCCTTCCCAGGGTGAATTGTTTTCCAGCAAACTCACTGCTACAGAGGAAGGTCTGACCTCCTTCTGCAACCAGAGACATGAGCGTCGTCAGAGATTTACATGGGGTCGGGTACAGGGGCGGCGGAGGCGTCATGGCCTCTCTGAACGGTCCCGCGCACTTCACTGAAGATGCCCCCCGGCCTCCCGTTCCTGGCGAGGAGGGCACTGATCTGGACCCGCCGGTCCAGTCGGGCAACAGCCGTACGGGTGGCCTGTCCCAAACCCAGGGATATCCCTCTTCTAAAATGGGAGACCCGTCGAGTCACGCGCCCTCCTCTTCGTCATCCGCAACCCCACGCCGGCCCGACCTGGACCTGGGCTACGAGCCGGAGGGCTCGGCGTCTCCGACTCCGCCGTACCTGAAGTGGGCCGAGTCGCTTCACTCGCTCCTGGATGACCAGGATGGCACCAACCTGTTCCGGAGCTTCCTGTGTCAGGAAGGGTGTGAAGACCTGGTCGACTTCTGGTTCGCGTGCTCGGGCTTCCGGCAGACCAGCCAGGACAAGAGGGCCAAGTTGGCCAAGGCCATCTACAAGAAGTACATAGTGGACGGAAGCGGGATCGTCTCCAGGACGATCAAAGCGGCCACGAAGAGCTTCATCAGAGACTGCGTGGGAAAGCCACATCTAGACCCCGCCATGTTTGAACAGGTGATTAAAACACTGCATGCATTGTGGGTATTATTATAGAAAATTAAAGGGAAGGTGTAATGTGAAATCAACTTTTTTGAGCTTTACATCATCTTACAATGTTATTCCCCAAACATAAACATGTCTGGAGTTTGTATTGTGAGCAACAACTTTAATTTGTTCAGTCTTTGCAATTAGGAGTAAAACAGCCAGTGAAAAATGAATAATAAAGAAACTGACAGAAGCAATAGGTTAAAAAAAACTGCAACAAACTTTGTTTCATATTGTTCAGAAAGTGCAAATAGGATTCTAAATATAATGTTAGATAAATAATAAAGCACAACTTCGCTCAGAGCACAAAACAGAGTTAAACTGAATAGATCTGCCCTTCTGGATTTGGCACATTGTCACTGATACTCAATGTAAATTTTTTTATTTTTTTATTTTTTCCCAATATCTGGACCGACATAGATATTATCGGATCAATGTATCTCTAGTGGAGGGTCCCTCTCGCTTCAGGCTTCTGGGATCCTGTGTGTGTGGGTGTGCGCGCATGTATTTGTGTGTGTCAGTACAGTTTCCCTCCTCTCATTGGTCTGCTTTGTTCTGCACTTTCTAAACAGACTCGAGGATGAAGTGTCTGGTTCAGTGACTAATTAGGCGGGGTGTGCAACTGTTTAGAAGTTTTGGAAGACCACGCTCTGCAAATTTTATCACTTTGACAAAAGTCCAGTGCATGAGGATGGACAAAAAATTACAATTTGTTTGCAATTACTACTGAATTTACTTTATGAAGCCAGTCAGATTTCTGTGCATTTCATTTTGAAAAAAAGAGAATCTGGACCCATGTATGATTGGTGAATTTGTCTTTACTTCAACTTCATTCTGATCATAGTTTTTATCTACAACATGCTGAACACTTTAACTTTATGATTTTAAGTAAAGAAATTCTAAGAGTTTCCTTAATTGATTGTATAATATGTGCATTTTTATAAAATAACATAGTTATTATATTGTGTGATAAAATGACACTATGTGGCTGGAAAATATACAATACCGGCCCTTTAAGACACTAAAATGAGCAAAACTCAAATGTACTTCAGCTTTCTTTCTTTTACTACAAATGTCTGTAAAATAGCAACGGCTTGCTCTTCACCAATGATGCAACCTTTTATAGGGAGATTGCTTTCAGATCAAAGCAGAGCAGGGCTCAGTGAAGCTTTCGTTATGGCTCACTTGTCAAACGTTCTATTCTTTCTTGACAATTTTGTACACACCATTACAGCCAAGGGATTAGTTTGAATGACGCTTTTGGAAATTGTTTGTAAAAACAACGAACCACTGAACAAACAGTGGGAGAACTCTGATTTCAGACTGCGGAATATTTAGACTACTTTTCCTCTGTATTGATTAAACATTTTACAATATTATGATTATTGTTGTTGACTAAAATGTCATCCAGCCTCACTTCTAAAACTATGCGACTTCAAATACTTCACTGCTTGTTTTCACTAATCAAGTAAAACAATTGGCACATCCTGCAGATGTTTTTTTTATTCATACAAAAACATGAATAAACAAATAATTCAATTCCTTTTTATTAAAAACAAATGTAATATTTTTTTTAGTCTGTATGCCTCAGTTGTCAATTAATCGATTACTAAATTAGTGGACAGTAATCACAATTAATGCAAATTAATTGTGTAAAATGTGTACTAAAATAAATTTTAAAAAACCAAGCAAAGACAAAACAAAAGTACAGAGATGAATTGTTCTGTTGCTTTTTATTATGACAAGTTTTGTTTTTATTTTTAGCTCTATGGGGAGACTACCAAGTTATTTTTAAAACAGAAGAAAGTTGTCGTGGCACTCTGCTAGAAACGGACTGCGTAACAATTTAATTAAATTTTCCGTTCTATGTGAACACACTGACTTATCCTTTCTGAGGGAACTCAGTAATTGGGTACTGAACTGAAAATGAATAAAAATAAGCCAATATGCAAGAAAGACAAGATGATTAATCAAAACACTTTAAGTCACTTAGAGAAAACTCATTTCTAAAGTAATATATACCAAAATGTGAGATGAGTCATGACTTATGATTTGTATTATACATTTTTTTTTTTTATTACATCCTGAAACGTTGTCTTGTTTTCCCTAATCTCAGACATAACTGTGAACAAATTCAAGTTTTGTTTGTTCGACAGCTCGATCGTTATCAGTCATGATCTTAGATTAAAAAAAACAACCTTCTGTTCCAGGCTCAGACAGAGATCCAGGCCATGATGGAGGAGAACACCTACCCTCTGTTCCTTAAATCTGACCTTTACCTGGAGTACACCCGGACGGGAGGAGAGAGCCCCAAGCCCAATCCCAGCGATCACAGTCCCTCATCGGGCCCGGCCAAGCCGCCGCCCGGCTATCTGCCGACTCTCGCTGAGGATGTGGAGTGGAGGTGAGACAAAACTTTTCATCAGCGTTCAAATGTTCAGCGTTTGGTTTTTGTCGTCAGGTTCTTTGAAAGTGCATATTCCAAAACGATGCACGATTTGTAAAATCTCCTGCCGTTTCTGAGAGGTGTGGCGTTCACATTTATGCATCTCTCCCACCGTGCCAAGGTACTACTTTAGAAATTTGACCCATCCAGTAATGGTCGTTGATGCAAATGGAGACTTTTTTATTTTGTAATTGGGGTAAAATTATTACAAAGTTCTCACAATGGAAAATATTAAGGACAATACAAAGTATAAACTTTTTTTTATAATTAAGCTTTTGTAATAAGTAGAACATCGTCCATCCAGAGACTTTTACCGATAAGCTAATTATGCTGCTGTCAAACTATCTCTTGTCTAATTTATTTAACTTGGCTAAATAAAGCAAGTGTTTGATACAAGCATTTCAAATCAGTCGATCCATAATTATTCATTAGTTTTTTTTGTTTTAAATATCTGAAATACTGGTGACGTGACGTTTCATTTCTCTCCGACGTTTTTTATTTTCAAGCAGTTCAGGCAAAAATATGAAACTATTGGTGCTCAACATGTTGTTGCTAGGTAACCAACAAGAGAGGGTTATTGGTTGCCACCAACCAAGCTTAGCTCATCGTGAGAGCTTGAGCGGCTAAGTCTTTTTTTCTGCCTAAGTTTCCCAGAATACTGTTTGGTTCTGGATCGGAGTTCAGTGAAATGATTGAACATTCTTTCAGATGTATTATCTATTGATATTGATCACATGGCTATTGCGAAATATTTTATCGATTTATTGTTCAGCCCTAGGCTCCATCCAGAAAAACAAACAGTCCAAAACTCTATTTCAGTTTCAACTCTGCTGTAGTTCAAAGGGATTATATCTTACTAACTACTATGAATAGTTTAAAACTTGAAATATTCACTACAAGTACCTCTTTTAAGTAGAGACTGAAACATGTATAACAAATACATTTTAACTCATGCCTTCAATCTGTTGCTGTGCTTTTATCTTCATTTGACACACCTGCTGTAAGTGCTGCAGTTTGTTTTCCACACAACTTACTGACTGTTACGTAATGCCTTGCAATGTAGCCACTATGACTAGTTAGCACATGCAACGTTAGCCAAAATAAATCTCCCTCTGCATCTGTGACTTGACAGATTATCACACATTTATGTAACATTTTGTCGACATTTTGAAAATGGACATAAACAAAGCCTGTTGGCAACTATGGATGAGTTTCCATTTTGGCTAAAAATAGCACTTAGCATAGCACAGCACACATGCATCAATAGCGTAGCAGTCAGCGGAAGCGTTATGTTTTCATGCAACACAAATAACCTGAAAAAAATCCCAATATTGAACTTTGTGGATAGAATGTTTCAAGAAATACTGGAGTTGACACTGAAATTTACACATACTTTACTAGTTGGAAAGTTTTCCTGTTTGAATGCGTTTCCTTTATGTTTTAGAGGTGGAGTTCAAGAGGAAGAGGAAGAGAAAGATGAAGACGATTGCAGCGACACACCAGTGAGTAGGCTGACTCAAAGCCTGCTGATGCAGACGGCACCGCAGAGGGCCTCGCCCAACAGGAGGAGGCAGGACACCAGGGAGTACAGGTGTGTGCTGCCATGATTTAATTAGCAGGAGTATAATAGCAGTAGCTTAAAGTTTGATGCCATAATCTGTTTTGATATTCAGGCAAAGCTGAGGGCCGTATAGAAAGGTTTCAGTTGTTTTGCTTTAGCTTAAAGAAAATCCTTGTTACACCTCTTGTTTCTGTTATGTAACTTCACATGGTCTGTTTAATAAGTCAAACTGAACCCTTAAAGAAGTGTGAACAAATGAAACAAATGTCAGACTAATATAATGTGTATTTTAAAGTTGCAGCATATCACTTTTATGAATTTTTTTTTTTTTTTTTTTTTTTTTTACATTTGTTGAAACCGTCACTATATTGTGATGGAATGAGACAAATGTGTGAAAGAAATTGAGCTCATCTGCCTTATCCCAGTGCAAACTAGAAACAACCAATCATAGCCAGGAGGCGGGTCTTATTGCTGTCAATCACTCTCCATGTGGTTCTGCTCATATATTTAGCATATTTTTTTCACATTTTTAAAAATTAAAGTAATGAATCTCTAATCTGTATAAAAGTGCAGCATTAATGTCAGCATCCTGATTTTTGTTCCCATTGTCCCTCAGACCTTGGAGAGAGCCAGTAAACCCTTACTACGCAAACATGGGCTACGCCCGGGCCCCAGTAACCAGCGCCAACGACAGCGAGCAGCAGAGCATGTCAAGCGACGCAGATACAATGTCCTTGACCGACAGCAGTGTGTAAGCATTTAATCTTCACTTCATTCACACCTTTTATCCATTGAAAGGCATTAAGACCTGTTTGCTCAGGAGAGTAAAGTTTGCATTTTTAATATTTTTCTGTTTTTTGTTTGTGTTCCCAGAGATGGTATTCCTCCATACAGATATCGGAAGCAGCATCGGAAAGAGATGCATGAAAGTGCCAAAGCCAATGGCCGTGTGCCCCTACCTCATATACCTGTGAGAGTCTTTGTTTGTCTGCTTGCTAGAAATGTAAATATATGTGGCAAATTAGACACCTAAATCCTCCTCAGGAGTAAATTCTGTGGATTTTCTTTATCCTGAGAAGATACACGTCAAATATATGTATCCAGGAGCATACAGTTATTGTTTCAAAGCTGGTAAAAGTACTTTTTTTTCCTACCATCCCTACTATTTAATATCACTTAAATGTGATCCAGTGACCAAGTTTTTTTTGGCTGTATAGATCAGAGAGTAAAGCAGTGCTGCCCCTCCCCCACACGTTCCTGAACACTGGCTGTGGAAGGCAGTAACACATTTTCCTTGTTTATAAGAGACATTTTCTAATTAACCAACCTTCTAATACCAAAAGTTTTGAATTCAAGGAAATTCTGAAACAAATTCTGTGTTTCAGAATTTTTGGAGTTTTCTTGAAGCTTGTTATTGATTAAAAGAACACAAAACTTAAAATTATCCATCTCTGATCAGGTCTTCTGATTCTGCTTGAATCAGAAGACCTGATTCAAGACCTGAATCAGAAGACAAAATGCATTAAAGCTGGTCTTTTAATGCATTTTGGTTCTAAACCATGCATTTAATTATAAACAAATGTTTTCTACAGTCTTTTCTCTTAGATTTAAGGAGCTAATGCCAGTTGATGTCAATGTAATGTAGAGCTGTGTGTCATCTGTGTAACTATGGTAACTAATCTTATTATTTGTAGTAACCCTGAGCAAATGGCAGCATGTAGATATTAAATAGGAAGGACCCCAAGATGGAACCTTGAGGTACTCCATATAATTTTTTTTTTTTTTCTTGCCAATTCTGATGTAAAGTTTTTACACAAATAAAAGTCCATTTTTATTTCTCCAAGACTCAGAAAGGGAGTATACATCACTTTATATACCCAAAAACCAGTCTTAAATTTTCATAGACTTTCTAGATGATGTCCTCTAGAAAGAACATAATTATCTAGATAATCTGGGGGAAAAAAACATCTGGTATGGGTTTTTTTCACGTTACTATTACTCGAGCAGCAGAATGTGATCTGTTTGTATGTTTTCCTCGAAGCGCACGTATCGCATACCAAAGGACATCCACGTAAAGCCGGAGATGTTTGCAGCAGAGCTCATCAACAGGCTGGAGGTTGTTCTCAAAGAACGAGATGCCCAGGAAAGGCTTGAAGAAAGGCTGAAGAGAGTACGACTGGTGAGTGTTCAGATTGTAAAGGCTGACGAGGTCCACGTTAGAGAAAGCATGCATTGGGTCTTGCTTTGTGGAAGTTGCAAGAATGACCAGAAACGAATTTTACCTTGGGGTTTCTCCTCTAGGTTACATCACGTGTGTTAGTGTTGGGTAATTCATCTAATGTGTTAAGTAGATGAAGAAATTGTTCAACTTTCAATATCTCCACCTGTCAAGAAGGACAATATCATGTTCTTATTGGACATGAAATTTGGGTCTGAATTTCCATAGCAACCATTTTACATCTGCATCTAGTTTTACTGGGCCATTTTACTACATAACCCAGTTTCGCTTAGAAAATAATGCAAAATTGTTTGCTTTATCCACCTGGTGAAGCAAACGGTTTAGCAGGTGAGGTGAGAGGGAGCATGATGATGACAAAAATGTAAAGTGCTGGTGTCAGGTGGTGAATACAAGACGCCTGACACCAGCAAAATACAACGAAGGAAATAAGGAGCGTGATAAACATTTAAAAAATCTGGACTTTTAGCAAGCAGGCATCAAAGATTTCAGCCTGTTGCCTTCAAACTGCCCAATTTGTGAAAGTTGTATTTTGGTTGATCTGACAAAGAGTATAAGTACAATTGGAAATTCACTGGCACAAAGCAGAAATCTTCTATATTTCATATTTTGCTTTCGGTCTGATGAAAAAGTAAATAGAATTGCTGATACCAATTGGGGATGCACCAATCCATTCTCTTCACTTTCGATATCCAAGATTTTGAATTGGCTGATATTTATGATACAGAATTTTTTTTTTTTTTTTTTTATATAAACACAGATGTATATCTATTTTATTTTTCTGATAACTCTGCACCAATACAGCACACTTAAATACACCAATCATTTGAGAGCAAAGCGAACCATACTCTGTTTTGAGGTAAACTACAATACAAACATAACAAATTTTCAACAGGGAATCTGAAACTTTACATATCGATTTTGAAACTCTACTATTAATGCGGTACTGATGCAGTATCGATATGTTGGATTGATCTGCCCACCTGCAACATAAAGACTCATGGAGATTTGTCAAGTTGTGCATTTCTATTCATTCATGACCAGATATTGAGTTCTGTTCTTCGTTCCCAACAGGAAGAAGAGGGCGACGACGCCGATGTCTCCATGACGACCTCAATGTCTTCTCACAGCATACCACTTCCTATCCCCTCGTCGTTTCCACCTCTGTACGGGGCCCGTTATTCAGAGACCACTGCGAACACGGGAACAGCCACCACGTATGGCGGCCTGGTCGCCATGGAGGACCCTCACGAAGACGACCCCGAATCCATTTTGGACGAACATGTGCAGCGGGTGATGAAGACGCCGGGCTGCCAGTCGCCAGGGGCAACTAACACCAGCTTAGGCGGGGGAGGGCGGCACACTCCGCCCAAATCGTCACGCTCCCCAGACGGAGGGATCGGGCCGCCTCACTACCCCTCACACAGAGGAGGGAGTCTGCCAACCGTGGGGGCTAAAGGTAAACCACTCAGGGTTCCAACACTTTATCCATTTTGTTCTGTAGGAAGTCTTGCTCTTCTGTCTGCTTTGATTATGTGTTTATTTCAGGTGTTTTTGTTTAAAATCAACATTTGTATCCAATTCATTGGATACTCCAGTGCATTGCAGCATGCTAGTGATACCCCACTTGCTACTGATAGCATGTAAGCTAACTGTAACATTTTGGCTAATTTTAGCTTGCACACTAATATTTCCATACCGAGTGGAGTAAGTCACTGCTAGTATACATGTTGGTGATAACCCACATACTGCCAAGTCGTGTTTACGTGCTTGTTCCTCTTTATGCTAGCAATAGCCCTCAGGCTAATATTAGCCTTACAGCTAAAATAAGCATCTTGGCTATTTTATTTGTGTATGATGCATTTAGCAGCTAGCTACATTTAGCACACTGAATGGTGCAAGTCCATACACTAGTGATACCCCAAATGCTACTGACAACATTTAAGCTAACCTTAACATTTTAGCTAATTTTAGTATATACACCGTTTGCATAGTGAATAGAGTAAGTCCATGTTAGCCAACATGTCACTGATGCAGCACCTGCTGTTGACTATATTTTAGTTCAGAATCAGAACGTTGGGTTCTGACTGACATGCACCTTGGCTGTCCCCTATTAAATTCAGAATTTTTCTGGTTTTAAATAGTTTAATTTCTTTTTCCCTAGTTCTCAAATCCATTTGAGGAAAAGCTTTGTGTTGTGGCTAAAAGCACATCATTGAACCTTTCCCTGATTTATTTTCAGGCATTTACCACCATAAGCAGGTTTACCACCACAGAGGAAGAGATGGACAAGAGGAGACGGGAGGTCGGCCTGTGCCCAACCTGCTGTGGAACGGAGACCAAGCCAACCAGTATGCGGGCCGGAGAAACTATGCAGACGGAGCTGGAGCCAGCACCCTCGAGGGCATGGGCTACGGGTAAGCATGCGCACCTGCCCGCTAGTAAAATACTCTTTTATTTTTTTATTCAGTTGACCTCCATGTGGTTTAACATTTTTGCAGTAGCAAAGGCAGCACAATGTCACGGCGGGGCTTTAAGAAGACAGAAACGTCAAGCAAAGGTGATGAGAGCGGGCGTGGCCTGGAAACCCAGGGCTATCCGGGTACTCAGGTGGAGGATCTAGAGCGGAACCAGAAGATTCTGCAATGGATGATGGACGGAGACAGGCAAAGGAAGAGTTCTCATGGGTGAGGAAAACCTTGCATTTAGTATAGATTATTTCATGTCAGTTTTAATGTTCTTTTGCTCTGTGGTAATACCTTGCATTCATTCTTCTGTGGTGCTTGAATTATTAGAAGGTTTGTACAGATGTTTGAAATTGAATTTAGAGTTTTGGAAAGTGCTTTTTTTTTCTGTCTAAAGTGCTTGATGTTCAATATATTGTTTGATTAAAAGCCTTGAACCCTGATATTTTTTAGACAACTAATAAAGACCTTTTTCCTCACTGTTTGAAGTTGAATCAGACCAAACTTCTTATTTTTTAGGTCCAATATTCTTTCTATTTACTAGACGTAAGAAAACTTAAACATTTTTAGAGATATTTTTGGGTCTTTGTAAATTTTGTCTAAACATTTAATTTGGGAAGGAAGGTAACTTACTACAAAAGTATTTGTTTGGATTGTTTCAATGTAATGAATATTATTTCTAATGGCTCAGTGACTTACTAATTTTGTAATTGGGGTTAGTCTTATAGATGTTAAGCATTATTGAAATTGGAGGATTTTCTGTTAAACTAGTGTTACTTTATTTTTTACATTAATTTGTAAAAAAATAATGTAAAATGCTGTAAATAATACAGTCACAAGACATTACTAATAATACTAAATGATGTCATAAGGTAGTGAATTAAGATGGTCTTTCTTTCTATTTTTAGTTTTTTTTTTTGTTTTTTTTAACTCAATTGTGGTGCTGGAAAAGATGAAAACCTTGAGATGTTCTTGAGGGATAAAACATACACACCCAGTTACCACCTCACTCAGCTCTCTTCACCTCCCTGCAAGATCTGAACCCGTTTCTCCATCCTCTCCCTCATGCTCAGCGGCAGCACCAGCAGCTCCAGGAGAACAGGAGCCAGCACCGAGTCGCCACGCCCGACCTCCGTGGAGCGACCTGGAGCCGTGCACCCATGGGTCTCCGCCCATCTGCGCAACAACTCCTCCTCGGTGTCCACGGCGATCCCTGGCTCGTCATCCACTCAGGTCCAGCCTTCGCACCCATTCATCCAGGATCCGGCCATGCCGCCCAACCCTGCCCCCAACCCACTCACGCAGCTGGAGGAGGCGAGGCGGAGGCTGGAGGAGGAGCGGAGGAAGGCTGCTCTACTGCAGGGGAAGCAGAAGTACGGCTCGTCTATTTGCTTTAACTTCAGGTTTTCCGTCACTTCTAGCGTTTGACAGGGATTGTCCCCCACTCTTTCTGTTAGACACAAGTCTGGGAAGCGGCAGGTTTGTGAGAACATGACCGTGGCGTACTACTTCTGTGGAGAGCCCATCCCATACCGGACATCAGTGAAGGGCCGCGTGGTGACTCTGGGCCAGTTTAAAGAGCTGCTTACCAAAAAGGGCCACTACAGGTGAGAACACACAGCGTACACACTCCACTTCAGAAGTATCCATACTTCTGAAGCTTTATTACTTTGTTCATTCATTACAGACATTTTTTTTCACCAGGCTAACGATGCTTAGCCTCATGGCCTGCCAGGCTTATAATACACTGAGGGAAACCCTGGGAATGGTAGTTTTCAACTTGTTCTTCAAATATCTGAAATGTGTGGGGTGTTTTTATTCAGCACTTTTTATGCTGATATTCCTAAATAAAGCCCAGTTTTGCACATTTCTCTCAGAAATGTACTTGTTTCTATATAATCCAACTATATGGAATTTTAATGTTTGCACAAACACAGACTTGAGGTGAACATGCAGGATTGTAAAGATTAAAAAACACAATTAATGTGAGGGACATGGCGTATTTTCCGTACTAAATTGCTCTGGAGAATAATGATTCGATCTGAGCTACCTCGTTATATTTTCCTGTTGTGCACAGTGGAGACGCCTACAGTAATTTCGGGTGATGGACTACTCAGAGGAAATGAGGCACTACAGACTAAAACTGAACTGTTTGACTTGCATTACAAAAAAAAGAAAAAAATTATTAAAAACTGACACTGGTCAAAGTTTTGTGCTGCCTTGTGTTGGTTTTTCCAATAAAATTGAACGATGTTTGTGATTGAAAACGTTTGAGCCTTACAATAAACTGACATTTTGATGCCATTTGTTGAGAACAACAGACTCCCCTCTGATCTTCAGGTTCTACTTCAAGAAGGTGAGTGACGAGTTCGACTGTGGAGTTGTGTTTGAGGAAGTCCGCGACGACGACGCCATTCTGCCCATCTTTGAGGAGAAGATTGTCGGGAAGGTGGAGAAGGTCGACTGAAATTCTGGGAACGGGAAACGGAACAGATGACTTTCGAAACGAGGAGACGCGACACCTGCGAGAAATCGGAACGTTGGCAAGTAGAAAGATGGACGAGTGATGGCTCAGAAGGGTAGGAAAAACGCAGCATAGAACGACTGATGGAAGATGGGAATTCATGGATAAACAAATCCCTGCCTGGATTAAAAAAAAAGAAAAAAAAATTGGGTCAGATAATGCTGGAATAGAGAAAAGAACAAAATAGTTTCCCTATATTCTGTTCTTTACAGATCAAGGAGAGGTATATATTAAAAAAATGTTGATGGAAGAGGGGTGAGGGAACTTCTGGAAGAAAAAAAAAAGAGGATGAAAGTTGTCTTCCACTTCTGCTCTAAAGGAGGAGCGCGTGTCCTCTGCAGACCATTACAATGCTGCTACATTACCACGGAAACGCTTCAGTCGGTGCTCAGGATGGCAGCTCGCCGTCTTCGTTCCTCGTCAGCTGGGGACCGGTGGGGGAGAGGACAGAAACAAAAAATCTGAACGTTTTCATCTAGCTTCTTTTTTTTTTTTTTTTTATTTTATTTTATTTTATCTTTTTTTGCCTTGGTAGCCTCAGAACAGAGACGTACTCACCGCCGGGCGGCCCAACGCGTTCCACACTGATCGCTCACATCCTACCGTTCAGACGACAGTTCTCCACCTAACTTGTTTACCAAAGCTACATTTTTTTTTTTTTTTTTTTTGATAGGACAAGTATTCTAGCTACTTGTTATCATTTGATTTGTATATGAACAAAGGCAGGTACTATTGCTTATTTACTGCATTTTTGTTTTGTCATATCTCACTTTATATAGTATTATTGTGTATGTTTTGAAAATCACGTTGAAGCAGCGATGGAGTTTCTCGTCACTAAATCATAAAAGTGCCCCTCGTTTCCGTCGTTTCAATAGAATTTGTCTGCTCTTAAATTTTTTTTTTCTTTTTTCTCCCTTAAACTAGCTTTTTTTTTTTTTCTTTCCCCCTTCTCCTTCACTATAATGTTTCTCAAAATTCTCACTTTTCTAAAACACCTCCGCATGTTTTCCACATCTGCTCCGGTTGATGGACTCGTGTGTCGCAGCAGAAGCTGAGGGAACATGCAGGGCGGGTACACATCGGTGTGTTTACAGGACTTTAGACTAAGCTAATATAGAAATTGCCTTTTTTTTTATGTTCTCTGCTTTGTTGGAATCCTCAGCAGTAGGGTGCCTGCCTCGTTGGTGCCATTAGGCTCTTCAAAAAAGAAAATAATCAAATTCTCAATCACAGCCGCACCTTTATCCGTCTTATATGTGATCTCTGCCAAAGAACATGTGTCCTACAAGCCGACATGAGTGTCTAAGAATCATTTTTACCGTACCAAGCTGAAGGGAATGTTGCTCCAGTAGATTTGCCAATCTAAAAAAAAAAAAATGCCCATCCTGACAATTCCTTTTAAATAGAGATGCACTGATCCATTTTGACCTTTTTTTTTTTTAAATTTTATTATCACCATTTCTTTGGGCTGCCAGTGGAACCAGTAAACTTTTATTCATTTGAAAGAATAATTTACTTAAATCAAGATCTTATGTCTTGCTGAAACTTTAATTTGATCAACTCTTTGCCAAAGTTGATTTTATTTCAGCCAATTCTGATTTCGCTTTAAAAAATTTAATTGTCAGCAGGCAATTTTTTTTTTCTTTCCTTCGAGCCATGAGTAGTCACTAATCAGTTCTGTTAGGAGTGGAGAAGATGTTACACGGTGTGTGTGTGTGGGAGCGTTACTCCGAGGGAGTATCTAACTTCTACTGGTCAAGATGTTTAAAGGCGACTCTAAGAACTGAAACTGGTTATTTTATAAAACAGGCAAACAAAAACAGCCAGTCAGATTTCTAAAAGGCCCCTGATGTGTCCAGCTAATTTTGAGAGGTTGGAAGCTCAAAAAGAAAACATTTCTGATATATTTAGCAACTGAAATGTCACTCTCATATACAGAATAAATGAAGCACAGACATTGCACCCATTTATGAGCCATGATACTTTCCAAACAGCCACCTTTTGTGCTTCCTTCATTTTAAAGACCTCATTAATAATAATTAACTGTGAGCCTTCCTCACTCTGTAGTAACTTCCTCCTTAAAGAGCACAGAATATAAATAAAATTATAATTTTACCAAGTATTTTTGGTCTAGTGTTTAGTACAAATATCTTTGTTCAACGTTGGTGAACCAGAACCGGTAGATTATTTAACTTATAATGTCTTGTAAGTGAAATAATCTGCTAGTGAAACCAGTAAACTTTTATTAATTTCATAGAATAATTTATTTAAAACAAGCTCCTATGTCTTGCAGAAAAGTTGTTAGTTTTATCTCTATTCAAGTGTAATAAAAAACTTGTGCTATAAACTAGACCAAAAATACTGCGCAAGATTTGGGTTTTTTTTTAGTGCAGCGAGTGTTTCTATTGGTAGCACTTTGAAATGGTGCGTTCTTTGAAATTAAAAATAGAAAGGTTGAATTTCAGCCGCAGTTGAGCTGAAATCTGGTTAATTTCTTTTTGTGTGTATTTCAGTGCATCTCTTGTTTGCAATTTACAGTTTCTATCATTTACAAGTCTGCCATTTTGTCTTTCAGAGAGTTAGATAACAGGATGTACAACTCTCCAATCTGTAAAAGCACACCTGAAGCCAAAGCAGCTGTTAGTTTACAGGACAGAATAAAAACGCAGGAGCGCTGTTAGCCAGATATTTATTCAGGATTAATTAAGCTGGGTTTGCACCTTTTTTCTTTTTTTGTTGTAGAGTAATTATTTTACTCATTTTTTGATCTCACTGGATCTATAGCTAAAATAGTCAGTGACGCTCATCTAAAAATGGATCAACTTGGAGAAATGGCAGAAAAATAAAATAAGTTCAACTTTAATCTGGGTCTGGAACAATTTTGAGCTTCTTGGATGCAAATTAAAAGGGAAAATGTTGGGTTTTTTTTAAACCAGACCTGCTGTTTACTGTTATTTTAATCTCAGTTAGCCTACTGTAGGTTTTGGTTCATGTTTATTTTACAGACACGATTGGCATAAAATCTCGTTGTTTCTGAGGAAATGGAACAAACACATTTTAAAGTCCCCTGTCCTTCCAGCAGTTTCCATCAGTGCCACAACATATTTTTGTACAGCTGGTTCACTGAAACACCAGGTATCTGAGCTGAATGTATATACATTTTTTTTCTTTCAGTTTTTGTCTTTAGCCTACTTCCTGTAAGGAATCCTCCCAAGTGATCATATCATGTCTGTCTCCAGTGTTGATTTCATGCTGTTGCGGACGTGTCACGCTTTTCCCCATGCTGGTAGATAATTGAATGTTCCCGGCTTGTCGAACATCGTCATACCCGGGTTGAAAATCTGAAAACTTGCCCTTAAAACCCCTTATGCCTTTAGATGAAAAATGAAAAATTTTAAATATGTATTTGTTTATAAGAAAAAAAAAATTAATCACTGAGCATGTTGTTTATAAGGAATGTTTTTGATTGAATTTAAATCTATTTTTATTGTTTTTGTGCAGACTGCTTTGGCCCTCTGACATCTTGTTTTAACTTTAGCGATGGACAGTCATGACATCTATTTTTTTTTTTTTTTTTTTTTATATGATTAAGAAAACGCCTTCATCTGCAGCGTTGGGGATTGTGAAGCTCAGTGCCTTTTATGTATTCTTAACCAGTCTATAATTTTAATATAAAATTTTGTCATAAGTCACTCCCAGTGCGTGTTTTCTTTTTCTTTTTCTTTTTCAAAAGCCACAGTTGTGCTCTTTCTCCCTTATGTTCAGATCAACCCTGTGCTGTAAATATGTACATTATCATTTCATACATGTTGTCAGACCTGCACCACATTGTCCATGGTGGTTCTTTTTTTTGTTTTGTTTTTGTTTGTTTCGTTTTGTTTTTTTTCCAATGCCAAGATGTCCCTGTGCTGGTTTCACTTGTACATTTCTTAAAAAGGTACTTCATAATAAAGATGTTGAATAAACCTTTTCTGTCTCTATGTCAAATTGATGGGACTAAAACTTTATAATTATGTTCAAACAGATTAGAGCTACTTCTATAAATAACTTTTTCATGTGGAAACTGCAGTAAAGAGTGGTATATTTATTTCTGCTGAAGGTGAATTCTTCAACTAAACAATCCTGTCATTAATATCAGCGCTACAGGTTTGGTACTCGATGTACAGCACATCAGATATATATGTGCTTTTGGTAAGTTTATTTTAATAATTGAAAAAGTTAATTTCATAGTAAAATAGAATAATTTTCAGGCATTTAGAATGTGTTCCAATATGGTTTGTCGGATTAAAAGTACCTTTTGAAAGTAACCTAGACACAATGTTCCAAATGATATAAATTGAATTTAAGTGTCAAAGTTTCAATTATTTGTGCTATTAAATTTATAGATGGTATTGTGTGTCAGGGCTCTTTAATCACTATCATTCATTTCAGAGAGCTGGTTGATTAGTTTGTCTGCTGAGCTCAATTAAAGGAAATCTACTGAAGAAGGATGTTCCACATTATTAAACAGGCCACAGGTTCCAAGCATTATGAGAAAGAGAAAGGATCTCTGCTGATGAAAATCAGATAGTGTAGTGCCGTATGACAAGGTATGAAAACATATTTAACAAAAACTGAAGCGTTATGGTACTGTGAAGAGATTTGTGGCTGATTCAGAACAAAGATAAGTTTGTACAGATAAAGGCAAAATGAGGAAGGTTTCTGTTAGACAAATTTATTAAGAGAGGAAAATTGGAAAATAGAATAGTTACACAAATTAATAACGAAATAAATAGTCACAATCTCAAAGAAAAAAATGTAACGAGCAAATTCCTCGAGGTGGCCACCTCACTACTGGGCTTGGTGAAACAGCTGCTTTTTAAAGTGTCCTTGAGCGCCGCCTGGAGGCGAGGTTTATTCATACATACTCACGCACGACGTAAGGTCAAAGTTGAATTATGACGTACACAAACATTAACTCGTTGGACTCTGCATTCTGGTTGCTATAGATGCGGTAGCGTATTTTCAGGCACACTTTTATGAAAAAAAGTTATTTTCTCGATAAACAGCAAGAAATAAGAAGCAGAGTCAAACGGAAGCGAACCGTACGTGTTCAAAGATTCGGTTCGGTTCGGTTTGCTAGCGTGGCGGCTAGTAGCATGCAGGGCTAGCTCAGCTATGGATGCGCTCAGCGTCGTTGTGGATGAAGTGGCTTTGGAGGGACTGGACGGAATAACCCTCCCATCTCTATGGATTCGACTGGAGGCCAGAGAGCCAAAGTTCCCCTTGAAGCTGGACGACTGCACCAAGGGTTTCATCTGGAGGTCTCTCGTTAACAACGCCGATCTGAGCTTCCACCAGCTGCCCGAGGAGAGAGAGGACATCGAGCTGTTTGACAGGTGCTCGTTTATCCAAAACTGAGCTTTTAACATGTTCTCTGTTTAACTCGTACAAAACCAAACAGAGTTCAATATCACCACTTACTGCCGTAAAAGTCAAAGGTCTTATTTAACTTTATACAGTAGAATTTGTCGTGGTCCAAGAAAGCGCAATGAAATTTAAAAAGTAAGAGTAGTAATTTGTAACAGATATCTTTAGTATTTAACGCATAACTTTAACTACAAGCAAACATGAAGCTTTTTTTTCCGATATGAGGTTTGCTCAACACCCACCGAAAAAGAAAACATATATGGAGTCTGTACTGTAATCAACTTTTTTCAGTTGAGTTAGTAGCTAACTACTACTAACTAACTGAACTTACAGTTGTGGTCAAAAGTATACATACACTTGTAAAAAACATAATGTCATGGTTGTCTTGAGTTTCCAATAAGTTCTACAACTCTTATCTTTCTGTGATAGAGTGATCGGAACACAGACTTGTTTGTCACAAAAAACATTCATAAAGTTCTGTTCTGTCATAAATTTATTATGGGTCTGCTGAAAATGTCACCAAATCTGCTGGGTCAAAAATATACATACAGCAACATTAGTATTTGGTTACATGTCCCTTGGCCATTTTCACGGCAACTAGGCGCTTTTGGTAGCCATCCACAAGCTCCTGGCAAGCTTCAGGTCGAATGTTTGACCAAGATAAAACCTTCTGGAGGAAAGTTCTGTGGTCAGACAAAACAAGAATTGAGCTGAGCAAAACACCCAGCAATATGTTTGGAGGAAAAAAGGTGAGGCCTTTAATCCCAGGAACACCATGCCTACTGTCAAGCATGGTGGTGGTGGTATTATGCTCTGGGGCTGTTTTGCTGCCAGTGGAACTGGTTCTTTGCAGAAAGTAAATGGGATAATGAAGAAGGAGGATTACCTCCAAATTCTGCAGGAACACTTAAAACCATCAGCCCGAAGGTTGGGTCTTGGGTGCAGTTGGGTGTTCCAACAGGACAATGACCCAAAACACACATCAAAAGTGGTAAAGGAATGGCTAAACCAGGCTAGAATTAAGGTTTTAGAATGGCCTTCCCAAAGTCCTGACTTAAACCCCATTGAGAACATGTGGACAGTGCTAAAGAAACAGGTTCATGCAAGAAAACCATCACATTTAGCTGAACTGCACCAATTCTGTCAAGAAGAGTGGTCAAACATTCGACCTGAAGCTTGCCAGGAGCTTGTGGATGGCTACCAAAAGCGCCTAGTTGCCGTGAAAATGGCCAAGGGACATGTAACCAAATACTAATGTTGCTGTATGTATATTTTTGACCCAGCAGATTTGGTGACATTTTCAGCAGACCCATAATAAATTTATGACAGAACCGAACTTTATGAATGTTTTTTGTGACAAACAAGTATGTGTTCCGATCACTCTATCACAGAAAGATAAGAGTTGTAGAACTTATTGGAAACTCAAGACAGCCATCACATTACGTTTTTTACAAGTGTATGTACACTTTTGACCACAACTGTACTTAAATTAGACGTGGGCAGAACTGTAAAAGGTAGAAAAATGCCATTCTTTTAAACCACTTTCTTTTTAGTCAGGGTCTACAGCTTGTTAGAGACTGGAATAACACTTATGTTAACTGCATATTCATATGTATAATTAGACTTGTGTTTATGAACACAAGTTCATTATTTGGTTTATGAATGTATAAAGTGCAAGATGATTAAAATTTTCAAGACAAAACCTTCAACGTGACGTTTTCTCACATTGTCTTGCTAAAACTGTATTAGTTCCATCTACCTGCAAATCAGTTTATGCAGTAAAATGCATCCCTAAAAAATGATGTCATCGCCATCACCTTCCACGACATGGAAACACATGGTGTTTTGTGCTTTTCTTTATATATCTTATTATTAAAGCTTTAAGCCTAACGTGAATCTTAAAGTGGTTTTCCCTTTGATATCTTGGCTCTTTTTTGTTTTAGGTTTAAGGACATCGACCCAGAGACGGGCTGTGAAACGCAGAAACAGAAATTCTCTCATGAGAGAAGAGACGTTTATCCTCTTCATGTCATTCCCGAGAATCAGGATGGAATACAAGGCTCGTGTGTCTTCTTTAAAGAGAGGAAGAATGTCACAAAACAAATCCGCTCCAAGTCCTTCGCTCCTCTGGTTAATCTCGAGGAGGCTCAGGAAAGGTCAGTGCGTTTTAATAGTAATTCATGATGATGATGATGAGGAACGTGACCTAAGGCAGAGAAAATTGTCAGGGAATGTGGCTGCTCAAATTGAGCCTGGCTCAGCTGGAGTTCTCTTTTTGTTAAAGCAGAGAGGTTCCTTTTCACTGTTACCACCTGCTTGCTCTGAGGGGGATCCTGCACAGTCAATGATTCAATAAACTTGCCTATGCTTCCTTACATCAATAACTGTTTACCCGTGAGCTTTCAACCTGTTTTGCACTCAAACTTTGGTCAAATTGGAACGTATTCACTTGGAATGTGTTTCTCTTATTTTACCCTCTAGATATGGACGAAAGCTCGTGGTCGTGGCTTCCCAGACTCTGCGCTTCCGAACTCTGATCGGAAGCGACAACGATCCCGAGTCAAAAATCAGCAACGACTCGTACTGCGTGCTTGAGAGAGTTGGCCGTGGCCGTTGGCAGGGAGAGCTACAGAGCGATCTGCATGGGAGTCTGTTCAAGTAGGAGACTCGCGAGACGTCCTTTGCTTCAGTCTGCTGTTACAGTAGCTGCGTTTCCATTGCAAATGTGCGCAAATCTTTGTTTTCTGCTAATGTTGAAAAAAGGTCTTTTCATAATTGCAGTGTTTTCATTAAGAAATAAAATGAATATGTTTGTTCACACAAGGAGTTATTGAACATTAAGGCAGCGACGGATGTAAACAGTTACATGATATATAGTTATAATTCAGCCATGACAAGCCTTTACACTTGGGATTCATAATTCAGCCAATCAGAGGAGACGTTGGCGTCTTATTCAGACGTTGGAACGACAAGCCCCTTATTCTTGGGAGCCAACATATGTGGCGTTTTGGAGAAATTGTAGTCAGTCATTTTACTAAAGAGCTATGGCTTCAACATGTTGGAATGACACACAGCTTTTTATGAACTGTGTGATGCTGTGAGAGCGCTGGTGCAGCCAGCTGCAGATTGTCTGAAAGAAAACAAAAATCACTTCCTGTCCTCTTCTTCAATGTTTTCATCATTAGCAACATCCGGCTAATAAAGAATAAAGTGTCTCCATTCCAGTTTTGCGAAATAGTTCCATTTCGAAAATGCTGACAAAACCCCACCTCATCCTAGAGGGGGAAAACCTTTAATCAAAAAAGGTTTTGCGAAATTGCCATGCTTGCCTTAAGCAAATTTATAGTTGATGGAAACGCAGCTAATTGTTATTTTAATGTTCACACTGACATAAGCTGTTGATTCTGAGCAGGATAGATGCTCGAAAAATGCACTACTTGAGGAAGTGTCTTGTCAAGCATGAACTGATCACCATGCAGTCTTACGTCAGACGGCTGAAGACGGGACAGCAGCAGCACTCCATTCTGCTCCTGCTTAAGCGCTTCCACATTAACAGGTCTGTTTGGTTCTGTTTTGTTTTTCAGCACATTTAGTCAACTCTTATAAATAAATATAAACCGTATGAATCTTAAGATGCCGATTTAAGAACCCCTGTCAATATAATTACATTTATATATTTGATATGGTCAATATTAGTATAGACCAGGAGTGGTCAATACTTTAAGCTTCTGGAAGCTTAAAACACAGGAGCAGCTGTGACTGTATAATTAAAGTATGTAATCTGGATTAATTAACCAACTAAACAAAGACAGAATAGCAGAAAAAGTTTTGTCAGTACTTATGTTGTTTTTATCCATTTCTACAATTATTTTCATGCTTTCCAAAGGCAAAAAAATATCAAAATAAATTTAGAAATTCCACTTAAAAAAAAGACAAAGTCTCAAAGAAAATAAATTTTTTTTGTAAATAACCTGTGTCATGATCCGGTCTCATTTCATCCTCTTGTTGTGGTTCGCCTCCTTCTTTCTGCTCTGTCAGGCGGAACAAATACGACATCCTGATGGAGCACGTGTCCAACTTTCTGCTGCAGCTGCCTGATCACTTCACCACTGTGGACAATCTCAAAGAGCACCTTGTAAGCGTCTGAGTGTGTGGCTGCTCACGTTTCTTCTTGTTTGCTGTGCCGTTATGTTTCCTCCGTTTTCTTCTTTCAGAATTTGAACGAGAAGACCTTGAAGCGTCTGTTCAAAAACCTCCGATATAGCAAGCTGGTGGAGTTTTGTCAGTACGCTTTAGAAGACTTGGATCCCAGTGCTGAACATTGCACCAATAAAAATGGTAAACGGGGTTTATTTCATACGTGAGCACCACCACAATGAGGGATTATTTTAGTGATTGTTTTAATCTGAGTGTTTGGTTTAGTGCCTGATGAGTGATCGTGCTTTTCTGCTTCTGCTCCAGGTAGTAAAGTCCTTATTCGCTGCATAAAACTCTTGAAGCCATACGGAAAAAAAACTCCTGCAGATTTTGACGACGACGATGAGGATGATGACGACTACACCGAAGGAGGAGGAAGAGTTCTCCCGTCTGAGGGACGAATCATGGAGAGGGATGTCATGTCGCAGGCCTACCACATCAGTAAATTGGATTAATTTAATAATGTGAAATCGCAAAGTAAACCGATCATTTGTAAGTCATTCATAAACTGTATGAAATATTACAGGAAACACAAAGGCGAAGAGTAAAAGCAGATCTTAAAATAGTGTTTTAAAAAGACGAGCTGCTTATTCCTCACTTCCTGTCATTAAATTTTCCTTAATTTGGCCTACATTTGACAAAACTGTTAACTTTTACAATATACTAGAATAATGAGAAAAGGATTGTTATTTTTTATTTATTTCGTAAAATTCAAAAACATATATACACTATTTCTTTTTTATTTAAACAATTTTGTAAAAAGCAAGATGGTCTGAGTTAGTTCAGTTCTGTTTGGAGAAATGGGCCAAAAATTCCAGAAACTCCTGGAAGGTGACCCGCAGCATTTGACCCAAATGATATAATTTAAAGTTTAATTCTTATAAATGCTAAAGTTATGAGTTCAACCTTCTGATTTTGAAGAACTTGATTGAAAATCTCTTCTCTTATTGTGGCATTTGGCAAGTAAAAATAATTGTCATAATCATAACTGACCTAAAACACACAATGTTTAATCTGATTTCTTTTTAGATAGTGAGAAAACTTTGGTTTAAAATAAATGTGAAGTTTGTAGCCGGGTTATCAGCCCTTCTCAACAATTACCCATCCGTACTTGGACACCTACTTATGTTCAGCTAAATAATTTTTTTTCCACCAGTACTGTCTGCTGGCACAAAGGGAGTCCCTCACAGAGACATTGGACTAAGAATGAACGTTGGTCGGCTGGAATCTCGCATGATCTGTCGAAAGATGGACAGAGATGGTGTTATTAAGGTAAATTTAGTTGTTTATTTCACCCTTAAGTCTGCGTTCATGTTAAGAGCAAAACTTGTTCTCTTTCGGTCAAACCTAACCTCCAGTTAACAGAAAGTCTGACAATCCTGTTGGGTTTTTCTGCAGCTTTTGCTTGAACCCACTAGGGGCTTTGGGAGCTGGTTTTGGGTCCCACTGGGTCAAAACGAGCGGCTTTTATGGCCATTGCTGTTTACAGTTGTCGCTTGTGCATCAGATTTGTACAGGCAACACGTAAAAATGAAGGTTCCAGTTCAGTTTGGGACTTTTGTCTGTTTAAAAAAATTGTTTAAAAATTGATTATTTGCACATTTTTAACATGTTAAGATCTCTGTAATTAATTTAGCAAAATGAACATGTTAAGACCCCAGGCCTACTTTTATAAAAGAAAAGTTACATCTGCTCCTGGGTCATTTTTTTTAAATATCAGATTCTTTTCCATCCTACAGAGTTTTATGGAGGACGAAGGTCGGCAGAGGACCACGAAATTTATCAGCCACAAGTCTGTATAAACAATTGACCGTTTTCCGTCTTTTGCATTCCTTCGTCTGCAGCTCGTCTCTTCAGTTGTACTCGTTTCTCTCCACAGATGCGCGAGCGCCAGCGATCAGCTCCAGCTGTTTGCTAAAGAGCGGGAAAGGAACAAGCTGCTGTCCTCTTCAGCGTCGCACAAGTCGGACACCAAGACATCGTCCGCCTCAAGCAAAAGCCGCAAAACTCCCAAAGCCCAGAAGGGTAAGAAAGCAGTCGGAAGTCGAAACAAAGACCAAGAGGAGGACCAGCAGGTTCGTGTTGATCACACTGAGGATGAAGAGCTGAACGGAAAGAGTGATGAAGCAGATGAAAAATCTGGAGCAAAGAGGAGAGAGGAGGAAGACTGTGTGACAAGAACACAGACGGGACCTGGTGCTCCCGTCACACAGTCTGCTCAAGCTAAGAGTGAGAATCTAGTTGATCATAACTTTTGACATCTCATATCAGCTTGGTGGTGTTTAAAATATTTAACTTTGTGTTTTTAACATTCCTGTCATTTCTCAGGTGAGAGCCCGTCCTGCAGCAGATCCAACAACGCTACAAGACCCGACTCCGTATCCATTCCTGCTCCAGGTAGTTTGACAGGAATAGACCTTAGTAACTAAACTTTGTCCAAGGTGCGGCTCTGCAGCCATCTCTGGCTCTGAAGGATTTTGTACATTTTTAAAAAATCTTTTACGGCAACATTTACAGATAAATTACATCTTCAAAAAATGTTAGGAACAAAAACCTAACCTATGTCAACCTACTCTTTCTGAAATGGAAACTGAACAGCTCAGATAAGAAATCAATGAACCTCAAAAACGTATAGAAATGCAAACCTCGTGTTTTGCTACCATTATAGCATGATGTTTTTGTAGCAAATTATACTACAAAACTAGTTTAATTCTGTTGGTTCTGTAGTAAAGTTTTGCATGAACAGACTAAAGAACCCACTTTTTTAATAGGTTAAGGTTACATAAAGCATACCAGCAATCAAATAATTTCTAAGGAGCCTCATGTTTAAGTGTTTTAGAGTTCGACTATGTTATATGGGGTTAATCTTAGACAAAGCTGAAAAAACATGAAGCTTTGCAATCACTGAGAAGTCACAGATTGATTTTATGGCGTGCATCACTCTTAGGTCAGACCAGAATAATGCTGAACTCTGACTTTTTGCTGATAAATGTTCACAAAAACAGGTTAGATGGTTTAAACTCATTCCATGTGTTTTTATGTTATATTAAACTTATTCTAGATTCTATCAATAACAATATAGGAAAACTGTTTTATATAACCATGAAATTTATGTTAAGAAAAATTGTTTAGATATATTTAAAATATACCTAAGCAACTTTTGTTTTTACATATTTTTACACAATTTGTTTTTTTTTAACTGCTTAGATCCATATGACTCAGAAGTGTGACGTATTGGATATTCAGAAGAAATCATTAGAGACCAAGATGTTAATGAAAATATAACTGGTTAGCTGGAATGGAAAAAGCTGCCATTGCATTTATGGAAGTTTCACCAACTTATTGTCCTTTTAAAATAACCTTTTAGACATTGTCAAGATAAACATATTCTAGGTTTTAAGAAGTAAAAAAAATACAGAGTTGCATTTGGTGTACCCAACTCATTGTTTGCAAGTTTCGAACCATTCGTCAAAAAAAAACAAAAATAATATTTGTGTCTTCAACTCAAACTGAAAATGGCTTCTCTTCTCTCTCATTTTTCTGAAATGTAATCTTTAAACCAAATGCAGTTTGCCTTAAAAGGGTTTTATCTACAGTTTTTTTGTTTGTTTTGGTTTGGGGTTTTTTTGCTAACATTTTTCTTCATGTGTGTTTTGGATTTCTTTTCTTGCATCAAAAGAACCTCCAGTGGAAGGAGAGGAACAACCCAACTCAACTCCTACCAGCTCTTTGTCTCAGAGCGAGGCTGTGCATCCATCTGACAACCCGGCGAATGCCGAGATCGTTGAGATCGATAGCGCCTTCCAGCCGCCGGTGATGACGCCTTATTGTCATCTGTTTGTTTTTTCCTCATGAAAAGGTTAAAGTTTACCACCTTTTCTGCCCCTCTTCTTCCTTCAGAGATCTCATGAGACGTACCGCCTGCTGAAGAGGAAGAACATGATTGTTGAAGCAATTCAGAGCTTTAAGATCATAGAGGGCTTCTTCCCGTCAGTTTCGTTTTGTTTGCTTTGTGAAGTGAATTGAACTCGTAAGAGGAAATCTCAACACGGTTAATTGGTTTCAGGCTGCAGAAAATCATCAATGATGCAGAAAAGAAGGATGGCGTCAGCTCAAAGTGTTGCAAGAAGACTGTTTTGCGGCTTGTCCACAATCTGTCCAGGGAAGGCCTGCTGAAGCTTTACACCACCACGGTCATACAGGACGGGGTCACTAAGAAGGTAGGCAGACTCCACTCCATGGGTGGGAAATGGCCTGCATTTGTATGGAGCCATACGTGAATTTATGCGAGGAGAACCACATGGTATCACCTATCATGAAGTAGTCACCAAAGTTATTACAGCTAATATTAATTAATGAATTAATTAATGTTAATGAAGTAGCAAAAACTGAAATTGCGAAAAACATTTTTGCTAATTGAAATAAATAAAATTGGTAATTAATGGTTGAAAACTATAGCTATCTGAAACTGTACTGTGTTTATCAAACTAACTAAAACATACTGAAATTATAGATAGAATATCCTTTGTTTTTGTGTTTATGAATCTTCTTAACAGCCTTCCAGGCTGAAACACAAGCAGTTTATGTCAACTGTCACCAAATTACATCACTCAATATTCCTGGCTGCGCTATTCTAGTCCACGAAATGGCGACAGCAAAGTTTGGGAGAAAACGTTAGAATCAGTTGTTCAGCAATAATTGATTGTTTTTGCTTTTGAGAATGGTTTCTTTTGTTGACTATTTATAACAATTAAAAGCTAAACTAAAACTAACTAACTTAACTAATATAACATATAGCACTCTTATAATGTTTTTTATGATTTCTTTTTCTTTTTTTCTTTCAGGTGGACATAATTGTTCATCCCTCCATTCAGCCGAGTGATGGGAGAGTCAGTCAGCTCATCGAACAGATCCGGTTCAGGATCTCCAGCTCCAATGCAGCTGGACGGTAAGCACCAGCAAGATGTGCCATTTCTGCTGAGGTTCAGTAAAAAGTTCTGCATCGTTGTAGGATAGGAAGGAGTTTTTCAGTTTTGCAATTTTTCTCATCTTCCCTCCAACGTTCTATGCCCCCCACAGCGACCACAACTTTGAAAAATACGCCATGTTAAGTTTCTGGTTGCTTTTTTTTTTTTAAACTTATGTTCATCTAGTCTTTTATTGTCTGTTCCTCAGTCTGCAGGTTGCTGAAGAAAAAGGAGAGCAGCTCAAATCAGAAAAGGCAACCACATCAAAAGCACAGAAGAGTGTCTCAAGAAACAAGATGTTAGGATGTGACGAAGACGCGAACTTTAAACCCACGCCAGGTTCTCTGTGATTACATTTAATGAAGTATACAGACATCACTGGGCTTTAAAGATCTTTTATTAATATACATTATTAATAATCACTCATAATGATGTGCATATTTGTACTTCACCCCTTTATATTTTATTAGTTTTCTAGTTAATAGTTTGAACATCTGTGTTAGGGTGCTAAACGTGTGCTGATAGGAGATTGTCACACTATGACATGAAGTAGAAACAAAACTGTTCCATAGTATTTTCAAAAGGAATTTAAGACAAAAATGTATAAAATCATTCATACTTTTATTTAAATCGGAAACCCAACTATAAACAATAACGTTGTTGTTTTTGGGACCATTTTCCAGTAATTTGTTGATAATGGAATAATAATGTAAGTTTTCTCTCTCAGAGGCCAACAGACTTTAATTTTGAAAAGAACAATTAATAGTGAAACTGGAAGATATTTGAAATATCTAAAATAAAATAACCAAAAGCAAAAAATAAAACGGAAATAAATAAAAAAACCCACACAAACGGAAATCATAAACAAAAGGGACTGTGATGTCTAAACAAAATTCTCTTTCAAAAAATGAAATCCATCAGAATGGAAACTATTAAGCTCATTTTAATTTACTTTGTGATTAATTTATTAATTGCTTATTGTTACAGACATATGCAAAAAACATGCATAAAAAGAATTGTAATAAAAAAATAAAAATTGTGGGGCCCCCAAAGAATTGCCACCCTGAGTTACTGCCCCTGAAAGCCGTTTCCAAAGTCTGGCCCAACTTATGCTAAATCTAGCATGTTGATTATTATTATAGTTCTAATTAAGAATTTTAGTTTTGATGCATTGACTCAAGCAAAAATATGGAATAAATATGCAAAATTTGGTTTTGAAGTGCTACAGTTTGTTTTGTAGTTTCAGAACAGCTGCAGAGTGATCCAAAGTATTTCTTTCCTCTTAGAAAAACAAATCTGCTGCTTATAGTGGAGAACATTCTTGAGCTCAATAATTACATTCCATCTGTTAATGAGGCTAATTATATTAGAAAATGTTTTTCTGGCACTTTTATTAAAAAAAATAAGAAAGAAAATTAATTAATACAATTTCCAGCATTCTAGGGAATATGGTGCCATAAGACAGCATTATAAATACATCCAATTTCAGGACTTTTTGCGACGTTATCTAATTTTCCAACTGTATTCCTTCTTTTTTGACTTTTACAGTTCCTGGATTGGGCAAAACGTTGGGCTTCCAGCCCAAGATGATTCGTCTGCGTGTCATTCACAGTTTCCTCTGGTACCTCATCTACGGCCACCCGCTGCGGGACAACCTCACCGCAGCTCTCTCTGCCAGTCAGAGTCCGGCGGAACTGTCCAGCTCCGATCCTGGCGCCGGGCTCCCAGAATCCCAAGCAAAGCAGGATGAAACCTCTAACCCGCCTCCAATAGACGAGGGATTAGGTGATGAAGAAGGGCTGCAGGGTGATCAGTCTAAACCGGATCAGTCTGACGCTGACATGAAAGGTAAGAGAGTGTCATTGGGGTAAAGTGATAAAAAAAACTACAGGCATTTCTGTGTAAAGTTACTTATCACTAACGGCCATTAAAGAAACATGTCTATTTCTTGCATCTTTCTGACAGTGTATGCTGATGAAGACTCATGGAGGAGATTTATCCCTCCTGTTCCTCTACACAAAGGCTTTACCAGCGGCTGGGCGATGGTTCGCAGTCTCCTCCTGTGCTTGCCTCTCTCTATTTTTGTCCAGATCGTCCAAATCAATTACAAGGTAAGAGCAAAGTTTTATGCAGATGTTAAAGGAACATTTGATGCTCCAGTAAATCCCCTGTGATGAGCTGAATTCTGTTTGGTTGAAATTAAATCAAAAACTGTTGATGGTCAAGATAATAATCACTGCAGATTTAGATTAGGAAATGAGACGAGCATCTTTCAAGAGATAAGAAAACATAAAAGGGCTGTTTCTGGTTATCAGTTTGTTTCTTCATTGTCAAATCATTTTTACGTTGTTCTCAGTCAGAATTAGAAATTTTCTTTGGCATTACATCAGTCACACCCGTCTTATAGTCTGACAATGCCTGATAAATAGGGGCAGATTTATTCAGTCTAATTCAATGCTTTGTGCTCTGAGCGACGGCAAGCTATATTATTTATTTTACATTATATTTAGAATTCCTAATTGCACTTTCTGAACCATTTGAAAGATTTGTTGCAGTTTATTTTTACATGTTTGAACAAAGTAGTCGACCTATTGTTTTAGTCGGCTTCAGTTTTTTATTTATTTATTTTACGTTGGCTTTTATAGTTCTAATAGCACTGACTGAACAAATGAAAGTTGTGTTGTTTTTGCATGTTTGACCTAGCTTGTGAGGCTAGTGGTGTATTTAAGTGAGCTTTACTGGTGCAAAGTTGTCAAATAAATCTGTAATTCAGTACATTTATTTCTGTGTATAAAAAGAAACAAATCTGCATATATCTTACTCAGATATCAGTATTGGAAGTAAAAAAAGTGGATCTGTACATCCATAGTACTTAATCTTACACTACATCATGCTGTCGGCATCAATAAAAAGTCTTTGTCTTGATTCCTAAAATTGATGGCTTTTCCTGCTTTGCAATTATTTCAGCTAATATGTTTGGGAGTCTTTCATAGAACATTGAAATTCAATTTCCGGTTGGTTCTTAAAATATTATAGAATGTTTAAAAAAAGCAAACAAAACAAAACTAACACAACAATGTGAATTCCACACATTTGATCCTAATACACATGCACTATTCAGCATCAAATGTGAAAGACTTCAAAGACAGGACATGATGTTTCACAAAATCCACTTCATTTCCTCTTGGTTAGACATGGAAAACATGTTTTTTAATTTATTTTATGTCGAAGTTGATGCGGACAAGACAGAAAGGCATTAATAAATAAAAAGTGCACACCTTGGACTTTACAAGCAACAATTTTCTGCAGGTGGATGAGCTAGAGGATTACCTCAGTGACTCTGTGAAGCAGCACTATCTCGTCAGAGCGCTGCCCGCCAGAATGAAAAGACAACTTCTTTACAAAAGGTGATTTTCATTTCTTTCTCTTTTTCTTTACCTTTGAATTTAATTTCCTGTCAGAAACCGTGGCCTTTGCCTGCCGAGCAGCAATTACTGCCTTTTTTTTTCTCTCTCCAGGAAATACATTTTCGTCTTTCATGAGAACCTGCAGAAGTTGGCCTACATGGGTTTGGTGCAGTTCGGTGTAGTTGAGAGATTCAAAGACAAAGACCAGGTACTGAGGGATCTGATAGATCTCCTGGAGGACATTTATGTACTGACCCATTCAATACATTAAAATAATATTCTTAACATTCTAACAGTGTTTTCCGTAATTTAAGGAACTTTATCATTAAGTGAAACACATTATACAGATTAATTACACACAGATCGAAGCTTCAGAGCCTCTATTTCTGCTAATTAGGATGGTTTTCTGCTTACAGCTAATGAAAACGTGACATTTAACATTAGAATGCTACATATCGGTCTGGTATTCAAAAATTTCTACATAAGAAAGATGGTGTCAAAGACAGAATTTGATGAATTCTGTTTTTTTGCTGTCATTCGTTTTACTGTCATCCAGGTGTTTCTTTATCTGAAGCGCAACTCCTCCATTGTCGACACAACCACTTCGGAGCCTCATTACTGGCTGGTGCAGCAGCCGCCTGATTCACCTTTCGAGAGACGCCAGTACACGTTCAACACCGCCGAGGACGTGGAGAGCTTCTGGTTTGACCTGATGTGTGTCTGCCTCAATACGCCACTGGGTACATGGATACACCAACACAAAATGCTCAGTCATTGCCTAAAACAATGTTAAGTAAAACAGCTGTTGTTATTTGAAGATCTGACTAATTTCTAGGTTTTTTTCTTATGAAGGGGTGATTCGTAGCAAGAGAAACAACCCGGACGATGATTCAGCGCCTCCTTTTGTGCACGATCACAACATGATTGCTGGAATGAGTTACCTGCTAAAGTAAGCAGAATATAAATTCTTTATGTATTAGGAAAAAAACTGTTTAGAAAAAAAATTACTAATTTTTCTAGAAGTCTTTCTGTACACACTTCTAAATCAAAAGTGTCTAATTAGGTATAAAGAAAAAAAACAACAACACATAATCTGATTTGCCGAAATACAGCATTATTTGAATTTGATGTGATATGAGTTACAACATTTCATTTCCATTTGGGATGAATAAAGTACTTTTGAATGTTGAAGTTTTGAATTTAATATGCATACAATTTCAGGACCTTTTGAAATGTTAGGCAGTTTCCAAGCTTTCGAGCTTTCGTCTCACAGAGCAGCGCAGGGGAAACTGTTACGGCTTACTATGATTATTAACTGAATCAGTAGTATTTTCTATTATGATTCCTGTGTGATGCATGAGCTCATCAAAAGGCTCCTGAAGCAGTTTATCTGGTCTTAGCATTACAATGAAGTCACTGAATTGTTTCTTTATTTCTCATGGCTCCCCAAGTGAAAGAAGATACGTGTGCTTTCTGTCTGATCTGTAACCAAGGAGATGATCAAACTATATGAATGGAAAGAAAACCTCCCTATAAAACTGTAAGCTGTGTTCTGCAAGAGGCTCTTTTTCCTGACTGCGATCAGTGAGCAGAGACTTCGAACGCTCTAGAGCCTTTGAATAAATACCGATTAAGAATATATTCTCATCCTGGTTCTTTGGGTCTTGAAACAGTTTTCCCTCACTCTTTGTTGAAGAAAAATTTCCTCAACAGCAGCCCTCCTCTCAGCTCCTTCAGACTAGCCAGGAGCAATTAGCAAACTTGGTGGAACTCAGAGCAGGAGTTCTTAAAGAGATAGAGGCCCAATTAATTATTATAAAGTCAAATTTGATATGTATGTATAACACGTTTATAACAACAGAACGTAATACTGCCCCTAAACCTTTTCAGTTAGGTTCTAAATTATGGCCCTCCACCTCTGTTGTTTATTATTACAGTATGGACAGTTCGTTGCTTGGTGAAGAACTTTGGATGTGCTTGAATTCAGTGTGCGTACATGTTTGGAAACGAGTCGTCTCTCAGCCCGTTTGTCCTTGTTTTTGTGGAGTTCTGGGAGCAGCTTAGTAAGGTCCAGGGTGGGAGGTGTTGTTTTCAGTGGTGTGTTTCTTGTTGCTGCAGCGAGGCTGCACAGGGCCTTCAGGAGACGCAGGCCGCCACCAACAATCATCACAGCTGTTCTATAAAATCTTCCTGTTGGCCTCAGTGCGGCTGCTCTCAATAACAGATCAAATGATGTAACGTTGCATAGAAACCTGCATCTGTTTGTAGTTAAGTTTTTTAGATTGTGAATTAAATCAGCTGTAATAATTAATACCTTTTATTTCTCCCATGTTTGCTCCCTCAGAGGGAGCTACGAAGTGTGTGACGACGGCTCCATACCGGGAGACGGCAGAGGAGCAGCCGGTCTGGACTCTGAACTCTTCAGTCATCTGAAACGCAACTGGCTGTGGACATGTCACCTTCTCGCCACTAAGCCGGTACCATAAACATCGGAATAGCAGTCCAAAATTGCAACAGCATGTTGCAATTTTATTAACTGATATTATTATCATTTCTAGAGGCCAAGTATTTCAGAGGGACCAGATTCCAAACTGAGGCTGAAGAGCCTGCTGAGTAGAAATTCCCTCAGGATGAATCTTCAAGCTGGTGAGTTTGTTGAAGGACTTTTCTCCGTCACTTGTATCAAAACCCGGTGAGTTCTTGTGAAGCTGCCGTAGTGTCATGTTGTTCTTGAATTTAACATGACGTTTGTAATTACAGGAAAAGGCCTCACACCTTGTTATTTGACCAACAAGCGGACTCTGATCGCAGAAAACATCGAGGTATGACTGCGTGTCAGTTTTTCTAATATCCACTTGCTGTAACTACAAAATCAAACTAATTTAAGTTATAGTTTTTATGTCCACTTGCTGATTAAAAATATGATCGATTTCTCTGTAAACAGATGGGGATAGAGTCGGTTTTAAGAAACAAGCTGGTGGTTGGAGGAAAGGGACAGACGAGGAAGAGGAAGAAAACAGAAGTAGTTAAGGCCCCACGCAAAAAGAAAAAAGGTATTTTGTTGTTTACCATGAAACATGGTTCAGAGGTGCTTGAAATATTTTAAGATTTGAAAGATGTAATTTTTTAACAGTAAAATTTCAAGGACGTTTTCTGGAGGGTTCGTAAAAATTCACAAGATCTGTTGAATGAAATCATCTAATATCCAGACCTTAAAAGTTTAAAATGCTTTTCTTTTTATTTAGTAATGTTATACAATTTTGTATTTGTTCGTTCAGTGAAACTCCACACCTGCTGAGTTCATTATAGGAGCTACTTCTCAGTGAAAAGCTGGTAAAAAAACTTTAAAGGGTTAACAGGGGGGTAGCCATGTTTTGGTGACTTCCTGTGGGTGGAGTTTGAGAAAGAACAGACGTTTTTAAAGAGACAGGGGTCCAATTTAAATTACAAAGTCAAATTCTTCTACATCATATTTGATATGTAATTTTTTTATAGCAACTGAAGGTAACAGTTACTTGATCACACTATAAAATGGCACCGTGTGCCTGGAAAAGTATAATATCGCCTCTTTACAAACAAAAACGTGGGCTTAATTAAAAGTATGCTTAGTAGCTGCTTGAAGGTTGTTGTTTGCTAAAGATACTTTTAATTTGACAAGCGAGACTCTGCATTACATATGTTCTCATTTAATCTATTATATTTCGTATTCAATGCACTGAACTTTGGTTACTAGGCAAGAAAATTTATTTCTTTTTTTATACCTTTAACTGTTTTAAATTTGAAATTGAGCATACTGAAGCCCTAAAAAGATGAACAAAAAATAAATACCTGAAATTCCACTATTGTGTGTGCATTTGTTGTACAGAACCTAAAAAACGCAGTCGAGCCCATGACGCGACTGACCACCAGGCTCTGAAGAGAATGACCAGACACCGAGTCTACTGGTCCGTTCAGGAGGACTCGGTCATGATGCTCTGCTCCGTGGCATCACACCTGCTCAACAGCAAGGTACAAATACACATCAGTCAGGCATCAGCCTTTTTTGATGCTTTTTTTTTTCTGTTTTCTTTTTCTATTATTAACCTCCTGGAGGCCGCTTTTCTTTCTTTCTTGTTTTGCAGTTAAAAAGACCGTTTGTGCCTTACTGCGTCGTAAGAGATCTTCTCCACGCAGAGTTTGACATATCAAAAGATAAAACGTCTGTCGCTGTTGGACGTCGCACAAGATACATCCTGAAAAATCCTCAAACACTTCTGAACTACAGGTGGGGCTAGAGAGTACATGTTAGACTGAACTTTTCCAATTAAATCCTTCAAGGCGTTTTAATCAGCTATTCGTCTCAGAATTTGTTTGGCTGAGGTGCATCAGGACAAAGCTTTGATGAGGCTGCTGGAGAAGAACAAACCTGCTGACCCCGATCAGGCAGACGTGCGTTAATCTGTTTCTGTTGTCTTCTCGTTTACTGTTGACGGTAGGGGAAGTGGATTCACATTTGCTCGTTGTGTTTCAGGACTGCGCCCAAGTCTTCTCGGAGTACGTGCGGCTGCTGAGACAGAAGTTCAGCACCGTCATGTGTGATCGCAACCTGGTCATACCAGACTCTCAAGAGCAGATCTTTACACGGTAAGAACAGATCACAGGGTGTCCAAAGTGTGGTTCAGGGGCCATTTGTAGCCCTTCAAAATGAGTTTTGTTCAGAATGGAGAAAATTTGCCCAACAAAATAGAAAACAATGGATGACCCACAACATTTCTAAATTGCCTTTTTCTTTTAATAAGGCAAAAAATATGCAAAAAACAAATTTAGTTAAATTAACTTTTAAGTAAATTTTTTGACCCCCAAGGCAAAACATTTGGCCACCACTAGAATAGATGATTTTTGTGTGTTTATCTTTAAAGCAGACCAAGGTTACCGTATGCATAATGTTTCGTCTGCAGATTTAAAGTTTCTGCGATAGACAGTGGAAAATATGTCCCATCTAAAGACATCATCAGCTGGTAAGGATTTTTATGGATTTCACAACTTTTGACTCTATGAGGTGTCTTTGATCTTTTTTATGTTTTCAAGATGTAAAGCACTTTGAACTACCGTGTTGCTAAATTGGGTTATACAATTAAACGTGATTGAATGTTTTTTCTGTTTTTTTGGGTTTGCCGCCTGTCGTAGTTTATTTGTGTTTATTCCTCACAGCAAAGAAGACATCCATGCTATCGTCTTACACAATCTGATCCAGAGCTCTCTGTCTATGACCAATGGTCAGATGAAGTCATTCAGATCATTTCAGGTGACAAAACATGCCATTTAGTTTGAATAAATGTAAAATGCAATAGGACATTATTTAAGCTCTTCCTGTTGCGAGGTGTTCTTTTATTGTGAATTTTATCTTCAGACTTGCATCTGCTGGTCTTCTGTCAAAATGTTACAACAAAAAAGGAAATTATGTAATATTGACCATTTGAGCTTTACATTGCATTATGTTCTAATGTTATTCCTTTGTCAAAAACATACCTGGAGTGTTGCTTTGATTAAATCCTTTAATCTCCCATGGCAACCACTCAGCTATGTAAGACATTTGTGGAAACTGAGTTACTTCTCAGTGCAGCCCTGGTATTAATGTTGTTAAGGGGTTAATAGAGACGACTTCCTGAAAGTGGAGTTTCAGAAAGAACTGGAGTTTTTAAAGAGACAGAGGCCCAATTTCAAGGTGTTAAATTATGAAGTAAAATTATTTTTAAGTCATATTTGATGCAGCATCTCATCAGTGCTGATGTTAATGTTTACTTCATTGTGCTGCAAAATGGCACTGTATGCCTGGAAAATACGTCATATTGCCCCTTTAAAATATTTTGATTGAGTCTCGTGACCAGATTCATTACATAAAATTATGAAATCTTAAATTTCTGCCAAATGAAGTTTTATTTTTTATGTTTTAGACTTTCCACACATACAGTAAGTATAACCAGGAGCTGCTCTGTCGAGTGTTCGTCCAGTGCAAGAAGAGACGAATGTTCAATCGCCGTCGCATCAGTAAAACGCTCGAGCCCAAGAAGAACCGGGGCCTGCCCATGCTCCCCATGTCCTTCCAGATGTCCCAGACCTACTACAGGTCAGCGTTCTTATTTCCTGTATAAGTGATTTACATTTTTTTTAAATTCAGGTTTAAACATGAAAACACAACTAAAAAAATTCATGTTTTGTGCTGTTAGACATACATAAAAAAATAATAGAACATCGCAGTTTGCAAAAACTGTGCCGGTACAAACCTCCTACTCTTAATAATTAGATTTGAGAACACAACGCTCTGTATTATTTCTGCCATCTCATAAGTCTCAGATAAAATTTAAATCCTTTTTGTAATGAATGATCCAAACAGCTGCTTCATTGGCAGGAGTCGTGCTCAGCGTTGATGCTGCTTTTCTGTTTTGTGTTGTAAGGTTTTGATAAACAGACCCAAGTTTGCCTAAAGTGCCGTTTATGTTTCAGTTAGGGATGCACTATATATTGACATTAACAATAACGCCCAATGTTTCTGGGGGGTTTTGTAGTTTTTTTGTTACATATCGGAATTGATCTGATAAGTAAAAATATTCTGATTCCCGATTTTAATATTTCTTTCCGAGTAGGCTGTGCATGTGACAAAATGTATGCTGATATATATATATATGTATATATATATGTATGTATATATGTATGTATGTATTTGTGTTTTTCGGTTATCGATATTGGCCCAAATTTTACCATCAGTTCATCGTTACCTTAAACATGCATTTTAGGGCGACCTGAAATTAATAAATAAATTATATCCAGTGATTGATGTAAATTAACAGCTCACACAAATAATTTGAGTGCATTTTATTGTCTGGCAGGCATTTTGTGTGGCGCTTTCCGTTTTCCCTGTGCACCGACTCCTTCTGCTTCCTGAGGAATTTAATAACCAGAGGGCCAGGGGTCGACAGGCCTGCCACCGCTTTCTATCACGAACCTGAAAACAGGTCACAAACCGGCGAGGAAGTGTGCGACAGGAAAACGTCAAAAAAGGCCAAGGATGGCTCTGAAACTGAACCACAGATACAAACAGCTGGAGCCAAATCCACAGACAAAGTAGACAACAACCAAAGTGTAACGCGGGGAGAGGAGAAATCCCAGGAATCAGAAGAGAAACTTGAGAACACAGAGGAGAAGAGCCAATCAGATGAACAGAAAGATCCATGTGGAGATGATAATGCTTCATCGAGCAGAGAGCAGACGGATGAGTCGCCGGATCCTCCTGACCTATCAGATATGCTGGAGTTCCCTCTGAGCTCTCCAGGGGGCGCCTGCTTGGTCTCCCTCACCCTGATGACTCTGGGACGGCTGAACGTCCACGTGTCCATCCCCAAGCAAATCGTAGTGGTGGACAGCAGCCTGGTGGACAATGAAGTGGTCAAGAGGTGAGTTCCTGTTTGAATGAAACCAGTGTCTGGTCAAAGAACTTTCTATTCTCCCTTCTTTTCAAAGTTTTGAAAGAAGTTAATTTGAGATAGACGAATGAAAAATAGGTCATCTTAAATAAACCCATTTTGTGCATTAATATCGCACAAAATGCAATATTAAAAAATACGACTTATTGATTTCCAGCATGGCTTCTTTGGAAGAAGATGATGACGACGACGAAGACAATGGGGATGAGTGTGATGGAAAAAAAAAGCTTCAAGTGAACGCTCACCAAGCGTCCCACACCAACTACTTGTTGATGAGGGGCTACTGCTCTCCAGGGATTGGTAAAACTTTTTGTTATTATTCTTTTTACTTTTCACTTTTATTTCCACTGTGTTCAATGAAAATTGTCATTCTATTGATGGCGTTCTGTTTATTTCTTTTTTTTTTGAAAAGCATGCTTTTTTTCTTATGCAACAGTTGAACATATAGTGGCTGTTTTGTTCTTTGAAAACACTGAGAAAAAAACTTCAACTTCAATAAATGCATTTTTTTTTTTTGTTTTAGTTAAGTTGCGCAACCTTAACATGAACGACAACATTGTGGTGGAGTCGTGCATCCTGAAGCTCAGTCTGCGAGACGCTCCAGCTCACCACATCTTCAGTGAACAGAGTAGGTGTCAGAGGATTCAAAACTTGCACAAGTAAGTTTTCGGAGCTGTAAAATAAAATGTTTGGTTGTTGTCGTTTCTAGCTGCTCCGCCCTTGGAGTTGACTAAATCCGGCCCCTCGCTGCTGCCCCCTATCCTCACCCGCATCGTCCTGTCGCCGTCCTACTCTCCGCCCACTGCAGCGGAGTGTGACGAGCGCCTGGTTCATGACAGACGGTACAGCGCTCAGGACATTGAGGCGTGCGCTCGGCTCAGGAGGAGTTTAGACGAAGCCGGTGAAAAGGGGTTGGATGAACGAGATCTCCACGTCTCTCATCTCCACCTGCAGGAGGCGCAGTCTGGACGCACGAGGAGCCTGCAGCAGTACCTTAAGGTAAAACTGCAGAGCTAAAGTTGTCTGCTAGCTGCTAACCTTTCACTTTTGCTTCACAAGTTAATGAAAGTTAATATAGAACTGAAGAAATGTTGGAACAGCTAAATTTCCTAAAAAGTTGTTGAGATACTAATATACCACCTATTTTTTAAGGTTACTGCATGGATTACGGTAATCTATTTTGGTGTATGCAGCAAATTATGTTGCCCATATTTGGCTTACAGGCTGCAGTGGCTGGAAATTTTTGTCACCAGCTGCGTTTCCATTAACCATAAAATTGCGCAAACTGAAAGTACAAAAGAAATAAATAAATAACAACACGGCAATTTTGAAAAACGTTTTTCACTAAAAGTTTTTGCACCACAATGAAGTAGGTTTTTTTTTTTGGCCATATCCAAATCAATGTATTTCGCAAAACTGCAATGGAAACACTTTTTTTTTTTTTTTTGCATCACACGAGTCATATGATCAGCAGCCGGATGTTACTACTGGTGGAGACAACAAACAAAAGGACAGGAAGTAGTAGAAGGGTAATTTTTTGTTTTTGATTTTTCAGACAATCTGCAGCTGAATTTTCACATTATCACACAGTTCATAAAAAGTTGTGTCATTCCAACCTATTGGTCTTTCATGAAATGGCCAACTACAATTTCCCCAAAACGCTGCATACGTAGCCACTCCCAAGTACAAAGAGCTTGTCCTTATACTTGGGACAATACTTCTCCAGCCTGTTGTTTGGGAAAAATGTCAACATGCTACGTGGACTGGCCCCCCCCCCCAAAAAAAAAAAAAGGTTAAAAAAAAGAAATGTAACAGATACACTGATTGTAACTTGTGAATGAGAGAATGGAAGATATGTGTGTGTGTGTGTGTGTGTGTGTGTGTGTGTGACTGTTTATTTATTTATTTATTTTTTGTCCTTACATAGTTGTCTGAAGCTACAGACACCGGTGTCTCCTCTAATTGGCTGAATTATGAATATAACTTATGTAACGGTTATATTACATAACTGTTGCTGCTGTGATTTTCAGTGACTTATTGCATGAACTAGCTTATTTACATGTGATTTCAATTGAATTTCTTATTTTATGGACAAACTGCAATAGCAAAAATATTTTTTTTACATTAACAGAATATTAACAAAGATTTGTGCACATTTGTATTGGAAATGCAGCTGGTGTGATTTTTGTGGATGGGAAGTCGTAAAAATCTTTGATCCTCTTGGGCAAAGTAGATGTTTCTGATAGACGCTTTTCTGCTTCAGGACCTGCAGGAAGAAGGCCAGGTGGTCGGAGTCGGGAGCCTGAGCGTCCGCTGGGTCCTCATGGAGCACGCCGAGCCATGGCTCCTGACCGTAAACTGCAAGCAAACGTCTCAGCCTCACGAGAACGCCAAGAGGCGTCCCCACCTGACGACTCAGTACAACTTCCCCTTCGCACGCAAGAGGTGCATTAAAGCGATGCAGCTGGAGGCCGAGGGACCGCCTGCGAAAAAACCTGCATTAGACAAAGAGAAGCAAACAGACAGAGAGACCTGGGCTGATGGAACTGGGAAACCCAGTGAAGATGATGGAACTGGGAAAGCCAGTGAAGACGAACAGGAGAAAGAGCAAACAGATGATGGAAACAGAGATAAAACACTGATTTTAGAAATGGGGAAAGAAGTGTCGACACAACCTGAACAGGAAGGAGAGGAGAAGATGGGAACTGAGCAAGAACAAGGCAGACCAAGGAGGATCAGAAAATGCAGGAGGTCAAGTGGCGAAAAAGTGGAACATGCTGTAGAATCACCATCAGTCGATACCGAGTGAGTTTCCCCTGCAGCGAGATTTAGCCACTCTTCCCAGATCCTGTTATTCACTTTGTTCTACCGCCGATCTCGTCTCACGCAGGGAGAATTTGAGCTTCATCAGCCGGCCGTGGCGCTTCATCGACGGAAAGGTGAACCGGCCGGTGTGCAAGGCAATCCTGGAGGCGGTTCTGTACCACATCATGTCTCAGCCGGGCCTCACTCAGCAGACGCTGCTGGAACATTACAAAGACGCCCTGCAGCCTGTGACGGTGCTGGACATCGTGCAGGTAATCGGAAATTCACTGACGACAGGCAGCAGGTTTTACTTTCTCTGCTGGAAATGATGTTAGTGGCAGTTTGGTTGTCCTGGTTCCTTTGTTCTGTGTTCACTGAGGAGAAGAAGCCTGCTGATGCTGTATTTCTGAGAAAATAGCTTTGTTTTTTTGGTCATTTACATTTTGATTTCTAGTTTTTGTACATCACAAATAAACTTAATAAAGTAAATGACAGTGAAATTAGATAATTACAAAATGTCAGGTCTGACATTTTGGACAAATTCAACCTTTTTGACTAATGACATTCGAAAGACTGAAAATATAGTTTTAAAAAAAATCAAGGAGTTCATAAAGCCTTTAATTTTACAGTTTAGATATAAACTGTTGTTGGTCTAAAAATAAGAGATTGACACACGAGCGCTAACTGTGCTGTTGTAACAATGGATGGTTTCCTGAAAGGTTTTTAGAATAGAATAATTCTTTATTAATCCCACTGGGTGGAAGAAGTTAGGAAGTAAATAAGTCGTACCGAAAGTGAAACACTGAGTCAATCAAAAACGAATCAAAATGCACTTTTATTATTATTTTATTAAGAAATGAAGCAAAGAATATGAGCAATGACTCCGCTGGCTAGTCCAGGGAAGTGAGGAAACGATGATATCTCTTTTGAAATCCACCAGTCCTCTTACAGAGACGGGAGCAAAAGGGAGGATCCCACCAGCTGCAGTTTACTTCACAACTCTGGTAGTTGTACTTGCAGATTGTGAGGGTTCAAACAAAGTTCAGTGCTGTATAGATAAAATTGATTAATTGATTGAATTAAAGCTACTTTTGTCATAACAGTTGGTCAGCAGGTATTGAAGCTCACGTTAATTAAGTGAGTATGCTCTGTATAATCATATCATGGCACAGCTCTGCTGTTTGTCTGGAATATTATGTGTGGACATTTCTGCGCTGGTCAAGACAACCCAATCAGAGATAGTGTGGTTCCAGGTTCTGCATCTGGAGCTGCAGAATAACAACTCCTTATTAGGAAGTATGACTCATAAAACTGAAGCTGTAAAAAGTAACACAAATCATTAGTTATGCAAGTTTACAGAAAACAGTTTGTTTGCAGCTTACATCTCTAAAATTGAGGGTAATCAGTATGTTTGATTTAAACAGATGCTTTCCATTTAATCTGATTTTGAGATAATTAAAGTAAAACTGGTATCTACCCAGACTGACTAATAGCTACACCTGAAGCAAATGTTGGCTTCACACACCACTGACTGAGAGGCTGGATGCACCTTGCACCGTTTTTTTGTTTTTGTTTTGTAAAACATACCATGTTCCAGTTTCCTTCTGCTTTATAAGTCTGCAGTTTGTATTAGTTTATCACATGAAGAAACAAGAAAATGCATCAAAGTCTGAAGTTGAACATGGCAAAAGAGGAGAAGAATGATCCTGTAATGAAAACTAAAGTTATTCAATTTGGCAAGAATCACACCACTGACAGCCTCTAATTCTTGACAGCTAAGTTCTGGTTCTTTGTTTTCCCACCAGGCACTAATAGAATTGGGCTGCGTAACGAAGAGAACTTTAGTTAAAGACCCTAAACCTTCACTGTTCAGCAGTTCTGCGCCAGCCAGCAGGGGGAGCAGTGTGGCGATAGAGGAACCGGACACAGTGTTTTATGAGCCCACCATCAGCTGCTGCCTGCGGCTCTGCAGGGTTCTGCCCAACGAGCGACACTGGAACAACAATCTACCATGAAGCTGCTGGGCCTCCTCGGCTCACACAGCCTAGGAGGACTGTCATGTTTTTTTTTGTTTTTTTTTAAAGTTTGCTCTTTTGTGTTGAGTAAAACACAAAAGAGCGAATTTTTGCGAATATTTTTTCTCTGTAAAGATATGGTTAAAAGCCAACATTTTGTTTAGTTGTATTAAAATTCTCTCTTAGTGCTTAATCTGTATGTTCAAAAGTCTAAATACAACATTTGTTTCTAAAGATATGTTCCTTGCTTTCTCTTTTGACTCCTCCTTCCTTTTTTGTCCATCCTTCTTTCAGTTTGCCCTTTTATTTCTACATCGTTCTTCCTTCTTTCCTAGTTCAGTATTCTACTTCCTTTCTTTGTGTCACCAGCTGCGTTTGCATGGCAATGGGCTCAAATATTCCTCTATATTCTGCCATTGTAAAAAAAAACCCCAAAAAACATCATTTCACAATTGCAATATTATCATTAAATAAAAAATAAGATTAAAATCACACAGGAATGAATTTGTCACCGGTTATTAAAAGTCAAGGCAGTGACAAATGTAAACGGTTGCATAAAACATAATTATAACTCAGGTATCAGAGGAAACCTCTGCGTCTTACTCAGGCGTTAGAGCAACACGTTCCTTACATTTAGGAGTGGATACATCTGCTGCCTTTTGGGGAAATTGCTGCTGTACAGAAAGAGCAACAGAAGCATTGTTGAGCTCATTCAAACACGTTGGAATCAGATAAGTTTTTATGAATTGTGCGATGATGGTTGGAGCCAGCTGCACACAAAACGAACCACCATCCTTCTACCACTTCCTGTCATATTCTTTTAATGTTTTTGCCAGTAGTAACGTCTGGTTGCTGATCGAAATTGGCGTGTTTCCATTAAGTCTATTTATTTTTATGATTTCAATTTCATGGTAGAAACGCAGCGTGTGTGTCCTACCTCCTTTTCTATTATCTTAGGTCAGTCTCCTCCATCCTCTGTTCTTGCTGCTCGGACAGGAACTGCACACTATTTTTACATTCAACTTTTCTCTTGTTGTCTCTGTGTTAATCTTGGAAGGGATGAAAACGTGCTTAAGAAAATGGTTTATGGCTTTAGGCACAGCACAAAGACATGAGCGTTTCCGGTAGCTGCGGGAGGTTGTCAGGAAACGGATAAAAATCCCCGGGAAGAAAATCAGTGAACGGCACCAGATTCTGCTTCAGCTTCAATCTACTTTTTATATTGTGTACAGATTGACTTAATATGGACCAATGTGGCTTTGGAATCCAATAGATTGGCTGTAGCTTGCATTTAAACTCTATACCTGGTCAAAAATGTTTTACACTCTTGAAGAGACTCTGCCCGTTACCCCACAGCTTGATGACAACTGTTATAAAAATAAATGATCCCTTGGAAAATGCATTTTGTATTCACTCAGGTCATCTCTGTCTACTGCCATTTTTTAGGGAACTGAAAATCTGTGGTGAATTTTTTTTTTTTTTAAGCCACAACCGGTCATAAGTTTTTTCAGGGCTCTACTGGATGTGGACCATCCACATCTATGTTTCAAATAGATTTTGCAGAATTTGCTTCACTTTTGCAGATGGTTGACGTGTTTAGAACAGAGGCAGGATGTGCGCTGAGGAAACGGGCCGAGTTGCCAACATTGTTTCACTCAGTCCAACAAGCATCAAAAAAAAAAAAAAAGGGAGAAGGAAACAGGAGTATTTAGCTTGTGTCCTGCAGAGAAATTTTTCTTTTCCAGATGAAGTTCGCTGGCTGTTTGGGAATAATGGTTTCCAGTTCGATTCTGATACTGGTTTGCTCCTTGACTTTCTTCTCCTGTGTGAGCAGCTGTGGTAAGTGAAGTTTTCTAACTGTTCTTAGTTCTCCTTGGTCTGTTTTTTGTAAGAGAGGGAATATGTATATACACACTGATTTGTTATCGCTTAAAATGAGATTACATAAGATCAACAATTTTAACTTTTTGTTCTCATCTCCATTAGAAATGATCAGCTTTTTAATGGAAAAATTATTCTTGCTTTTTTAGAACTTAATTTCTGGATTCCTCACCGTTTTTGTTAATCTGTCAAAAAATAAAACAAATGCTGTTTTTTTGTCTCGTTTTATAAATTTAGTTAGAACTGATCAACAAATAGACTTAGACTCACTTTATTGTCATTGCTCAAAGAAACATAAGTAAAACTGGCAATAAAATATCATCGCTTGGAAACACGAGTGTGCCTTTAATTACATAATAAACGATTACTAATGTGTTGCTAAATGTACATAACTTAATATTTTATCTGTCTAGCAATCACAGAGCCACAATTTAAAATAAAAAGATAAGATGATGTAAAAAGGTTGTAGTTACTGAGATGCTTTACTGGTGGAACTGCTGGTTGATTTTGAGTCGGATATTTGTCATACTAAAAGCAACATAAAGTTATATATTCAGCACCTTTAAACATAAAAACCACAAGGTTCTTCAGAACAGATTATAGAACAAACAAAATGCATGCATGAAAGACAAACATGTGAAACAGTCCAGTGGGAACAAAATAATAAAATCTAAAGAAATTACTTCAGCTATTTTTGTGTGTGTGTGTGTGTGTGTTTTAAAGATCTACTGAATCCATTTTTTACTTTTAAGTCTTGCGACATAAAACAGTCTGTGAGAGTCCTAGTGGTGACATGCAGATGCAAAACATCTGGGATGCATAATCTACATGTACTGTGTTTCTCCCAGATTACAGCTGTTCAGATAAACCTGTGATAACTCCATCCAGACTGGTGGTGAAGTTCGGTGATCCAGCCTCTGCTACATGTGTAGCCTGTCAGCAGGCCTGTCTTCACTCAGATGAAAATGTTATTAATATGGAAGCTTCTCTTGGAACTTTGGACAAAAATGGAAGCACAGTGACCTGGACAGTGAACCACATGACTGAGTGGGATTTAACTCCAAAATGCTACTATAGTAATGAGATTGATCAGTGTTGCACTGACCTGAACATTATTGTCTACAGTAAGTTAATTAATGTTGCCAAAACATTTATAGTTTTTCACCATAATATATATTTTTGTGTTTAAATGTTTTAAACATCAATGTTTTAGTGCTTGATGTTACTAACTGGTATTGCTCTTATTGTTTTTATTTTTTATTATTCTCTCCTTTCCAGAACCTCCAGAAAGTGTGTCCTTCAGCTTAAACCCCTCTGGACCTCTGACTGAGGGTTCAGAGGTCACCCTGCAATGTAATGTTCTGAATGTCGCTCCGGCTGAAAACCTCATGGTGACCTTTTACAAAGGTCAGGTGTCTCTAGGTGAAATGAAAAGCAACAAAATTATGAAGGAACCAGTTAATGAGGTATTTTCTTTGAGCTACTACACCAGAAAAGAAGACAATGGAGTCCAGTTCTGGTGTGAAGCCAAGCTGGAACTGGGAGCTGAAGGACCACAGCCCCCTCTAGTGGAGAAATCAAAGGAGGCCACTGTCACAGTTCACTGGTTCAGTACACGAGGTAAGAAATGAATCACCTCAACTCAGCTTTTGTGACATTTTAAGACAGAAGGTATTAACTAGTCACTTCACTGTTTGATTCTACAATAAAGCCTCTGTTTGGGAGAGAAATGGGAAGCATTGAGTGATTTCATAATAAAAGACAACTAGACGTTTAGAAGTTTTCTTTATTAAAAATCTTTATCTAAATTTAAAAAATGCATTTAATAAACTCTGCAGATATATTAAATATGTTTTTGAGTTTTAATGATGCAATAAGTATTTACATCAGCCAGAAAATGACAGAGTAAAGCAAAGGTTTTTTAAATGTTTCCAAGTTGTATGTAAAGTAAACATCAACCAAATAAAAATGATTATTGACAACATGACTGAATATTAACTTAAAAATGCATGAGCTGCATTGTTTGGGAGATTCTGTTCGGACTCAGATATCTGAGATAAATATGAAAATATCTAAAATCAAATGCAACAATACAATACAGCCAGATTTTACAACATGAATTCCAGACAAAATCCAAGATTAAGATTAAGATGGAGATTTGATATCCGTCATTCTCACTGTTTCTCTATTATTCAATGTTTTGTACGTTTTACTGCGTTTCACTGCCGCCGCACACTTTCACCAATTTCAGCAATTCCTACGGCAAAATAGTTGAGCTTTTTCTGCAGACTTCTACTGCATCATTTTGTAATTTCAAACTGCTTATATTTCAAGAGTTGAAATTTCTCAAAGCAGTGTAGCCAATACAGATGTTTTATTAATATTTAGATCCTCACTGAGAAATGCAAATAATAGTTTAATATAACTTTTCTATGATAGTAATGATGAACAGCGAATTAACTCTATATTTTTGTTTCCCAGCGGATTTGGAGAAGACCGCTCAGCCGACCGGCGACGCTCCCAGGTGGAACCTCTGCAGGTCCAATCTCTGCTTGATGCTTTTAGTCTCTGCTTTTGTTTGAGTCGGAGTTCAATAAGACGCACTGATAAACTGAAGTCAGTAAAATCAGCAGTTCTGACTTTCAGGGTGTGACGTGTCTGGAGAAATTTCCATGTATAGTTACATTTCATTTGGCTCAGCTCTTTTTTAAGATTTCTCCTAATTGTGTTGATATGTTCTGCATTCCTACCCTGTTGCATGGTTTCTATTATTTAAACCATTGATGTGTAAAACAGCCCTTTTCTACCACTTCTAATACATTTTTGAGTGATAATCATGTTCTTATACCTAGTTTTTATAACATCACCTAGAGGAGTCTCTCTCTCTCTGTCTGACAAAATGTTCTAATTTTCTGAGTCTGAATTTTGAGTTTTCATGATCTGTGAGACATAATCATCAAAATAACAAGAAACAAAGTATTGAAATGTATGTGTAATGATTCTAAATGAAATATTTTAGCTCCACTTTTTGAGATGACTAACAAGAAATATTGCACTTTTATACGAGTTTCCTATGTTTTTAGACGCACTAATAGATCAGGAGGTTTCAGTTCTATTGAAAACAACAATAAAAAACCCCAACAAAACACTAAGATTTAAACTAAAACTCTAAATATCTCCTGATGCTTTCTACTTACATCATTCCTTGACACTTGTACTAAACCACAAGACACTACTAATATTTCTTTCTGTTGATGCAAAGGGCTGCACATTCCTTCTGTTTGTCTTGTTTTTCCCTTCATGTCTGTTTGTGTGGCAGGCAGTGATCAGGCAGAAACGGTTTGGTTTCATATCGAAAATGACAGCTTCCTGATAAACATCCCCGGGAAGTGGATGTGGACATCTGTCTCTGGGGGTCTGCTGGTATCTATTACTGCAATCGCTTTTACTTACAGACTGAGAGGCCGTGAAGCAAAAAACAGGAAATGTGCTTTTTTGTTTTTTTTCATGGATAACAGCAATTTTAAAATAATGTTAACAAATGAACAACTTTGCATTAGGAGATGATCTCAACGAGCAACACTTTCACTTTCACATCATGGTAAGAGGTCAGAGGCCGGATGTGTGCTGAGGAAACACGCTGAGCTGCTGACATTGTCTCACCCAAGATGATCGAAGTTTAAAAACCGAGTGAAAACATCAACGTTTAGTTCCTGACTCTTAGGGAAGATTTCCTTTCCAGACCTGAATATTTGTTTTTCACAAACTGCCCGGAGAGAGAAAAAGGAAAAAAAAATGCTTTCCAGTTTTGTTCTGCTGGCGGCTTCCTTCACCACTTTCCTCTGCTGCGTGAGGAGCTGTAGTAAGTAAAGAGTTTTCATCTTTTGTGTTTTTCTGATGTAAAGCAGTTTGAGCTGCCCTGTTGTCCAAAAATAAACTCTCAAGTCTGTCAAGTTGCAGCAATCTTTCCGTCTGAGAGCAAAAACGGTGAAGCAGGAGTCGTAATGCTGAAGAGCTAATGGCAGCAATAGCTCCTCCACTCATGTCCTCCATGATGCTGCCACTGCTGGATTTCACAGCTAGAACGGAGCTTTTAGTTTTTTTTTTTTTTCCAAAAGTAATTCTCTGCCCAAATTTTCAGATTTAGCTTCATCAGTCCATGTTAGATTACGACTTGCTGTGGATAGCAACAGTTTCAGCTGACGTCTTTACAAAGTGTTTTACCTTTGTTTTGGGGTTGACATGTTGTCACACCAGAACATGTGACATGTATGACACAGAACCTGAGGATGAGTTTGGTGTTGACTTCCATGCTGTTTTTATAAATTTATGCAATTGAATCTGGAAACTGTCACAACTTTTTTCATGACATCTTGACTCATTTATTTTTCTCTTTAATGTCATTCTGGGGGTTGGGGGGGGTGCATCTCAAAGGGTTGTCCTAAAATACACCCACATGTTCCTTCATGTTACTCAAATGTTATAACTGAACCTGTCAGAGCCATGACATCATCAACTGGGCCGTCTCCACATGATCCCAATGGACTGACTTAAAAGTCACAGTGAATAATAAACCACACTAAATCCACTTTTGTGTCAAAATTATTTGTTTTCTTGGTTTAAAACCTAAGAAAATGTTTTCCCCTTGTTTATTTTGTGATGATTTCTTTACTGAATCCTCAGTGTGGCTCCATGTGTTGGGCTGCGGTGAGTTTTTTTTTTTATTATTTATTTACTTTTAGGACAAACTGAATGGTGTAATTTCATTTTACAGGTTGCTAACTGATTAGCACAGACTAAAGTGGTGTAACTTCAGCCTGTAATGTGGAACAGTTTTGAAAAAAATAAAATAAAAAACTACTTTTCTTATCCCCAAAGGGAAATTTCCTGACTCAAAGCAGCTGAACGTGAAAACAAAATCAACAGTTAAAGTCCTCAGTTGTGATATAGCACCCTAACCCTAACACTACCCTAACACAGAGAAGAGTTATAAAGAGTTTAAAGAGATAAAAACAAGGTACATAAGTCCTGTTACTGAAATAGTAAATTAATTAACCTCCTCAAGAATGTAACTGTTTGCAAGAGCACATTGAGTCAGGATGGCTAAACTAGGAAATAAATACTGCTAATAAATACCTTTTCAACAATGCTGAATGGTAAATGCCAGTGTAAAGATGAGCGAGGAGATTCAGACTGGAAAACTCGGCGGTAAATTTGGCCTTAAAAAAAAACACCGCGGTTCGAGCGCGCACCCTGATTATAGGTTCCAAAACTCGATGCGGTGATACCGTGTTCGAATTCCGTCCTCGGGTTTTTTTTTTTACATTTTTTTATTTATACCGCGTGTCTTTCCGCCCTTCTTCCTGTCAGATTAACGTCAAATAGAGTCGACCCGAGGCAAAAAGAAAGACAGAAACCGGCGGATTAAACCAAGGTAGCATGTAGCTAATTTACTACAAATGTGAATTATCCTTCCACCGAAGCACAGTTAGCATTATTATTGCGTTTGAAACAAAAGGACTTAAAAAGGACTTAAAAAAAAAAAAGAAAAAAAAGATTGCCTTAGTATGAAAATCTGGAAAATGGAGAGGTGTGGTTTGAGACAATAAAACATTGTCAAAAAATGTTTTTTTTAAAACATACATTTTGACATTCCAAGCTAACAAAGTTAAGCATATTGATTCATCATGATTAATCACAGCGCTATAGTAATTCATCTGATAAACCTTTCACAATCAGTTGATAGCAATACCTATGAGACAGATGTTGAGATACTTCTTATAAGACGTGTCTCATGTATCTCATTTTAGAAGCTGAAAACTGTACAGAATTAATTCACAGTAATGACAAGTTACAGTTTGTGAAATTGAAACCGTTTTTTGGATTTGTAACAACTACAAAAACACCTAAATCGAGCCATCAAGGTACACAAAACATTATTTATTTCAAAATAGAACATTAACTGTAAAATATGTTTCTGACTCGACATTATTTGTTTTTTCATGTCTGTCCTTTAAGCAGTTTGTAAATCAACTTGCTTAGATGTTTGTAGTATATATTAGCTTATCATTATCATCTTTCTCTTTGGCATCAGGTAAATGGCTTTGCAATTTAATTAGATCTGTGATTATGTATTTTGATTCGTCTAAACAAATACTTGGAGTTTATAAGAATAGATATTTTCAGCCAATAATGAAAAGCATGCTCTAACCTGCAAAGTATCTCACTGAGGCTTGGAACAAAAACTGAGATGTACTGTAAATGATCATATCTGTCATTGTTTCATGTTTGTTTTTATGGCTGATTTGATATTCAATGTTTCTCCCAGATTACAGCTGTTCAGATAAACCTGTGATAACTCCATCCAGACTGGTGGTGAAGTTCGGTGATCCAGCCTCTGCTACATGTGTAGCCTGTCAGCAGGCCTGTCTTCCCTCAGATGAAAATGTTATTAATATGGAAGCTTCTCTTGGAACTCCGGATATAAATGGAAGCACAGTGACCTGGACAGTGAACCACATGACTGAGTGGGATTTAACTCCAAAATGCTACTATAGTAATGAGATTCATCAGTGTTGCACCATCCTGAATATTATTGTCTACAGTAAGTTAATTAATGTTGCCAAAACATTTATAGTTTTTCACCATAATATATATTTTTGTGTTTAAATGTTTTAAACATGAATGTTTTAGTGCTTGATGTTACTAACTGGTATTGCTCTTATTGTTTTTATTTTTTTATTATTCTCTCCTTTCCAGAACCTCCAGAAAGTGTGTCCTTCAGCTTAAACCCCTCTGGACCTCTGACTGAGGGTTCAGAGGTCACCCTGCAATGTGATGTTCTGAATGTCGTTCCGGCTGAAAACCTCATGGTGACCTTTTACAAAGGTCAGACGTCTCTAGGTGAAGTGAAAAGCAACAAAATTATGAAGGAACCAGTTAATGAGGTATTTTCTTTGAGCGTCAACACCAGCAAAGAAGACAATGGAGTCCAGTTCTGGTGTGAAGCCACGCTGGAACTGGGAGCTGAAGGACCACAGCCCCCTCTAGTGGTGGGATCAGACAATCTCACTGCTACAGTTTATTGTAAGTTCAGAGACACACATGTACAACATATATTAAAACGTTACTGGAAAGCACATTTATTCAGTAAATTAAATAACTGACACACATTAGATAATATTTTACACAGACTGATGATTCCAGACTTTATTAGTGCTATTTATAACGTTCCATTTACATTTGATGAAAATAATTTAGTATTATAATATTGTATCAGACTTGTAAAATATATTTAATTCAGAAATGTGAACATAATGAAAGGTATGTTTACTACTTGCTTAAAGGTAGTTATTATTATCAAGTATTTTTAATCTAACATATTAGCCTCATCATCAAAACATATTCTGATTTGTTGACTGTGACTGAATATTCTTTTGTCTTCTCACTACTTTCAAATAACCATGAAGAATCGTCTTTTTCAGTCTTTACATACATGATTGTTTTTCAAAGGTTTTGTTAAAGAAACTTTAACAGAAGGTTTTTGAAACTAGTTTTTATATGTAAACCAATGAAAGTGAATTATTACGTGTTTCTTTTCAGTTTTCATTTGACTGTAACTGAATTTCGACATCCATGATCTCTATTTGTTCAGAAACAAAATCTCCATCAGTACTTTTGATTGTGACACAAGATGAAATGGGACAGGTTCCTATAAACTCTTTAACCAGGTTTTTACTGAGATCAGCATCAGTTCTGATATTCTTGGGCTGTTGATTCTGAACACATTTGTTTTATTTTCTAATGTTCCACTTAAGTTCGAACTAGTTAATAGAGTTCTGTGTAACTTTTTGAATGTTTATTCCATAGAATTGGACACTTCATGCCTCTGTTGTTGGGTATTCCTGCACCAAAAGTAGCTTTTCTGTTCATGACTATTTTGCTAAGTGTATCCTTCTGTCTGTCTGTTTGAGAAAAGGTCTACCAGCTGCTCTGTCTGTTCCTAGTGAACAGCAGAGCAAGTAAAAATGGTCAAAGTTGAATATTCAAATCATAAACATGTAATTGTTAGTGTTTCTAAATGGTCATTTCAAACAATATTTTTTGTTGCCTTTGTTGTGTTCAGAAAGAAATTTCAGCGACTGTTTATATGTGAGCAGATATTCTGTGAGCGGAGATTATAAGAAAGCAGACGATTTGGTTAAAGATGTCGCTTGAAATGTGTAACATAAAGTGGAAGCATTTATCAAACACTAAATCTTGGTGTTTTTTCCACGTATTTGGATTTTTGTTTATGTGTTTGAATGATTCCATTTTGTTTCCATCTTTCTTGTAAAAACACAGATGGACCTGAGCTGAAGGTTCCGGCTCATCCAGCTCCAGTCAACATCATCAGAGGAGAAACTCTCCATTTGACCTGCTTGGCTGAAGGGAACCCCAAACCTCTGTATAACTGGACGCTGCCGTCCAACAAAGGCCCCAGCAGTGTGAACGATGTGAGAATCGACTCAGTTGATTTCCAGGATGGAGGGCAATATGTCTGCACTGTCAGCAACAACGTGAACTCTGTCAGTGTTACATTTGACGTAACAGTCCAAGGTGAGCTTCCTCAGGGTTAGTTTCTAAAGTGTTTAACATTTCAGAGAAATGAGCCACAGTATTATTATTTAGCTTGAACTCACATCACTCCAAGAAGGAAGTTCAACTGTTTGGGTATTTTGAATCATCCCTGTTCTTTTTTTCTCTACTCTTCGGAAGAAAACTTCATTCCGTACCGTAGTAGCTGCTGTGGTTCTGATATTGATCAAGAGTCATCTACAGTTTTTATTACAAACGAAACAAGATGGGAGAATACCGACCAAAAGACACTCTCTGTTTGGACGCAGTGCAACACAACAATCTTTGTTAGTCGATGGTTTCGGTGTTGTGAGAAAGTTACAGGAACTCTTTGTATCTGAGATCAGGAGGTTACATGTTCTACTCTCAGGCTGCTGTGGATTACAATTATTTCCTCTTGACTATTTGTACTTTGATGGTATTTTTGAATCACCTTTGTTCCTTTTTTCTCTTCTTTTCTACAGGAAACACCAACGCGCACATTGGCACAGTAGCTGCTGTGGTTCTGCTGCTTGGGATTGTCGTTGCCGCTGTAGTCTACATCCGTCACAAAACATCATAGAAAATGGGAGAGATTCAACAACAGGACACTCACCGTTCGGACACATTGTGTCACGGAGGGAAAACCTGAGGCTGGAGGAAGCGTCAGTCCAGTGACACTGAGTCAGCCTGCTGTTTGTGCAAGTTCTCCCATTTCAATGAAAGACATAAATTCTGCTTCCTGTAGGGAACTGTTCACTTGCTCTTTCTTGGACGGTTGGGTTGCAGCTTTCTGTTGTGTTTGGTTCAAACTTAATTTCCCGTTTAGCTCATTTCCTTGTTGCTAATGTTTGCCATGTTAGCTAAGAACATTGCAATGAATATCTTAGAAGTTCTCTGTGCAATTTAATTTAGACTGTATATTGGTATTATGTGTTAGTGATGGGAAACGTCTTACTTTCCGACTTAGATGTAGGATTTAAAATGACTTCCTATTCATCTCTGCCACCTTAAAACTTCTGTCTTAAAAATATCTGTCCGTTTTGTGTTGACTGGATGATCTAAAACAGTGGTTGCTATATATTTTATGATACGGCAGTAAATACTGTGTGTAAAGTGCTGGGTGGTCTCTTATGCTCTTTTCTTTCTAGCTCTGTTTTTTAATAGCTGGGTTTCCATTACAAATGAATGCAAAATTTAGCAATTGCAGTGATGCCACAAAATAAAAATCACAGTTTTGCGAAATATATTAATTGTGATAAGGCCACAAAAACACTCTCATCTTAGCGCAAAATCTTTTTATCTAGAAACATGAAGTTTTTTTTTTTTTTCTAAACTTATGTTTAATGAGTGGGATTGTTTTTTTTCTGTTTTCACAAGTACAATTTGAAAATTATTTTTATAATTCTAATTTGTGCAATTATTCAGTTACTGATGGCTCATCTGGTTTCTGGAAGCAGTCATTCTAAGACATTAAATAAATTACTCTTCAACTCTAGTTCCTCTTGTTCACACCCAGATTTTGGACGTGTTAAACCTGTTCTGTACTCCGACTTTATCAGCCGAATGTAAAATCCCTTCTACTTTATGATGTAATAAACAAACGTGAAGAGATGGAAGAGTATAGATCAGACATTTTCTTACAAATCACTTTGATATGATTTGATTTGTTTTCTGCTCGTTTCTAAGTTCTGAGTCATCAAGGAAACTAGCAGTTGTTGCTCATTGTGGTTTATTTTTGAACTTTTGACCTTTATGTGAAAAGTCCCTCCTTTCCCCCCCTCTGTTTGCACTGGATTCCTCTTTCAGAAAAAAACAACAAACCAGCCATCCGTATTTCTATGCAGCTATAATTAAGTCGGTTACATCATCTTGTTCTATGCTTAACGTAAGACTAGTTGTAGAGAAAAATGTGAGAGTGATCTGCATTGTTTCCTGTCGGTGTTTGAAAAAACTCTCCGACTCGTTGAGTCTGTTGTTGTGAACAGAACCGATTCAAACCAGCAACCTGATGATCGTTTGCTTTGATTGCAGACTTATCACAAGGTTTGATGACACGATTTCTGTTATTTAAAGGTTCTGAGTTGTTTTTTCTATTATTATTGACATCTTTGTGTGAAGTTACACAGCATTTGCACTTCTTGTGCTGTGTGAATATTATCAGGGGAGCTGATGCAGTTTCAGTTTAATGATCACAAAGTGATCTAATTTCTAATTTGTGAAATTAGAAAAAAAAAAAAAATCTGTATTTTTACTTTTCTGTGCCATTAAGAAAGATGATAAGATTCAGTGTTTGTAGCTTGTAGTTTGGGTAGACCCAGATAAAGGCAGGAAAGAATAGATGGGAATGTGCAACATTTATATATACAAAAAATAAACCGAGAAATTAAACAGAACTTGTAGGAACTGAGACAAAGGAACAATTCAGAAGGAACCGCAGTGAGGAATGACAGAAAACTGGAGGTGCTCCATTGTTTTCTTAATCGATTTATTTTTTTGACAGCCTGGTCTCAGATTTAACCGGTGAATCTGAGATGTTTGGCTTTTCCTTTAAGCTTCTGCCATCTTTGTGTCTTTCCATCAATTGTACAATGACACCAAATTGATGACAACAGTTACACACTAGTGTAACTTAACTTCCATAATTGCCCAATACATCACCGAACATCCCATGGTGACATTTAATAAACTTCTTAACCTACAATGAATTCTAGTTTCACTGAAAAAGCTGAGTTTTACATATTTCTTATGAGTCACAAGACTGTACGATGAAATTGTGTTTTAAATAAACCAGGAGTCCAAAAACAAAATCATGAGTTGAAAGCTTGCGTAACTTGTTTTTCATCTGTTAAGCAATGGTTGTTGGGACATGCAGTTTTTTATTGCCTTTAATAATAGTGAACTTTTTACATATTTGACATTATTAAAGGGGCGGTGTTATTTATTTTCCAGCAACCCAGTTCTATTTTATAGCAAAATCAAGTAACTATGTTACCTTGAGGTGTTATAAAAATGATTTATATGTCAAATTTGACTGTGTGATTTAATGCCTTGAAATTGGGCTTCTGTCTCTTTAAGAAACTTCTGCTCTTCCCAAAACGCCGCCTTCAGGAAAGCAACACAACATGGCTCCTCTAATAACCCTTTAGATTTTTTTATTTTTTTTTTTTTTTTTTACCAGCGTTGTTCTGAGAAACAGCTCCTATAATGAGCTCAGCAGATGCAGAGTTCTACCAGGTGTTTGCTAATTGCTGCTGGCTAGTCTGAAGGAGCTGCGAGGGAGGAATCACAGGGGAGGGCTGCTCTGTGAGGAGGAGCTGCGCCCCAAAGGCGGAGCTAGGTCCACCAAGACTTTTTGCACAGCTGAATGGTTGCAATGGGAGATTAAAGGATTTCTCAAATATAAGAATCAAGGCAAAACCCCGGAGGGTGTTGCCTTGAAATCATGAAATCATCCCAGAAATCATGTTCCTGCTGAGGGAATAACATTTTAACATGATGTAAAACTCAAAAACATCTATTTAACATAATACTGCCCCTTTAGCCACTATCATCTCCTTGACAGAGATTGACCTGATGATTCTAGATTACTGTAAGCTTTGAAGAGGTTCAGCAGTATTCGGACACCGAAAAATACAGCCTATAGAAATTTGAAAACTCTTCATAAAAAATGTAACTATGAAAGTCAAAAGATTAAAAAGTGGCAGTCACAAAGTGTTTTCTTTTTTTTTCCCTTCAGATCTGTTATGACAACATTCCATTGTCTTGGAGAGGCGTGGTAAATAAATCTGGCTGGGAATTGCCCTGCGGGATTCGCTTGTTTCTCATCTGAAACACATTTTCACCACTTTAGTTTGACTGTAAAAAGGCCCAAAGAAGAATACAGAGAGTTTTGTCTTAACAAAATTCACCCAGCACATTTCGCCGATGTGGACGGACGGGGCCACTGCTACACTTTGGGCATCAAATCTCAACAGGATTGCAGCATTTTAACACAGCAACGCTGACCCAAAAGTTAGAACCACCATGACTCCCAAAGGATCAACAATCACCTCGGTATTGTAACTTCTTGAAGCTTGGCCTTTGCTTCCCTAACTGGAGCTGTAGACAGTGATGTAGTCATAACGTCTATTTGTCCCTTTGGGTTCAGCCCTGGTAAGAGAGCTGGTTAGACCATAAACCAGGCAAACAGCAGAAAAAGAGGAAGGGCATGACCTTGGTCGGAGCGAGTTTTACAGAATGTGGTCAGTTATTTTTTACATTTTCATGACGATTTATCAAACAACTCAAACTTCTTTACCGAGTAAAGTAAAACATGTGTTTACAGTTTTTCTTCATCGCTTTGACCACTTAGCTTTCAGCATCACTGCCTCAGTGGAGCAGAGTTCACCTCATGCCAATGTGTGAACTCTTCCTCTGTGGTTTGATACATGTAGAACAGAAGTCAGTCAATCAGTCCAAACTCTTTGAAATACAAAAGCGAGAGTCAGCAGTGTATGTTTTGTGTACTGTAATATTTCAATGTTCTTCATATCATTTTATTTAAGAAAAGGCCAGGCAGTTACGATAACCTAGTAATGGTTATTTATAGTTACAGGAATTTATGCACAAACCTATTTCTGCTTTAATACAAATGCATTGAGTTTGATACAGTGTGAGACCTTTTGAATAGTTTTTAATAAATGTTATGCTTGTTTGCACCGTCTATTCCTTCTGTGACTCACATCTCTGGAACATTTGAATAGAAAAACTGGTTTCTGAATCAAAAATTATTCCTGAACCAAATTGTGACCCTAAAAATCGGAATCGAATCGAATCAAATCAAATTGAATCACAGGAGTCAGAAAAATTTGCATCTACAGCTGTGCTGTATTTTGGTATCAATTATGTAATGATGAAGAAAACCTGAAGAGGGAATGACTATTCTGCATTAATAAGCATAGTTTATTTTGACTGATATGACTTCAGGAAAACCACAGCGAATTGAATGGAAGCAACTGATGCTTGTCCAAAACGATTTGCATTTTGTTGGAAGGAGAGAGAAACTGCAGCTACAGTGTTTACAAATGACTAAATGATGTAGAGGTTGAACTATCAGTTATGAAAATTGTATTTTTGGTCAGAGAAGTGTTGTAAAGCAATTAAAAAAAAAACAACAACTTGTAGTTTGTATAAATAGCGACCTCTGCTGGTTCAAGTTGAAATCATAATGCCATTACAATTATCCTGGATAAATTCACTTGAGGTTTCACTTCAGATTTTTTTTTTTTTTTACAGAAATGGAAACTATTTCTAAACAATCCCACGTCAAAGTGTTTGCCACAAGGTTGATGGACGCGCAGAGAGGAAGGGGAAGCTTGTGGGGAAACCCTGAGTGGAACTAGATGCTGTCTAATATATTTATTAGTTCAGTTTGAGCAAAGACTCTAAAATGTCTTTCTTTACGGTGTACTGGATTGTGACAATAACACAAGTTTACGTTTTGTTCTGGAGTCAAATGTGTGACCGTTTGTCAGAGAGATTTAAAGTAGATTATGGTTGTAAAAAGGAGGAACAAACAGTCACTGTCTAAAAAAATGGATATGATTAAGCAGTTTTTTGACCCATACAAAATGAGGAAGTTGTCAGCTTCACTTATGTTTGGGGATTTTTGGGACTTGACTTCTGTTTAACATTTCTTTAGCAGTGTGTAAATATTATAAAAAATATATAGATTTTATTTTTTATTTTATGATAGAATATTATAAAACAGTACAGTACTTTGATCCCAGTACAAAGTGCAGAAATACACCACTCAGTCAGAAATAACATCAGAGCCAGGAGGAGGGTCTTAGCGCTGTCAATCACTCTCATGCTCAGCCCCACCCGCTTGCTCTGTGCTAAGCTGCAGCTGGTTCACCACAGCATAGCCTGCCATGAATGCTAAGGCCACCAATGATGGCAGATAAACATTTTTTCCATCACAGTAAGTTGCTTTTCCACCATTAGTGCATTGAGGAGCGTAGAGGATGTTGATTGGTTGTTTTTGAGAGAGACTGGAACAGTTTCCCACTTGGAGGAGTTGAAAGAGGTCATGTTTGTTGTAGAAGACTTTGAAATGTGTAACATTAGATACATAGAAAATATGTGTAGCATTCTGCTGAAGTCAGTAGAGTGTGAGACAAAGCTTTGGGGATCCTTTTGTTCTGTGAAGGTGGTTGTGTTGGACTATCAGGTGAATTTTCTGGAAAATCAATTCTTTCAACTGACAAAACCAATGCAGAGCCCAAAGACTGATGACAAGCACCAGTTGGTTTCTCTAAGGCGTTGTGGTTGTTTTCACATCTTAGCATTTTGTTAAGACACTCCTGTCTGCTAAAGGCCAGCAGACTGCCAGGACTCTTGCTTTTGTAAAGGAGCAAGAGTCCAAAGCATTTAGCTATCTCTATTACTTCCCATAAGGAAACCAAGAGGGTGTATTTGGTGTATCTGGTTTATTGTGTCACTGAATGTTGTTGTTCACTGTTGTTTTAACTCATTTATCCATGTACTCAGAAGTCGAGTTGAACATTTTCCACATTCATTTTTTCCGAATGATTTTCTCAAGATAACATAATTATCTATGGTTTTCTCACGAACTCATTGTCAAGAAAAATTAAAGGAAATTCATTCGTTATCTCAAGAAAACTATTGAGAAAATGTGAAATGAACTTATTTCAAGAAAACAACTGTGAATTTAACTCATCTCACTAAAACTGCCAGGAGATTAACTCATTACCCAGAAAAGAGGGAGTTGCTCTTACACAGGAAGCTTTCTGAGTTGACTTATTTGCTTGCCAGCATTTCTCCCATTAAATAAACAGACAGGAGCTGAAAAGCAGAAATAAAGCAGCTCAGAGGTAACGTCACTATTTCTTAGCTGGAAATGTGCACAACGTTACAAGTTGCAGCAACTTCTGCAACTTGCAAAGTTGAGTAACTCTGTAACAAAAGGACCTTTTAAAAGTATTCCAAAGATACAGACTGAAACCTACACATGTTTTAGATAAAGATTAATGTTTCAGTTCTGTTTTGTCTCAGTATTGTTCTTGATGTTTTATAAAACGATGTCAAAAAAAAAAAAAGTTGCGGTTGCAATTAAAATTACATGAATAAATTTGTTCGCGCGATGATTCATTAAAAACGAGCGGCGCCGTCATCCTCCGACCACTTCCTGTCGTCTTCTTCGTCTTTTCCTGCAGCAGTAGCATCTTCTTGTTGAAGACTCGATTTATGTGACGCGAAAGCAAAGTCTCCATTGTAGTTTAAATAAAATACACTAATTTCAATAAAAGCCAAAAAAGAAAAAACACCTCAGTCGAGCAGAAAAACTATTCGTTGAAAAACTTTTTTTGGGGGTTTTTTCCGAAAATGTCGCATTTAAAATCCTGTGTTTTATGGTTAATGGAAACATAGCTGGTGTTGCTATAATGTTTGGTATTTTCTGTAAGGTCGGATGCTTGATCTTCCCATGTATTCTTCCCTTCCTGCAAGATTCTTATTGTAAATAAGAATTTGTTCTTAATAACTCAAACAGTAGTTAATACCAATAAGCGTTTTGGCTTCATGTTGTCCTGAGTAGATAAAAAGAGGATAGAACTACTAAGATATCATGAGTGGTTGTGACAAGATGATTCACGCACCCAGTTTGTTTTTTGTTTTTTCCAGTGGCAGACATGACCAAATTTGGACATGAGGGGAAGTGACAGAGAAGGTGAAGTTGTTTACATTCTCGCCTCTGTGCTTCATAAGAAGCATTCCTGGTGCCGGCAGGCACGCCAAACTCAGACTGCTAAGCCACAACAGCTCCAGTATTCTACAACGACACCTTGCAAAAGCATGCATACATCTCAAAATGATCAGGAAATGGGATTTTATGAGCTAGAGCAGTGGTTCCCAAAGATTTTCTGGGCCCCCCTACAGATTACAATAAAATCCCTGCCAAAAATAAAAAATATAAAAATCAACTAGGCACACACATTGTTCAACCAGACATAAACCTACACACATATTTCATTTTCAAACTCCACTGAAGTTTATTTCACACTTCAGGTTGCAACAAAACAAACTACAAACCATCTTTACAATGAAGCACTTTTGTGTAACTGTTTTTTTTCCCCCCTCATTCGTCCATACCGCTTCCCGTGCCCCACACTTTGGGAACCACGGATATAGACCAACACAAAGTTTTACGTAATTGGAAAGCAAGAAAAATATATACATGTACATTGTTTTCCAACTTAAAAAAAGTTTGAAATGTTGAATTAAAACAGTCTACAGCCTCAAATGTAAGATTTTATTTACCTAATACAACTATTATTATTGATCAGAAATGTGATAATGTGTAAAATCGATAGAAAATATGTAGAAAACTGATGAGCGTTAATATCCTGGAGAGAGTTCAGAACCAACATGGCTTCGGGTCACAACTTGTTTTATGTGTTGCTATATTGACTGTACAGCATATGCTTCACACAATGTCTAAATCTGTCTTTAAAAAAAAAAAACTTGCATTAGGATGTGCTGTGGTGGCGCAGAGGTTAATCCTCGTCCTCGACGTGGCTGTTGCAGGTTCGATTCCTGGCCTGGTGGCCTTTGCCTCAAGTCTTCCCCCTTCTCTAACTTTCCTGTGAATTTGCTATCAAATAAAGGCCAATATAAATAAATAAACTTGCTTTAAATTCAACGTTTTTTTTTCCCAAGAAAATCTAAAGAAAGCCACAGATTAAGATTTTAATGGTCGTGCAGGCAGCACTGATTAAACAGTATCACAACTTTAGTCAAATTTGTCACTTTACAGAAGCATTTATGCTACAATTAGTAGTTTGTTATGAAGTGTAATGCTGCAGGGTTCAGTATTAATGTGTTTTTGAAAGGGTGATGCACTCCTGGCCAAGTATGCAATGTCCCTTTGCAATAATATCTACTGCATCACCTCTAGTCATCATTATTCTGTCTGCAGACACACTCTATGGTTTGTGTTTTTAACTTTTCTTACTTAGGCTCCTTAATGATCATGAAAAGATACATATTACTATAATCAACAAAGCGATTGAACCTATTGTTCAATCAGGAAAACTTACAGCCAGCTATGGCTCTGCTTTTAAACCAGGTTTCACACCCACAGCCACAGCTGCTCAGAGACGGGCCTCTGCTCATGGACAGACTGTGCTTGGGCGTGGAAAGTGACAAATATCAAGTCTTAAATCGTCCTCTGGCTGACATTTATGTGGTAAACCTCCTCCTGGGATCATTTCAGAAACCTCACAGCATCGTTTAGAATTCTGTATAAATACGTGGTAGATTAGGCCCACTGGAAGACAAAAAAGAAAATTCAGACTTATTTTTCTCCAAATTCTGAGCTTAATCTTCTGGGATCAAAACTCGTAATTATTATTATTTTTTCTTCCCCAGTTTCCCTAATCTTCTTTCGTAAATAAAATATTCCTTCTACATTGTTATTTTTTTAATGCATTCGGCATAAAAGTCACAGTACGTGAGTGCTCCATGCTGCGGCTAAAATTTCCCATAATGCAGAAGTGATAAAAGGAAGTTCCATTTTTATGTATGCAACCATACATAACCATACATTGTTTGTGTGATTTCTATTCACACCTTCAGCTGGTGAGAATTAGGAACTCAAAAATAACTCCACGTCTGATGCAACTCTTTATATTTAATCACTTACTAACTCTTACTTCAGAAGGTCATTTCCCTGGCCTTTTTGTAGAAACAAATGTCAGTAAAGGTGACCAAGTGATAAAGTGGAGCGTTTTCAGAAAGCTTAATTCAGAGTGGCCTCAAAGACGTATAGGCACACAAGTAAAGGTGGAGTTTAGCAGACAAAAAAAAAAAAATAAATAAATAAATAAATTAGGACAGGATTTTGTTTGGATAAACAGAGGAATGACTTTTAGGAAACACCGAGGGGAGTTTGGTGAATGGATCGGTTATATTACAATTCAGAAATGACTTCCTTTAAACCTTGAACATAAAAACCTGGAGAACTTTTATATATGTTTAGTTTGAGATTCAACATTTTCTTCAAGAGGCAGTGCTTTGTATTTTACAGGCACATATAGTGACTTTTTTTTTTTACCACAATCAAGTATCTGATACCTTCAGTTGTTGTAAAAATTCTGAAAATATCAAATATTTAACTAAAAGAATTTTAACTTTGTAATTAATGCGTTGAAATTGGGTACCTGTCTTTTTAAAAACTCTGATTTCAGGGCGTCATCACAACATGGCTGCCCTATTAACCCTTTAACAACGTTTTTAACCAGCGTTGCACTTAGAAATAGTCCCTGTGACAAACTCTGCAGATGTGGAGTTCCACCAGGTGTTTGCTAATTTCTGCTGGCTAGTCTGAAGGAGCCGAGTGAGCGGCAGAAACATGGAAACTGTGACTCAGAGGAGGAGCTGTGCCTCAAAGGCGGAGCTAGGTCCACCTAGACATTTTGCACAGCTGAATGGTTGCCACTGGAGATTAAAGGATTCTTCAAACATGCGTTAAAGAATCAAAGCAATACTCTAATTATGTTGCTGATGAGGGAATCACAATATAACATTGTGTTGATTTTACATAATCCTGCCCATCTTCTGAAAACTAGAATACAGTGGTGGTTTTTGATGTGCTACATGGGCAGTTGCCCAGAGCGGCAGCAGATAGGAGTGGGGAACTCAAGAACTAGAAAAAAAAATCTCATAAGTCACTTGTCCCCTGAACAAGTTCTCTACTGCTTGTGTAGTGAAGTACATTTCCTTTAGTCACTGTTGAGAACTGGAAATCTCCATCACTTTCTCTCTGCTTCAAAATACAAACAAATAATTGCTTGCATTTTAATTGGTTGGACAGCAGGAGGAGGAGGGGCTTGCCCAGGTCACCAGTCCTGCAAGAAAATGTGTGCATATTTACTTTTCAAGCTGAAGTTAGGCATGGTAATTAATCGTGATTAAACAGATACATTTTTTTTTATTCGATTGCCAGCACTGTTACAGAAACTAATGATGTAGTTTATGGTTTGAATCTGAACCCACCGCTGATGAAGTGAGGCCCCAGTTCTTCAGAAATGGTTTATGTTTGAAGCTGCTGAACTTCAGGGTCACCCAGCTGCTTATATCTCCTTACAATGCCAACAGGGTGGAGATGAGTATTCTGCAAAGAAGCAAAAGAAAACTTGTTGGAATGGAATGGGTTTTGTTTTTTGGGTAATGCTGACCTAGTCTGTAACCATACCGTCAATTTCAAGCCACCATTGATTACACCGTTAGAAAATGTCATCAATGTTTTACTTACATTGTATCAGTCTGAGCCAGCATTCATCAGTGTCAGGACACTATTCAAATATTTCTTTCACGTGACAAGAAACGTTTTCCACAACCTGGAAAGATGAAAAATAAACGGACCAACGTGATTTAATCAACTTGTTGTGATTAGATTAGGCCAGTCAGGCCGAGATAAAGACAGAGTCATGAAGCATATTCCCCTCTGCTGACAGTACCGGGATTTCCAAAAATGCGTAATGCGAGCGCCGCTGAAACACGACCCCCCCGATTCCACTTTCAGTTTCAGCGTTTTAAAGAGAAACGTAGCGGTGGGAAACTACAGAAGTTTCTCAGCGCCTCCCCCTGCATCTCGTGAGTCCGAAGCGTTTTGAATTTCATCTCAACGCGGCGTGTCGGGCGTTTTTTTCTCCCCCACCTCGGGACCAGAGAGTTGATTTGAAACGCAACGGGGTCAACATGTTTTCCTGGCTGTTTCTGCTGGTTTCTGTCCTGAATGTTCTGCGGTTCTTCCGTGTGTCCGCGTGCGGTGAGTTTCCAGTCCTGCGCCGGGATTTGATCCTCTGACGGTTCAGAGTGGGAAAGTTCAGGATGGCCAGGCTGGCAGGCAGCTGGCGAGAGGCTTCCTAACTTCACATTTAGTTAACGCCAGTCTGCGAACAGAGTCCGTAGATTGAACCATTTATCTAACGGGGTCAAGTCCCTTTATTCCTGCTGTTAGGTTTTAATGTCTTTGCGTGTTTTTGTCGCGTTATTATTGTTAGTGTATAACATATGTGTTTGCTTTTACGTAGGTTTGAATTCAATAAGTAATTTGATAATATAACTGAATTTTGCTTTGTGTCAAATAACAAAAAAAAAAAAAAAAGTCTAAATGATTATTGGCAGCAGCTTTAACCTTTAACCCCGGAGAACACTTTATATTATTCAAGTTTTAGATCACAGTTAGAATCAGAATCAGTTTCTCTGGCCTAATTTGTGGGTCCAAATAAGGAATTTGACTTTGATTATGTTCTTACTGACATGTAATTATGTGTTAAGCCTAAATGGTAGACTAATGGGTATATTTATAAAAGTTTGTATGCATACACACTCAAATCACCTTCCTTAAATAATCGCCTAAGTCTTTTTTTTTATTTTTTATTTTTTGTCAAAAGTGATTTTGGAAAAGAAAAAAAATCCCCGTTACTGTCAGCATTCTCAGTAGGGGAAAGGTTCAGATGTTTCAGTTGTGAAAACTCTTTAACATATTGAACCTGATGAATTCTGGCAATGTCTTGATATCTTGGAATGCCATCAGGGAAAACAAATTTTATTGATGGAGTAACTTGGTTATCCAATATGTCTCGGAGGTCACATGACATTGTTTGTGCTCATATAGTTGCTGAACCTGGATTTGATGAACTACAGCAGCCCTAGATCAGAGCACCAAACTCACATGCTGGTACAATAAGCAGTAGAGAAGATGGGCACATCACTTTATCTGGCTCTCTTCTTACCCTGATACACCATAACAGTGGAGAGTATTTAGTATTTCATTACTTATCTCAGCTCAAAGATTGAATCAGTCCAATCTTTTTATTTTTTAAAGGCTTTATTGGCTCTAGTGGCCTTTTTTTGAGAGTGGTCAGATGGGAAAGTGGGTAAACAGAGAAGAGGAAGATATGTGGCAAAGGTCATCAGACTGGGATCTGAACCTGCGATGGCCGTCTTGAGGACTATGGCCTCCTTTTGTGGGGTGTGTTTAACCTCTGGGCCGCCACAGCGCAAGAGTCCAGTCTTTGTGCTCGCTTGCAAATGCAATTTTTCTTTCTCCAGTTAGCTAGTTAGTTAGTTGATTAGTGGTTTTCTTAATGGCTACGAAGCTTTTCTGTGGAAACCTTCAGAGTTCCCTTCACATGGTGCCTGTGGAAATACTTTTACTTTTACTTTGAAACACAACCTTGATTTCTTTTGTTTTCCTTAGATTTGATTTCACTAAATGTTTAAGGGATTGTTGATCATTATTAATTTATTTTCTCCAAAGGTGACAGTTCTTCACTTCCCTTCCAGTTGGACTGTTCTTAACTTGGTTTTGCCGTTCTGTGTCTCCTTTAGACGTTCTCTCTGCTTCATGCTTGCCAATGATCTGATGACTCTCAAATTAACATAGTTGTCATGATCAGCTGACTCTTGTGAAACATGACCTCTGAATAACTTCCTATGATTGACAGAGTATGCATTGGAGTTGCATAGCCAGACATCCTTAGAGAAAACAGGAATATTAAAATGTGCTCAACTTTTTATGCGTCAGATTAGAGGCAGGACTAAGGATTTTATTTGATCTAACGGTCGTGTTTTGTACTGTGGCAGGAACCCCGAGTTCCCAACATGTGACTTGACATTTTTAGGTACAAAACTGTCAACTTACAGAATTTTGAAATGAGGAAGGGGTGAAATGACCTGCACCTACAGCTGAATCTTTGTCATCTTACTTTACGTAATTATGTTTTTTCAAAAAAGCTTCCATGTCCTTATGTTATTTAGACATATAACGTGAATTTGAGCTATAATGCTCAAGAGCAGTAGTCCTTTTTCCACAAAATGAGTCACTTTTTCTCTGATTTTGGTCTTTAGACAGTAGATAATTGGGCTGCATGATATTAGGATTGTGATATTATTGCTTCCAACACTCACAAGGAGCCTTTAGTAACTTGAAGACTATCGACTTTGTCCGATATGATCATCTGCTGCATTATCATTGATAAATAAGATTCAATCTTTTTATTTTCTGGAGTGAAAAAATGATCTTGGGCTAGAGTAATGAAATGGTTCAGTTCATAGGAACCAAATAAAAGAGTAGCAACTCATGGAAAGGTAACTTGCTGCCATGAGCAACACAAACATCAGACAACCATAAAACATCAACAACCTGGAAGCAAAGCACAGACTTAGAGAAAAAATGATAACAAAATAAGTGGTGAATGAAAGCATACTTCACATTACCTAGTGTCAATGAAGTAGTTTCGTCAAAATCTAAATGATGTTAGGCAGAAGAAAGGAGCTTCTAGATTCTAGATCATATTTATATATAGAAAAATCATCCAGCATTTCCAAGACCAGATCGACGGTGCTGATTGTGTCTGGGCACCGTCGATCTGTAAAAATAACATACCAGTTAGTAGCACTATCTAAACACTAAAATGGTGATTACAAATATCTAAGTTCCTAAGAACTTTATCCTATGTAAATTATATATTTACAAAGGCTAATTGTATTGTGTTTTGACTTCTGAGGACTCAAATGTAATAATATTATTATCCATGTTTCTCCCAGATTACAGCTGTTCAGATAAACCTGTGATAACTCCATCCAGACTGGTGGTGAAGTTCGGTGATCCAGCCTCTGCTACATGTGTAGCCTGTCAGCAGGCCTGTCTTCCCTCAGATGAAAATGTTATTAATATGGAAGCTTCTCTTGGAACTCCGGATATAAATGGAAGCACAGTGACCTGGACAGTGAACCACATGACTGAGTGGGATTTAACTCCAAAATGCTACTATAGTAATGAGATTGATCAGTGTTGCACTGACCTGAACATTATTGTCTACAGTAAGTTAATTAATGTTGCCAAAACATTTATAGTTTTTCACCATAATATATATTTTTGTGTTTAAATGTTTTAAACATCAATGTTTTAGTGCTTGATGTTACTAACTGGTATTGCTCTTATTGTTTTTATTTTTTATTATTCTCTCCTTTCCAGAACCTCCAGAAAGTGTGTCCTTCAGCTTAAACCCCTCTGGACCTCTGACTGAGGGTTCAGAGGTCACCCTGCAATGTAATGTTCTGAATGTCGCTCCGGCTAAAAACCTCATTGTGACCTTTTACAAAGGTCAGACGTCTCTAGGTGAAGTGAAAAGCGACAATGCCGTGAAGAAACCAGTTCATGAGACATTTTCTTTGAGCTACTACACCAGGAAAGAAGACAATGGAGTCCAGTTCTGGTGTGAAGCCACGCTGGAACTGGGAGCTGAAGGACCACAGCCCCCTCTAGTGGTGGGATCAGACAATCTCACTGCTACAGTTTATTGTAAGTTCAGAGACACACACACATACTGTATACATTAGACTACTGAAAAGTTAATTTAAAGTTAATGAAACATTCTTTAGATGGATTACAGAGAGACTGATGTTTTCAAACCTTTATTATTGTTAATGATGATAGTTTTCACTTGCATCTAATGAAAACACCGCATTTCAGATTAGAATCCTGCATCAGAGCATCACAGAGTGATTTTTTAATAGATGTCATCTTAAAAACTAATTTTAATACTTCCTTTTGTTATTTTGAAAAGGTACTTTTTATCTGAAAACGAGCCTAGTGAAAACTTGTATTTGTTAAATATGACTGCACATACTCTTGTCTTCTCACTCATCTCAGAGAAACGACCACAAAGAACTATGTTTTTCAGTATTTAACTATTTTCTAAATGCAGAAATTCACTAATTATGTTGCATTGCAGAAACTTTAAAATCTTTTCAAACTCATTTTTACAGTGAAACCAATAAAAGTGAATTGTTATTATTTGGGTGTAATTTAATTTTAAAAAGTAATGTGAGTTATTTGCATAAAAATAGAATATAGATAAGCTCCTTGTTGATACTGTCAACATTATAGGCTATAAATGAGATCAGTGTCAGCTGCTCTCATGTTCTATAATGGTTCGATTTTAGAACACAGTTGTTTTAGGAAATGGACATTTAATACGAAATAACTTTTTTGTTATTGCTGCACAAAACGTAACTTTCTCTATTAATGACAAAAAGGTTAAAGGTTAACCATTTATGACATTTCATTCGTCTTAGTGGGCAAGAGATTTGTTGTTGATGTTCCCATGCAGGCACATATATTTGAGAAAATTTCTACTGTACTGGTCTCTTCTTAATCAGCAACAGAGCAAATAAAATGATTTGTCAAATAGTTAAAAAAGTAGCCTCATCAATATGTACTTAGTCTTTTAAATGGTAGCTGATCAGTTTTTATTATCAATCGCTGCATTTCCATTGAGCATATGATTGTCCAAATTGGAATTCTGAAAATAAAATTTTCTTACGATAAAACTCGGGTTTTTTGTTAAAAGGTTTTGGAGCTACGGTGAGGTGGTTTTTCGGCTGCATCCTAATTGGCTTATTTTACAAAACTGCGATGGAAACACGTTTTTCGCCTTACATGAGCCATGATCAAAAATCAGACGTTGCTACTGGCAAAAAAGGCCAAGATGACGACAGGAAGTCAAAGGAGGATTGTGTTTTTTAACGGTGTATTGTGCAAACTGACATTCATCAGGGTTTCAATTGTGTTTCTTATTTAATTGAAACAGCACAATTGCGAAAATGTGTCTCCCCCCCCCCCCCCCAACATTAGTAAGATATCATCAACATTTTGTGCACATTTATGATGGAAACTCAGCTTACAGTGTGTTCAGAAAATACATTACAGCTACAGGGTATATTGAGTAAACATTCCATAAGTTTCTAAGTAAGGTTTGGTTAAAGATGTCGCTTGAAATGTGTAGCATAAAGTGGAAGCACTTATCCAACAGTCAACCTTGGTGTTTTTTCCACTTATTGGAATTTTTGTTCATGTGTTCTGTCGTGTTTGAATGATTCCATTTTGTTTCCATCTTTCTTGTAAAAACACAGCTGGACCTGAGCTGAAGGTTCCGGCTCATCCAGCTCCAATCAACATCATCAGAGGAGAAACTCTCCATTTGACCTGCTTGGCTGAAGGAAACCCCAAACCTTGGTACAACTGGACGCTGCCGTCCAACAAAGGCCACAGCAGTGTGAACGATGTGAGAATCGACTCAGTTGATTTCCAGGATGGAGGGCAATATGTCTGCACCGTCAGCAACAACGTGAACTCTGTCAGTGTTACATTTGACGTAACAGTCCAAGGTGAGCTTCCTCAGGGTTAGTTTCTAAAGTGTTTAACATTTCAGAGAAATGAGCCACAGTATTATTATTTAGCTTGAACTCACATCACTCCAAGAAGGAAGTTCAACTGTTTGGGTATTTTGAATCATCTCTGTTCCCTTTTTTGTCTTCTTTTCTGCAGAAAACTTAATTCCGTACATAATAGGTGCCGTAGTAATTGCTGCGGTTGTGATATTGATCGGCGCAGGAGTCTACAGTTTTTATTACAAACAGAACAAGATGGGAAAGTACCAACTAAAGGACGTTTTCCGTTTGGGCGCAATGCATCCCACCACAGTTCCTCTTTGTTAGTAAACTCAAATCCCTTGGAAGGATTGAAGAGTCGCAGGTTGAAGATTTGCTGCAGTGCCTCCAATCTGAGTCAGATTGGTGCTGCTGCAGGTTCTCTCTTTTCCCATCACGGACATGAAATACGTTCCACTTTTTGAATGGAAATATTCTCTTCCTCCTAGATGGTTTCAGTGTTGTGAGAAAGTAACAGGAACTTTTTATCTGGAGGGAAGATGTTTTACTCAAGCTACAATGGATTACAGTTATTTCCTCCTAACTACTTGTACTTAGATGGATTCTTAATGATGAAGGTAAAGGGACACAGTCATTGCCAAAACTGTCAATCAAATGTGAAAGCTCATAGGAAATGGTTTATACTTTGAACTAAGCTCTCATGCCTAACTTGTTCCAGTCAATTTTTTTTTTAAAATAAATACATAGCTCATGATGTCATGCGCCACTTAGCATATTTATTTAGTGTTTCATTGCTTACCATTTGCAAGCTGTTCTATTACATCTGTTTCTTTATGCTCTGCTAAAATGTATTTTAATGCGACTGAACACTTAAAAAGTTGCTCTCATTTGCATGCTTTAGTGAATTGGTCGTCAGAAAGCAACTTTTCTCATCAAGAATAAGTTCTTTTGTTGTTGTTGTTTTTACTGTGACCACTATAATGCACTACAGGACTGTTGCTATGCTTTGATTAAATCAGCTGGCAAAATGCCACAGACCAAGTCTGTGCGTTTATTTATGGCCTTATTTAACTCTATGAAGGTAGAAGAGCAACGCTGGAAGTGACTAAATACATCCGGTGGGAATTTAACTCCCCCTCTTTGCTGAATTTCCACATTCTGACTTCTTGCCTGCTTCTCATTCAGAGGTCCTCGTATCGGGAACAGTTTACCATCAGCAATAAAAATGGTAACATCTTAATAGTTTCTAATTCCTTGGTGAAACATCGGCTGAAACAAAACCGAAATCTGAACACTGAGGTATCCCAAACCACTTGGTTGTGGAGAATTAGTTTTTTCTGCGATGCAAATTCATGTTTTTCTTGTTTATAGTCAAAGAAATTCTGCATAGATGTCTGCGTGTGACGGGAATCATTCATTTTAAATTCGCTGTCTTTTAAAAATCACAAGCAATTTGTTCATGGAGACGGCTTGCTGTTTACAATGAGGTGATAGCTAAGGGTCAAAGTGCATATGTGTTTCTATTTAATGCTAATCGCCCTATAGTGGCCTGGCATGACAACTACGGCTGACTTGATGTCTCCGCGGCGTGGAACTTTTTCCCCATCAATATCCAAAGATACCAGAAGTGTCCAGGCAGCGGTCTCGCATAAACATACTCTATGTTTAGTTCAAATGAGTCTCGGCTCAGTTTCAGTCATATACAAAAATGACCAAATTCAGATTTCATCCCTCATAAAATGTTTTTTTTCTATGAAAAGTGAAAATTTAGCATCCTGCTGTTATTTGGAACAATTTATGACGCCAAAGCGCTTGTGAGCATTCCGATTATTGTTCAGTTTTTAAAAAATGTGTATTTATATCTGAATTATTGTTATTTGACTTGTAAGAAATTTGAGAGGGAGTGAGAAAAGGAGAGGATTCATTTGATGAAGACCACCTCCTGACGGTGACCTTTAACCCTCTATTCACTTAAGTGATTTTCTGGCTCTCTCAGAGGTTGTTTAAATGTGAATTTAAACATTTATATGGATTTTCTTTTGCTTTTCTTGTGAGATTAATGAATAACAAAACAGTGCCATATCAAGCGGATATGGTGACACCGGGTTTTAAGTTAAAGTGAAAGGAAAAATACTTCTGGAGCTTTTAACAGCTTCACATTGCTTCATGGTGGATGTGTCTGTGCACGAATCTTTATAGCTTTATTTAGAGGCGTGTAGTCAGTGTTCACTGAACGTCAGTACCACTTGTGAAATCACTGACTGTATTTATAACTGTTTGTGAAAATAATACAAAAGACATGCAAAAAAAGACTGAGCATTTTGTGCAGGAAATATAAGCTTTTGTTCAATTTTTAAAACTGTAAATAAAGTGTCATTTTCTTTAAAAAAAAAAACATGCTTCCTTTTTCTTTGGTTATTCTTGGTTTTTGCTTAAAATGGTTCGGTTTATCAGGAAGTAAATGACTAATAGATGTGCTCATGCTTTACAGTGAAAAACATGATGTACTTGCTATGTTAGAAATTATTACTAAAGTTCCTACAAATACCAGACAGACAACTTCAGAAATTTTTGGGAGGATTTAACTGAAAGCAGAAGTGAGGGCATTCATTCCCAGAAACAGTTTTCTCCTCCCCTTCCTGTATTTTTACATTCTGCTAAGAAAGAATGCTGTGCTGGCATTAGGGTGAATGGAATGTGTGTGTGGGTGTGTGTGTGTGTACGTGTGGGCTACTGTTCTGAATGACCGTGCTTCTTAAGCCCTCATCTTGTTAACCACGGCTTAAATGAGGCTTGAGCAGAAACTAATTCACATATCGGGCTTTGAATCAACACAACATTATCTCAGGTCCTTTTAAACGAATCTATCATGCTTCTGTCCAAACACCGCTTTGTTGCTGCAGCACACTCAACACTTGAAAATCAAAGCGGAGGGGCGACACACACCATTCTGCTAAATGGTGTGTGTCGCTATCAGTGGACGATTGCCTCTCCTGTGGGTGGGTATCATGTTGTGGGAGGGCCATTATCATTGACATCAGTCCTTGACTTCTCTGAAGTCAGGAAGATTTGGGACATGGTTTAATGCTCGTAAAAATTACGGTAAAAGTTAATTTAAGCAAACTTGGGTGTTCTCTTTCCATTATTTGTTTACTTTAAAGCTACACTTCCTGTTTGTGTCACGTGTAGGCAGAGTTGGGCAGCTACGATTACTCAGTTAAATTTACTTGAGTGACTTTTCGGAAAAAAATAAATGTTTAGGATTATTTTACAGAGCTGCATTTTTTATGTTCACTTGAGTAACTTTATTTTATCGCTACTTAAGCAGGTTGAAAAGATGTCTCGTAACATCTTAAAACTAGTTTTTGTTAGGAATAAATAATTGCTGTTTTCTCTATGTCTTTTAACTGCTTGCATGTACATATATACACAGCTAAGGTTAAAAGAAATGACACACTAGGAATCGCCCTCTTTAGGGCACAGCTTAGATACAGGCCTACAAAAGGAAATTGTTAGGTCCCATTTTGCTGTGTTATTATGACAATGGACCAGCGTTGCATTTTAGTGTTAATAAATGGAATTTATGATTTCAACTCACTGACACTTCTTGAACCTCATGAACCTTACCAACCCAGCTTGAGAAAGTATAATCTCCAAAATTGGAGGCATTGCTGGGATGAATGGAGGTTAGTTATTTGAAAAATGGAGCAGAGCACAGACAGCACAGCACAACAGACATCAAACTCTGGGTCGACCCAAAGAAACAAAAGATAAATAGCCATTTTAAATGGGTAATTGAAATTAAATAAGTCAAGAAAGATGGTATCTGAGGTGCTACACTCCCAAATTGAAGAGTACAGTGTAGTTTTATGGTGAAATAATGGATGTAATAAAAGAAAAAAAGGTGGCTCTTTACCTACAACAACAACAACAACAAAAAAAAACTAAAATCAGCGCTCACATTGTCCACCATGTAGCCGTAAATAAGATATTTTATGCACTGCAGGGATAATTTATCCTCGGTGGTACTGGCCTCGGCTTACATGGCTATAACACTTAGACAAAAAAAAAAAAGTCAACTATCCTTACTTGTCGAATCAGAGGGGAATGGCGCCCTCCAGAGTTTAGCAAAATGTTTATCTACTAGGATTTTTGCAGTTGGTAAAGTAGCAGTGTGCAATGTACATTAAGTTGATTGTTAGGTATTCATCATCTTCAGGGTTTAAGTCCATTTATTGTTTTCATGCACACAAAAAAGATCAATATAACATAATTAACAGTAATAATTGACCTTTGCAGCCTGTTACAGCTTTAGTGTAAAACAAGTAACCACCAGACTTTAGATACAAGTTGTATAAGTGGATAAATCTGTAATGGTGCATGAGTATATCAGTATGCATTTGTCAGATGAGTATAATTTAATAAAATGATCAATCTCAAATACTTAGAAATCTAGGAAAATCTGGCAAAAAAATTTAAATTGTCTTTTACAGGAAGCCTATACTTATCTTAATACATCGTGAAGATGTAATAAGAATCAAAATAGAGACACCCTGAAATGTGTTCATTCAGTTTGAAATTGAATGATTATATAGCATCAAGTCATTAAAAAGTCATTAACAACTAACCTCTAACTAATAAATCAAAATGAAAATAAGTGGTGACATAAACGAACTTAAAATCTAATGATTCAAAGGGAATTCTCAAAATGCTGGTGAAAAGAGCGTTAATTTTAAGAGCATTTGAGTTTTAAAAAATCATTTAAATAGGTTATTATAACAGCTGTGTAGGGATTGGATTTTGGACCATATCCAGGATGGAGTCTGTTTAATCAAAAGACTATTTGGTTAACATGATGACACGTGAAGTACTTCAGTCGTCAAAATAGTAAAAGTGTTTACATCTGAGCATGAATGAAGTTTGTTCAAGATCAATTTTGTGATTTCTATGGCTCTACAAAAGAGTTCTTACAACTTTTGTTGTAAGAACAAAAGCAAAAACAAAAACAAAAACAAAAGCAAAAACAAAAGCAAAAACAAAAAATCGGTTTGTCCCCAAACCGATTTTTTGTAAGACGAAGTGAATGCTCACATTCAGTCATCAGAACATAGTTTCTGTCCTTGATGAAAAATAACACTATAACCTGACTCAGAGTCCTGTCCTTTATGACCGTGCTGAAAGTAATACATAAAGGAGCAGGATCACATTTAACTGAGTTTTGAAGGTTAAATATTAAAAAAATGTTTTATTTGCTTTGTTATGGCACTTGACTTAATGTAGTTTTTGATTGTTGATTCTATGTTGCATGACTTTGTATTTTTGTGTTTATTATGTAAAGCACTTTGAAATGCCTTGCTGCTGAAATGTGCAATACAAATAAAATTTGATTTGATGGAATGAAGATCCACCAGAAAATTATATTTATTTAAAAATATATTATTGATGGTTATGAACCTTAAGTTGGAACATAATTGCTATATTGGATTTATTTTTTATTTAATTTAGCTTCAAGTGGATTATATTTTGCCATACATCTAAACCAGGTGGCGTTATGCACCTTGAACTGATGTTATTGCGCTCCACTTTAAATATGAAGGAGAAGAAGCAGAAGAAGAAGAAGACCCTCGCGGTCGTTACTTTAAATTCCGTTGAACTGCTTTGATGTGTTCGCCCGACTTAACCGACTCTGTGCGCGCGCGTGTAAGCGGATTAAGCTAACTGTTTCTGCTCTATCTGTTCAGACAGACCGTTTTACTGCGCTTGTGGTTTTCCATCCCCCCCAGAGTTTATAGTCTGATACAGAGAGGTGGAATATGAGCATCGACTACGGCGTGTGGGACCACATCTATGTCTCCGACGACGAGGACGTGACCAGTCCGTTCGTGGACACGCCGAGCTTGTTCAGAATGAGACACCGGGTCAGCAGAGACAGTTGTTCTAGCTGTGAAGGTTGGAGTCCCAGTACTGGTTAGTTTTTACTAGACGGTACATGTCGCGCGTGTTTGGTGAACAGGTGTTGTGCAGAGATCTGTAAGCCCTTTAGATGAGGCTAAAATGTTGGGGGCGGGGACAGAGAGAAAACAATAAAAACAACTCAAAAACAGCTATCAATTGTATTGTTTAATTTTCTTTTATAGTGCTCTGTAAATGTTAACAAATTAAATTGTGTTTAAACAGAATTCAGATGCATTATTAGTACTGCTAAATAGAGCTTTTTCAGCATAATCCCTCACAATTAGATAGAAATTGATCTAGTAGATCAAATATGTCTCCAAATTTGAATTATTCTCAGCCAAACAGCTGAACAAGGCTTGAAATGTTTTCTAGTTGTCATAGCTTTCTCTTTTTCTTATGTTTTTTTTAAACACCAAGTGTTCTTCCTGAATGATTTTGTGTGCTTTACTTGTTGTTCTGTTTGTAACTTTACTTACAAGTTGTAAAGCGCTAATGAATTATGGAAATAATAATGAATGCTTTCTTAGCAAACAATTTACAAGAAGATGCAGTTTAGAAAATGTGCGTTCTAGCTGATGCATAAAACTTAACATTTTAGCCTGAGAATAACAGTACAGATTACAAAACCTTCTTTTACAATAATTAAGCAAATACTATTCCAGTACCATGTAAAATTTGATGTGTGATTTTTCCTTTTTCTTTCTAGGAGAGATTTTGCACAAATATTTAGAATTTTAGATTTGAAATTGCACGAAATTAAGAGCTCAGAAAATTTAGATTAAAACCTAAAAAATACAAAGAAACTGAAATAGGAGTAAAACACATTTATGACTGTCAGGTTGAGAATAGAAACAGTAGTGATCGTGCTTTTTTTATCAGCTCTGGATCTACATAATCAGCTTAAGCTGTTGACGTTATCTTGTTGTCACATGACTTGGTAAGTGAAAGAGAAAGCATACCTCTAGTATTCCCCTGATGTTCCCCGTCTTTGTTGCTCCTCTTGTTTTGGAACGTTTGATGTTTGTAGAATCTTAAAAACTTTCCTACATGTGGGAAAGTCCAGACAACACTAGTAAAAGATTTATCTGTTCATGGAACTATGGAAACTGGATGAATTTAAGTTTTCTTCATAAACGTAGTCTTTTAAATACATTACAATTTCTGTATTTTCTGATTATTTTCTCATAGATTTTGCTGAAATCTTCTATTTTTCAGTTTGACTTTGAATAAAACGTACCATTTTATCCTTACTCTTCGCAAGGTCTTCTCGTTTTATGTTTATATGTTCCATTTTTGCTTTCTCTAACTGTAGCGGCTAAAATCCTATATTTTAGGCTACTGGTGGTTGTTTCTGGAAGGCGTTCGTTTTACGTGCGCTTAGTTAAGATTCAGGATGCTGATCTTTTAGTTTGACTTATAATAAAGTCGTTTATTATCCGAACATTGTCCATAGTTACTATTGCCATTGAAATCCATACAAATTTGACATCCATCCTAAACCAAACACAGTAGAAAACTGTCTCCTCTTCCCATTAGCAACACCTGAACAGAATCATAATTGACCTTAAATAACCCATCCCCCCTCAGAACTCAAAATGAAATACGCCCTCTGGTGGCGATAACACAAGCATGTATAAATGGCTCCTACACTAACTATGTTGTATTGCCTCTATATCACCACTTTTCCATATGTCTCACTTTCATCTGTGTGTGCCAAAGGCCAGGCTGGATAAGATGACCAAATTTCAGCAGAGGGCTGAGGATCTGGAAAGCAGCTTTGCGGAATGCCGGAGGATGCTTCAGGAAGCCCGGCGACGACTCGGATCCTTGGAAGAGCAGGTGAAGCGGGAAGAGGAAGATGAGGAACGAGAGGCCGAGCTGAAGAAAGTCCAGGCTGAGGTAAAGAAACTTGAGAAGGATGAAAAGTTCTTTCTGGGGCTCCTGGAGGAACATCGGCGTGATGAGAAGAAACTACCCTGGAACGTAGACACCATCTGCAGAGAAGGTTTTAGCAAGGTAAGGGAGTGGAAAGGGTCACAACGTCTGCAGTTTATTTATTCCACACAAATTTTAAAGGGGTTTCACAAATTCATTTGTTGCTGCTCTGAGGCTGAAATGTCAAAGTGGTGAAAACCATTTTGGAGCTTTAAAACTACTTTGTGTCTTTTGATTGAATTATTGTTCATTTTATCATAGCTGTTTTGTTCTTCTAGTAGACATCTTTTATTCAGGCCTGGAATATTTAGATTAAAGTTGACATAATTGAAAACGTGAAAACTTTCGGGGAGCACTTTTTTTTTTAATGGTTTTCCTTCCTGTATTAGTTTCTGGTACATAGAGATACACATCTTTCAGTGTCTAGGGATTCGGTTCCGATTTTTAAGGTCACGATTCGATTCAGAAACCATTTTTAATTCAGAAACCAATTTTTCTATTCAAACGGTCTAGAGATTCGGTTTAAATTACGTGACTGAGAAGAGGAATAGGCAGCGTAAACACACAGAGCATTTATGTAAAGGTGCATTATCATGTAAAATTGACTTTTTTGAGCTTTATATCATGCTATAATGTTATTCCCTCATCAAAAACAAGCTTCCAAATTACAGAGCAGCATTCCCTGCGATGCCTCTTCTCAGCTCCTTCAGACTAGCCAGCAGCAGTTGGAACTCAGTGCAACGCTGGTAAAAACATTGGTAGAGTTAATAGAGGAGCCATATTGTAATGACTTCCTGAAGGCAGAGTTTCAGAAAGAGCAGGAGTTTTTAAAGAGACACAGGCCCAATTCTAAGGCATTAAATTAGGAAGTACAATTTCTTTCAAGTCATATTTGATATTTGTAGTATTTTTATAACAACTGAAGGTGACATAGTTGCTTGATTATGCTATAAAATGCCACTGTGTTCCTGGGAAACACGTAATACCCCTATAAAACAATTGTATAAGTTTCTGTAACTTAAATTTCAGTATTAAGTTAACTTAATTCCTGATTTTTTCTTAAATAAGAAACTATCAAAGTATTATTCAAAGTATATATGTTGGATGAGACGGCCTTCTATGGTATCTTGAGTGGACCCATAACATTATATGCAGTTTACTCACAAACATTGGAGACAAAGACAAACAACGTAGATATATTTTAAGACCTATGTAGAAGCATTTTGAATTGATTCAGATCTCCCAGTACTAGGAACTGCGATTGCATCAATTTTTTTCCCTGGATAGGCCGTCACGTTCTTGCTGCAATTTCTATTCCAGCTAACTGAGCATTTTGATGTTTTCCAAAAATGATTTGATGAATTAGATACTTTATTGTTATGAATGTGGTGGCTGTTGATTTGTCAGAATCCTCTCTTGACTTTTCTCGTTTTTTTCTTTCTCTTTTTTTGCAGAGTGTTCTCAACATTCAACCTGAAATTAAAAAAGAAACACAACAGGAAAAGGTAGAGAAGCACAAGACGTTTGTGGAGAAGTATGCCAAGGAAATGAAACACTTTGGTAAGGTTTATTTGTTTTTTTGAAGATTTCTTTGTTGTTTGTCGTTTCCGCTCTCTTCCTGTTCAGGTCTTTGTGTGTGAACCATTTTATTTTTCTCGTCAATGAAAACGTAAAAAAAAACAAAAAATGTTTTTTTAATATCCTGTTTCATGCCATTGTTGATATCTCATTTCAACACCTATATTTTGGATTCATCCTGATTGTTTCATTACTGAAATAATCAACCAACTCAGTTATTTATTAATCTGATTAATCGATTACGGACATACTCATTGGACACCTATATTTTGTTTGCTTCTCGTCAGATAGTAACAGTGGATAATCTGTTCTGCTTTAATATAATATTTTCTTCTGACAATTCTATTATTGGTTTTATTATGACTTTAATAAAAGAATACTCAATTAGTGGCAAAGGGCTTCTTGATGGAGTAGAAAACAGAATTGTCATGCAGGAAACTTGTGGAAGAAAGTTCTAACACTAAGATCCCACTTCAAACCTGTTAAAGATTGCAAAAGAGTTTGGTCTAATGCTTTCAGCATGACATTGACCATAAAGTTACAGCTAGAGCCACAATGCAAAGGTTTAGAGCAAAGTACCCTGATCTGTTAGAATAGCCCAATAAAATTCTGGACCTAAATCCAGCAAAGAATAAATGGCATGACTTGAAAACTGATATTGACGGATCTTCTTCCCTCCATACGGCTGACCTCCATATGGCTTGTTTTGCAAAAGGACGTTTAACTTTCTATGTTGATGCTCGATTTATGTGGTGTACCAGGTATGCTGCGGCGTTGGGACGACAGCCAGAAGTATCTGTCAGACAACCCACATCTGGTGTGTGAAGAGAGTGCTAATTACCTCGTCGTCCTCTGCATTGACTTCGAGATAGATGAGGTGAGTGCCGTTGAAAGAGGCCAGCTCTTTCAACGGCAGCCGAGCCTCACTGAGTGATGTACGTCCTTGTAGAAACATGCCCTCATGGAGCAGGTTGCACACCAAGCCATCGTCATGCAGTTCATCTTGGATTTAGCTCGGACTCTGAACGTCGACCCGAGAGGCTGCTTCAGACAGTTCTTCTCAAACATCAAGGTTCGTCTTTGCCGTGTAGTCGAAGGAAAAAGTTTAAGGATTGTTTGGGGCGTGGGGGTTTCTTTATCCTGTTGTTTTATGTTCTCGTCAGACTGCACATAAGTCGTACCAGAATGCTTTTGATCGAGAGCTGGAGTTGCTGAAGGAGAGGGTCCGCAGGTGTGCGCAGGCTCGGATGGAAGACACTATAAAGGAGCTGGAGGAGGAGGAGAGGCAGAAGAGAGTGGGTCCTGGGGGGTTAGACCCGGTAGAGGTCTATGAGTCACTTCCTAAGGTAAATCGTATAGAGGCACGCAGACTTCACAAGGAGATTTTATCAATACTTCATGAATTTCAGTTACTGACTAAGCGATTAATCAGATTCATCCTGATTAATCAGTTAGTGAAATAATCACCAACTAACTTAATGAGCGATTAATCGGGTCCATCCTGATTAATCAGTTATTGAAATAATTGTCAACTAATTCAGTGATTGATTAATCATTAACTGGAGTATACAGACTCAAAGAGGCCATTTCTTGAAAGAACATAATCAGAGCTGTAAGACAAAACTGTACAAAAAAAAATACACATTTTGCATTTAAGATAAAAAATAAAAAACAGCTTGTCTATAATTATGTGAAAAACTGGACCGATATTAATATCTGATAGTAACACTTCTATTGTGTTACATTTACTAATGTTTAATACTCGATCAATCTTAAGAATAATCGATAGATTACTCAACTACTAAAATATTTGTTTACAACAGCCCTGAAATAATTGTTAGTTGCAGGGCCACTATTTGTAATGATTTCAAGGTCCTGAATGATGCGTTTCAGGAGAACAGTCAGTTTATACCTCACGCTCTTGCGTGCCGAAGTGCGGCCTCCTCCAAAACAAAGAAAACCGAAGAGCTTATTTATCTGATCGCATTCTGAGATTTTAAACGTAGCATTGTAAGAATTTCAGCGGTCCGTATACATGGATAAAGTTTTCTCTCCGTGTGAGACCTCTTGCTTCCTCAGTACTTTGGCGCCTCATGTCTTGCAGGAAATGCAGAGGAGTTTTGATGAGAAAAACACAGAGATGTTGCAGTATGTAATGAACAAGCTGAACCCCGAGGTGAGCTGGTATCTCCTTAAGAAATACTTAGTTTCATTAACTAAACTGTTTCCCCCTGTAATTTTTGACCTTGTTTAACAGGAGGGAAGGTACCACCTGCAGAGATGCATTGACTCAGGCCTGTGGGTGCCTGACTTCCAGGAGGAAGAAGATTAGAAAATGAAAACCGAACTCGGTCATTGTTAAGTAGCTGTCTATGTTTTTAGTGTGTCTAAAAGATGAAGGAGTTACTGTATGTAGGAAAGAGCCGCCACTTGCTGGAGGGACCATATATGTCCAAGTTTCCCATCTGCTTCCCTTCAGGCTTTCATCATATCCAGGTTGATATTTCCACTCTGGGACCTCAACTATTGAATCTGGTTTTTAAAAATTCTGAAAAATCACGTCGGATGGCAACAAATTTATATTTGATCGCATGAAATAAGGACTTATCTAAATGACCATGTTTGATTTTAAGTTAGAAACAGGTTCACAGTAAACAAGAAAGGTGAACAATAAACTTAAGAGTCAAAAACAATAGCTTTCCCGCAGCTACTAACACACACATTTGTGAAGTAAAACACATTCCCCTATTTAAGCCATTTCACAATGATTTCCCACTATGTTTCCGTCTATTCCCTGTAAAATTCCATAAAGTGTAAACTTACAAAACATGAATAAAGTCAAGCAGTATGAAACAGAACTAAAGCAATGTGCAAGCATAAATATGTTCAATAAAAGGTACAAAATATATTTCTAAATAATTATGTGGAAGGTGAAGGATATAAAGATGATAATGTGGGATATTGTTAGAAGATTCAGGTGAATATAAGGGTATACTGATATATATGTATCTGTACCTTTTCAGACAAATAGCTAAAATGACTGAGACTCATGTTGCAAAACATTGTGTTTATTGTGTATATTGGTTTAGGGGTATTCTGTTTTGTGTATTTTTTGTATTGATTTGTTGGAAATAAATAAATACTTTAAGGTCCAGCTTTCTGATTTTAATGCATGCTTACTTTACCATTAAAATACAGACGTGTTTGTCATCACAATGTCCTCTGATGTAACAGGAATAAAAGATGAAATTCACATTAGTTTTATTACATATTTTGCGGTACGATTGCGATAACCAATATCGCAATTGTACCAAACTATAAGACTTTATAGTCTTAAAATGACTATAAGAACCACTTGTTACTCTTTTTTTAAAGGTTTGACTGTGACGGTGTGTCACAACAATCACCCACGAGTACAAATACTCCTTGAAAAACATTCCCACTAGAAATGTGCTTCTTTGGGACACGGCGAGTCACGTAAAGAATTGTGATTTGTGTTGCAATTTTCGAATTTATTGGTATTTATTGATGATTTTATCAAACTGCAGAAAATAGTCAAACTAACAATCCCTGCAGTATGGATCGGATTTAAACATCATTAAATGTTTAAAACTGATATAACATCAGAGAACAAATTTATTATCATGATAAGAAATTTGTCACGACAAACGATAAATAATACAATAAACGTCCCCTCCTAATTTACATGCAAAAATAAAGGGCTTGTAATTAGGTAGCTGTGAGCATTTATGCTTAAATCCTCCTGTTCTGTATTTCACCTCACACCTTAAATTCCACATCCATATTTCCTGCTAAATGGTCAAACAAAAAGAAGACTGTGATTCCTGTAAGTTGGGGCTTTAGAGCGACCCACCGCATGTCCTTGAATGGCTCTGAAAGGACACAGAACAGGCTGCCAGGAGACATGGATGCTTATTGTTTTTCTTCTTCTTCTTCTTTTATATATGGGTAGTGTGTCAATGAAAACCTGCTCTTTGTGTGAGTGTGACGGAAGGTGACTGGTTATCCAGATAGGACGGCTGCTGATGAAAAGAAAAAAAAACATGTTCTGCCTTTTAAAAGAAAGAGGGGGAAAAAAACAAAAACCAAGGGAAACAGTGGGATATAACGATGGAGAGGAGGAGGAGCGGAGACTGTTGGTTGTGTGGGATTAATGGACAACACTGAGCGGGAGGGTGGATGTGGATGGGCTTCTCCATGGAGCCGGTGGTGGTGGGAGGGGGGACGGCTGGGGGAGACCACTGTGGCAGGGGAGAGTGGAGCGAGATAGGGAGGGAGGAGGGAAGCTGGTGAAGCCGCGGATATTCATGAGAACGGAGAGTGGTTTCTCTCTCTCTCTCTCTCTTTCTGTCTTTCTCTCCTTCTCTTCCTCCGTGGTGATACACTGCAATGTCTGCAGACAGACAGGCGGACGAACAGGAGACAGAGACTGAAGGAGACAAGTAAAAGCAAGACAAGGCCCAGCCCTTCTTCCCATTGATCTTCAGGCGATCAAGGTGAGTGTTTCCTCCCCCCATTATTATTATTCCTGCATCCTGCAGCCTGCGCGTGTGTAGGGTTGTATGTGTGCACGTGTGGCTTTCTGACACACACACACACACACACACACACACACACCTCTTGTTGTTGCTGCATGTGTGCAGACATGAAAGCAGGACAGCCCCCCCTCATGTATGCACGGTCGATTTTTATTTATTTATTTGTTCTCATTCACGCTTGAGTGTTTGGTAACAGAACAGCAGGTTGGTGGTCGAGGTGCATGTTGATGCAGCGCCGCTCGGTTTTATAAGCTGCTGGAGATGGAAGTGTGTGTATGCCAGTATGTGCTCGTTTTCCCTGTTGTCTGTCCATATATATGTCACTGTGTCACTATGCATTTGTTGATTTCTCCTCAGACCTGTTATCGCTCTGTGCATCTCCACTGACTCTGCTGTGAAGACACCCCCCCTCCTCCACCCAAATCCACCCTTTTTTTTTATTTGTTTTTTTTTTTACTGGGAGGGTGTGTTCTCTGTGACCCTGGTAAAAGTCGTCTCTACCACTATGTGTCTTTTATCGGAAGCACCGCGATATGCTGAATCTGTCCCATCCAATGGAATTAGGTCAACGCGGATTGCTCGGAGTAATTATATAACATCAGAGAACTCTGGTGTTGCAGTATCTCCTCAGAATTAGTCTGAAAAATCCCACTACAGTCTAGAACATTTTCCTAAGTTCACAGTAAGCAGAGTTTCCATTGCGCCATTTGACATTTCCAAAGTAAATTCGCTTAATGGAAACAATTAAAAAAGAACGAAAGAAAAACAAACTCGTTTTTATTGGTTGTATAGAAATTGATTTATTTCGCAAAACTGCATTGAAAACACTTTTTGTTTTGCACATTATCAATAACCGGATGTTGCCATCGGAATAATCCACGAAGAAGACGAGGGCGACAGGAAGTGGTAGGAGGAGGATGGCACAGCATGTTTTAAGATATTTCTTGAACAAACTTATTCACGTGTAATTCTAATAGCGTTTTGTAATTTAATAGAAACACCGCAATTGTGAAATTGTGTTTTTTAGACATTAGAGAATATTGACAAAGTTTTGTACATATTTATAATGGAAACACAGCGGTATCATCGCCCAATTAGGCATTTAAAAAAAAACATTTGCTCAATGGAAACACGCCTACTTAAAAAAAAACAACAACCAACAAACAAAAAACATCTAAGCTCTAAGATGTGGTTTTAATAACCATATCAAAATAATGTTTGTTTTATATAACTGCAATGGAAACACTTTTTTAATGCACCTAATCAACAACCAAACGTTGCCACTGACGCAAATCACAAAGACGAAAACAGGAAGTGGTAGGAGGATAATGGCGCACTATACTTTTAAATAACTCGTGGCATGAAGACATTTATTCATGTGTGATTTAAATTGTGTTTCTTATTAATGGAAAAGACTAATTTGTATTGTTTTTGGAGATGAACAAATATTGACTTTGTTTTTCACACATTTGTAATGGAAATGCGTCTACTTTCACCAAGCAAATAAGGGACTTGCCGCTACATTTCTGTAAAATTTAGTGCAGAAATGAAAATGTCCACAGATTACTCTTAATTATTCTTAATATGACCAACAGCCTAGTGGAAAAATCCTAATATTTCTTTCATAATCCCAAGTACTTGAGGTGAATGCAAATGGACTTCCTTCCTTTTTCGATTAAGATAAGACAAGGGCAAAAGGTTGAAGGAAGTCCAAATTTTGACATATAATGAAACAATCAATTTACAAGAACTGACATGAATGTTTCAAAATATAGCATGTGACCAAGTTAAGATTATGTAGCATATTTCAGCACCAAAGTTGTTAAAAGTGCTTTACATCATAAAAACATAGTACAGCAACAAATTATGGAGCAAGCAATAACCATTAAATTTTTTCAAAAGCCCTAGTCAAAACATCAGCAGATGTTTAATGTATTTTGGTACCAAACTGTACAGTAATTTATAACCTAACAGATGTATTTTAAAGTCTAGTCTCTGAGTGACATTGTAAGGACTTTAGAACTGGGGAGATGTGCTCTGTCTTCCTGGTTTTAGTGAGAACACCAACAGCAGCGTTCTGGATTTCTGGATCATGAAACTGATCCATATGAGAAACTGAAAAAAGATCTTGTAAAGAGAGGTTGAAAGAAAACAAAGGACTTCCTGCTGCCTTTCCTTCAAGTACTTTAATTTAACAAAAACACTCCACCAGTAGTCTAAATCTTGATGCTGTACGAGTTGAGTGGACAAAAGCTTTATCTTGTATGTTATAGAAAATATTTTACTGTATGAAAGCAGAAGAGTAGGTATACTACTAATTAATAAAAACATAAAGATAAAACCGGTTTATTAGCTCTATTTTCTTGCTAACTCCTATTTTTTGTTTTGTTTTGCTATTCCTAAGGAGAAGGATGTCTTTCGTCAAACCAAATCAGGAGTTTGGAATTTGATGTCCCAGATGAGGCAGCAATATCCAGAGAGACTTGCCCAGCCGAGATTGGATCCAAGTGACCTGTCCTATTACGGAAAGCCAACCTGAGAGACGTTACAGACCTGCTGCAGAGTTTTTAAGGTTCTCCTGGATTCTGGATGGTTTGGAAAATGACTGGCTGGCAGGATTCATTTACTGTAGCCATCATGTGATCCACTCTCCGAGCCGGATACGTGCCGAGAAGAATCTGAGGCGATGATGGTACCTTTAGTGGCGTCGTTTGGGATTTTTATCTGGATGTTCCACAGCCTCATCTAACGGGATGACAATTGTTTTTAATTTCTTGTCCTTTGATTTTGGCTTTGGGGTAAAAAGCCCACATTTTTTGCACCTTGGAGCCTCTGAGGGGTAGATAGATGCCCCTTTACTGTTTTACAGCAGAAATACGCCTGATTTGATCCATCTAAAGAGCTGGACTGTGGAGACAGTGCAGACGCTACTGTTAGCTGGGCTGACTCAGCTCCAATGGGGGCCGGTTTTGACCCGGTCTGACCCCGGTTCGAGCTTTGCGGTGACCTCTGATCTCTCCGGTCCTGGCTCTCCACCTGCTCTGCTGCCTGGGTTCCGGAACGCTCCGCCCTGGGGCCCAGAACGAGCCAATCAGAATGAAGAAGAGCCGCAGCGTGCTGTCGGTGACTGGAGAAGAGGTGAGACAGGTAACTTAAACAATAAGTTAAAAAAATTTATTGTTTGGAGATTCTGGCTGCCAGAACAACTGGGTTGTGGACATTTAGCGCTCAAATTGTGTGACTTTTATTTATATTTAGTGAAAAGTTATGTAGCAAGAAAAACTACCTTCCTGTATCAGCAAGCTGCACAACAGTGAAGATTCTGTTGTGTGTGTAATCAGGAGTCACATCGACAATTGACATTGTCAACCTTCAAATGTTCTTAACTAATGGATAAAAGCAGAGCAAGATTCTGTACAGTGGGAGAATTTATTCATGTACACCGTTTCCATCTGTCCTAGATATTCATTGAGCCAACAATAGAACAACAATAGAACAACAAAGGGACAGACTGTGATTAGGTCTATCACAGTAACATCGTTATAACGTTATAACAGTTTCATTGTGATATCCTAAAAAATTATAGCTATTTAAGAAAAACCAACAACAAGGAAATAGGGTGGAAGAAATGTGATGATCTCTTTGTAGTTTTTGTCTCAGGTGGGTTGCTGGTTCCTTCCCCTGCTTGTCCATCAAGTTGTTGCAAGACATTTCACCCACGTTTCCCACTTGTGTTGGTCAGAGGGTTCTGTGATGCTGATTTTGTGAAAGCCTGGCTTCTATCAGTCCAGCTGTGGCTATAAAATAGTGTGTGATGGTTCAATGACGGAATGTTGTGTAGAGTCCAAGTCAGCAGTTTCATCCAACTCGATAAAATGGCCTGTAAAAATACAGGCTGTTTTCCTGGCAACCATTCAGCTGTGCAAAACACCTGGTTGGACTTAGTACCGCCTTTGAGGCACACCTCCTCCTTGGAGTTGTAGTTTCCAAGCTTCAGAGCTTCCGCCTCACTGAGCAGCCTTCCTCCACTCAGTTCCTTCAGACTAGCCAGGAGCAAATAGAAAACATCTGGAAGAACTGCACGAGTTCAATATACAAGCAACATCTCAGTGCATCGCTGGTAAAACTGTTAATAAAGGAGTGATGTTGTGATGACTTCCTGGAGGTGCAGTTTGAGAAAGAGTTGGAGTTGTTAAAGAGGCAGAGGCCCAATTTCAAGGCATCATATTATGAAGTCAAATTTCCTAACAGTCTTATTCGATATATAACATTTTAATATAACATTTCTGTAACAACTGAAGGTGACATATTTACTTGATTGTGCTATAAAATGGCACTATGTGCCTAAACAAAATCATAATACTGCCTCTTTAAGTCACTCGTTGCCTACAATCACAGTTGTCACTGACAGGCTGTTTGATTCAGTTGAGAAAGCTACAATGTAATTTTTATTAACTATAAAAAGCCTTTTAGTTTAACAAAAAAAAAACCCCAACCAGAAATCTTGTACAAAAATAATTAAATAAAAAGACAACATAAGATCATACATACGTTCTAGAATAGCACTGCTTTGTTGGAGAAGCTCTGTTCCTTAAATTCTGGTAAGTTCTCGCTTTTTTAAAGACTGATTCCTCTTTTTCTGCCAGAGAAATTACTTTTTTGGACAATTGTTTGCTCTGCTGCTGAATGGTGTGAAGCAGGAATAATTTTTGCTGATGTTTTTTACATTTGCCTTGTGCCTACGAATACTGACCCATCAGCCATTAAATGACTAAAGACTATTGCCCTGACATCCCACAACATTAAGGCCCTGGAGAGACTCTTGTTGGTCCCCTGCAGTCATGTCTGAACCTCCTGCAGTTTGGTTACTGCTGTGGAGTTGGGGTTGAAGACGCCATCATACACCTGCTTCAACAAACCCACTGTCATCCGGACAAAGCAGGCAACACTGTGACACATGTTCTCTGATTTACCTAGTGCATTTAACGCAATTCAGACTTATCTGCTTGGTCAAAAACTCGAGAATACCCATGTGGAGGCCTCAACGATCGCCTGGATCCGTCACTACCTGACAAATGGATCAGAGTTTGTGAGCTTGGCGGGTCATGTGTGTTGCCAAGTGTTTAGCATCACAGGAGTACCACAGGGATCTGTACTCTCACCATTCCTTTTCACTCTGTCTACTCCAGCACAAGTCAGAGCCCTGCCACCCACAGAAAGACTCAGATGACTCTGAAGTCTGATGACGATGCAAAGAAGGATTTACATAAAATCAAGAAAGCTATAGAAAACCATGAGCATCTTCTTTATGATTTAGTATGGGGGTTTGTATTTCACAGAGCAGTGATAAACGTTCATGGTAGCCCCTCCGAGACAAGGTCTGTTGATTTCAAAAAGCATTAATTTTGAATGTATATTTTATCTGACATGTTTATTTGGCAGAAACTTAACGTAACGTGAATACTAATCAATTTACGATGAGAAATGTTGTAAAATTATTAGTTGCACACCAGGGATTCAAGTTATTGATTAATGACTAAAGTTGACTGATCTTGTCGGTCAACTAACAATTAATTGATGAACGTCCATTTTCTCATTTTCTTGTATCAAGAGCGTGGACTGTCTTTCCGTAAAGTAAAGAGCTATATTTTTCATAATCTGAATTAATAAAAACCCTACCATAACATTAAACATTAATTTAACATTACTGACTAGGGCCACTGGAAAAAAAAAATTCTGACTTTTGATCTCAGAAGATTAAAATCAGAAAGTTGATTTTAATCTTTTAAAATTTCTAAGGTGAAATTTAAGGAGCTGGTCCAGAGAGAAGCGCATAAAGTATATTTTGCATCCCACACAGAATTCATTAATAATTTTAAAAATGTTATGCTTTGTACTTTTTTTTCAGTCTTCATTTCTGGAGCCCCTTAGAGGTTCAATTAAATATGACTACAATTTACATATCTACATATAATTTCTCAAATAACCATTTGTATCATATTCTTGCTTAAGAGCTTGTGAAAAAATAAAAACTCTCTCTTTGAAGAAACAATTCTTGTCAAGCCTGTTCTAGACTCTGTTAGGAGCTAGCTGTGCTGCAATAATAACTCTGCCTTACACATAAACAAAACAAGAAGTGGAAATTAGGAATCTAGTTGTAAGAGTATTCTTTGTAGGTTCTGCTGTTCAGATGACGTTACTGTTGAATTTGGTTGCTCTGTCAATCCCTCACCACAAGGGGGAGTACAGTTATTATCCCACACCCTTGTATAAATGAGCTTCTGATAAATGAGTGTAAATCAGCCTTCTTCTATTCAAAGGTGACTTTAAATCATGCATTATTCAAATGCTCAGTCATTGATTATGCTAATCAGGTGACCGTATGTTTCTGAGTCTGTGGGTGTGTGTATGTGTGTTTGCACGCACTGTACATGCGGGTGGCTGAGAGCATCTATCCACATCTGGGTCTGGACGACATCAAATGCAACACGGCACTGTTGCCTAGCAACTGCTACCATTCCCCTAGTGTTTTGTTGCTACGGTGCTGCAGTGCAGATCAGCCTCTTAGAGCTGAGTCTGTTGAGGGGCTTTCTGTCTTTCTCACCCTCCCCCCCCACCCCCACCCCACCCCCTACACACACATGGCCTCACACATGCACAGTCACTCTCTCACTCACATGCGCATTCATTGCTAATTTATGCATTACCGTTGAAGTTTTACCCACTTTTAGGCAAATCAGCTCATATTTGCAACAAATGAATTTCTCATTGCTTTCACTTTGTGCTGCACAACGATCTGCCTCTCTTCCCTTCTCACCTCACATCCCTCTCATCTCACAGGGGAATGAATTAGACGTAACAGATGCTGTGGAGAAGGCGGAGTCGTCTCGCTACAGCCGATCCTACACGTCTGGGGCCACCCTGGGGGCCGAGCTGCGCAGAGGACGGACCAGAAGACTGTCTCCCAGTCTTCAGGTACAGGGAGACCGGAGCGGTCACATTAACGTGCCTGGAGGGCATGGAGCTTAAAGGAACCGTGAAGCGGTACCGACAGACAACCCAGCCCCTCCTGTTCACCCTCTGACAGCTATCATCTTAAATTTATTTAGACGCCACGTCTTGAAAGTGTGATGAAGTGAAGTGACGGGGGGAGCACACAAACACACATTTTGACCGTTTAAATACCGACATGCATCTCACTCAGTTGGTGAGATGAGTCAGGGACACTCAATTGAAGCCATGGTCAAAGTTTATAAAACAATACTTATTTTATATTGTTTATATTGTTATATTGTTATAAGCTGAAATAGCTTATTTTAGTTGAAGCTTCAGCTAAAATAGAGCCAAACCTCAACTAACAACTTAGGTTTAGCTCTCTTTTAGCTTGGATTTGACAATAACTCAATTACAATATCTATTGTGATAGTTATTTCAGAAAAGAAATAGATCCAGAACCACACAGCACTCTGGGAGATGTCGGCAGAGCAAAGACTTTACCTGCTCAACCTAAGCAAGGTTGGTGACATCAACTAACTCACTCTTCGGTCACCTAGCAACAACCTAGCTGTTGTGCAGCAGCAGTTTCAGGTTTCGCCACCGTGCCTCATATCTGCTCAAAATTTAAAAACAATAACACGGAGAGAAAACTGGATAAAACAATGGTCACGACACCAGTTTGGCAATATTTCAGATGCCTAAAATAAAAACTAATCAATAATTATTATTATTGACATCAATTGATATTGACTGAGATGAAAATCTTATATTGTGATACTTTTTTCAGCCATTATCGTCCAGACCTAACTTTCAATAGATATCAATAGGTAATGCAACTTGGCATTTTAGCATCTTAAGTTTCTAAAATAGAGCTAAAATGTAAATATTTCACTAAGGTGATTTTCTGCTCATCTCTAAAGCAACAAAAGTTAGAAATTTGGGAGCTAAATGGTGGACTGTGTAATTGTTGATTTCAACCCCGGTGTAGTTTCTAGCAAGACTAAAACAGCATAATGCTTCCATCAATGTCTCGTCAGGTACCCTGCTGGCTCCGCCCTCGAGATCGCACCCGTTCCCCCGACATCCTGAGCAATATGTCGCGTCCTACAACGCTTCCTCTCCGCATCCCTCCTCGCATCTCCATCACACAAGCAGATACGGACAGGTACTGCATACTTTAACCCCTCGTTAGCCCCCAAAAACATCTTCTCAATCCTTTCTTTCCATGCTTGACTTGATATTTTCTTTTTACTTCAGTAACGAAGCAGAGAATGGAGTGTCTCCCGCTCACACTCCTCTGGGCTCCCAGAGTCCAAGCCGCACATTGAACACCTCACTGCCTCAGGGCCAGAGAAGAGAGTCCTTCCTCTACAGATCTGACTCGGACTACGACATGTCCCCCAAGGCCGTCTCCCGTAATTCTTCCCTCGCCAGCGAAGGGTGAGCTTAAAAGACAAACACACCAGAGATTGTATTGTGTTCCCATCAGTTCTGTTGTCTTTGTCACTTTTTTCAACTGTCCCTCCTCCTTTTAGGCACACAGCAGAAGACTTCATCGTCACACCTTTTGCTCAAGTGAGTTTGACAAAATATGACTGGTTGTGAAAATCCAATGCTGCAAGACATTTTATTTGCTTTTTTCCTCTTCATCACATGATACTGTGATGTTGTCTGATGATTTTAGGTACTGGCCAGCCTGCGATCAGTACGGAGCAACTTTACCATCCTTGCCAATGTCTCCACACCAATAGTCAAGTAGGAACCAAACTTCTCTTAAATTATCAGCTCACACAATAAAAAAATAAAATTAAATATAAATGCTCTGTCACTCAAATATCACCTCATTAGGGTAAAAGCAGAGCACTGAGAGATGTCTTATAATATTTTCCCGTTTTGTAAATTTGGATTGTGGTTCTGAGCGCTTCTTATCAGTAAAACATACCTTTAAATGGGCAGTATTATGTAAAAGTGACTTTTATGAGCTCTACATCATATTATGTTATTGTCTCATCAAAAACATACCTGGGGTTTTGCCTCAATTCTTTCATGCATGTTTGATAAATCCTTTGATCTACCTTGGCAACCATTCAGCTGTGCAAAATTCCTGGGTGGACGTAGCTCCGCCTTCGAGGCGCAGCTCCTCCTCTGAGCTGAACTTTCCAAGCTTCCATTCAAAGAGCAGCTCTCCCACTCAGCTCCTTCAGACTAGCCAGCAGCAATTAGCAAACAGCTGGTGGAACTGAACATCTGCTGAGCTCATTATGTTAGCTATACTTCTCACTGCAACGCTGGTAAAAAACGTTGTTAAAGGCTTAATAAAGGAGCCATGTTGTGTCAAACTGGCACTATGTCACTGGAAAAGACATAATACTGCCCCTTTAAGGCTAAAAAATGGAGTAAAACTCTGCAATATTAATGAAAGCAATTGTTGCATGGCGATCATGCAAACACCATTTAGAAACAAGTACAATTGGAATTGGCAATCCAATGGTTGTTTTTACAAACCAAAAGCAGACCTAGTCGATAAATTATGTTGGTATTTGACTTTTTTTATTATTAAGTATATTAATAACATCTCATCCGACAGACTAACTAAAATGGAATAATAGAAATCCCTCATTCAGCTACAGCTTGATGAGAAATGATGACCAACCATAAGCAGGTGAACTTGTCCATTTGATTTGTGTGAGAAGTCAGGGTTTACATCGGTGAATATTATTACTTCCAAATTGTAGCGGGACTTTCTGAAAGCTATGTATTTGTGTCTGTTTTAGGGGTGATTTACTCTGAGTGAGTCATGACACCAAAGGGCCTATCGAGCAAAAGCTTAGAATTATCCTTATGATTCATAGAGATTTGACAAATAGGCTTCCTTTGGGGTAGACGTTGATGTATGACAAAAAGGGACAGAGCGTCTTTCCAAGCCTGTAGAAATACTTCTAATGTAAAACATTAGAAGTATTCTTTAGTTAACCAGCGCAGTGTTGTTTTTGTTTGAGTACAAGTAAGGAATTTTACTACAATTTCTTACATATATATTTTTCATTATTTTTTTCAACATAATTTAAAACTGCAGTATATAATTTTAAAGTTTTTTTTTTTTTTTTTTTTACATATTTGTTCAAAATGTTTCAATTTCTTGTCTTGACAGTATAATATAAAACAGATAATCTATGAAAAGATCGTTCTTCTCCTAGAGCTGCTATTGCCGTCTGAAGAAAGGTATCTACCGGACAAAAACAACCAATCAGTCAGGAGGAGGATCTTAGTGTATACGCAATCAATCTTGCGTATGCGCTGCTAAATATGTTAATGTCGAAAAAACTATTTACCGTTTCAGGAAAACTGTTTATCCACAGTTATCGGTCGCCACGCTGCCAAGGCATTCATGGTGCACTTTGTTGGGGTCAAACAGCTGTAGAGTATCAGAGAGTAACGGAGAGGTTGTGAGCGGCGCATACATGAGCTTGATTGACTGCCAATCCTCTTGGCTCTGATTGGTTGTTTCTGAATGAGTGATGTATTAATTCAGCTAACAATAGGTCCATAACGAGAAGGCAGAGGAGCTTGATTATTTTCAAAGATTATCTGCCTAATGTAATGTCAAGTCATAGTGATAAGTTTAACATGTAAAAACATTGCAGTATTTGACTCTAACTGATTTTTAATGCTATTCCATCTGGCCAGTGCATGTATTTTAATACAGAACTGAAGTAGATTGTTGAAAATCTGCCAGTAATTAGTCCAGTCTGCAGTCTTCTCTCTGATCAGATTAGTTGCTGTGCTTCCAGGAGATCTCCTTTAGGTGGAGTGTGTGTCAGCCCCAGGGGGACACTCTCAGACCAGCAGTACCAACAGCTGGCCCTGGACACACTGGAGGAGCTGGACTGGTGTTTGGACCAGCTAGAGACCATTCAGACGCACCGCTCCGTCAGCGAAATGGCTTCCAACAAGGTAGGGAAACGTCTCTGACCCAGTAGATTACACATCCACAGGATGACTTCTACTGTCAATGTTTGGAATCAAAAGTATTTAGAGCTTAACAAAATGCCATGTCACTCCAGCCATGTTGAACTCTATTTGTCTGCCTAGAAAGTCAGGTTTGTTTGGGGAAGTGCAATCAAACTCTGACCAAAAACATGAACTCCGGTCTGCCTAAAAACCAGTGACGTGCGGTCAGCAGAGGTCTAACCTGTCATCATGGAAAAATAATATATAATAATAAAATAGTTTATCATTTAACTCACCCTGTAGTTTGTATTATAAAGTGCCTATTTTTCATTTAGCTTAACCAATTCTGATTATTCTTTCTTCAAAATCGCTGAATTTTCTCAATTTCCCATTCAAATGCTCGGAAGTGAAGCTGATGAGGCAGCAGTGAGCTGAGCCTCTCCTGGGATTGATCAACCTCTCGCTAAATGTACTGCCTGTTCTATGGGAACATGTTCCTCCTGTCTGTATGTTGCCAATAAAATGGCTAAAAAGCTTAGACTTATCCTTATGATAACTCATAAGGATAATGTATGTATGAACTGATTTTCCATAATTTAACTTATGTATATAATGTACAGTGTTTTTTTTTGTCATTTTGTGATGCGTTTCATGTGGGAGAAGCAATGAGAAACGGCAGAGAACAGATTGGAGGTGAGGCAGGTAGTTCTCTTGCCTCATGGCAGGGGGCGCTCATGATCCCAGACATTGTGACTCCACAACTGCAGAGTAAGAGACAGTAACAGCGAGCTCGACATCTAGCCAAGTGCAGCGGTATATTTATAGTTTTCTCCTTTACCATAATAATCACTTAATAATAATAATAAAATAAACATTAAGCCTAAAACCAAACTACTGCAACAGACTGAATGTTCTGCTCTTTGTGTGGGAAATATTTGAGTGTTATTTTTTTGTTCTTTTGGCATTGTTGCCAGTTGCTATGGCAACGAGTCTGCGCATAGCCGCATTGTCCGCATGTCGAAATTTCCTTATGCAAACGATAACATGCAGGGGGTCTATATTTGTAAATCTGATTATGATTAAGTCAGTGCCTCACCAGCTATGAACCTCACCACACGTCACTGCTGCAAACCTGTGTCACAGTTTGGCTGAAGTGAACTTTGGTGTGGCTCAAATGTTAGCGGACCGGAGACCGCTCCTAAAGCCGGAAGTAGACTACATTGCGCAATGCTATCTGGGTAACTACAATCTAAACAAACATGTGCGTCTACTGCTAGTAGGAGAAATGGCTCGTTGTCCTTTACCAGCGACAACCACTAAAATGTGATGCTACTCCAATTTAGTTAACATTGTCTAAAGAAGGAAGTTCATGTCTTCTTCTGAGGTTTTTATTGCTTCCTTCAGTAGTTCCTGGTGCAGCGCCACCACAGGCAAGGAGGTGAAAAGGTTTTTCACTGCACTGTGGCTAAAGTTGCAACTTAATTTCCTAATTGAACTACTGGAGTATCATGTATGACAACACACGTAATCAAAGCATTGTGTCAGAAGGAAAGGGCCACAATTCCAGCAAATTACTGTGAGAAATGTCTGGAAGGAAACAGAGATTTTAACCCAAATCACACAGGAAACGGAAAGAAAAAAAGAAACTTGTGATTCTGGTGTAGGTTTGATCAAGCTGACAAAAACTGGTTACCCTATACCTGTATAGGGCATGTAAATATTTGGTTTTACCGCCATAAAGCCTTTGGTATATGTATTTTTTAAATGTAACTAATACACAACAAACATTATTGCACAACCCAACTCAAAATCCTTGATAGCTTCTATTTGCCCAATTCTCACTTTGCCCCATAAAAAACAAAAAGCAACATGCGTTTTATAACATATAAAAATACCAATTTGACTAAGACTGCCCTTTGTTCTGCTCTTATTCTGCTCCAGTTTAAGAGGATGCTGAACAGGGAACTGTCACACTTGTCAGAGATGAGTCGCTCTGGGAACCAGGTGTCAGAATACATCTCCAGCACTTTTCTGGGTGAGCCGGATCACAATTCCAAATGTCTGTCGTCACGTTTACGACCGTTTGAAACTAAACAAACTGCATAGTTGCTGTGGTTTCTTTAGCTACAAATCCGTTTTTTTTGTTCCCCTGTAGACAAGCAGAACGAGGTGGAAATCCCATCTCCGACGCTCAAAGACAAACCCATGAGTCACATCAGTGGAGTGAGGAAACTGTCCCACAGCTCCAGCCTCTCCAGTGCCTCCATGCCTCGCTTTGGGGTCAACACGGACCATGAGGACGAGCTCGCCAAGGTGCCGTTCGTCGTAATATGTAAAGAAACATGAGCCTGTAGTATGTTTTTTTTAAATTCTTTATTAGGCAATTGTTACATTTCTGAGGCCTTCTCAGCGCTCCCTGTTGATCCCCACTGTAAGAGCCACTGGTCTGAGCCACTTTATTGCACAAACGATTCAAGTTCACATATATCTGGCATGAAAAAGCAGAACTTCTAAAACCGTCTGTGGTGTGGTGCTACATTTTCTATTTATTTTCTTCTGAGTTTTAAGTCCAGATGAAGAAATCATTTTTCGTGACTTTGTCATGTGTCGAACAGGAACTGGAGGATCTAAACAAGTGGAGTTTCAACATATTCAAAGTAGCAGAATTCTCCAACAACAGGCCGCTCAGCTGCATCATGTACGCCATTTTTCAGGTAAAAAGCAACAGAGTCTCCTAAACTCCTCTATCTTTGTGATTTGTAAAACTCAGTTTATTTGTCTATCTCCTTCTTTGTTTACCTCGCCAGGAACGTGAGCTCCTGAAAACATTTCGAATCCCTGTTGACACTTTTGTCACTTACGTGATGACCCTGGAGGACCATTACCATGGAAACGTAGCTTACCACAACAGCCTCCATGCTGCAGATGTCGCCCAGTCCACACATGTGCTCCTCTCCACGCCTGCTCTGGATGTAGGTTCATCAGCTCAAACCGATTTGAAATTTACTCAGTTTATTAACATATTAATTAGCTTTTCGAACTGATGTGAAATGGATTTTTTTCCCCCCTCACACAAGCAGTTTACATCAGCTGTCGGCAAATTACGTCACTCCATTCTCCACTTGGTGGTTCTTGTGCCAGTTTGCAAAATGGCAACAGCAGAATCAGTTGTTCAGCAATCATTGCATAAATATTTTAAAAAGGAAATCTTCTGTCGAAAATACATAATCACAATCCAATACTTTGACCTTTTTGAATTCTGCAACTAAATTTAACCAAAGTATGAAAAAAACTACTATTATAGTTAGAAAAACTAAGCTAAATCTAAGCAATATTTTACCAGTAATAACTAATAAAGCTATCAAAAAAGTACTAGAACTAACTGAAGTTAACAAAAGCAGCAATAAAATAAAACTAAATTATAATAAAAAACCCAAAACTAATTTCTTAACCCTATGGATTCAACTTCTTAGACATCTGTAGTTGAAACTTTTTATCCAAAAAGTGAGTTTTTTTTTTTTAAATTGCCATATTTCTATTAAGTGAATTGAAAACGCAGCTAGCGAAGCTCATTCTATGTTCTTCTCTTTCTTTATCCCGCCAGGCCGTCTTCACCGACCTGGAGATCCTCGCCGCTCTGTTCGCTGCAGCTATCCACGATGTCGACCACCCCGGAGTTTCCAACCAGTTCCTCATCAACACCAGTGAGCGCACCGCAGCACGTGCATCAATAGGTGCCTCACATTTTGTCCCGTTGGTGTTCACGTCCCCCTTCCTTCTCCTCTTCCGAATCAGACTCAGAGTTGGCGCTGATGTACAACGACGAGTCGGTCCTGGAGAACCACCACCTGGCTGTAGGCTTCAAGCTCCTGCATCAGGAGAACTGCGACATTTTCCAGAACCTCACCAAGAGGCAGCGGCAGAGCCTGCGCAAACTCGTCATCGATATGGTCAGGGCCTCGGCAAAAAAAAACCACACTCAACACACATTTGTCAATTAAAATTATTTCCAATTAATTCCAATAATTAGGAGCACTTTTCAAAAAAGGAAGATTATTGACAGTATTGGTCAACTGTAATTGTAATCACTTCTAATTGGTCATTTTTAGTCCTTTATGTCCTAAACAGGGGCTCTTAATGAACAAGGGCTACAATAGGAAGTCAAACACAAATAACCAAAAAATGAAAAGAAGAGTAAGATTTAACTGACTCTGTCGGTGTGCAGGTGTTGGCCACAGACATGTCTAAACACATGACACTGCTGGCTGATCTGAAGACCATGGTGGAAACCAAGAAGGTGACGAGTTCAGGTGTTTTGCTGCTAGATCACTACACAGAGAGGATACAGGTAGGGTGGCATGAAAATGTTCTTCATGCCCATTTTGATGCCTGAAATGCCTTTAACCTTTGTCTGTATCAAGGCATTGATCTAAAGGAAATGTAATAAAAACAGATACCTACAAGTACTTTCATTGTTTTTTTTTGTCTCGCAGGTGCTGAAGAACATGGTCCACTGTGCCGACCTGAGCAACCCAACAAAACCTCTACCGTTGTACAGGCAGTGGACGGAGAGGATTATGGAGGAGTTCTTCCGACAGGGCGACAAAGAACGAGAGAGGGGGATGGAGATCAGCGCCATGTGCGACAAACACACTGCCTCTGTGGAGAAGAGTCAGGTAAAACTTCAGCTGGGCTAACGCTAGCGCTAACGATGTAAGATCAGTTCACTTGAAAAATTCTCTTCCAGTCTTCTGGGCTTACCAGAAGAGATAATCTGAAATCATTTGGTTGATGGTGAGATTGTTCATGTGAGCGTCTTAGAATATTCTATGCATTGAATATTGAACATTCTATCAGATGATAGATCTATTGATATTGACAGTTGCAGACACAATCTTCCACCACATGTTGACACATGGCTGTTTCCTCTCAATTTGAACTTCCTCACTGGCATGTGTTGCCAGATTTGTCTGATGTGAAGTCTTCTGATTCCAGCACTTTTTGCAGTTTACGATTTGCTTGAATCTTGCTGCTTTGTACCAGTAGGAGGCAGCAGCTCTCCTCTCACATCTTACAGAAAAATCTGACTCTAAAGAGAACAACATGCTAACAGCACCGTCTTGTTTGACCAGCGTCGCTATGTGGAGAATCACGTTGCTTTTTTATTTAAAGCAGCGAGTAGCTTGTGCAACTTTCCTGCAACTTAAACTTGTTTTTGCTTTTTATTTCATAACCACATAGTTTAATTTGTTTCAGTGGGATTTTATATGCTAGATCAAAGCAGTGTGAAGTATTTACAAGTGTAAATTCTTTAGAAACACGGCGTGTCTTTGCATTTAGCCCTATTGACTCTGTGTTTATGTGAATATTTATATCTTTTCTGTACCTGTGCATGGTCATAATCCATATCTATATTCTAGTTGCCATTTGACTTCAGAACGTAAATGTAAATAATTTTGAAGGAACCCAGGATGTGATATTATGCTTAGAAAACTCTTAAAGGGAGGATAATATACTGAACATCAATCCCTCATCAAACACGTAGCCTGGTGGTAACAGTTTCTTGATTATTCTATGAAATTGTTCTATGTCCCTAGAAAATACTTGACACCCATGAGTTTACTCTGGACTCGGTTTATAGATTTATAGTCACATATTTCCATGTACAGACTTGTAAATACTTGATTTAATTTACTTTATGTTTAGGTCATATTTAAATTAGTTGTAATGTCACACTCGTGTTATATGTCTTATATTTCTATTGTTATATTTATTTGCTAATATTTAACACTGGATGGGAGGAGCTTGTCAGCAAATAAGCAATTTCCCCTTGGGGAATAAAGTCCATTCTGATTTTTGATTTTAAAGTAGAGAAACGGGGTAACACTTGGTTTAACACTTACTACGAGGTTTAGCACTCAGTCGTCAACACTGGGAACTCGGTTTGATTGTTTGCAGGCGTGTGGAAAAAGCACCTGCCCATCTCCACCCTCTAGTAAAGCCAGCCTTAGTCCTATTGCGCCCTCTGGTGGAAATCTGAAATTTAGGAAGAAACCTCCACATAACAGAAAACCCCAGATTCCTAACACATACATGTAAAAGACTTGAATGGTTTTGATCAAAACATTTCACTGTTGTAGAATGGACCTACCAGAAATTCTTGCCAGGCAGTATTTGCACACAGGTCCTGACAGAACCGTCTGCACGTCAGGAGGTATTAACATTAGTACTGCTAAAACTGTATGCAGTCAAACGTTCCCACAAGGATCCTGTTTGTAGCAAAAGTCATATGCATTATTAGACATCCTTTGGATGCATTTAATCATTTACTGTGAAACATTTTGACCTTCTTAATATAAGTCAAAGCTTTTCAGGCCTAACAGGACTCTCTAATTCTACCAACTGGCTAAATTTAGCTTAAACTCCTGCTGGCTTTGATATCAAAACTTTATCTGGATTTTCAGAGACAGACATGAACATTTTACCTGACTTTTATAATCATATTGTAAGAATGTTGTGCCTTGTGTGTCTATCAAAATGGACCAGACAGCGTTCTTCATTCATTTCCTGTGGAACTTGCACAACAATGAGGTGACAATCCTTTCCCTCTTCTAGCCAAGCGACTGAGGAAATTCACACTCGTAGACGCAACACAAGGAAGTTGAAAAATGTTCAACTTCCGTTGCTAATGCATCCCATGTGTTGCGTTCACCTCAAGTTGCTGCCTGTGTGTTGAGCTCATTAAGGGTTCAGCTTTCTGCCTGTAGTAGTGATCCCTGTGTTGGGTCGCATAAGGAACACCCCGGGCCCCGGGCCCCAGGTCTCATGTCTCATATGTGTGTGAACATTTCACTACTATGACGTGCATACAGCGCGGAAATACATGATGTTTACACAACCAATAGGCTTATGCATGTCAGGCATCATTAATACTGAAACAACGTGCATAACATGTGTTAACGGCTCGTATTTCACGCTTTGTTTATGAGCAGTCAGCACGTACTTCACACGTTCACCCGTTGATAACGGTTGACAACGTGATTCCTATGGGACGGGTCTACATCATGTACTTTACGTGTCATTTGCGTGTTGCATACACATCAGAGTACCGTAAAATATTCACACCAATATGACGCTGGCGGTGTTGCATATGTGTGCATACGTCTCACCAGCTCGAAATTTCACATGCATGAATTTCATTGGTCTTTTGGCGGGAGGAGGGCAAACAACTGTCGCCTCATCGCTCAAGATCCACAGGACATGAACATCAAATGCATTGTCTTGTCAGCAAAATGGGACCAATTTTCTTAATCAATGTGAACTCTACACACAGAAATCAAGGTGTACTTTCCTTGCATGGCTTCAAGTGGGTAAACGTTTTTTTTCCCTTGCTGTTATCTCCTTTCAAGGTCGGCTTCATTGACTACATTGTTCACCCTCTGTGGGAGACTTGGGCCGACCTGGTGCACCCAGACGCCCAGGAGATCCTGGACACCTTAGAGGAGAACAGGGACTGGTACCTCAACACCATGCCCCAGTCGCCTTCGCCTCCCCCTGACAGACACCTCCAGCATGACCGCTTCCAGTTTGAACTCACACTCGAGGAGCTGGAGCACAACAATCACAACAACATGTACCGAAGGAGCGGCAGGAACAGCCGGAAAGCCACGTGCGATGACAGCAACAGGGAGAGAACGCAAGAAGACACCGAAGAGGAGGATCAGAACCAGGCTGACGCTGAAGAAGAGGATGAGGAGAACCACAATGGCGAACAGAACGGAATACATGAGGAAGAAGAGGAACGCACTGACGGAAATGAAGGGGAGGAAGCTGAAGAGGAGCTGGAAGAACTTCAAGAGGAGCAAGGAGGGGAAGAAGTCAACGGTGAGCAAGATGAAGATAAAAGAGAAGAGGATGAGAAAGATGAGGTCGATGAAGAAGAGGTGACCAAGGATGAGGTTGAAGTTGAGGAAGCTGAAGTAGATGAAAACCAAGAGGAGGAAGAGAATGCAGAAGTAGAGGAGGAGACAGAGGAGAATGAAGCTGAAGGCAGCACAGAAGACGGTAAAGAGGACGGGACAGAAATGGACAGTAAAGACGAGGAGGCAGAAGAGGAAGAAGAAGCACCTCAGGAGGTTGAAGAAGTTGATGAACAAAAGGAAGAGGAGAGTTAGCTGAAGAAAGTACCAATTAGGAAAACTGCCAAAGGGGGGATAATCAGGATCCCAGAGCGACCGCGAATGAGTGTGAAAAAGAGCCGTTTTTCCAGAGAACGCGCTCTAACTGCTTTACTGTCTGAAAGTCAGATTGGACTTTTCTTTAGAGCAATATTTTTGCACCAACGGTGAAGCATCAGAGACGAGGAAACTTTGGATTTTTCTAAGCAGCCTAGTCATTGCAAGAAGCGGATCATCAGGTAGTGACAGAAACTGGGGTCTTCCAATCCTGTCGGTGCATCTATCACTGCCGTTTGGGATAAATGGGCACATATTAGTAACAAGGCTGAGGGTTAGGGGCTTGGGGGAGGTTTAATCAACCGTTTTGTAGCTCTTGGGAATAAATTAAAGGAAAAAAATATATGCTGAAATAATGTACATGCAAATAAGTGTGTGCCTGTTTTTCGGTTGTTATAGACTGTCACGCGTTGTTTCTTGGTCACCGTCTAATGTCTTATTGATGAGGACCATAACACACACACACACGCGCATACACACACACACCATAATAACTCAAAAGCAAATCTTAAAATTATGACGTCATATTAGGGCCATTGTAGATAGAAAAAAAGGAGTACCTACAATAACCCTAATACACCGTTGTGTAAAATAAATTCAGAAAAGAGATGGAAAAAAAAAAACGCCGCCAGGAAGGTGTAACTTGCCATCTTTTATTGAATATGAACCCATTTTTCAACATGTGAGCAGATTGTTTCACACACAGAATCAGCCAGAGCTCCTCACTTCCAACAACAAACCTGGTTTTCTGACCCCAGACTGTCCTCGTCACAGTGGAAAACCTACCAGGCTGGTGTATTGTATGTCGTCGATGTTCAGTCGTGTGGAGATTACAAATAAATAATCGCACCGAGTGTTTATGCCATTGTGACATTGTCACCTGAGTTGTGCCAAAACGTCCCACAACCAGCACTGAGCAACACAGCCTCCGGAGAGGGCGGCTACTGACCACGAAGCAATGAATCTGTGGGACCAGGCCGACAGGTGTGATGGTCTTCCACAAATGTATGTTTTTGTTTTTTGTAAAAAAAAAGAAAAAAAAAAACCCGAAAAAGACAAAAAATGTATTTGGCACTTTATCAAACACCCTTGTTGCATATATGTACATAATAAACATGTATTTTAATCTGCTGATGTCATATATTAAATATGATTAACTCATTTGCTGGTTTAGCGTCTTGTTCATTGAGAGTATTTCTACCGCTTTAACTTTTACACATTTTTGTCACATTGAAACTTCAATGTTTTTTATTGTAATTTTATGATAACACATATGAGCACATAGCAAAGGAAAGGGAGGGAAATAAAATGATCAAACTGTTTAGTTTGATTTTTTTTTTTTTTTAACAAAGCTCATTACAACACAACCAACTGATCACCTAATTAATAAATGGAGTCCTCATTTGTCTCCATTTTTGTAGAACCATAAAAACCATAAAAACCCTGCTTCTGTGTGAAAGCAGACGCTGTTTGCGAAACAAACAGCATCTTGAAAAAACGTTCAGGAGATTGTTAAAGGAGAGTTAAGTTACAAAACTATATGAAGGTTTTAAAACTATGGACACAGCTACCCCTTGGTAAACTCCACTGGAGGTGATGCTGGATAAAATCCGCCTCCATTAAATCCCACTGAATTGGGAATGAAACAGCGCCATCTGCTGTCGCTGGTCCGACCTGCTCTGTATAGCAACCGTGGGAACTGTGGATCAGGAAACATGTCAGCAAATGTGTGTAGATAAAACATAAAATTTGAATCATTTCAGAATATTTAAGACCTAAAAACAAACTATATTATGTTGTGTTTTATGCTTCTTATTTTGTTTTTGCCTTGTTTTTTTATGGTATTTTTTTGTATTTTCCATGAGTTTATAATGCGTTCATTTTCCTGGAAAAACACACAACCTATCCCCACAACGACTCACTTAATGTGGTATTTTGTGCAGGAACTATGTCCTGTGATAAGTTTGATAAGAGTTTCACACCTAAAGAAAAATGTATAAAAGTGACACATCAGATTATTATTTTTGTTTCCATTTTAAAGTAACAAGTCTTGGGTTTTGTGTTTTATTTTTATATTTTTATCATCCCAAATACTTGATAAGAATAATTTAAGTTACTACTATTGTTGTATTAATATGTCATTGTTATTATTATCAAGAAGAAAATACAAGAAAATGAGGTGGGCTCATTGTTGTGCTATTTTGCCTCTTTTATTTCACGCTAATCCGACCTGATATATGTGTTGAAAGGTTCAGCCTTTCAGAACAGAGAAATATGTTCCTTTACTGGAGGTGACAAGAACAAGAGGAAGAACGTAGGAACTAAAGCTATAATTTCAGAATAATGCATTGTTGTTCTTGCAGAGTGGGTGTACTTTGTATGACTGCAAATATGAACATATGATTGTATATTTTGTAATTAGCCACTTCCAGTGTTTGACAGATGATCTTACGTAAAGACCTTTTCTTGCAGATCAACTCTCAAACTAATATTTCATCACTTTGATATTGTAAAGGTTTTCATGAACTAAGTGCCATTTAATTTAAACTCCAATCTAAAAACCAGAAGGGCGTTCACTCCTGAATCATATTTCTAACTTGTGGCAACATTGTATGGCACATAATTGCCCAACATGTAAGATTACCACATGGAGGTGCTGTTGGTTTACAAACAGAAGTAATATCTATCTGATGATTATGATATGTTGCCTTACTGCTGGGCAGGTTCTTAAACACAAATCACAGATCTACAGATCACCACAACCGTTATGCTTTATGTGATATTATTGCAGCGAAGCAAAACGAACACCACAACAAAGAGGTTACAGTGGACAGAGACAGTTGGAGAGACGAGAAGACGAGACGTTATGGAGAAACCCAGAGAGGCTGAATATTAAAAGTATTAAGTAAAGTCAAGTTTTTTAGCGTTACATGATGCCATAATGTAATTCCCTCCTCAAAGTACCTGGAGTGTTGCTTTGATTCTTTCATGCATGTTTGAGAAATCCTTTAAAGGGGTTTAAATGATGTGTGTTCCAGTCACATAGTGCCATTTATAGCACAATCTAACTATAACTATGTTACCTTCACTTGCTATGTAAAAAAAAAACTACATATACCGACTATAACATGAAAGAAATTTGACTTCATAATTTTTTATCCCCTTAAAATTGGGCCTCTGTCTCTTTAAAAACTTCAGCTCTTTCTGAAACTCCGCCTTCAGGAAGTCGTCACAACATGGCTCCTCTATTAACCCTTTAACAACATTTTTGCCAGAAGGTAGCAGCAAATGCGCAATTCCACCAGGTGTTTGCTAAATTGCTGCTGCCGCTAGTCTGGAGGAGCTGAGTTGGGGAGTCGTGGGAGAGGATTTGTGTTGTTAACTAAACTGTTGATTAAAATAACAATTTATAGTTTTGAATTTCAGCATTTAAACAGCATTTAGTGGTGTAACATCAGTCTGTGCAGGGGTCGGCTGACAGCAGAGAAGACTTCAAACAGCCCCACTTCAAAAATCCAGAATTACCCTTTGAAGAAGAGAGCACGCAATTAGTAACTGTCAGGTGAGCGTGTCCATTGTTCACTGATCCAGTGGGCACCGCAGTTTGTTCTCAACCTTTCCTGAGAGAACAAACTGAAGCGGAGCCATGGGCTGGGAGGAGATGTAAAACACAGAAACGGTCTGATCAAAATCCAACAGTTCAGGGGTTCAGTAAACATTTTCCTGGTTGTCATTCACGTGAAGGTATAGACACACGTTCAGCCGCAGCGTAACGCGGAAGGAAGCCCACGGTTTCCTAACATGCCCAGACAGCTGTGTTATTGCTCTGTTAATCAGGCGTGAGATTAACACACAAGCAAAAAGCTGATGGTGACATGTGGTGTTTCTGCACCATGGTAAAGATGCAGAGAATCGTCCTGTAGAGAACCGCAATTCCTCATCCTGGGAGTTCAGAACCGATTCGAAATGCTCAAAAAATCAAATTAAAAATACATTTTAATTTGTATTTCTTTGCCTTGCCAGTTCACGAGTTTACGGCATGTTGCGTTAGAAACCCATCTCACCTGATGTATATATTTTGAATAACTATTTGGATTTTTTAAAAATTATTTCGGAAAAGGCAGTCAGTTAAGCTTACCTAATGCTGGTAATTTGAGTTACAGAATTCTTTGGACAAACTTACATTTGTTTAAGTATAAACAGATGAAATTTGATACCTTACAAAATTGTTTCAAAGAAATGCTCTAAAATTTGCCAAGACTGTCCTTTGCTCTTGCCAGTCATATAATTTAAACAGAATCTCTAGACTGAATAGAGAAATCGGTCTCTTTATCGAAAATCATTTCTGAATTAAAACTCGTTTCTGAATTGAATCGTGAGTCTGAACGCATCTGTAGACATTGAGAGATTTGCACGCATGAACATGCGACAGCTGTGTTCCGATCAACCATAGAATTGCACAAATCGAGATTGCAAAAATATATTCGCTTGATGAAAATTAAAAAAAAAAAAAAGATTTGATAAAAAGTTTTTGAGCTTGTATGAAAATATGTATTTTTGCAAAACTGCAATGGAAACACAATTTTTGCATCACACAAGACATAATCCAGAGCTCTCACAGCATCACGGTTCATAAAGACGTGTCTTTCCAACGTATTGAATCCATAACTCTTCTGTAAAATGGCCGACTACAATTTTCCCAAAACGCCCAAGTAGGCGGGGCTTGTTGCTCAAACGGCTGAAGGAGACACTGACATCTCCTCTGATTGGTTGATAGATGATTAGCGTGAGATATATTCATAACATAATATTATGGACATATCTCATGTAACTTTTGACATCCGTCTTGCCGTGATTTTTAATCACTTATCAAATGAACAAGTTCATTCATGTATGATTTTTCATTTAATTTCTTATCTAATGGAAACAAGGCAATAGCAAAATTGTGTGTGTTTTTTAATATTAGCAGAATATCGACAAAGATTTAAACACGTTTGATAACGGAAACGCAGCTACTGCTTCAACTGGTCTCCCAGTGCAAACAAACTGGTTTGCTTTTAGGCCAAACTGAAGGATGGAGAGCTCAGTCCAGTCTAATTGTTGGGGGAGAAGAGAGGAGTCAGAGCCTCGGAGGTGAGAAACATAAATAAACATGAACAAAGAGCGAATTTGTGGCAATTTGGAGGAATCGGCTTGGCTAACTGGTTGTCTCTTCACCTCAAAACAACTTGTTAAAAAATGTTGGGCGCTTGATTCGGATGAAAGGAAGAAGTTTGCCGTGCCTCAGCTGTGCCTGGACGTGATCTCATTTGCAATGCTGCTGCACATTAATGCTATCATTTATTTATTCTCTTGGCTGCAATTGTTAATGTAACGCAGATTAGTCATTTCCCTGTTGTTGGTGGCGTGCTCCTCTGTTGTGTCAGCAATCTACATGTCCTCGCTCCCTCAGCACCCACTAATCCCTGCTTTCTCTACACACACACACACAGACACACACGCACACACACAACTGTGCATGTCACAAAGGAAGCAAAAAAAACAAACAAACAACACAATAGCCTTGAAACTGCACTTGTAATATTTTTACATCACCATTACTTGTCTGTAGCTGCTCTTATGAAAAAAAAAAGTCCCACCAAACAACAATCTCATAATCTGGTCATTTGAATTTAAATGTCAACTTGATTAGATAATAAGATTTTCTTTTGTTATTGTTTTTAAAATATATTTAACTGTCACCCTCAAAATACTGACATCCATGTCTTTATGACAGTTAAAGCTGCAGGATGTAACTTACACAGAAGAAATGTTGTTTTCTATATTTGTTAAAACTGTTACCGTGTCCTGGCAGAACAACATGAGAGATAATCTGTGACAAGACTGAGCTGCTCCTCCTTGAGCTATTACTGCTGAAGAAATGCTGGTCAAAAACAGCCAGAGTCAAGAGGAGGGTCTTGCTGCTGTCAACCATCCTCATGTACTCGCTCCTAAATGTGCTAATGGCGAAGAAACAAGTCATCGTTACAGGATCCCTGTTTATCCTCCATCATTGGTGCTCATGCTAACTAATCTTAGCATTCACGACAGGCTCTGCTTTTGGGGAAAAGTTGCAGCATAGCAAAGAGCAAGGGAACGCGTCTGAGCAGCGCGTACACAAGCTTGATTGACAGAACTAAGACCCTCCTTCTGGCTCTGATTGGTTGTTTCTGACCCATTTGTGTATTTCTGTAGTTAGCACTTGGAAATGGCAGAGGAGCATGTTCACATGTGACAATTTTAACAAATAAGAAATATATATTTTTAATAACAGTTTCAGAACCCACCTTTAAGGGGTTTAACATTTTTGCTGCCAGAAAAGTGTAATCAAAATAGGCAGTAAAACTTTGCTACTTTAGTTAAAATGCATAAACTCTGTCAAAATAACTAATGTCTATTGTCAAAATGGGATTTGCCTGGGCTAATTCAGAGTGAACTCTGTCGGTTCTCTAAGTCTGTCCTTTGCAGGGTTTCTGGTGGGTTCAGTCAATTATCCAGAAGTCAATGGATGAGAAAATCCCCAAGTGCACTATGAATATGCATATGTGCCACTTAGTCAAGATCTTTCTGCAAACAATGACCACCGCCAAACCCAAAGCAAATGATTTTCCTATATAAGTCAGATTTTTCATGTACATATATGTTGCAGCTTTGTGTAGCAGTGCAGTCAAGTGTTCGAAGAGTGCCAGCAGGGTTGCCTTAGGGACATATACAGGGATCTCTAAGGTACTTACCTAGTATGTTGATGGTGCTTGTAGGGTAACTATAGGCTTCTTCTCAGTCTGTCATTGCAGATGGCTCCTCACACCGAGCCACGGTGTGTTGTAGGTTTTCTTCCTGTTGGAGGGAGTCATCATGGTGTTTTCATCAAATAGGAAACCAGTTCCAGGTTGTGAGGCAGCCAAACACAAAAAACACCAACATTGTGGTCCTTCAGTCACAGAACTCGGTCAGTGTCTTAAAGAACGCCTCTGAGGAGGAACAATGAGGTGTTTTACTTGATCATCATCTAGAATGAGACGTCAGTAGGAGCAAAATTCAAAGTGACACAACATGGCCAGAGGAAAATGTAACTGCAATGTCAAGACAAAGTTTAAAGCCAGCAAGCTATCTTTGGAAGCTAACCATGTAGCAATACTTATTAAAGCCTACAGCTAATGGCTCTCTGCAACAACACACTCTGATTGTGTTCTTCTTAGCGACTGAATTGTGGCGCTGTGCTTGTACGTAAATACTGAAATAAGATGGATGTTTCATGCACTGACTGAAAACATGTTGAACGTTGCTGAGTCTGAATGATTCCTACAGAAGGTGAGTGCGATAAAGTCCTGTGGGAAAGTCTTGAATCATTGCTCACTTTGCCAGATTTTTTTTTTGTACTCGTTCAAAAAGATTTTTTTCTCCAAGAGCAAGAGCTGCTTTCAAAATAATGTTCAGCTAAAGATTCATCTGCAACATAGGAATGACAAGAAAGAGACCTAACAAAGCATGTAATTCCTATGGAGGATGTGTTATGATGGCATTTACAGTTTGTGTGAAATTTTTCTGATACCACTACAAACATGTTGCAGTGAACATCCATTTGTCACCAGCGATACCAGCAACTGGCAACAAAGTTGCTTTATTATTACTTCAGGAGTTGCTGGAGTCCTCTTTGTAATTTGAAAGAAGTCACTAATGTCTAGACTGATGTGATTTATGCACCTACAGAAGATAAACCCAATTCAGTGAGTTGAAAACTGAAGTTAAACACACCAAATTATGAACGTAAAGCTACGGTATGTAACTTTTACAAAAATATGTGTTTTACATATTTGTTACAGAATAATATCACACAGATAATCTCCGCAGTGCTACTATTGCACTCAGAAGAAATGCATCGCTAAAGGTCAAAATCAACCAATCACAGCCAAGAGGAGGGTCTTAGCGCTGTCAATCAACCTAGTTCACAACTAACAGTCAAAATTCTTTTAAGTCATCTTTGACATAGACATCATTTTTATAACAACTGAAAATGACAGTCACTTGATTGTGCTATAAGATGGCGCTATTAATATTGCCCATTTAAAGCCACACTTCCCACCAGCCTGAGAAAACAGTGAAGTGAGTCTGGATTGCTTCCTACATGAAAAAACAAGTAGAGTGTAGTGGCAGAGAGCTGCCACTACCTAACCGTGACCTCAACATTTCTGTCTTCTGGAGAGAAATGTTGAGGTCACATTTCATCACAACACTGATGAAGAAAACGTCATTAGTTTTGCTCGAACAAAACTGATGAAGGTGATCGTTACCTTCACAAATTACGACTAATTATTGATCCCTTTAAGGCAATTTCAACTAACCAGTTAATGTCACAGACATGTTCATGGACTATACAAGGAAGCCTGAGTACCAGTTTGTCAAGAACTGGAATACCAAGAAGAAATTGAAGCCAGTATGGTGAGAAATACGACCTGAGAGCTCTGCACAGCTGAGATTCAACCCTGGTTCATTTCTGCTGTCAGGAGACAGTGCTAAGCAGCTACATTTGACCCATTATTAAATTAATAATTCATATCTTCGTAGGGTTGAGAGCGTCTTCAGCTGTGCAGGTTTCACAGCAGTTTTATCTGTAGCTAGAACTCAACTGAAAGGTTTTTTAAAAGACAGTACATGGTTTCAAACACAAAGCTTGATCAAAACCACAACTGTTTAACTCTCTTCAAGTGATCAATTCAGAGTTTGAATTTGGTGATTTTTTTTCTTTATATTTCTACAGGAATGTAGAAAGAAAGAGCATGGTGTCGGCGCATTTGACTAAAACATAGGCTTTGGATCGAACTGAATCTTCTACTAATGGGTGAATTTCAATTGATGTTATTTTCATTGAAGCTACACTTGGAAAACACCTGCAGAAATTAAAATAGCCAAATCTGACTGTTTTTTTCTGTCAGCCATGGATCTCTGAACAGAGTTGAAATGCCAACCTTTTTTTTTTAAGTTTTAATGAGTCAATTAAGAAAGAGACTTGTACGAAATACATTATCATTTAAATGAGCTGAATTGTTTTAACATCTGTTGGTTGCATTTCATTTCAATCAGTTTCCTCTGACTGGAGAGATAACATCCTCACTTATGAACCACCATTAGCTTCAAAATCAGAGGACGAGAAGAATCATTTGAATCACAGAGTAATAAAATACAAACAGACTGCACTTCAATCCCGGGAGTAACGCCTCTGATAATTTAATGTCATCATCTTTGTGGAATATATTATTCTCATGTCTGTTAAGCAGTAGAACTAGTTGCTAAATCTGCCCTCCTTGATTACTGCATCAAATTAAAAAGTCAAATTTACATACTGTTTCTAGTACTTGGTGAAAGCTAAAATAATCATTAAAAAAAAGTCTTCATATATTTCTGAAGGATGTCATGTTTCAGCTTCTCCATGAAAAGACTGCAATCCAAACAGGACACTGTTCCTTTAACACTAACACCAATGGTTTTCAGACATGAAGAAGGCAGTTTTCAGAGGTTAGCACAGACAGAAACTAGATGCCCTTCGGTGGGAAAATCTGATGAGGTAGCACAGATCGTCAACACACCTGCAGTTAAATGCTGGCGCAAAAATAACGTTTTCAGACTTTATTTTTCTGATTAATCTAACAAATTTTCAAGAAAAAACCTGCAAACTCCAGAGTTTGAAAGGTCAAAATTTTGCCTTAAGAAAACTAAAAATAATTGAAGAAAAACAACAACAACAACAATAATAATAATAATAAAGAAAATAAACATTTCTAAGTTTCAAAAGTTGAAAACTTTTGACTTCAAACTGAAAATTTGCAGGAAAAAAAATCTGAAATTTTGGGAGGAAGCTCAGCAGTTCAGATATTGGTGAGATTGAAACAAATTGTGAGATTGTGCTAAAACAGATTTTTGTTTTTGTAGCAGCAAGAAAATAAAGATGCATGAAATAAAACACAGAAATACAGTGATGAGAACCGACAAAAGGTGTTGCAAGATTATGTTATATCTGTGGTATCTATGTTACCTTCAGATTCTTCTAATGTCTCGTATGACATCATTAGCTCAGTTGTTGCCAGGCTACACAAAACCCAAAAGCATTCCTTACAATCTCAGGGATTTTCAGCTAATGCTTTGTAAATACACACCTGATAATATTCTATATTTATTTATCAACATACACAAATCCTCTTCTTTGTTTCTTTTTTGCAAAAGCTGACCATAACTCTACTTCTCAGGTAGCGGTTGCTCAGTGGAAGCTCATGAAGTGAGAGGACATGGATGCAAGAAGCTGAGGAACTAGAAAAGGAGAGCACTGAGGTCACAAACTGATGCAGTGAGAGGATGATGATACATTTCACCCACCAGGAAAATAAGGTGCTTTCCCATTAAGACTTTATTGATCATGATTCACTCAGAAAGCTTTGGCGCAAGAAGTAGACTTCTGATAGAGGAGTGGTGAGCACAGCCTAAAGTCAAAAGTAGAAAGAATGAGGAAAACGAATCACTGGCTCCATTTACCATGAAATCGCCCAAATTGAAATCACAAAAGTAAATTCATTTAATGGAAACATGGCAATTCCTGAAAAAAAAACAACAAATGTTTTGATGAAGTTTTTGCACTGGGATGAGGTGTGGTTTTTTTTCAGCGTGATAAAATAGATTTTTTTTTTTCAAAACTCCAGTGCAGTCACGTGATCAACAGCCAGGGGTTGCTACTGGAAGAAATGATGAAGATGACAGGAAGTAGTAGGAGGAAGATGGTTTGTTTTTATTTTCATTTTTCAGACAATGTGCAGCTGGCTCCACCAGAGCTAACACAGCATCACACACTTCATAAAAAGTTGTGTCTGAATTCAGCCTGTTGAATCCATAGCTCTTCTGTAAAATGGCAGACTAAAAGTTCTCCAAACGCTGCTCGGCTATCTGCTCCCTCTGATGCCAGAATTATGAATGTCTCAGTTTACATCCGTTGCTGCTATGATTTTTAATAACTTATAGCGTGACCAAGTTTATTCACGTGTAATTTTCTTATTTAATGGTAACACTGCAATTGTTAAAAAGTGTCTTTTGTACATCAGCTGAATATACACAAAGATTTGCACACATTTGTAATGGAAACGCAGCGACTGCCTATGTTTCTGTATTGGAACCCAGGTCTGGGTTGATGACTGTAGCATTTGAATACTCTGTGGTTTTTAGCCTCAGTATCTGCATTTCCGTTGAATATATAATTACACAACTTGATATTTCCCAAATAAATTTGACCAATGGAACCATGACAATTTTGAAAAAGCTCTCATCTGTTTATAAAAAGTTTTGACACATTGTTTTTGGCCATACTGAAATTGGTTTATTTCCCAAAACTGAAGTGGGAATGCTTTTATTGAGTCAAGCTGAGCGCAACCCTTACATTACTTTCTACATAAAATAAGACAAAAATAAACACAGTGACTCATGCCTTCATTAATTTATACTGTTATCATGTGGTGACTCGGAAATATGAGGTTATCTGTGGTCTGTGTTTGCACGGCAAGACATGTTGTATGTTGTGTCTGTAGGAGAGTGATCACAGAGATGACCAATAACTATGCTCCAAGATAAGAGCCCCACATGTGCTTTTGTTCGTTTAGGTTTATATGACACGAATAACACAAAGTAGCCCATTCTGTCCAGATGCTACAAGGTTTATATTGTTAATGTCAGGAGAAACAGAAGCATAGCGTGCCTCGGGGAACACTGGAAATCGAACCGTTCGTAGCAGAAATGTAAAGTCGGGTTTAGCTAATAGTTTAGAAAAAGCAAGCAAATGTCTAGAAAATGAGAGCATGTGTTGCAGTAAACTGCTTAGAAAGAGCTGAATACAGTTATTTAAATGATATCCCAGCCCTGGAGAGGACTTCTCCAGCCTCAAAAGGTTTGCAGCTTAGAAGGATTTCTCTTGTCTCCAGAGGTTTTGCTGAGTAATTCTGGGTCGATAAAGATTATCCACAGTTCATGGACCAAATGAACACAACAGATGCTATTTCACTGTAAAAAAAAAAAAAGGAAAAAAAGGAGATCCATACAAACAAAAATAAATTCACAATAAAAAAAGACAGCTACCTGCAATGGCACATGGGATACAAATATTGAAGGATCTCAAATGAATGTGAAGAATTCAGCTTTGATTGTAAGTCGGATGTTTGTTTCCACCTGAATGCTTCAGTAGCTTCCTTTTGTATGTTTCACCTTTGCTATTTACTCTAATTACAAGTGATGAAATTCTGAAATAAAATGTTCTAAATTGTTTTTAATTTTGAAGACAAACACCTCATGAACGTAATCGTTTCCTTCTTTGCTTTAATCAACAGATAATTCTTTGGCACTTGCTCCTTTTCTGCTCTTTGTAAACATTGTTTAATATTCACTAAGCTATTGAAGCTACAACGGCATGTTCGGGCCTTTGGAGATTACAAAAAGAAATACATTTTCACCAAAAGACTCAGAAATTTATAGGAAAAACAAGAAAATCTCTGTGTTTGAAAAGTTAAAAATTTGCTAGAAACCATGTTTTAGCAACATGTTAACAGTTAACTCAAATTATGATAGTTTATGTCAACATAATTTAGTCTTTTCTCCACTTGTAATTTTGAGATCAATCTCAAACTTCCTAGAAAAAATTGAGTTTCAAAAGTCAAACATTAGCCATAAAAAAATTGAGATTATTCTCAAAAATTAAAGGGAAATTTCAGAGTTTCTGAGTCACTTTTGACTTTTCAAACTCCGAAATGTCCATGTTTTTTGTCAAAAGTTTCTGAAATGAATCTGAATTTAGTTTGACTTTTCAAATTCCAAAGATTTGCCAGAAAAAAACTCTGAAATTTTGAGATTAATCTCAGAGGTTCTCTAGAAAAAACTTGGAAATTTCTACTTTTCAAACCTTCTGAGATTAATCTTGAAGTTTTTGGCAGACATTTTATCTTTTTTTTTCTATCTACAATATCCGTACTTCTCCGTCATATGGAGCCTGGGAGAAGTCATTTCCACTTTTTGAAGGAAAAGAACTGAATACTTAATTGAAGCTGCCCAAGAAATTAAACTATTAGTTAAAAACGTTGGTGCTTAAATTCCAATGTTTGAGATGGACCAATTTGTCAAAATTACATTTAATTAAATAAGAGTGAGTAGAACTTTATTAACATTTAATGTTGTTGAAATGATATTGCTGGGAATGAAATTGTGAGGATTAATCCAGAAACCATTACTTCACATCACTAATGAAGATGGAACAAAGGCCTCTGCTGCCTAAAGCTTTTATGATGGAAATAAAAACAGATATCATGTTACGATGAGAAAGAGAGACTATATTTTAAAAGTTTGCACCAACCAGTATTAAGCTTCATTTTACCTATGTTGAACAAAGAAGGTTATTTAAACTGTTCGTGATCCCGGAAATAAAATGCCTAATTTGTTTGCCATGCTTTTATTCAGAAATCCAAACATATAAATACTCATTATGACCAACTTATTAAATTGTGAAATCCAGACATTAGTCTCCAAAAGACCTTCTAAAATCTAATCCTGGAAATTGTCTGTGAGAATGAATGATTTGAGGGAAAGCTAAACGACCAGTTGTGCCCCGGTTGATTAAATCAGTGCTAATTCTAATAGTCCATTGGCACTAACATAACTCATAGCCTGAAGCAGTAACAGACATGCTGACCACAGCTCAAGGGCCAGGTCTCTGTTTATTATTACACCATTCATGCCTGTGAAGAGCGGCTAAGCCGAACACACACAGACACACTCAGAGTGAAGTAGTAATTCCACTCACACAGTTAGGAGCGGAAGGTGAGCTATGTGGTTGTTTCACAAGTTTAATAGAGGCCTGTTTGTTGTGCTCCTCCCATTGACCTTTGAAAAACATTACTGGATTGCACATCACCTCCAGACCCCACCAGGGACAAAGGTGTCAGAAAATGGATGGATGTTGAAACTGTCACCATGTCGTGACAATATGGTATAACAATCCAGATAAACTGCAAAAAAAAAAAAAAATCAAGCTTCTCCATCTTGTGCCAGTGCTAACTAAAAACAACCAATCAGAGCCAGGGGTGGGTCTTAGCGCTGTTAATCAGGCTTGTGTGCTCTCATATCATAGCTACCAATAACCAACAGGAATATATGCCGTCCGAGGCTAAACAACAGCAGACAAATCTATCAACACCTTTAGTTTCTGAGAATAGGTTAAAAAAATAGATTAGAGTTAGCTCTGAAGCACATGAAAAGGATTTATTTTGCCTGTCAATGTCTCCACTTACATTGTCCAGATACAATAAGGGTCTTACAGGCAGCAAGTTGAGTTCAACAAACTGTTACAGACCAACCCAAAAGAAAAGAATTCAGATTTAGCGCAGGAAAAAAAAACAAAAAAAACCCCCAAAAAACATTTTAAGCGTTACGGGAAGCTGAGCAGAATGTTGAAAATTAAATGGTTTTCTAACCGAAACATACAAAACATTCCCAGGACACGCTGGAGGGATTATGTCTCCCGGCTGGCCTGGGAACGCCTTGGGGTTCCCCCGGAGGAGCTGGAAGAAGTGGCTGGGGAGAGGGAAGTCTGGGCCTCCCTTCTTAAGCTGCTACCCCCGCGACCCGACTCCGGATAAGCGGAAGAAAATGGATGGATGGATGGATGTACGAAATGACAAATGATTCACATTAAAAAAGAAAAAAGTATTGCATCTACTGTAAGTCTTTTTCATACACAGATAAAGTTGGGTTCAAAATGACCAAAATGGCACAAAATATGAAATAGTACAAGCTCAAAATAACCTGCCGCATCTATAACTTGTTGATTTGGCCTTTCCATGGTCCATCAGTAAAAATGGCTCACAAAAACTTTCTTCTCTTTCAGTCATTGCTGCTGATACTCATTAATAATTTAATACTTGCTATTGTATGTATTTTGTTTTAGTATTTATTACTTTTATGTGTATTGTTGCTTGTTTGTTTTTAAAAAAGCACATCAGTTTCAGTTTCACAGTACACAGTTTGCAATGACCGGGTATTTTCATCGACTCTTTTTAATGCTACTTTATCCAATTAAACACATTTCATACTGGATTGAATGTGTATCTTTTTACAAAACAAGCAATCTGCAATCAAGTTTTTCCTAACTAATAACTTAAAATTGGTATTGATTTTTTTTGTTGAGGTGTTATGCATTATTTGATTATTATTCCCCATTTAAGCGCGGCAAAACGACAGCGAAAGTTGAGAGTTCAAGTTCCCACATCATAATTAAAAGTTAAAGTTGGTCTTTAGGATATAGATACTTTCTGACCAGAAGGGAAGGTATTACTTCACTTTTTCATCCAAACGAAGACCCACAACAACAACGACTGGACGGCGGTTTTGAGTTTCTCCCGTGCTCCGAATATATGCTCTCAAATATTGAAAATGTCATATAATTTTCTTTCTTTATTGCTGTAATTTCAGAGATTTATAGAGCAACTGAATAATTAATAATAGCCATGAATCTGGCCTACCCATGGGGCTCAAATATCTACAGTGAGCAGAGACCAGTGGAGTTGTGTTTTATATTCTGCATACACACATCGCCAAGGCGGACAGGTTAAATAGGAAATCATTTGTAACCCGAGGCACACAGAAGGAATGGAAAGCAGCAGGGAAGCGGGGAGTTGTTGAAAGATGATAAAGCAACATTTAAGGAACCTGCGTGCCAGGCTGAGTTTGAAGTATAAAACACCCAGAGATCAATATGGCCGAGTGTCGATAGATGAAGAATTCAGGCATATGTTTTGTGAGCCAACTGTTCAGTCTGAATTAAAAGTTAACTTGTGATTCTGGAAGAGCTGATGATGAAACGCAAAAGGAAGAACAGACAAAAATCCTCTCATACCCTAAAAAAAAAAAAAAAAAATTAAGTGCGAACTACTAAATGGAGCAACAAACTGACCATTTAAGTAAGAGTAGCGACAGGCTGACAGAGGCGATGTGAAAGTGGAGAGGATGGATTCAGAAAAGCATTTCGATAAAAAGATTTCCCTCCGTAAATAACTCATTATTGCTCTACAAGTTTTATCAACTCCAGAGTCCTTCCTTCTGCTTAAATCACAGTTTTTTTTCTTTCTCCACAAGAAAAAAAAAAGTTTATGTAACTTATCTCTAATTTATAAAACTGTTTGATGCAGAGTGTAAATATATTTAAACTCCCAAGAAACCAGTGTGTTCAAAACATAATATTTTTCCTTATTATTCTTTATGGATTTTATTAAAGGAAGAAAAAAAATTTATACCACTGCACTCTTAGGTTGTCTTCTGTTTCCATTGGGAACAAAGGTAGTTTGAGGTAAATGAAAAGCAGATTTGGTTTTATGTATATTTATATATATATAAAAAACTTGATTTCCAGTAAAACCAAGCCAGCAATAATTTTTCAGAGATGTAACATACTACGAATGAGCGTCAGAACTCCACAATACAAATTATTTCTGACATTTGTCCCAATGTTAAAGACTTCAGGTAAGAGTTAATGCTAACTGTTGAAACAACCCCCCCAAGATACAGCTGAACAGCTTGGCTACCAGCTAGGCTAGCTGCCCATTCCTCCAGGCGTGTTAAAACTTGTTCCATCCTTCAAGTGTATGCTGCAACATTTACATTATTGAGGCCTGCCATAGCAAAGCATAGGAGAGCATTGAAATGTAAAGAAAAATCCAAAGGCAGTGCATTAACATTAGCACAAACATTGCTTATGTAGCCACTGCCCACGTTACCAGTAGCCTTTTCCCTAAAATAAGCTTCTTAGCTATTTTGTTTATTTATTAGCCGTGTTTAGGACACTGAAGGAAGGAAGTCAGTGTAAGACATCATGCTAGTTATACCCCACATGCCACTGGCAGCATTTAGGCTAACATTAGCAGTTTGGCTAATTCTAGCTTATTCGCTAATTTTAACATACTGAATGGAGTAAGTCCATGTTACTCAACATGCTTGTGACTCTCCACATGCTATCTAGCACATTGTAGCTTACTATAGCATTGATGCCAATTTTTAGCAGCAAAATGCTGGGTTTCAATCAACGGGCACACTTTGGCAGGCCCCGTTAAATTTCTTCAGAAATTTTCTAGCTTTTCGTAATATTTACAGTGTTTCATGTTTCTGTCAGTTCAAAACTAAATGGAATGGAATCATGAAAAAAAAAGGTTTAAAAAAACTAGGCTATATGTTCTTTTAGCTGTGTGTTTGGCGAGCTAGCCGAGCTGCTAGATGAGCTGCTAGCCAAGCTAGCTGCAAAGCTAACTAGCTACGCTATACTCATCTAAATCATTAAGGTAACAGGTAATTTCATCACATTAGTATTACTGTACCTCTGTTTCTGTCACGTTTTTCATCTTCTTTTCTCTTTTTTTTCTTTTTGGACACCAGACAATTTTTTACATGACACTTTCTGAAGTTACAAACGTTGCAAATCTCACTCAAAGCGCCACTCTGCAAGCAGCAGTGAGGGGAGGGAGGCAGCAATAAACCAACTAGTAAAAAGATGGAGGGAGTGAAGCAAAGTATTATTTTTAGATGGGTTCAATCATTTTTATTTATTTTTTTTTTGTGCTGGTAAATTAGTGCAGGATTTTTAATATTTAGGAATTATATTATCACCTTTTGGTTTAATAAATAAATAAATCTAGCCTCTTTTTCATAGCGCCTCCTGGCGTCAGTACCACTTGCCCACGGGCTGGCCTGTATATTTGATTTGATTTATTTCAGATTTTCAAAAACAAGAAAACAGGAAATCAGCGGGACAGAGAAAAACACTACCAAGAACAAAATAATATGATTACCACTACCATGGTGTTTGAAAAGGAGTAGGAAGAAGGGAACACTTATTTAATCCGACCTCTTATCTCAATTTAATGAAATTACTTACTGACTCAATAACAATGAAAAAATTGTAATCAAAGCCATGTTTTAATATTAATGTGTCTGTTTAATATATTGGGCTAAAGAACCAACAAATAAATTATGTTACATAGACAAAATGGTTACAAACTAATTCTCATAGCCAGACACGAAAATCTACTGATAATAATAATAATAATAATAATAGTAACAACGACAATTTAAGTAACAACGGGACGCAAAGCATCAGAGTAATTACCAACTCCTTGCAACACCTATAAATTCTTCTTAATGTTATACAACAATAAATAAAATAGTTGGTGCAGTGAAGCTGTTAAGCTTCACTTAGGTTAAATGCAGAGGTCACATATCTGGCAAACATACTTCTTTCTTCTCAGTGAAGGTTTTATCAGAGTTTACTTTCAAGCATGAACGCAGCCGAGCAACAGTAAGTTAAAAACCTCACTGATGTCATGTAACTAAGCTGATTATTTTAATTGCGTTTTGGGATTTAAATGTGACTTTGCTCTTTCAATATTTGTTGAGTTATCTGTTCAAGTCACCTGAACCTTAAAGTGTCCATTTAAAAATACATCATAAACAGGTAGAGTTGTAGCGTTAAATTTAACTTTAAGGTCAATGGTAACAACGCTGGTGTGGCCTTTAGTGCTCATCGTTCTGCTGAGCTGAAGAACAGTTTAGAGAAAGGAAAGGATAAAACTTCTCCAATCAAGCCAGTAAATCCTGCAGAGGTCATTTCTCTGTGCATGGTTAAATGTTGGTGTTGTTTCAAGTGGGATGCCAATCAAATGCAACCTTGTGCACAGAAAAGTTCTGACAGCTTGATCATTTCAGTTCAGTGTTCAGTGGGTTTTTTCCTCTCTCTCTTTTTTTTTTTTAGCCTCAATGCCCTGCAAATCAGAAGAGCAAAAATTAAAAGAGAAAACAAAATAAGTTAATTTATGTGAAAAGTAATTTAAAAACATGTCGAGCCATCATCCTCCAACCACTTCCTGTTGTCTTCTTCTTCGTGGTTTGTTTGTGTCATTCAGCTGTTGGTCACGTGCAATAAGAGTTTCTGTTGCAGCTTTGCGAAATAAACCAATTTTGAGATGGGCGAAAAACCACCTCATCCTGGCATCAAACCTTTTAATCAGAAAACGGGAGATTTCTGAAATTGCCATGTTTCTATTAAGCAAATTTATTTTCAAAATGTCAAATTACACAATTACACGGTCAGTGGAAACGCAGTTTATTTACTCCATGCAGGATCAAGGCAGACGATGCTTATCTACACTCTGCTTAAAAGCTTCTGTACCAGGACACCGGGGAATTTGTATTTGTAAAGACAATCTAATTTTGCCTCTTTTTCTCTGCACTTATAAAAAGCTGCTTTCACACCTTATCTGTTTTACCTGGCTGAGTGACAGGAAACGGGAATCCAATAAGAAAGCTGTCGTTTGAAACTATGAAAAGGGTTATGGATACTCCTTCAAGGGTCAAAGGACAGATTTTTTTCTTTTTTCATTGGGTGTAGCCCAAAATGAACAACATCAGGAATAAACATATCAAATGGAGAGTTCAGGCTGTCAGGCTGCGATGATTTATTGAACAAAGGATTTTAAATATGGAAGCAAAAAGGACTGCCACAGAGAGGCTGAGATAGAAGCAGATGAACTGCTGTGGCGACCCCTAAAGGGAGCTTCTGAGAAAAAAAAAAAAGATTTTCACTTCAGAGAGTGATGCAAGGCAGAGACTAAATTAGATTTATCAGTTCTGAGGCTACGGGCGCTGAAGTGATCCAAACAGAAATTCTGAGCAGTGGAGATTTTCAAATTGCGTCGCGTGCCTTCGGGAAGGCTGCGTCGAGGACGAGGAGCGGCCGCTCCCTGGCTGTCCCCTCGGGGAGCGAGCGAGCGCTTGGACAGGTTGCACGGGGATTCGCCCAAAGCCCTGTTAAGAAAGAGAAGCAACTACTGTCCTTGAGACATGCACATGTCTGTGAAGGCATGCGGACAAAGACGGAGACGCAGACGCACAAACTCAAAGTTAAACAGACTGTTTCCTCACAGCACAATTCTGAATAAGGATAAGTGACCCCAGACAAAGGTCATCAAAAAGAGGTCAAAGACGACACTTTTCTGAAAACCTTGTATTTTGTGAAAATGTTTCATAGTGAGATTAATAAAATAAAAATGAACATTTTTTTCTAATGTCAAATAATTTACTTCTACAATTTTCAGCTAAATTTCTTACAGATGCATCAAAGCAAATGAAAATGTCATCAAAACGTTTCTTTATTTATTTCAGCCTTTCAGCTAAAAAAAAAAATTGAAGCTCACATATACAGATCAATTACAGAGTGACATATCTCAAATATTGATTTCTCCTATTTTTCTTGGCTTACAATGTAAAATTCAGATTTTCTGATAACTATGACAGGAATGCGAAGTTTTTTTTAAAAACTAATATTAAAGACATATTAGCCCAGAAATGTTTTATTGTAACATCACTTTCCTAAAATAATATTTTTTTTTTTTGGTCAAAATCACTAAAATACTTTTTTTTTTTTTTTTTTTTTTGTCAAAAGTGATTTTGGCAAAGAACAAAAAAATTGGCCACCTCTTTTAAAAGAGGTTTAAGGCAATAAATGAATAAATACATAGCTAAATAGCTATGTATATAAATAAATAAGTGGAAAGGAAAGGGGGAAAGGTGGAGAGAAGATTTAAAGGGAAAGAGGAGATAAGAGTAGAGGGCAGATAGAATACAAGACAAGAAGTCTGCTTCTAAAAAAAGAACAAGCAGTAGCAACAAACAAAGAATCTGTGAAATATTGTTAAAAGGAAGACGAGGGACACCAGAGCCAACGTTACAATAATCCATAACACCTCAGCAGTGCCTTCATGGCGCATTCCTGAAAAAGAAGGCCAACATTTCTATTTTTTTTAAACATCTCAATCCATGCAACGAATCTCTGCCTTTAGTTATGATTTTGACTTTTAAGTTTAATTAGTGGAAACAATAAAATACCTTTTTAATGATATTCTCCTCTCTTCAGGCTACACTAAACTCGCTAATGCAGCGCTCCGTCAGATCGACTCGTTTGCTGTCTGACATCAGGTAAATCAATGAGACACAGGCTTACATGCACAAACATGGAAATCCAGAGTCTCAAACCAAAGTGCGGATGTGCAGCAGAGTTATAGCAGCCATTAGGTTTTTACATGAAGCGTTCCTTGCTTATTGGTTTTTGTTGCAGCGACTGACACGGTCCATTTGTCACCATAATCAGTGTTTACGGTTAACTGTGAAATCCCGCTTCAGATCCTCCGCTTGAGAAATAAAAAACGCCTCTGCCAGACGAGTTGTTTGCAACTAAATGCTAGGACGAGTAAAACATAAAAAAAGCAGCAACATGAGCTGAGTGCCTTTGATAACGAGGAGGGCAGTTTGTCACCTCGGAACGTCATGCACTCAATAAAACATGCGATCGTCGACAGATGTTACGCTGAGGAGCTGAGAACTTCCGAATCTGTAAAAAGCCGTCTTGAAGTTTGTTTACTCACTTGGAATTCAGAGATAAGAAAAAAAAAAGAAGACAACTTTATCAAATATTGCTGTGTTTGCCGGCGTGAACGTGCAGATAAGAAGTTTCTTAAGAGAATCCCAGTCAAGCTGTCCCAATGAAATGCAACTTTTCCATCATGAACGAAAGACGCGCCGCTGATGGGCTGGACTGTGAACACACACTTTGTGTTGCTGCTTTGGAACAACACCGAATCCAAGACTTGCAGTTCTATTCTTATAAAAACACCCACTACACACAGAAACAAAACAGATACATATATATTCAACTGAATAATACAAATTAAATGCTATTATATATGGACAAAAATGTTCTATATTATTTTTGTAGTTGTTACAAAAATAATAGGTTCATTTTTGTAGTTGTTACAAAAATAATAGGTTCATTTCTTTGGCTGCTGCTACTGTCGGGGAAATGTAAGATTTCAAACTGGCTAACTTGTTTACTGCAAATTTAATATATATAAGCTGATCGTTTCAAATAGTTAAAATAATATAGCACATTTAAACACCACTTGCGTTTCAAAATCCACTTTTTTTGTTTGCTACTCCTGTATGGTTGAAATCAGCAGCCATTACAACTCTGGCGTGATGTAAGCTAATTACAAATGACGCTAATGATATTAAATATGTTACACACGCAGGAATGATGATGCACCTGGTGTTGACGTGTTGGTATCAGGGGGCCCCAAATGAAAATCTGCACAGAGCCCAAACAGGCCTGGACCGGCCCTGGCTACAGACCACATATCCGCTGCTTTTACAACATGGATGTCAGTCGAAACTCTGTAAACAAACAGGCATAATAAGAGCCTCAAAATATACAGCTAATGATCTCGTAACAAATGGCTCTCTAACGTAATGAAATAACGTACCGACTTTTCCAGAACTATTTTGCCAAAGCGAATCAGCAAACCTTCATTTTTCTAGATGTGCAAAGCTGGTACACCTGAAAGACTGATGGTGTAATAATTTCAATAAAATACAATTCTGCAAGGCGTTGTTTCAGGGGGGTTGGAGATAAATGGATGTTACACTTTTTAGTTTTTAATTTCAAAAAGTTTGAAAACATTCATTTTTAGTTCCTTCCACATCACACTCATGCACTATTCTGTGTTGGTCTGGCAAAATCCCAGTCAAACCCATTCAAATTTGTGGTTGTTACGAAAAAATGTGCATAAATCTAAAGGACGTAAGTTGTAAGTCAAAACAGCTGCAGTGCTGTTTTAACTTTAATAGCTTTACAATATGTAAAGTTATTCACAATGATTCATTTCCTCTGCTAGTACTTCTAAAACATTTCAATATTGCATAAAAGTGCAATATTTTTTGCCAGTCATCTCACAAAGTGAGAAAATTACTATTCACCACACTTAGAGTAAGTTATATCAGTGTTTTATTTGTTGCCATTCTAATGATTATGGCTTTCAGGTAAAGAAAAACCCAAATTCACTGTCTCAGAAAATTAGAATATCACGTTACACTACCAAGTATTTCTGGTCTAGTTTTTGGTGCAAATACCCTGGAACTAAGACAAACTGACTAACAAGTAACTTTTCTTCGCAATATAGGAGCTCAATTAGAGTCAATAATTCCTTAATATTGATGAAGAAGTTGTGGTTCCACTGGCAGATTATGTCACTTAACAACCTGGGGAAATGACTTGTTAATAGTGAAATAATCTACCAATGGAACAAGTTATTTTTAAAATTAATATTAAGGAATCATTAACTTAAAACAAGTGGCTCATACACTGCAAAAACACAAAATCTTACCAAGTATTTTGGTCTAGTTTCCAGTGCAAATATCTTAATACACATGAAAAAAGACAAAACTAATTTTTTAAGTTAATTCTAATTTTCTGAGACACTAAATTTTGTGCTGCGACAGACTGGCGACCTGTTCAGGGTGACCCCCGCCTCTCGTCCGGAACGTTAGCTGGAGATAGGCACCAGGACCTCATGACGCCACTAGGGACAAGGGTGTAAAGAAAATGGATGGATGGATGGATGGATGGATGGATGGATGGATGGATGGATGGATGGATGGATGGATGGACTAAATTTTGGGTTTTGGGTTAAATCTAAGTGTGACAATTCTGGGTAAAATATGCAAGTTTCACTATCTGAGATGAGTGAGAAGAAATGCTTCACTTTTACACAATATGCAAGTTTCACTATCTGAGATGAGTGAGAAGAAATGCTTCACTTTTACACAATATTAAAAATTTTTTTTAGATGTATTAGTTTAAAGTTATCTTTAAAATCTTTGGAAAGGCTTTACATTCCCCCCCCCCAGATGATAACACCACAGCCAACAGGCATATGCAAGAAATAGCTGGACCAGCATATCAGCGTCCAGACCGGTGTCTCGCCCCCGGCCAAAATCAAATGGAATAAAGATGAATCTAAAAAGAGCAAATCAGGAAATTCTCATACAGATAAATACGACTTCAATGTGGTTTATTGAGGATAAGATCTCTGCATTCAAAGACTTTGCTAGTTCGTGATTTGATTAGTGATAATCAGATTGTTTTGTCTCATGGAATACAGCAAAATGATTACTTTGGTACAAAGGAGTAGCCACCATTTTTCATTCAAATTTAATAATTAATCCCACAGCTATTAATAGCTCCACTTCTTCTGAACATCTATAGTTTTCCTTGATCTTGTTGAAAAGCACAAAGAAAAACCCACTCTTGTTTGCTGTCCTGCGTTGTCCAAAAGAGCCTTACTGTCAGATCTCTGATTTTTTTTATTTATCAGATTTGTTTGTGTAGGACTTTAAACTATATGAAGAAATCCAAAAATACAATTAAGGAGAAGGTCTAACAGGAAGAAAGTGAGTTCCAGTTTTGTATGCAGCACCAGCTGGATTTTCTACTCCGGCGACCATGTGCGGCTCAACCCAGGACTGATCCCCAGAGAGGCAATGATTGATTTTTTTTTAATCTTCACCTTTTTCTGCTTGAATTTCACCCTCAACTTTTCCTCCCCGCTTTACTGGATATTTTATTTGCCCCGAGGAACACAAACAATATGAAAATAGCCGAGGCTTCACTGTATTCTCTTCCAGACAGTCATTAAGTATTGACACCGTCACTGTGTGTGAACTTTAATTTACTTTTATGTTTCTCCCCTAAGTTTTTCCAAGATTCTGTCACAAGTTGTTCACATTCTCTCTGTGAATTCCTTCGATCATTGACAACATCGACTGTCTTTTGCTTTTTAGAGGTTGCAGTGATTATGGAAATATAATCTCTGAATGACAGATCTGAGATACTAACGACTGATGTTGCGAAACACTACAAAAATCCTTCAACATTTAGTTCCATTTCTATCCTAACCTTCATTGTATTTTGGGGGGATTTTTATGTAATAAAAAATAAATAAAAAAATTGAACCTCATCATAAATTAGCTGTCTTGTGATGGGCTTGGAAGTTTGTTTTTCTAAATAGAAAATTAGCAAGAAAACAATATCTTCAAGACCAAAAAAACCCTCCAGAACTCATCTGGGGCACGTTATGAAGTCTTGGATTTTGAAAAGTTTTGCTCAGACTTTGAGCGTTTGTACGCAAGACCTCGAAAACCGCCATCATAGATGGCCATGCTAACCAGGGGGAATGAGCTGCACCGCATTCAGAGTGATTGACAGCACTAAGTCCCTCCTCCTGACTCTGATTGGTCGCTTCTAGTTAGCACTGGGAGAAGGTAGAGGAGATTGAGAGAGATTGTCTTTTTCATACCAAACTGTCATGATGACAGTTTCAACAAATATGTAAATATATGTCTTATAAAAGTTAGGTACTGCAGCTTAGGGTGTAAACACAGCTTTATTCAGACCTATAGGTTGGTTTTGTTAGCTTTTATTGGCTAGCTGAATATTCCATACGTTGTGCTCAGACACATGAACATGGCCATGCACAAATACTAGTTATTATATATGGGGTTTGATCCTTCCTGGGCGATGACAGACTGTTCTCAACCATCTTTGATCTGAATTGCTGCTCCCTCAATCTCCCATCATCATACACACACACACGCACGCATACACACACACCCACGCATTATCCCTTTGAACCATAGCCAAGTCTGTGGCTTCAGGGCGTCCAAACTGGAAACAAGATGGAGCAAGTCCACTCAGAAAAGTGGATCAACTTCTTCCTGGTGAGATTTGTACAAGCACAGTGAAGACAGAGATAGAAGTTCGCACAATAAGAAGCGAGTTTCTCCCACTGGGAGCCTTTGTTGAAGGGTGATGGTAAATGGAGCCAAGTACACATTTTACTCAAACTTGCATGTATGGAGGAGTTGCGTCCGTGTGCAGAGCACTACAAGCGTCGGCGCGCTTTTCACCCGTGAATCTGCATGCATCTGTTGAGTAGGCTTCTTGTCATTGACCTAAAAACAGTGTGAAAGCTGCCAGTGTCGCTTAAATCCTCTTTTCTTCTCCGTCCCCACCAACCCTCGACTCCGTCTTCCAGTCAGCACACACACACCGACACACGCACTCATCTTTGTGTCTGTGCGCGAGCCTTCCCAAGCACATGTTGCTGGTGTCTATTTAAACATCATACAGACTCACAAATGGCGTTCCTGCCAACAGAGATGAGACCAGGCAGGCTACAAAGAGGCTAACTAGCCCACTCTTTCGTTTTCCCACTGTCCTTCTTCAGACCCACTTTGTACTTTGAGGCACCCATGGGATATCATTAGTGTTGTTACTACAGTGAGATTAATGAGTTCACATACATGCGTGTGTGTATTACGAAGGTGGTGAGATGCTGGATGTCCAATCCCACCCTCAAGGATTGGACTTAATTACAGAGTAATTATAAATACTGCCTTTAGAACATTTCAAGCAAAACATTTTTTTTTCCAAAAAAACTACTTCCTTCTGTCCTCTATCAGACTGCACATGCACATTTGATGTATTTGTTCAGGGTTTTTTCTTTTTTTACATAAAAATACCAAGGTAAATTGAAATTCGTATTCTCTTTTGTAGCAGCAGAGAGACGTTGCATCAACAGATCTCTCCTCTGGCCTGAGGATTAACAATAATTAAAGCTGCTGCTTTCATGTTTTCTTTCTCGTCTAAGCTAGTTAGTCCACCAGTGGGCTTCCATTAGGTATCAGGAAAGTTATTTTAAAATCACACCTTCTTTCTATGTTCACATGGATATTTGTAATTAAAGGGATAGTATTTCAATCTGGAAAGACTCAGACGGAGAAAGAAAAACAATTAGAAGAATTTAATGATGTACTGGTATTACGATCTTTGGCGCTCGGGCCCCGGCTGGGGGAAATAAATTATCGCGATGATTGCGACGGGCTTCGGATGCGCGTTCCCAGCGCTGATGGGAACGACATCCCCCCGGGGCCTGACTCTGGTGGTGGAGGTCAGAGGAAGGTCCGGGCCTAGGGACCCGCCTGAAGGAGGAGAAGGGGTGGTGGTGGGTTGAGCTCGGCGGGAGAGCGAAGGACACCATGGATGGAGCTGGAACTTGGTCGGTGATTGGACGAGGCGTGGCTTGGTCCAGCGTTGATAGGTCCTCGATAGTAGGTGGGATGGTCCAGTTATAGGGACCCGGTGAGAATGAAAGAGTCTTCCAGTTTGAATTTGCGCCTAGGCTTCATTATGTAAACAATTTTTTTTTTTTTTTAGCTTTACATCATGTTACAATGTTATCTTCTCATCAAAAACATACCTGGAGTGTTGGCTGGATTCTTTCATGCATGTTTGAGAAATCCTTTAATCTCCCATGGCAACCATGCAGCTGTGCAAAACACCTGGACAGACTGACGTTTCTGAGCTTCAGTCTCACAGAACACCCCTCTGCCTGTGACTCCCCCACTCAGCTCCTTCAGACTAGCCAGCAGCAATTAGCAAACACCCGGTGGGTCTGCTGAGCTCATTATGCGAGCTGCTTCTCGGTGCAACGCTGGTAAAAATTTTGCTAAAGGGTCAATAGAGGAGCCATGTTGTGAAGATTGCCTGAAGGTGGAGTTTCAGAAAGAGCAGGAGTTTCTTAAAGAGACAGAGACCCAATTTCAAGGCATTAGATTATTAAGTCAAATTTCTTTCAGTCAAATTTTTTGATATATCCAGGATTTTTATAATAACTTGACTGTGCTATGATGGCACTTATGTGGCTAGAAAAAAAACATAATACTGACCCTTTAAAATAAAAATATTTTCTGTTGGCAAATTAATAATCTTGTTTTAATATTCATCAGTGAGAGAGTTAGTATCCTTGTATTCACAAAAAGAGTGAATCTACTTTTTGGTTTAGATGTCTGATACAGAAGAAAGTCGTCTTTGCAGGGCTGACAGTGGAAACAAAATCCAGAGCCTAAACTTTTTTACTTGCCGAGGAAGGGCCATGATGTTCCACTAGTAATAGCAAGACATGTCATCTGATAAGACATAAATATTCCCTGCGAGCAGCAGAATCTGATGCAACTGTTAGTGTTTCAGGGTATCTACAACGGGACACCTGTTGTCAAACCTATGAAAAACAGATTTCTGGAGTTGAAATCTGTTGAACTCTGTTTTAGTGTTTATGCTAGCAATTAGTTCTTTGCGGCCCTAATTACTTTCGCGATCGAAAACAGTTTGCCAGATTTCCTACAGATGTGGGTTTGACATTCCCAGCAGCTGCGCAGTGACATGGGTGAAAAGGAAAAACCAACAATTCATGATTGACTTCCGTTTCTGCGCCATCCTCCTCTGCTCTCCCGGTGTCATTCATCTGTAACTCTCCATCTGTCGCCGTTCCCCTCTGCTTGGCTGTCTGTCGGTCTGTCTGCCAGCTTTGTCAGCGCGTCAGCCTGTTTCTGCTGGTCTCCTCTGGCATGACAGTTCTGACTGCAAGATTGTGAATGTTGGCAAATGTTTGCCCGCATGTTGCACTCCGAAAGGCAAAAATAGGGAAACGGCATATAATCACCAGCCTGTTATCGCCTCACTCAGCCGTAACTGCATATCATTGTCTCACTCAGTAGATAGAAAACATGGGATAACAAACGTTGAGTCTTCTGGAGAGTTTCGTTATTTTCAGGGTTTTTGACTGAATTCTGATCCAGCTACCAAAGACACTTGGCTCTACTGTTGGATTAACATCTGTCTTGTACCTCATCTTCACTTTCATGGAGACTATGTTCATGTATTCGTTTTCCCCCATATTTCAAAAAGCCAAAACATGCTTAACAAACTTTGGGTCTCAATATATAACACACAAACAAACTGAAAATTTTAAATTAGTGGGTTGTTTTGATTTTATTTGATTTTTTTATGTTTGATTCTGTTTCTCAAATGTGAAGTGTACTTAACATGGAAATTAAAGACATCTTCATTCTTTGTAAGTGGAAAAAAATTGGCATTTTAAGGGAAATATTATGTCAAAGTGGCAATAAATACAGTAAAAATATAAACAGAAGAACTGGATGTAAGATTTTTCCACAACTGTTTGTTCTTTTACCTCGCAGAAACCCAAATTTACAATTAAAATTCATAATGAGTCTTTACACAAAACAGGAATTATATTGGATTAAATTAATCAGTTTTTTGATTACTGTTGAAAAAGAAGAATATTGACTGGTGGCTGTTTTACCAGAACTAGGCATTAGGTTGAGATGGTGTATCACAGACTCACAAAATTAACAAAATAACTCATTTCACTGTAATTAACTTAGCTGGAAAATATCACATGTGGCTTTTGGGCTTTTACATCAGGCATGAATTTTCCAAAGTGAAAAAAAAAAAGGTTTTGACTTGTTCACCACATTCTCATGGAAAAATGTTTGCGTCTGAAATTTTTGTAACGTGATTTTGTAAGATGTTGATAAATTCTCAGACATTCGATTGAGCTTCTCAGAATCGTGTGGTTTATATTTCTAAATGGATGGCTATTTTAAAGTTGACAGCAATAATGGTTCCTCACTAACCTCTGTCGTGTAGCTTTGCTAATCTGACGAGCGTGCCTGTGATAGATGGGGATCCAGGTGCTTCATCCATTCTCACTAAGTATGTGTCCAGCTGTTTCTTCTGGAAGCCTTCCCAGACAGTTTGTGTATAAAATCATCCGGTGTGTCAGTTTAATGACGTCCTGCTTTAATTTACCTTCGTTCTGTTGGTGAAAAGAGCAAAAACCTTCAACTTTATCTGATAAAATTGAGCCTATATATCAGAAATTTTCACTATGTTACCTCCTGAGTACCGTCGAAGCGTATTACATTCACAGAACAAAACCTCTCTAAGTGATCTAGTGTTTAACCTCCTTAAATGCCTACAAAATAAAGACCCTGTTGAAGACGAGTATCAGCCCCTGCTGCCAAACATTCAAATCGACAATTAATCTCTCAACTTCAGTTCTTGATGCTCAATATGCGAGAACCGCATGTCCCCAAAGAGTTTACCAAACGTGCCACTTAAACTTGCTCTGAGCAATAATAGCTCATATGAACTCAGCAGATGCACAGTTTTACTCGGTGTTTGCTAATTGCTGCTGGCTAGTCTGAAGGAGCTGAGTGGCGCAGTCACAGTGGAACAGTGTTCTGTGAGGCGGAAGCTTGGAAGCTGCAGCTGTGAAGAGGAGCTACGCATCGAAGGCGGAGCTACGTCCATCCAGGCGTTTTGTACAGCTGAATGGTTGCCACGGGAGATTAAAGGATTTCTCAAACATGAAATTCTCGAGGTAACTCTCCAAGTATGTTATTGATGAGGAAATAACATTATAACATAAAGTAAAGCTTACAAAATTCTATTTTCCATAATACTGCCTCTTTATTGTCTATTTCTCTTCCTCTAATACAAATATGTTGAAGTAATTCCAGTGCTACAGGTTTATTTAAAACTTTCTTCAAGATATAAGGCGTTTTTTAAGAACCGTGTCTTTTCTGCACTCCTCAGCTGTGAGGAACTTGAACACAGACTGGATGTTCAAGTTAGGTGACCAGATGGCAGCTTTTTATGGCCTCAGATTTCGAATAGAGATGCTGTGTCACATGAATAACTAGCACGACATACTTCAACAGCTTTGATTGGTCCAGATGATTTGTGTTTACAGACCGCACAGCTCAGCTCAACATAATTCTCCTGGGGAACACAAACATAGCTAAAAGGCTGTAATAGTCACATTGGCTCATAGTTATGACACGTTTTCTCCTCTTTTTTTTTTTTTTGTTAAATTTTTTGTGCTGTGGAAGCTACGGTTATGGATGTTGCTGTCAACATCCACAGAATAAACCAGAATCAGAACTGAAGCAGTGTCAGAAATCAACCTCATGTCTAGGTGAGACAATTAAATCAAAGACGAGAATGAGCTAATGTTTGAAATTATTACTGTTATTATTGTGTTTGTCATTTAAAAGCTTCATTGTGCAGGTTAGGATAGGTTTATGGGCTACACAAAACATGTTTGTTAATTTTTAAAATCTTTCTTAAATAATTTTGAAGTCTACTAATTTCTGTCTATTTTTCAGTTTCGTTTTTGGGCCTCTTGTCACTTTAAATCCAAATAAGCCACTCCTGGCCACGCCCCCAGCTCACTCTTTACACACTCGCATATGAAAATGGCTACAAACCGATGCGCTATTATACAGCTATGCATCTTTGAAAAGCAGAAGTGGGGCCTCCTGCACAATTAAAAGAATACAGCAAGCGATTTCTGTATGGCAAGTCGACAACAGAACACTTTTCCAGCAGCCGTTGCATAGAGCATACAGTGATAAAACCAAATGTGTGCTGGAGCTCCACTTGCTAGTTCACAGCACAGTGTGACTCAACAATTAGTGAGGTTTTTGAAATGGCTCAGACACCAAAAAGACATTTAGAGGCAGTAAAGACTTAAACTGAAGTATAAAATCTTTCAAAAAGTGAATTTTGTATAATAGGTCCTCTTTAAGAGACTTACAATCAGCACACTGAAATATATTGAAAACATCATCACCACTTTCAGAAACATACATCCCAGAGGACATCACAAGCCAGATCAGGTGCAGCGTATGCAGTCTTTCATATGTGATTCGCAGACAGGTGTGTTACTCTGGTCAACATGTTATGACTTTACTATAACATGTTCTCTACACAGACACAGTAAAGTGTGTAATGTGAACTGATACGGTCTCTTTTTTTATGTTTTCAACTTTATTTAGTCTGACCTTATCAACCTCTCATGCTCCAAATTTCTACACAGCTACACAGTCATGAATTATAAAGTCAACTCACACCACTGAAAGCCAGTGCTAATTTAGGTCAGTCAACTGAATTTTTATAAACATATCGTACCTCCTAATGCTGTTTACTGCATCATGTGCCTAATGTCATATGACATTAAGTTTAGTTATGAGCTTAAACGTTGCATAGAGCTTCCATATAGCTGATAATGGAAGATAGGTGCCTTGAAAACTCGCCCAACACTTGTAACCCTGTTCAATGTACATGAGATACCAATTCACCTAATTCATTTCTTTAGCTACACAGTACTGTCCTGTGTGTTGTAGATGTTTTCATGCGTCTCCACACCTGTGCATCAACTTATGTTCTTTCTAAGCACTGTCAAACAATAACTACAAGTGTGATGGAACTGGGATAGAGCCACATAGTACCGTTTTATAGCACAATCCAGAAGCACTTTGCCTTCAGTTGCTATAAAAATGCTGAATATATCAAATATAGCTGAAAAGAAATCAGAATGCCTTGAAATCGGGCCTTTGTCTTTTTGAGAAACTCCTGCTTTTTCTGAAACTGCCTTCAGAAAGACAGAGTTTCCTCTGTTAACCCAACAACAACTAGAAACAACCAATCAGAGGCAGGAGGAGGATGTTTGCAATTCTCCCTCCTTACCTCTCACCCTGTTGCTCTTTGCTAAGTAGCAGCTCTTCCCCGTCAGAAAAGCTTGGCATGAATGCTAACGCCAGCTAGCATGGCCGCCATTTACCATTACGGCTTCCCTGTAATGGTAAATTGTTTATCTACCATTAGCACATGTAGTAGCAAATGCATGATGATTATTGACAGCGCTAAGACATTCCTCCTGGCTCTGACTGGTTGTTTTTGACCTGGAGTTGTTTCCAGCAGAAGTACAGGGAGGAAGTGGAGGAAACAAAGTTGTTTTATTTCTAATCATTTTCCGTGTTAGATTATGACACAGTAATAAACTATTTATTTTACGGCTTTTTACACATCCCTAGCAGGGAGTGCCAACAGTGTCTGTGTGTGTTTGCCTGCAAAAGTTAATCTGACCACATAAATGCTGGCAGGACATTACATCGCCCTATAGTGCATTTAGGCAAGCAGCCAGCTTCAAATAGCGCCGAATGCTCAATCTGTAAGGGTTTCTGACTTAATACAGGAGGGGGGGAAATAATAATAAAACACACCAATCACTCTTGGAAAATTACAGCAAGACTATTTCCCAGCTGCGAGCCTATTTCACTCTCCCAAGGAACTCCCACTCGCCTGGATTTCATACGATTTCATCAAAAAGTTTACCCGGATTGACTTTGAAGGAGGTGTGGGGCTCTATCTTGCTCTCCACGCGGAGAACAAGCATCATCTCACTGCTTCAAGTGCGGCGCAAAGCCTCCTCTCCTCCGCCGAAACAGCTGGCTGTTGTTCGCTTCAGTTCAGAGGGAAAAGCGGCGGGCTGGCGGTGATTGAAGCGCGAGCGCTATAGGAAGAAAAGAGGCGGAGAGAAAGAGAGAGAGAAACTGAATTCCAGCGAATTAATCACCGTCTGTTCCTGTGCGAGAGGGAGATAGAGTCAAAGCAGTCAAACAGAGGAGAGAAGAGAGAGAGAGAGAGAGAGATGGAAAGGAAAGGAGGAGGAGGAGGAAGAAGAGGAGGGGAAGTGGTGCCTGACGCAGTGTGAGAAGCAGAAACTGAGAGGAGAGGAGAGAGACGAAGAAGCGCTGGGGAGGGGAGAGAAAGAGAGAGGGAGAGAAAGAGAGAGAGGGGGAGGGAGGCAGAGCGGCATTATATCAGACGCTGCTTTGCATCCGAAAAAATCTCAATCACCCCGTCAGGAGCCGGCGGAGCCCTCTTCCCGGTCACAGCTGCTCTCGGAGACCCGCACGAAGTCACACAGGACGCGAGCCGGAGGGTAAAACAGCCCAATAACAGAAAACAACAACACGGCACGTACACAACACCGCCAGAGGCAGCGCGCGCGCGGACCCGCCGTGTTGGAGGAGCGCCGTCTCCCCGCGTGCTGGCACATCTGGATCCACATCAGGTTAGACTCGCATCTTCTTCTTCTTCTTCTTCTTCTTTTAAGCAGACCCCATTGACCGTCAGCATCCTCTGTATAGAGTGTTTTGGTTCATATATGCTGTCTGCTTTCTGAGGAGGACCGGAACCGCATGGCGCATGGGCAACTTTGAAATATGTCAACATCTATATGGCGTTCCTGCGGTTCTGAAATCAGCCCATTGCTCTCTGTTTGAGTGTGCGTGCGTGCGCGCGCGTGCGTGCGCGCGTACTGGTGACGAATGGAAGGAATTCAATGATTGGCTCGATCATCTTATCTCCAAGCCCTTGTGCGCGCTGATAATAGGGACTGGTGAGGGGAGCGGGAGAGAAGGTGGGTGAGGCGGGCGCAGATCCAGATTTAAATGACCATCTCTCCGTCTGAACGTGTACAATGGATTCAGTCTGAATTCTGCAAATTCGGCCAGAGTCTTATCTTGGGTATTTATTGATGAGTCTGGCACGTGCCAGGTTTTGTGCACTAATGAGCCGGTCGCTTGGAATGAATCACGTCCCAGGACGGGCTGCAGTGCCGGAGTCCTGGAATCCGTGCTGCAGTCCGGGACGGGAGTCGAGGCAGTCCCTATCCAACATGAGGCATGCTGAACTGTGGCTCTCAGTCGACAGATTTCGAAGCATTTTGTTATTCTAAACTTCAGTTTTCATTACTCCTCAGTCAGTGCTCACAGGATACAAAATCTCATGAAGCTATTAGATCCCAATAGACTCCTGGTTTCACTAAAACCTGGTTCTAAACAAATACTGGTGTAACCCATTTGGATGTTTGGTTATGCTTTCGCATGGAGGTAAAGTTATGTTATTGAAATATCAGTTAAAGTGACAGATGTTTATTTTTCAGGTTCAGGAAGCATAAAATAATGGTGACTGTATCGTCCCCCACCTGTTGCTATGCACTGCCGATATAGGTTGGCGATATGGATTTAGAATTTTATCGCAATACTTTGTGGTACTATTGTGTCGATACAGATAATGATTTAATAAAACCACTACTTATTTATTTTTTTAGGCAATAAATAGTATTTCAGGACAGTAAGCATTCGTACTGCCATAAACAAATATTGTCCTGATATTTATTGATGCCCTCGCAAAACAAAAAGTGGAAGAAACAGCAAAACTAACATTTACAATCTGTCGGTTTTGTTTTAAATTAACATCAATAATAGAAATTTATCATGACAATGATATATGGAAATTCTTACGGGTTTGTCACGATAAATGATAAACGACACAATAAAAGCCCAGCCCTAACTGCCAGAGACAGCTGACCCAAATAAAGGTTGGTCAACTTTTTGTTTTGCGTACAAGAAAGACAAATTTGGCTACTTGGATACGCAGTTCAGTCGAGAAAAAAAAAAAAAAAGAATAAAAATCGAGTTATCACTTCTGTTATGATTGTTTTCTTTTCAAAAGTATGTAAGACCTAATCTGTCTCTCAATAGCAAGGCTGATCTCTGAATTTCATCTAAAATCTAAATTCTCTCTTTAGATGTTTACTGGAAGCCAGAGCGTAAACTGCTTTAAGTTTGACAAGTAGAAAGAAGCAAAATGAGCTGGAATTAGAGCATCAGCACCTGTTTTTTATTAACTCAGTCAGTTAGATGCCTGCCACTGTAGGAGAGCGCAGTAGTTAAGGTTAAATTATTATTTTTGTTGACTAGCAGCGGTTTATCTTGTGTGAAAACAACAGATCTTCATCTCTGATGTCAAAAGAACCTCGTATTGTCAGTGCATTGTCTCTGCAGATGAATGTTCAACAACAATTTAGCTTAACAGCAGAAACATGTCATTTTTACCACTGATCATTTACTTTCAACATTTTTATTTCCCAAAGAAAGCAAAGATTCCTTGGTTGTTGTTTTATTACATTTTATTACACATTATTATTACAGCAACCTTACATATAAAGAAAGGATTAAATGAGTTATTGCATGCATATTCAGATATTTTGGAGTTTTTATGAAAGCTTCAATATAGTGAAGCTTTTGCAATCTTAGGTTTTTTGTAGTCTTTGCATATTTTCTTTACACAAATGCCAATGCGTAACATTTTTCAACCAGTTTTACTTAATCTAATGTGAAACATCTGTGTCTAAACCATTGTCATGAAAACCTTATGTGCTCCATGTTGCTGTTTTTTAAATTGTCACAGCAAACTGTAATTATGTGAAGCGTGAGTTTAATTGAAATAAGTAAAGACATGGTGAATTCACAACAGAAAAAAACATCACAACAAACAGATGTTTAGATTTTAGAGTTGGTATGAATAAAGGGTAACACTTTATTTGACGGGTTGTGAATAAGATTGTTATGATACCGTCATAAACATGACATAACACCTGTCATAAACATGAGTAAGCCTTCATGAATATTTATGACTGTTGTCATAAAGTGTCATTCGGTAAATCATGACACTTTTAAGACAAAGTTGACATGATTCAAAATGTCTTTGTTATGACAACTTGACAATAACCAAGAAAACATGATCTGACATAAATTTGTTAGAAAAGTATTACTAATTAAACTTTAAAAAGTTTTATAAAAAGCTAAAGTTTTATAGCTCTATCAGGTAACTATGTTATAAAAATGCTATATATAATCAAATATGGCTTACACAAAAGTTGACTGTGTAATTTATCACCTTGAAATTGGCTCTCTGTCTCTTTAAGAAACTCCTGCTCTTTTTGAAAGTCCGCCTTTGGGAAGTCATCAGAATATGGCTCCTCTGTTAACCCTTTCTCAACGTTATACCAGCGTTGCGCTGAAAAGTAGCTCGTATAATGAGCTCAGCAGATGTTCAGCTCCACCAGGTGTTTGCTAATTGCTGCTGGCTAGTGTGAAGGAGCTGAGTGGGGGAGGGAAGAGGCTTGGAAAGTGCAGTTCCAAGGAGGAGCTGTGTCTCAAAGGGGGGGGGAGGCAGATCCACCCAGGCATGGTTGCCATGGGGATTAAAGGATTTCTCAAACATCCATGAAAGAATCAAAGCAACACTTGTGGTATGTGAATAACATTGTAGTGCAATGTAAAGCTCAAAAGGTCAATTTTATATAATATTGCCCCTTTTGCATTGACTCTCATTGTTCAGTCATATTATCTGAATTCTATAGTGTTGCTAAAAGTCATATCAATTATCAACATGTTCAACAATGCAGCATGTTGCCAATTTATTCACATGCAACGTGGGCGCTTAAGAACGTTCGGTGTTTTGAGTGCGGCACCAAAGCATGTAGGCATTGCTTACTGCCACGATGAAAGCGTCAAGAAAGCAAACATTTAACGGAAGAGTGGCATTTATCCATCCAGTAGGAATTCACACTGAACATGACAAAGAGCAGCAAAGCTCTCATAAGAGCTTCAGATGTTCAGACGCTCCAACCGAGCATGTATGCCCCAACTCAGACAGAGATGTGCAAGCACCTACCTCCACGCCTGTGTTTGAGCAGTTCAAAACACAGGAGCTCACTGGATGATCCGTGAGGAGCAAAGTCACTCAACCAGTTAAACGTTGGCTGCCCCACTATCTTTTGTAACGGATGTTGTTGCCACTTCGTCCCACAGGGCATGGACTACTAACAGAGTTTTCCCACTGACTGACTCCAATTGTTGGCTGAGTGCCACAGACAGAGAGAAGGAAAGAGAAGAAAAGAAGAAAGAAAAGATGAAGGCAAAAAAGATTAAATGAAAAAGGGCAAGGGGACTCTGATCATTATAAACAGACATGATGTGGCTCCAGTATAACGGCTTCATTCACTCGTTTTTCGCATATTATCTTTTTGGGGATTGAGAAATGATTGACTGGCTCGTTTCGGGGCCAGACATCCTCTGTCACAGGGAAGCAGTCACTATTTCTGGGAATTTATTGATAACCATCTTTGAGGTTTGCTCATCTTGCTTTCATCCTGCATTAGTACTGCAGTGCTTGCTGCAGCAGACACACGAGTTCTAAAGGGGCACTTCAGATAGGGCAGGGAGGGGAAAAAAAAAACCCAACAACTTATTAAACCTTAACAAATCCTGCTCAATAAAGCCGTCCGACACACGGACGGTATGCAGCTACACAGCGAAATCCGTTTTATTCCTGCTTTGGCAGCAGAAGTGTCAACGGCGGTGGAACTCTGATGGTTACGTTGGTAATAAGGCAGGAGGAAACATTAAAAATCAGCTGTAATGAAAAGTGACATCTTTAGTGGAGAGCAATTGCCGGCATGTCTGGAAGTACAAAATGGATGAACAGTGATGGGTTTAACGTCGGTGCTGTCACATCAATGTGAATCTCCAGTTCTGCTCTAACCTTCACCTGAAGTTTTGAAGGACTTTTTTTTTTTTTTTTCGCTTACCTTATCTTTTATCTTAGCCTCAGTCTTTGTGCCTGGAGTTGTGCTAGTAGTAGAAGTACATCGGTTCCTATCTCAGGGTGTCCGCCCATCCACATAGAGTCTTAAATTTAATTATCTAAAGTCAAAGCCTTAAAATGTCTTAATTTCATTGTAAATTGGCTTTTGATATATGAATCACAGGTCTTAAATTTTGTGGTGGGATTACTATTTAATCTACATAGTCTTTTTGTCTCATTAGGCTTTTCTGTCACGCTAACGTTTGAGTCGTTTCTTCATTGCGTTCTGTGACTTGAGGCAGTTGAGGCTACTGGTATCTGTTAACCTTTGCTAGCCAGCAAATGTATGTTAGCAGTCACGTTGGCAGGAACCGTTGGCTCTGGTTCCTGGAATGGAAATGGAGGAAGGAGAAAAACTAGCCAGCTAAAAAAAAGCAAGCAAGCTAGCTAATAAGCTCACTTTTTTTGTTTTTTTTTGCCTCTGTCATGTTTTAAGTGCAAATTTGTTAATCTTTGACATTTGTTAATCTTTTATTCTTTGCACACACAAAAAAAGCTAGCCACTAAAGGTATTAAGACTGCTTCTTTTGAACAGTTCTGATGCAGTATAGGTCTTAAATTTCATTCAAAGATCATAGAAAGTCTTAAATTTGATTTGCTGGAAACCCTGCATCTACTTAGTAGAGTTTCCACAAATATGAAGCTCGTAGTTGGCTAAATTTCACCATCAGAGCACGTTAATTGTTATGTGCCGTAAACGTCCCTAATTCAAGAGAGAACTGCTCTTCGCAGGCATGTCGGAGCGCAGAATATTCACAGCGTCTTATGTCATAATGTTGATTTCTGTTGAGAGCGAATGCCCCAAACTGTGGAAGCAAACCTGCATGCAAAGTAAACGTGACACCGCTCCGCTGGCTGGATCTGGAGACATATTTTAAGTATTCAGTGCATCTGCTGAGAAACTGTCCAAGATATTTAACTCAGGTTTGGGTTATTTAAAAAAAAAAAGCAAGTTGGTAGAATATAAATGCTATATTATGAAAAAATAAAGTGTCAGGTTTGGTGTTTGTTACACTGAAAAAAAAAAAAAAGAAAACAGGGGATCCAACCTTTGAAAAAAAAAGAGTTACTTTGTTACAAGTAATCAAATTATGTTTATCCAACTAAATAAATTAAGTTGGTGAATTTTTATTTTTGACAAATACTTTCTAACAGATTAGTGTTCGATTTTGGTATTTAATTTCAGGTATTTAATTGAACAAAATCCATTTAATGATTTGATCCTTGTTATCTTTAATTAACTGAATAATTGTACAAATTTTTATTTCGAAAATGCATTTTCTTAATGAAAACACACCAATTTCAAAAGAACTCTTGTTTTTTTGATACAGAATGTTTTGATGAGGCTTTTTTGTTTCATAAAACTTAGAGGAAACACTTTTTTTGCATCACCTGGGTCACATAATTAGCAACTGGGTGCTGACACTGGTGCAACCCATGAAGAAGAAGATGACAGATGGGAAGCAGTCAGAGGATTATGGTGTCACATGTTTTTTAATAACTTATCGCATTAACAAACTTATATATGATTTTATTTGCATTTCATGTTTAATGGAAACACCACAACTGCAAAATTGTGTTTTTTTCTAACATACTGGAATATAGACAAAGTCTTGCGCACGTTTGAAAAAAATGTGATTCAAATCTATCTGCTGGGTTTTCCTTGATAGAAACTTTCTCAACTTCTTTGGCTAATTAATTGATCATAGGTTTGATAACTGGGATCAGTTGGAGTATATGTATGACTGAATTGAAATTATTTTTTGTAAACACCTTGAGACGACAGTCTTTGTGAATTGGCGCCGTAGAAATAAATTGAACTGAATGTTTTTTAGACCCATGTGCGAACTTTGAAGATAAAATCTTGTGCGTCTTGAAGTTGTGGGAGAGTTCTACCACATGACTCAACTGAGAAGCTTAAAACCAGAAATTTCTTTGCTTTAAATACTAAAACACATCAGCAACATTTATGTAAATGATGCACTTCCAAGAGTAGAGAGACGCGCCCTAAACGTGCATGCGCTTCTGATGCACACCTTCCAGCTCAGGCGAGCACACGGATTAATGATGTACCACCGTCCCTGCAGGGGGCTAGTTAGCATTTCAGGAAGATTGCACAAACACTGGGGAACTGTAATTAGGAAGTTATTGTTACAAGTTGCAACTCACCCACACAAACACAGTTGAAGGCACATACACACATGTCCATGCAGAGAATGCAAATGGAGAAAAGAGGGCGCTAGTTATTATCGGTACTTACCTATCAGTCATTTACCACAGTCTTCATGCTAATGTTTGTCAGGCCTGAGAAAGGCAGCAATAACATGTCACCGGCTGACATGTAATTTCCTTGCATAAGTCAGAGAAAAAGATAAATCCTGAATCACAGGACCACCAAAAAGCATGCCAAAGTGAAGCGGTTACATTAAAGGAGGGATATGATATGTTAGGCCCAGGAAAGCTTGTATAAAAGTTTTATGTGATATTCAACTTCGTCATTGTTTTTCCAAGGCAGAAAACTCGTTCCAAAATGCATTGTTCTTTCACAGAAAGGTAAGTCGTCTGGTACAGCGTTATGTAAACAAAAAACAGATTTTTTTTTTTCCCATTACAAAAAGACCTTGGATGTGTAAATGGCAACACAGACTAAATGGAGTGGACATTCTTACTTTCCCTGTTGTTCCAGCTGAACAGAAAACGTGAGTAAGATTCTTAAATAATCTCATCTTTGGAAACACTTTTTTGCCTCAGGATTGTAAAATAATGTGAATCTTGGCTTCAAAGAGGAGGCTGCAACTCAACCAGTGTGGCCGTTAGCTCTAGTAGATTAAGCCGCAGACGATTAAGGCGTTAATTACACTAAGAACCCAATTAATACCAAAAACTTGGAGCATTTTAAAATGGATATGTTCAGAGTCGGTCAATGCCATCCTCACCAACTTTCATACCCTGATCCAACCCTCTTGGCCTAACCTGCTGACCAACAATCCCTTGTGCCTACAGAAAACACTTTTAAGTCTTCAAATTTTGAAGGAGAGCTTCAAAATTTGAAGCTCTCCTTCAAATTCTCCTTTGAAGCAATGGGAGAGCCCCATTGCTCTCCTTCAGCAATGGGGCCTTAATAATGCATTTACCACATGGTTGTCAAAACCCTTCAAGTGACTGCAGTAGTAGTCCTCCAGGTCCAAGAAGAGCTCTCTCTGTTTATGGTGCGTAATCTCGCCAGGAAATTCCTTTGGTCCGCTTGTTTGGTCCGGACAAACAGTGGACTTTATATTTTTTTCGTTTGGTGCCGTTTGCATTCAAATTGTGCAAAGCCAGGTGATCGGTTGACAATTGATGCTCCCGTTCGGCAGAAATGACGGGGACGGCACAGATCACAGACTTAGAAAAAAAACTTTAGAAGTCCTGCTTGCTGCATTTTTGTTCTGAACATTTTGTGTTGTTATTACATCTGCAAAACCATTATGAATGGCAAGAGCAGCTCATACAACTCATGTTTCGTGATGTCACAATTTCAGCACATACATTAACAACATTAGCAAGACTGAAGGGCTAATTTTTACAGTAGCGTCCAGCAACGGTGGCTTGTGAAGTCCAAAAGAGGTAAATTTTCTGTAGTTGCTTCAGATCAAGGCTGGTCTGTGTCTACAGCAGAACCAAACCGTACCAGAATTCATTTGGAAGTTGCCTCAAAAAGTAGGTCTGGGTCCGTTGTTTCACACGAGTGTATTCACATGTGTGAACACACTACTGTGTGAACAAACAAGAACCTCTTCTAAAAGACTGAATTGATAGCTTTCAACCTTATGGTCACACAGCCTCTTCCTTTTTTTTTTTTTTTTTTTTTGTTGAGAGGAAGCTAGATTTTCTTGAGCCCTCTCACCATGAATAGCTCGTGTCAAAATCCATTTTCAAAGCCAGTAAGATTCTGCTGTGTATCTGGCAGTTCTCACCATATGAGAGCCATTTTCTCACCAACGTGTCATTTTTCCACAAATATCCGTTTGCCACACTTTTACCATCACAATCTGAAAATGCACAGGAATACAGCTTACTCAGTGACGGAGCAGCTTGCTGCTCAGCTGCCAGATGTCTTGTGGAAACAGAAAGCAGCAAATCCTGAACTGATATACAGAAAGCTTCACTCTTCACATCACACGAGTCACACGATCAACAACCAGATGTTTCTGGAGGTGCAAACCATGAAGAAGACGACAGGAATCAGTTGAAGGATCATAGCGTGACATGTTTTTTTATCGACTTGAGCAAACGTATTCATGCGTGGTTTTAATTGTGTTTCTTATATAAAGGAAACACCACAATTGTGAAATTGTGTTTCTTCGACTTTAGCAGAATATTGACAAAGTTTTGCACACATTTGTAATGGAAACGCAGTTAGAGACAAAGTGGGTTAGTGATGGTGCACTGACTAACTGCATCTAATAGCTGTAATAAAGAAAATAAAATAATTATCTTTGGGGGTGAAAAAACATTGTCTGTGTTGTATTTAGGTATGGTTTGATTTCACTAAAGTTCACAGCTCAAAGACGACTCCATGACAGAGGCTCCGGAAGCAGAAGCTTCACTTCGTTTCTTGAACAGCACACATTCATCTCCTCGAGGAGCGGCCTCAGCAGCTGTTCTTACTTTATAATCAGTCACATAAGTGGCAATGGGACTGGGAGTTTCAGACTGCTCCGAAACAATAAGGTCACACAGAGATTTAAATGTTTTAACCGCTATTGAAAAACACCAGTTCTCTGACAAAATGTGCATCGACCTACCAGGTTCTAAATCTATCAATATACTTTAAGTACCAGCTCAAATGCTTTGAGCAGAGCATTAAATAACAGGCTTGTAAATGTTGATTGAGACATACTAAAGAGAAGATATGCTTCCTGAGCTTTACCTGTAAAACTGCACTGCAAAAGCAAGGTACATTCTTCTCACTTTTCTTCTCAAAAAGTGTATCAGGATCACATTTGTTAAGCTGAGGAACCAAACAAAGGTTAGTGGACACATCACAAACTCTCAAAGGCACAGATCAAGAATGCAAAGTCCGTACTGCACTACTTACACTTAATCTGTGCTCCGCAAGTTCAAGATTCCTCAGTTCCATTTCCAGAATCAATAATCTTTTACATGGTTCAAATATCAACTCAGGGTTTCATTGATCAACTTTTTTTTTTTTTTTTTTTTTTTTTTGCTGAGGTACACTCAGTTTTGAGAACCCCTGATTCAGACAAATTCTCCTTGAATTTGCCTCATATCCTCCTTCAGCCTCTTATCGCCAACATCCATGTGAAAACGAACAATTTTCACAGATTGCTCCCCTGAACAGTGACCCAATAATACACAGTTGGCGCTTTCAAAAACTCAACCGTTGCCATTATTCCCAAAAGTATCCTTCCCAACCTGGCGTTAACGGAAGAACCAAACAAACAAACAGCATACGCATTACATTCAGAAAGCTAACAGCAGCGAAACCAGACAGAAGACTAATGGAGGAGTCTCTGCCTGCCACAGCTGGCTGAAGGCCCGCAATAAACAGAGGGAGCCGATATAAGGTGTTTGTGTTATAAGAAAATAATCTATTTAACAAAACCTAAACAATAACGTGTTTGAACAGCTATCACTGCGGTTCCATTCCAGATGTACGCAAAACCTTTCTCGATATTCCGCTAAACACAATTTCACAATTGCTGTGTTTCCAATAAATAACTCTGTGAATAAGCCTGTTCACGCAAAGTCATAAAAAAAAACAAAAAAAAAACATGCCGCACAACGTCCTCCTACTTCCTGTCGTCTTCTTTGTTTTTCCTGCCAGTAGAAACAGCCGATTGTGCACTAATTTCACCTCGTCCTAGTGCAGAAAACTTTTTATTGGAAAAAAAACGTCACTTGTTTTTTGAAACTGGCGTGTTTCTGTTAAGCAGATTTTTGCAAGTCCAGTTTGCGCATTTATATGGTTAGCAGAAAACACAGCTAATAACGACAAATGGCCTTGATGTGTGGAAATATCATGAAAAACTTCCATTTTACATCAAGTTTTGTGGTGACACATTTACTCAGGCAAGATGACGAGAGCATCAAAGTAACAACGCTGGTCAGAACTTGAAATTATCTTTACCGAGTTAAAAAATTTAGCACAAAAACATCTAATCTCCCAAATGAAACACAAACCCCCTCAGAATAAAAGTGATCTATTTTATAACTTTTACACATATAATCCTTTTTCTTCCGCTTTCACTTCCAATTTAACTACACCTAGTATACATACTTATACATAGTGATTCTGCTTGTTAGGCTTTCCAGCTACTACTCCCAAACAGCATTTATCCCAGCTTCCTCATCCTCAATGGATAAATCAATATATACAACTTAACTGTAGTAGGTTATTTAGGTTTCTAAAGCAGATTGAATAAGGTATCAAACTTGTAACCGTAAACACTCTTGAGGGACATGACAGAATATTCCTCTGTTCTTTGGTAATTTGTGTGAACATCCCTTAAGACTGCGCTGTAAGCCGCATCTTATCCCAAATACGGGAATCGTTTTGGGGTCTTAGCATCGAGAATTTGGAGAGGCAGCTCTATTAGCCGGAACGTTGTATTGCCAAATGATGAGACGGCTCCCAACTATGACCTCATACCTCGCGCTCATCGCGTGAATGATGAATGAGCTGCTTAATGTTTGATGACGCATAACTTGCACGTTGCCACCGTGCCAGTTTAGAGGGCTAATCCCGACCTAAACTCTGTGGAAGAGGCCTTGCAGCCTCTCCGTTTTCCCTCCCCTGAACACTTCTTCTTCCCCTCCTTCTTGTTATTCTCGTTCCTCGCTATCTCCTGGCTGCGCGCACCCACTTCCTGCAGGCTGGGGGTGAATGAGCAAGAGGGGGGGGTTTGAGTCAGCTAGTTTGTATTCCAGCTACTGCTACACTACCCCTCTCTGGAAATCAAGGAAAAATTCAGTGCGGTGCTGAAAGTAGGAGTAGACAAACTCGCAAAAAAGGGATGGAAGGTGAGAAGGCAGACGGATGCTGGGAGAGAAACTTGAGAGCTGGATTGAGATGCTACGCTGATATGAGGAGGAAAATATAAGAGGGCTTTATAGGTGGATAAATCCTTCATTACATGCGCTTTTCTCCCCTCTAACCTGTTTTGTTACCTCTACCCTCTGTTCCGCAGACAGCACAGCCTTTGTGGCGAAAAACGCGGCCTTGCACAAACCTAACAGCCTCTCCCGTTCTCTGCTCTGAGATGCTCTTCAGGGCTGAGAGGAGAAATTTCTCTGGCTGTCCCATTACCTAACAGAGACTGGAACTATTGAAATCGTATTAGCTCTCCCGAGCGAGTGGCTCATTGTCTGTTTTTTCATTTCCAGACAAAGATCTGCGGTTCGAGCCCTGGCAGCATGAGACAGAGCCGGCAGACTGTATTTTATTTTTTTTGTAGTAGCCTTCCCTTTCATCATCCAAGCACCTTCGTTGTTTTCCTCCATTCTCTGGTGACAGATTTCTGGAAGATGTGTGTATCATATATATATATGACTCCTGGAGCCCGAGAAGCTTTGAGAGCAGCTTCAACAGAATGGAAGGCAAGAAGGAAGAACGTAGAGGAATCTCTCTCGCTGCGTTTGCCCAACCAATTTGCCCATACGGTTGGGATAAAGAAAATACATTTGTTTAATGGAAATATGCCAATTTGGATGTTTGTTTTTTTTTTTTTTGTGCTAGGATGAGTTGTTTGTTTTTTGGCCATATTGAAATGTGTGTATTTCACAAAACTGCAATGGAACCACTTTTTTTGCACCACGAGTCATATGATCAACAACCGGATGTTACTACTGGGGTAAAAGACAAAGAATATGACAGGAAGTTGGAGATGTTCCCATGAAGTTTGTATTGTTTTTTACTGAACGTAACCATGCCAACTTTGAAAAAAAAAAAAACCCCACAAAACAACAACACGTTTCTGGATCAAAAAAAGTTTTTTCTGTTAGGATGAGGTGGTTTTCCAGCTGAATCAAAGCCGGTTTATTTAGCAAAACTGCAGTGGAAACACTTTTTCCAATTTATCAAAATTGGTTTATTTGTCAAAATCAGGCGATGTCAAAATCAGGCGATCTGGATGTTACTACCAGCGGAAAAGATGACAGGAAGTGGTAGGAGGATTATGGCACAGCGTGTTTTTAAAGAAGACTTATTGCCTGAACAAACTTCTTCAAGTCTGATTTTAACTCCATTTCTTATTTAATCGAAGCACCGCAGATGAGAAATGGTGTCTTTTCCAACATTAGTGGAATATCAACATATAATATTCTCATATTTGGAATGGAAACGCATTTACTGATGTCTAAACGAGAAGGCCGATAGTTAGAGGCCAGAAAGAATTGCGTCCAATCACCTTTGACAACCATTAATAAAATGATTTATTACACAGCAGACATGCATTATTACCCAGATAAGTGTGACGTTATGCTATGAGGCCACTATGTGTATCTTGCTATAATGGGTGATGCTTTCTGTGCACACACACACACACACACACACCCACACACACACACACACACACACACACACACACACACACACACACACACATGAGACACACTGGGATGCACTGTGTCTGGGAGCTTCTTTAAATCTTAAGGCATCCAGAGAGCAATCATAAACGCCTGCCCTCCTCTCTGCACCGTTATTAAAAAGAGAGCAGTGACATTTTATTTTCCAGAAACTCATCATCTTTATGTGGATTGTTCTCTTGCCCCAGCAACTGTGGCTTAATATGAATTTACTCACACCTACAGGGGCGGAGGTTTTGGAGCCAGCACAGATCGGTGTTGCAATATGCTGAGTTTTTAATTGCGTAAAACAGAACACGGTCAAACTTTAGGGAATAAAGTAATGCGGCTCTCCACGTGAACATTGCAAAGTGATAAATACCCATTTAACCTTCCCACGTGTTATCACGTTAAAACCATAAATCACATGTTTTCATGGAATTGGGTGTGCCATTTTTTTCTGAGATGAAAAAATAAAAACTTTTGAAAAACATCTCAACTTCTAGTCTATGGGGAAATTTTATTTCATTTACTCCTATTTAACTTATTTTTACCCCCAATTTTTAAGTTTTAAATAAAGAAATATAGCGAACTTTTGTAAAATAAAAAAGGGCGCATAATAAATTTGATTCTATGGCTTGTCAATATTTATGAAATATGCCGTCAAAACGGCTTCATGATAAAAATGAAAACAGACTTTAAAAGATACAGAGCAATTTAATGCAACAGAGAACAAATGAGGTGTGACAAGGCACCAGACTGATAGCAGTTCAACTCAAATGATTGACAGATGGAGAAGAAAGTCAAGGTCAAGCACTGGTTTTCTCAGTTTTATGGTCCTGCTATAAAGTAGGAAAGTATGTCTGCTTCTGCAATATAAATGAAACCTCCTTCTCTAGTATGTAAGCCTTTCATTTCCCAGAGTTTGTGTAGGCGACCTCCAGACATTGAAGCGAACGGCGTGAAGAATCTGAAACTGTGTGAAGAATCGAGTGCGTTTGCTCGCATCTGAATGCTCAGACGGAAACATGACTGCAGCGTTCACATGTGACAGCTGCTGAACGCCTGCGGTGTTGGAAGTGCGTACGCTGGGTGTTAAATGTGTGGGCGGAAGCGATGTAAGGTGTATGTGATTTTATAATGGTTGTTTTGATTCAGGCTACCATTTTTCTTATTTTGCTGCTGTCACTTCAGTTTCTCCAGCATCCCTTTGTGATGTGACATGTTGTCTAAAAGACTTTCCACATTTCAGTCAGTCTGAGTCTAATGCTCAAACTAATTAGTAATTTTATCAGAGAATTTAAAGCGTTATGCTTGATAGATGGAGAGGTTGTTGTATGTGAAAAAAAAAAAAAAAATCATCAACAAATTTTCCTGGGGGCATTTGAGTTTTTTTTTTTACAGTTTCTGAAAAAGTGGATTCAGAGCTTTCTATTAATATCAAAAAAAAGAAAAGAAAAGAATTGGCAATTTGAATTTTGTCACAACAAGATTGGTGAGAAAACATGTTTTAAAGTTTCAAAAATATTGTCCTGTTACCTGATCAGCTACTTGCAGTGAGTCTCAACAGTGTGCAGACTGGCGTTTCTAGTAAGAAATATATTTTTTTATTTGTTTGATTTATTAGCTAAACTATATATATTTTTTGTTTTTTTTTAATGAAATAAAACCAGGTTTGAATTCCAGCACTGGGTTCTTCTGTGTAAAGTTTCCATCTTCTTCCTGTGCATGTGTGGGTTTTCTTCAGGTATGTCTCAGTGTTCAAAAACATGGCTGACTGGCTAAGTTGCCCTTGGGGGGGAGTGTGTGTGTGTGAGCATGGTTACATGTCCCCGTGTTGCGTCGTGATGAACTTGTGACCTTTCCAGGGTACAGGTTGTATGCTGCTTCTCATCTAATGGCTGCTGGAAATAGGCACCAGCCACCCACCCCCACAGCACCTCTACTCTGAAAAGCGAGTTTGGCCAATGCATGGATGGATGATTGCTAAGCAATGGCAGCATCAACAGTGCTGAACTTGAAGGAAGAATGAGAATCCTTTCCGTTTCTTCCTGCATCTTTATTTAGATGAACGACAAATGCGATGACGCACCATCCGTCCCTGAACAGCAGACTTCTGCTCCCTAGTGGTGATAACCAAAGTACTGCTTCTCAGTTAACATCAATAATGCAATCAATGCATTTTTACAACTTGAGTACACAAGTTAAAACAGCAAACATAATGTCTGCAAACTTTCCAAGGTTTAGTTTACACACATAGGCCTACTCTTAATTTCTGCAACCATATATTCTCATGGTCAAGATGCACAATACAAAATGATGTTTAATATCCACATGTTTGCACTGCTGTCATCTCACAGTTGTTTTCTTTTTCTTTTTTTAGCTAAAGCTATTGTTCTCTTGTTGTCTTTGTACCATCTTGTGTGTATCTGTAGCCATCAATACCTTTCAAAAGCTGATATAAATATATACACTCATGGATTGTAGAAGCTAGTCAGATATTCTGCTTTCAGAGTTTTACACTAGGCAGCGTCTTAGTTTTCCACAAAGCGAAAGAGCTGTTCTTACTTCGGCTGACACACTAACCTGTAGTAATATCTCTGTTTGTAGAGCCACCAGCCCTGTCAGCATCACTGGATGTGTTTCCATTGACCGTATAATTTTACATTTTCAAATTTCTGAAATAAATTTGTTTAATGGAAACACGGCAGTTTTGAAAAAACGTAAGTTTTTTGACAAAAGGTTTTGGCACTAGGACGAGGCGTTTTCTTTTTTTTTAAGCATCTCGAAATAGGTTTATTTGAAAGACGAAGAAGAAGACGACAAGAAGTAGTGAGAGGATCATGGAGCGGCATGTTTTTTAAAGCCTTGTTGCGTGAACAAACTTATTCAAGTGATCTTAATTTCATTTCTTATTTAATAGCAGCACAGCAATTGTGAGATTGTGTTTTTTCGAAATGAATGGAATATTCACAAAATTTTGATCCCATTTGGAAAAGAAACACAGCTACTGTAGGCCAATAGATCTACGTTTTTACTGTTGTTTCTCCTAAAACAGCTTTTTGTTCTTGGCCAATAAAATAAGTGCAAATATCCTATCACTATAGTTTCCCAAAGTTTGTGTTTGGTCTCATCTCCACTGAACACCCTGCTTCCTCCTTGTAGATAGATGTTGCTATTTAGCTATCATAAAAAAAGCTGAGAGGTTGCATATTGGGATAAAAAATGTTCTGTTTTGGGCTTTTTTTTGTCTGCAGTATTAATGTATTGTTACAGATTGCTTGGTTGGTTTAAGAATATCTACTAGTCCTCAGGCCAACCAATCATGACTTTTAAAACCAAAAAACAAAAGTAGCAGAAAAACCCACCCTGCGCCTTGCTCTCTGTTGTGCTATTTCTCCTTCCCAACCGCGGAGCTCGCTGTGAATACGCAGGCTGGTTAGCTTGCTGGATAAAGAGTTTTTCTGTTACAAAACCACAACAATACCTCTCTTTATGCAGGAATACTTCAATGGCTGTCATTGAAGTATCTCAGAGTTTCATCAACAAGTCTTCTGTCCTGTCGCATTCCTGGCATATGTTTTCATTGGCTTGGCGACAGAATATCCGGCTAACAGACGCAGTGGATGTCGGAGTGGGTCTTGACCAGAGCTTGAGATCAACATTGGTTTCTCCAAATGTTCTTAAAAGCACCACATGAGCTCCGCCGGGACTTGATGTTTTCCCCCGCTGCCTTGGTCAGACAACTTACCCTCGGTGACTCCAAACATCAAATTGATCCCAAGCAAATCGCAGACATTCCCAGTAATATAATTCACAATGCTACTCAGAGGTGGTAGGCCAATGGTATCGTTGATAATTTAAACACTTTTCCAGCTGAGACCGGCCTCGCTTTATGATGTCCAGCTCTTCGGAAAAAGTCAATCTTGAAACTGACTTTTAATCATTCTCGAGACCAAGCAAATTTCTCCTTCTCTGTCAGCCAATGTGGGCCTAGAAACTCATAAAGTCTCATGTTGCTCTCAGGATGCTGGGGACGTGCTCCGCTAGCTGAAGTTAGGACCGAAACAGTCGTTCTAACCATCCAGTCAGTGGGCGGGAAACTTCTGACAAAAACACTGTGGGCCTTCTAGCATGATCTGTGAGTAGAATTTGAAAACTGTTCCCCTGCTCTATCGATTAGTTAATAAAGGCCTGCTCTGTGGATTCTGAAGGCCCTGGGCAGATTAGGCTGCCCCTGGCAACACATACAGACTGAAACCTAACCGAACAAAACAACAAACATCCTCACATGCATGTATGAGAAACATGCAAAGGAAACATGACAAAAAACACAAGACACGATTATTGTAATAACATTTAATTGAACAAACATTATAAATTAGGTGGATTTCTGATATTGTTTAGACCTGCAGGGAAAACCTCACAGGGCCTGACACCCGCCGCTGCTGCACTGGGATACCAACATCAGATTGGATTTGTCTCATTTAGAAAGAAAAAAAAAAAAACAATCACTTCAAGCTGTTTTTTCACGTTTCACATATCAATCTGTATCCTCTGACAGCAAGGGCAGATAAAAAGCTTCAAAGAAAGGCAAAGACGAGACCACGAGTCTCTAAACGTATCACACTTGCACCGTGTTAGATGAGCTCCTATCCTTATTTCTCTATCCCCCCTAGGTCTCCCACAGACTTACATTACCATGACAACCTGCAGAATCATGGGTAACGACAAACAAGCGGCGCTGTCAACTGCTCTGAACTGTTTCTGTCGTTGCAGAGCTTGAACAGGCAGAGCTGCACCCTGTGAAGCAGGGAAATGGGAAAAGGTTCCCAAAATTACATTTCGAAATGGCTTTTCTGCAGAAGAAGATAATAAGGAGGACTTTAACTAGGACGCAATGGCAGAAAGGTCTTTCAGTCCCGGGTTAGATGGAATTGTTGGAAGATGTTAATCTACTTTAAGTTATTTTTCTGCTTAAAGTCCAAATCAGTATAATAAGATTACGCTGTAAAAGAGGTGACAAGCTAAAAATGTCAAGCCAGGAGTCATTAAATCAATCTGACATTATATTAGGCGTGAACGATCTTTCTTGACCTTAAACAAAAGCTGACGAAACAATCAGAGCTGCAGGAACTGGGCTTTCATTCACATCACTAAATCTCCTCAGCCAGTTTCCATCGTTGCTTAGATCTGTGGGCAGGTGGGTTGATGGGAGATGTAGGCTGTCCTGGCAGTCACTGAGTAGGAAGTGCTGTAAATCTGGGCAAGATGGCAATCATCATCAAGGGGCCAACAAAGGGAGCAGCACACTTCTTTTCAGCTTATTTATAGAGATCGGGATGGTCACTTTACAAGGCAAACTGGTCCGAATCAATCAGGTTGATTCCACAAAGATCAATTAAATATATCTCATTTTACTCCTATTAACACCACATTAAAAACAATGTGAGCTAGGAAGGCCCTGCTGCCTCGTTGAGCTTTTAATGGTTCGTCCTGAGCACAAACCATTAAAAATACTGACAGCAAGAGACAATTCAGTAACCCCTTACGTCAATACTTTTGGTCTGAAAATAAAGACAAGCACTACTTAGACTGAGAAAAGATTAAAAAACAGCATGGAAAGTTTAATTAGGCAAAAGAAAAGTTTTAACTTGTCAGACACGCAGGATCCCGCCCTTCAGGAGGAGCTGGAGGGCAAAAAACTGCAGTGACTTCCATTGGTTTTAGCTGTCAAGTTTTCAACAGAACGCACGAAATATTAAATGTGTTGTTCAAAAGAAAACGGGACGCAGTGCTTTGCTGCTGATTGTCAACGCCACGACTTTACAACTACAAAACAAGGTCAGGAAAAAGTTTTTATCAAAATAAGATAGGGGGAGGGAAGTAGGTTGGGTATGCTAACTTGACTTTGACAACCTTAACAAGTGGTCATGCTGCAGAATTCAGTGTGTCTCGGTTCAATTAAAATTAAAAGGTGACCCACACACCAACTCTGACAGGTCATCAATACAGCAGGTGTACATATTAGTTAATCAACCACAGCTGTGTTCAGACAATCACTTATGTTTGGTTAGTGGATTATCCCTTAAGAAATGAAGTAAAATTTTGGAAAACTGCTTATTGTATTTACTCACTATATTTACACCATGTAACGTCTCTTTTTCTCATATTCATCTGCACTTGCTCAAATAACTTCCCAGTAAAAGGTTTTGTGATGAGACTCTGAATCAAATACTACATATTATGCTTTTACTTAAAATCTTTTAACATTTCTCTTTTAACAGCATGTTGTAGGTCTGTTGCAATGAGCAATAAATCAGTTAATCGCACGATGAATTAAAATGAGCTCAACGTTTCCATTTGCTTGTTTTATCATGTTTCTCTTTTCCCCTTTTTCTTTCTACCAAAAACTGGATGTTAAAAGTCTTCAGTCTGATGTTTTTGTCCCAACTAGTCCTTTTTTTGAAGACCAAATTTGTTTGCAGAGACTTCATGATTCATTGCATTTGCTGTTTCTGTTGTTTTGCTTGTTTCTTTTGGATATTTAAAATGTCTTCCAGTTCCAGTGTTGTATGTTCATTAGAATTTAAGATTTATTGATATTTGAGAAAGTGTTCTTGCATTGTCATCCCCATTTCCATTATATTACTTGAAAATGGTCTCAGAAACAACAATATTATCGTTTATTTTTAAACCTGCTAACTATTCCGAGAGTCAGAACTAAAATCTGCTTGATTTTTTATTGCTATCTTCTTGTTGCGTGTTGTTTTTAACTTTCTTTTACAAGCACTTTGAATTGCCTTTGGCTGAAAGGTGCTATATAAATAAAGTTGCCAAGTTGCCAAAGTTAAATCATAACAATTAAAACTCAGAATTAATTTCTGTTGTAGGAAACACTTAATACACAAACAGAGAAGCAGTGGGCAATGTGATGGCACAGCTATTAGCAACATCAGCTCACAGCAAGAGTCTGCTGCTGACTGGGGCGGTTTCATGTCCTGATGGGTGGTAATTGGTTTTTCTAAAGTGGCTGTATGTGTGAGTGGGAGTGGGTATGGTGTATCCATCTCCATCTTAGTCCTGGGATGTACTTGGGACGTACCCTGGGTGTACCCTAACCTTAAGCCAGCATCATGTGGTATTATTATGATCAAATCGAGTATAGATAAGGACCAAGTGTAGTATCAGTGCAGGTCAATCAAATATAACATAAAGGATTCTGAGAGGACAGGGGGGGGGGGGGGGGAAACCCCAGTGTGCACCGAAACTAAACCAGAAACATAATTCATGCAACTTTGTCAAACGCACATCTAAAAATACCAGTTATGCACACAATTACTAGTTGCTTGGAGACATGACTGGTTATATAGGCTGCTGTTTTCATGGGCTTGGTGAAAAAAGGATGCCTGAATGTAAAACTGACAGAGCAGAGCAAAAATAAAAGCAAAGCTAAATCCATTTAGCTTCAGTGGATGTTGCATGGCAGGAGAAAAGGAGAAGGACACATGATGTAAATGTGCTTTTACAGCGTGAATAAATATTTGTTTTTGGTACTACAAACTTTTTGGACAATTCCTGCACACTTCACACTTTTGACCTTCATTCTGTGGTTATTCATTTGAAACGAGATATTTCCATACACATCTCTTTGTCCTCTCTTTGACATCAAATCAGACTAAACTAACTTTTTTAGCTCATTTTTTACTAAATTTATATCTATGTACTAAATACCAGGATAATGATAATACAAATGTATTTTTCTGTATTCCAATGGAAATGCTTACACATACTTAAGGCCAAGTCACTCATATTTGAAGGCACTGGCAGCATAAGATGAATTTGAAAATAATAATAAGAAAAGAATGTAATTTCAAGTAATTTATGTTTCCTTTGCAAGACTATTCCACTTACTTTAAAGCTTTGCTGCAAATGGGCTTTCCATATGAAAATTATGCTTCCACATTGGTCACAAAAGAGCTTAAGGACAACAAGATGAATGTTTTTTAGGGGGCATCACAAACTCAGTGCTGTTGGAAAGGTGTGTTTTGAACTGAATGGTTGTGTGTGGCCAAGCTGACCTTTAGACCCGACTCACTTCCACCAGTTCTGTCAGGAATAATTAGCTAAACGTCCAGCAAATTATGGCGGAAGGACACAAACCAGGTCATTCAAACTTGGTAGTTCGGTCAAATGCTGAGAAAATGGAAAACGGCTGTTCTGAAATTCAAGTTAAAATCTACCTCAACCTAGGGCTGGACGACATGGCTGACCAGCTTATCAATATAAGCGTCACATATCAATTGATACCGATAAGTATTGATTAGCTTTTGGTTTTAAATATCTGGAATACTCCCAATGTGGTGGTGTGACCTTTGCTGTTTTATTCACGGTTTTCACTTTACGGCGTTGTTGTTTATTTTTAAGCAGTTTTGAGTCGTGGTGGAGAAATCTGAAACTGCTGCTGCGCTACTTACTCAACAGGCTGTTGCTAGGTAACCAAAGAGTGACTGAGTTAGCAGATGTCGCTAACAGTGTTTAGCTCGCTCTGAGAAAATGAGCAGTTTGTCTTTCATATTCCTACATTTCCCAGAATGCTATGTGGGTCTGGATCGGAGTTCAGTGAGTATTCTATTGAATATTGAACATCGTGTAAAATGCTGTATTTATTGATATTGATTTTGTATCTATGTGATATATATATCGTTGTTAATTTGTTGTTTCAGCTGTCATTGCCATATTGAGAGTCAAAAGAATTTTGGTAACACTGACTATTTTTATCAGCCCAATAATCAATAATAATCAAACAATGCAGTCGAGTTCAGTTAATTTTTCAAACTGGTTAAACAAAAGTTTTCTAATGAAACCCAGCAGACAGCTTCAATAGTCACTTCTCCTCTACAATCATATGTATTTATATTGCCTTCAGCTGTTTCTGAGATGCTGAGATTGACTACATTCATGAACACATCTTGGTTATTCCAAACATAGGCCATGTCACCGTCTAAAAATAAGCAGCGGTAATCTGCAGATTGTTTCTAGAGGAGCTTCAGAGAGTAAAGAGTTACTTCAGATAGCAGCAGATTTTATCTACATACATAAAAATAGAGAGATGCTGTTTTTAGCTGAGATTCCAGATCAAATCAAAGTATCTTATCATAAAGCAGGAGGCGCGCACGACACACAAAATTGTATTTCCACCCATTTTATGACTCTGTTTTGTCTTCCATTAATCTCTTAACCAAACCTTAGTCTTAAAACGGGGTCCACCATATTAGGACCGGGCTTTGGACCCATAAGGCCCATTGGTTAAGATACCTATACCAGAGAAGGTCCTTAGTGTGCTACAGAAATTAGTACACACACACACCAGCAGCAGCAGCAGCAGCAGCATCATGATGTTGTCAAGACCAAAGTCACATCATCTCCGAGGGAAAACAGGCTAGAATCTCATCACAGCATCCCGAAATGAGATTACCACCCCAGCCTTGCTCTTATAAGGAAGTCAATATATCATTCATCCCTCTCTGACTTCTTCCCCTACAAATTGCATTAAATTCCTGACACGTCTGTAAGAACCCAGCCTGAATCACCGGGCAGTTGGAGTCAGAAAAGACGAAAGAGACCAGCAAGTGTTGGGGTGCGTTACAGAACGCTAAGCGTCTTGGTGCATCACCAAGAACACTCTCAAGTCAGGGACACATTCGAATGTGCGAAATTCAAAATGTACGCACACACGCGCGCACGCGCGTGCACACGAGTTTCAAGCTGTGGCTGTTCAGTATCTACGTCTGTAAACTTGCCACATCGAAAAAAGAGCTGTGTGTTAAAAATGAAATGTGCCTCTTTGTCACACCAATTCAGACTAAAAGTTGAGGGTTTTTTTTTTTTTTGTAAGCTCTGAGCTGCTCTGAGTCCCCAGCATCAAAAACCATATAAAAACAATGCCTTGCAAAATCTTGGTTAAAAATCTGTTTGGCAGCACATGGTGTGGAGTTATAGCCTCATACAAAGAGGTGATTATTCATCAGTGCAACTCCACAGGGTTTTATTCCTGGGCTTTGGACCTTTGTTACATGTCTCGCTCTCTCTTTCCTCTTTTCCTATTTGGTTATTGTAAATAGAGGCCACAAAACCTTAAAAAAAATCTTCCTTCAACAAAACAGATTTGTATCATAATTCCTGTAGGCTTTGGGGCCTTTCAGAGAGCTCTTTTCCCACCTTTAAATAGATCAGAGATTGTTCCCTCAAATCAGCTACTACATTTGTGCAGGTGTGAATGCCATTTCAAACAGTGGAGTGGACCCAACAACCAAACTGAGCTTGTAACAGCAGCCGGTATCAAAAGGTACCCGTCCTCCCAGAGGAACACACACAGGATTTTCTGAGGAAGGCAATCGAACGCCTTCTCCAAATCTACAGAACCCCTGAATAGACCTTAGCAGGGAGGCTTGGGAGTGTGATCTCTTTGTAGTTGGAACACACTCTGCAGTCCCCCTTTTTTGAAAAGAGGGACCACCACTCAGGTCTGCCAAAAGAGGCACTGTCCTCCATGTCAACGCAATATTGTAGTTGTTTCAACCAATACAACATCCAGCCTTAAAGGGGAAGTATTATGTTTTCCAGCCACATGGTATCATTTCATAGCACAATCAAGTAACAATGTTACCTTCAGTTTCCATACAGATGCTACATATATCAAATATGTATTCAAGAACATGATTTTTTAAAAAGACATGAATTTTATAAATATGTGTCATGATTTGCGGCTATAGGTGGTGAGGCAGGCGCAGAGGACCCAGGTTGGTGTGAAGGAAATGATGATTTTAATGAGAAATAAGCACAATAATCCAAAGTCCAGGAAGCACAGAATGAGCGCAGGGCTCATTCTGGTAGCAACTGGTAAACAAAAGATGTCTGACGAGACGAACTCTAAACAGCTTGACACACTAGACAGATAGACAAGGACCCGACAAGGAACAAGGAACACAGGTGGGATTAAATACACAGAGGTTAATCAGGGAAACGAGTCACAGCTGGGAACAATCCAGGGGTAGACAGGACAACGCGGAGACTCAATAGACACAGAAACCGAAACGAATACACAGAAAAAAAAACAAATCCTTACAATGTGACCTAGAAAATTCATGTCTTTTTAAAAAATCATGTTCTTTCTAAAACTCTGGCAGTACAGCTTTGAAAAGTATAAGCGTAGCCTCCTGCACAACCAACAAAATGGAAGCAAGTGGTTTCTGGATGATAAGTCAATGACATAACACTTGTATTTTCCAGCAGCCACTGTACTGCTCATACAAACCAGCTGACCAAACATCCGCTTGGGTTGCTAGGCGACAGGCGAGTGCCCATCAATTGTGATTCAACATTCGGGAGGTTTTTGAAACTTGACCTTTTAAAACACCAAAAAAGGGCTAAGTGGTTTTTTTTTAAGCGCCTGGGTTGTGTTTAGAAGCTGTTGAGACCCAAACAGAAGCAAATAAACATACAAAAATTCTATTTTGCATAACAAGTTCACTTTAGAGCACATAAGAGGTAAAAATGTTTCTGTTCGAAAGTTGAAGCAGGATAACACTCTCATCTAAGAAATGTTATCATTCTATATGTCAAGTCATGAACATATTTCCAGTGTCCGGTGTGATGAGTTGTTACAATTGTCTTCAGAAGGATTAAGATGTGGATCTTGGAGTTTCAGGCGAGGGCCACCTGGTTTTGTGAAAACCCAGCAAAATAAATCTGGAGCAGTTTGTGAAACAATTACTATGCAAGACATCAAGACCGCTTCAAGCTGACCTGGAGCAACCAGAAGCTGTGTCCCAGTCCCAAAACTGTTCACTGCAGCTCCATCAGAAGCTATGCAAGAGGCAATACATGCAAAATCATTTTGGAATGAAGGACAGTTGAAATCAAAGGAGAGTATTTATTTCAATATGACTTAATGAAATGTACATGGAAAACAGGATTGTGGTTCCCCCGTGCTGTGAGGTCGCTTTATTGCTTTTGCAACTGGAGGCTTCGAGTGCATCAAAGAAAAGATAAAAAAAGGGAAGATGTTCAGTGTTGTTTAAGAGTGAAAGTGCGAAATAAAACATCAGAAAACAGGATTCAGGGTAAAGATCTCGGGTCTTACGCCAAGACAAAAATTGGAGGTGCACATCAAACACGAGAAAACACGGGGAAATAAAAGCCATTATTATTCTTCGGAGAAAAAAGAGAATTATGACCTAAGTTGCCCTTGGAACACAGAGGGTTTCCGATGAGTGACAGGAGCAACTTGCAGACAGGTACGAGGAACTTCTAGGTGTCAACAAAAGACGTTTTCAGACACATCCATTGTTGCCGAAGCTTTTGAAAAGAAACATTTCCCAAAGGATTCTGGATGAGCAGAGTTGTGCAAAACAGTTGCTCAAAAACCGAACAGATCTTAAGGAAGTTGTTTGTTCAGCTGAAGATTTGAATGTAGGCGTCTTTCAGCTTTTAGATGAAACTTCTGTCTTTATTTCTTCTTATTGTGGGGAGGAAAGAGATGAGGAAACAGAGAAAAAATGTGAACATTAGGTACACTTTACTAGTACAGGGTAAGACCTCTTTGTTTTCAGAAATAATACTTTAATTTTTCAAGGCAGAGGTTTTCACAAAGTGTCGGACATTCTTCAGAAATGTTGGTCCATGTTGCAACTCATCTTATCCACAGAGCTGTTGGCTGTTCGTTCATAATTTGAGTCTCCTGTTCAACCACATTTCAAAATCGGCTTTTTCAATCTGAGATCTGCTGACTCTGGAGGTCGGCCTCTGGAAAGCTCTCAACTCATTGTTACATCCGTTGAAAAAAGATTGCTCTGATACGAAGTTTGGGAGATGGCGCTTTATCCTGCTGGAAGTGGCCGTCACAAGATCAATACTCTGTGATCATGAAGGGATGACCTTGGCCTGCAATGATACTCAAGGTCGATAGTGCTGTTTCAGTAGCTGCTTTTCCATTAACCGTAGAATTGTGCAGATTGAAATTACAATTCATTCAGTATTTGTAGTAGGTGACTGTGGATCAGTGGGCAGAGTTGTTGTCTGTCAATCGGAAGGTTGTGGGTTCCACCTGGAATCGGTGTGTGTACTTTGTAAATGTGTTTGCGTGTGAATGAACTACCTAAATCCATTTATATATGAATCTATCCAAATAATACCTGTCTTAATTGTCACAAGATGGTTGAGCAATAAGACTTATGAAACAAAAACTGTGAACCAACTCCATTGTGATGTTAGTCATGTTTTTTTTTTTTTGACTAACAAATTTGTTAGTCATTTTGACACGTTTATTTGTCAAAATATGTTAGGACTAACAAATAAAAAGCCATTTTAAAGTGTTTAAAATTCACAAAACTTCCTGTTGTATGATAACTGCATATTTCATGTGGAAAAAATTGTACAAAAATAGCACAAATGTAAGTCCTTCAGAAGATTAAACGTTATGTGAAAACGGACTTTCGCGACCAACCCTTAATGGGAGCAGATCCCTTCAGAACGAAGCGCGATTTCATGGAAAACTCAGTGGGTTCTCGGCTGCTCTGCCCATGTAATAAGATTACTGTTATGCATTTGGCTGAAAACTGTGCCACTGAGTGGATTGCTCAGTCTTAAAAGGAAATGCAGTTAAAACGCTGGACAGGCCGAATCGTACAGCTCAGTCGACGTCCATCCACAGAGAACACGTCCCTCCCCGGCCCCTCAGGAAGAAACAGGAAAAATTCACTGTCCTTACACTGTACCTCATCACACAGCAGCGTGACTCACCCTTCCTTCGCCTCCCTCTCTCTGACTTACAGTTGCCGAGTCAGCTATTTAGCTCACGTATGCCCTCTCTGACCATGTGTGCCCCGCTCCTCCTTTCTTCTCCCTGCTCTCGTCTCTTCTCCCTCCGTTAGCTCCCGCCGCTTCGCGAAGCTGAACAAGACGTCCGGGGCCCGACAAACACGGGGCGCCCACCGCCTTTGTGGGACTCTATTTACTTAAGATGCAAATTCATACGAGGAGGAGTGTCTGGATCAGCAGAAGGTCCTGAAGCCAGTCATAGTAATGAGGTCCTCTGGGAGGCGCACATGAGCTCAAAATAGGGTCTTGCACGTGAATTTGGATGTATGCACATGCTTTTTTCAATATATATATATATCTTTTTCCAAGGTTTTTGTGGGCTCTAGTGGCCCTTATTTGAAAAGAGGCTGACAGGAAAGAGGGGAAGACATGCAGCAAATGTCGCTGGGTCCGGGAATCGAACTCGCGACAGCTGCGTCAAGGACTAAGGCCTCCAAATGTTGGTTGCGCTAAACACCTACGCCACCACAGCATGCCCGTATGCACATGCTTAAGAGTTTATTCAGTCTAACCATGATTTTTCTTTTCCTAAAGCTGCAGCATGTAACTTTTGCAAAGAAAAAAAAATTGTTTTGCATATTTGTTGAGACTGCCACTATGTTGGGACAATATGGCATGAGACTGAGAATCTGTGAAGAAAAAAAAAAAAAAGAAAATCAAGTTCCTCTGTTTTCTCCCAGTGCTAACTAGAAATAACCAATCAGAGCCAGGAGGCGGGTCTTAAAGCTGTCAATCACACCTTTATGCAACAATACACCTTCTCCCCATCAGCTAAGATTAGTTAGCTTAGCAACCAATGACAGCAGATAAGCACTATTCCTGTCACTAGATTCCTTCTCTCCTATTAACACATTTTGTAGCAAATACACCAAGTTGATTGACAGCACTAGGACCCTCCTCCTGGCTCTGATTGGCTGTTTTTGGTCTGGAGCAATGCATTTCTTGAGATGGCAAGAGCAGCTCAGGAAGGAAGTGAAGGAGATCGAGCTTTTCACAGATTATCTGCCTCATAATAAACTGTCACAAAATGCTGACAGTTTTAACAAATATGTAAAAAAAACAACATGTTTCATGAAAGTCACATAAGGCACTTTTAACGCTGATTAAAATTCAATATTAATTCTTTTTTTCCTCATCAAAGCTCCTTGATATTTGTAGCCAGTTGGTGTGAATCAGCAGATAAAATGCGAACAAGAAGCTAGCTTGTGGCCCTTTAACCGAACTGTCCCGAACATAAAATGAGTTTTATGATCAATTAACATAAAGACGATGAAAACAGTGGCACCGACAGTTAGATCTACAAAGAATTCACAACTAGGCTGGAACAAGAGGTCACATATTAAACATTTCTCAAAGATAACTCTGAAGCACATTTAGGAAAGGAAAAGTCTAAAAGCAGGGATGAGAAAAAGAGACGTGTGTTTTACAAACCACCTCAGCAGCCAGGAGCCTGCAAGACAGCAAGACGTGCTCAGGCAGGATTTGAGAGCAACACACTTTGATTAAAAATATAAAACAATGAACAAAGTACAGATCCGAAAATATATCAATATGTATATGCAAAGTAAGTATTTTACTGACTTTGACAACTACCCAGTACAAAATGACATGAGTTTCTTTTTGATCATTTGGTCTCTGCATCACAAAGCAAAATAAACACAGGACCAGATATTATAAAAATACCAACTCAAAATGTTGAGTTTGAAACCGTTTGAATCCCTGGTGGCTGTTAATTTAGAGCCTTGAGTTTAGGTAGGATGTGTGGTCTCTGTTTTTAAAAAGCAGATGGTGGTTCACGTTCACATTTTGTAGTAATTTGCGAAAGCCGCGCGAAGCATCGAATATTTTCAGCTCGCTCTTTAGAATCAGACATATTCTTGCTTCAAAATCCCCCAAAACTGTTGACATCGTGTACAGCATGTTTTCTCTGTTGATCTGGTGGCTGAATTTCAGTCTAATTGTCAACAGAGCAGCAGAAGCTGCTCCGCTTGCTTGAATTTTGACTTTTTCCATTGAACTTTTGGTGTTTGTGTTTCGCATTTGCCCTTTTATTCTCACTGAGAACTCTGTAAGCTGGAATTGTTACGCAGTAAAATATTAGCTTTTTAAAAAATAAAAAATAAAAATAAAAATAAATGCATCTCCCCATGCTCAAGCGCCATTGGCGTAACAGCCCATTATCTCATGCCGGATTAAAAGTCGACCAGAAGCAGCTGCTGTTTGTTTGGACATGTTTTCTGCTCAGATCAAATGCTCTCTGCCTGGAGAATCTTGGAAATGAAATTTGCATTAATATCCGAGCGGATGGCTGAACCATGGGTGCTCTGGTGAGTAATGATGTTAACCGGATCCAATAAATCACTCAGCCATTCTGATTACTTAAGGGACTTGAGACTCGAACTATAAATAAACACAGACTCAGGCTTCTTTTTTAGAGAAAACTGTTTTACTACAACAACAACCTTCCATTCAGATAAAACGATTCCGCTAATCAGCGAATTTATTTTTTGTCCCCCCTCGTTCAGGCTGAAGTTGTTTAGCTTTTAATTCATTTAATTAAAACCATGAAAGCAAACAGCTTTCATGGTTTATATTTTTAACAGACAGTACTGTTCAAACTCCTTAATGTCTCCGCATGTCAGAATTAGTTTTCATTGTCGCGGTTGCGTGACAAAATTGTGTTATCATTCGCTTAGAGAAAAACTGGGATATGAAGTTTGTACTCCCTGAGCTCCTTTCAATACCATTGAAAAAGTTGCATAAATTAAGAATAATAAAATAATAATAATAATAAAAAAACACTTTTGTCACATGCATTAAAAACTACACAATAAAAGCTTAAATCACGCTGACTTTTGAAAAGCCTGCTAACCTGGGGGCAAAAACTGTTTTTCAGTCTGACAGTCCTCACTTTTACACTTCTGTAACATCTGCCAGGAGGAGAAGCAAAACACGGAGTGCCGTGGCTGAGTTTGGTCTCTGATTATGTTTTTAACTCTTTTTTTGTTCTCTCTCTCTCTGTCTCTCTACTCAAACTTCAGTTGAAGAAATGTTCCCCGATTTCAAAACTTTGGCTGAACCGGCACTTCTAATTCCAGTGTCCAGTGTGCAAAAAAAAAAAAAATTCATCCTCCAGCATCCAAAGCGTTTCAATAAATGCATGTAGCTGTGTGATTCAGGTCCAGGCAGCCTGGACGGTCCAGGCCACAGCAGATGAATAACTCGTGATTTAAGTGCAACGCTTTAAGTTCATTGTTAAGAAGTAGTCACTGTCGCCTCAGTCTGCGGTTTTTGTTACCATGGAGAAATGTATTTATTTATTTATCTGTTTAATGTGTGATGGCACAATGTGGATTCTCTGTTCAGGTGGATGAATATTAAATTTACCAAATGAAAATCAAATGCACTTGAATATGTCACAGTTATTATTCAACCACTTTTTTCTTTAAGCAGTCTGTAACAAGTTGTTCCCATTTCTGCAGGAGAATCTATTAAAAAAATGACAAAAAGACTACGCATAACACTGATATCTTACCTTAAACAAGGCCATTTCGAGGCTGGAAAGTTGGCATACGTTAGAGCATTAACTGAAGGATGGTTTGCATCACACTAGCATGGAAAGTTGTTATTTAGGACAGGTCCGGCAGTAATATTAATCAATATTGCAGCAGCAATTGTAAAACGAGTGTGTATTCTGTTATTTTTTAGATTGTGTTTCCAAAAAGATGGAGAGGAAGTGAAGAAAATGGGAAACTGGAGGAAGGGCTCACGACTGGCAATATTAGAAAAACCCTAAAGGAGCCCCAGAGTGACACAGTGCAGCCTGAAAAAGAACCAGACCAGCTGAAAATCTAACAAATGTTGCAACTTTGATACTCGCTTGTGTGAGCCTGATCTTCCAAGGTTTTAGAAAATGTAAAAATATGTGTAAAAATGAGAGCATAACTGATCTACAAACGACACGCAAACAGGATTGCATCGGCAAAATGAGGAAGGAGAACGGCAGGCGCAACTAAGTTGGAGCCATGAATATACAAAACATACACAGCTCTGGAAAAACTGAAGAGACAATGATCGGTTTCTCTGATTTTACTCTTTATAGGTAAATGTTTGCGTAAAATGAACATTTTATTCTATGAACTGCTGACAACACGTCTAAGAAATTCCAAGCAAGAATTGAGTATTTATTTGCAGAATAAACTAAGGAAAGGATGCAGTGCTTTCAGACCTCAAATAATGCAAAGAAAATAAGTTTGCATTCATTTAGAAACAACAGAACTGATGTTTTAACTCAGGAAGAGTTGAGTGCAGTTTTTCTCTCCATGTTCTCCAGAGCTGAAGAGCATATGCTAATGCAATGCCTCAACACGATGCAATGCAATTCACTAAATCTCTGTATTGGGTATTGAATCCTGTTGTCTGTCAGTTGCTATGGCAGCAGAGAGAGGGGGGTGGGAACAGAAAACAGAGTGGTTTTGTGTTGTTCTTCAGCGATTTGTCTGCGATATTTTCCCTGCACTAAATCAATAACACCTTCGGCTTTCATTTTGCTAGCAGAATTGTTCTGTCGCGGTTAAAGAATCGTCTCTTTGCTCTCCAGAGTTGTGCATGGTGCAAAACTTCTGGATGTTAACAATAGCATGAAACGTGTCTTTTTATCAAACTTTTAAAAATTGATCAGGCTCAGTATTGGTGATATCGGCCCAGTGTTCACGTGGTGTCGGATCACAAGCAGAATATGCATTATCACACAACTAGTCCACTTACTGTGCATGCATTTGAATGTTTTTCTGTGTTCTTGTTTAATGCAGTTTAGCGCTCCTTTCCTCGGAGTCTTCGCAGACCGGGGCCCCTAGTTTTGTCTCTCGCTTGGTTGTGGAATCAAAGCGATCAACAGTCAGGCGAAACGTCTGACGAAACGAAATGAGGCCACTGCTCTGTCACTACAGGGCAGAGAGAAGAGACCCCCAGAGGGATAAACAGTTTGCCACATCATGGCTAATTATCTGCAACCCTGATGTGCAGATCATAAATACCTGCTTTAATTATCATCTAAGAATATTTCTCTTATCAGCCTCGCCGCAGTGCCAAGACGATAGGAGCGCGGAAAAGCCGTCTAAATGTAGTCACAAGCCTGGACGGGTAATCTGGAATCGCAATCTTTACAAAATATAAATAAATAAAAACATTTACTCGCATTCTGCGCCCGGGCCCGAATGTGTGCGGAGCAAATCGGAGAACGTTCTGCCGCCTGTGTTCTAACGTCTTTGTCCATATGTGGTCATAATTAATGAGGTGCAGATATTGTGAGAGAGGTGACATCGGGGTCGAGCGAAGACAGACTGGCATTGCCATAGGAACCAGCTGCACCCACGCATTCATAGAGGGGGAAGGCAGCGAGAGTCGCAGCGAGCCGGGAAGAACAAGAGAGTGGAAAAGAGAAAGGGAAGATGTAAGAGTGATCAGCCTTTGATGTGACTATCAGCCTGCAGGTCTCTTAATCTCTGGCTTCGAACTATTTTTCTGCCTATGTGATCGGATGAAATGAGATTAAGGCTCTTATTAAAACCTCCCCAAATTTACATGCTCCTTGCATCTGTGACACAGGTCCTTCGGCAATGTGAAAATGGCTGCTTAGCTGGAGATATAGAACAGAGAAGGAGGGTTTAAAGCAACAACTGATGGCAGTCAAACCACCTCTTCAGCTGAAGAGGAAGTAATAAGACCTACAGGGGGCTTTGAGCCTAAAAAAAAAAAAAAAAGATTCTTAAAGGAGAGCAGCTGGATTTCTGGACATTTTGGGGCCCGCATGTCGCGTCTTATCGGGACGGTCCGAGTATCTCGACAGCGATCTGTGGGCTGCTTCCTGACGCCGACAAAAAAACGCTGGCGTCATTTCGTTAAGGCTTCAGCATTGATCTCCAACTCTCTCTCTCTCTCTCTCTCGTTCCTCGCTCACTGCAAGGCCATAAAAAATTCCTTTTATCAAATTCAAGCTTTAATCAATTACTAAAGCAGGCTCCAGTGCAGAACTTTGTTTTTTTTTGGTTGATTTTTATCAGCTTGCTTCCACACAGCTGACACCACAGTGGCATTGTGGCTGCAGCGCCGCGTTCCAAGGCAACATGTCAAGTTGTTTGAAGGACAAAATGAGACTGAAAATACAATGATTTTTTTTTTTTTTTTTTTCTGAAGCAGACCATATTGTTGTTGCTTATTAGCATATATTTCTATGTAATTTTATCTTACTAACGTTTTTTAGTCATTTAAAAAAACCTGATAAAAATTCGTTGAGAGAAAGGCCAAAACTGAAATCGCTTCAAACCAGTCATTTTACATGTAAAGTCTTATTAGGTATAAACAGTAATAATAATAAAAAAAAAAAATAGCACACGTGTTGACATATAGGAGAATATGAAGTGTAAAGTGCACAGTGGCGCAGCTGGTAGCACTGTTGCCTTGCAGCAAGAAGGTCCTGGGTTCGATTCCCGGCCTGGGGTCTTTCTGCACGGAGTTTGCATGTTCTCCCTGTGCATGCGTGGGTTCTCTCCGGGTTCTCCGGCTTCCTCCCACAGTTCAAAAACATGACTGTCAGGTTAATTGGTCTTTCCAAATTCTCCCTAGGTGTGTGTGTATGGTTGTTTCTGTGTTGCCCTGCGACAGACTGGTGGCCTGTCCAGGGTGAACCCTGTCTCTCGCCCGGAACGTAGCTGGAGATCGGCACCAGCAACTCCCGAGGGTGAAAGAAGATGGATGGATGGATGGGTGAAATGTAATAACAAATGATGGACAAAGTACTCGACTCTAGGACTGATTCTCACAGTCAGATCTTACTCAACTGCAAGTAAAAGTTGCTCAAGTTGCCACTAATGGAGCGATCGGAGCCGTATTAGACGACTCGTGCTTCCTCTAGTTAGCAGCACTCAATGCTTTGTAGCAAAGTTTGCCAGTCTTCACGGGATGTAACAAAAACTCCGGCTTCGTTTTTACACCCTTGAATCCAGAAGCATGTGAATATGCCGGTTCTTATATATCAGTGAAGTGGAAAGCTGCTTCCATTCTGTATAGATGGTGGACAAACTCCCAAACTCTAGCTAAGAGCTAGCTGTGAAAACGAACAAGACCGGCGCAAGAGAAGGAGAGCAGAGAATGGTAGCATAATCGGCGGTGGAACCGCACCAGAAAATTCCTCACACTGAGATCTATTTGAACATTAATCAGCAAATCCTATTCCTATATGAAACAATCAGGGTGAGCGGCTGTGTCAAAAGGCTTGTCAAAAGGACACAACATTGTCTGCAGTCAAGAGCATGAATAAAATCATTAACAACTTTCAAAGTGGCAGTGACACTGCGAGACCTTTTTCTAAACCCAGACTACAAATAAGTTAATGTATGATTTGATTAAAAACAAAAGCAGCAACAACAAAAAAACCCATCTTCAATTGATTACAAATCAATTTTTCATTTATTTGGGTCAAAATACATAGTTTATAAATTAGCCTATAATTCTTTACTTCAGTTCAAAGTCAGAAATGCAAAAGAAGGTTTTCTGACATTGAGAATTTGTATTTGTACTCAAACTTAGAAATCTAAGATAATGTCTTAGCAATTTTGTCTGCAGTTAGCTTTACAAAACCAGGGAGTCATGCCCATCTGCATCAGACGTTTTCCTAACATCCAGGCCTTTCAGTGCTTTATATACTCCAGACACAGAAAACACACTAGAAAACAGAAATGAATGCCATACAGAACAGTTATATAGAGCATAAAGAGTTTCTGAAGCTGAAACGTGACCTTCCAGGTTTAGGAGTCAGAAATGGAGCCTGCAGCCTAGAGATACAACTCCATATATCAAAAAGTTGAGGACAGGACATCGATTATCTGATGGTCTTTCGTCTGAATAATTATATTTCATTGCTCTATTATTTTAAATGAGTGCAACTGATGAATATGTCATCTTTCATGTTCCACTGCTTCTCCTTTTTGTGTTTTCCATTTTGCCTGTCGTCACTATTTAAATTGAATCCATCTGTGTCGAGCAAATTCTCTTATTCCTCTGCTTTGTGTGCCAATTAGCGAAGAGAAGTTTCAGTAATAAGACGGTAATAAGTGCCAACACATCTCTGTTTTTTTATCTACATGTAGACTGAGTGTGATGGTTTGGATTTATTTTAGCTCATCAATCTCCATACAAGTTACTACGGAGTTGAAATTTTCGCAAGTAAAAAATAAATACTTGAGATGGAGATGTAATTTTCTTCATGTGACATGGTGAAGGTCGCCGGCATTGTGGGAAAGAAAGTGAAGTGTGATAAAACGGATATGGGAGGTCGGTGGATAAAGAAAAAAATTAGATAAAGAGGGCGTTTGATATCATTCTGTCGCCCATTCTGACAGCAGCATCTGTCACCCCCACCTATCACCCGGCCGGCTTGCAGCCACCTCACTCATTGTCTGCCTGATGGATGTCCTTGTGTTGTGTATATGTGTCAAGTGTGAGTCAACACCAGTGTGACTGTGTGATAAGCTGGGTGAGACGGGGGGCAGAGTGCTTCCAGTGAGGTTTGTCATGAGATCTGTTGTTGGTGAAATGTAGTACTTACATATTTTGGGGCAGCACTGACCAGAATGCCCCTGTTTTTTTTCCTTTCCTCAGAGCTGCATTTTGTAAGGCGTTTTTGTTGTTGTTGTTGTTTTTGTCTTTCATATAAATTATTATCATTTTGTGGGAGTATCATGTAAGACAGATTGGTAAAAAACTAAAAGTAAAAAAAAAAAAAACTTCTTTCTCCCAGTACTACCTGCAGAAATACACTGCTCAGTCAGAAACAACCAATCAGAGCCTGGAGGAGGGGTTTAGCGCTGTCAATCACTCTCGTTCTCACCTCCGCTTGCTTATTGCTGAGCTACAGCTGGTTCACCACACAGTCTGCCGCGAGTGCTAAGACTGGTTAGCATGGCCACCGATGATAGCGCATAAATTATTTTCCTTTAAATTGATTGACAACGCTAAGACCCTCCTGGCTCTGATTGGTCGTTTTTGACAGGGAGCGGTGCACTTTAATACTGGAAGGAGGCGCAGGAGTTCAATTTTTTTTCACATTTCAGCAGTTTCACATTATACTGTCAAGAAATCGTGACAGTTTTAATAAATATGGACAAAACATATTTTTGTAAGAGTTACCTACTGCAGCTTTAAATCAGATCTTTTTCTTCCCCTGATTTGATCATTCTTCCTCTTTTTCGTCTCCAACCTGCCTGAACTGAATCAAAAATGGATGTCACACTTTTTCCACAAACCTTTCAGCTACAGCTGAGTCTGACAGTGGCTTTTTGAAATCTCCTTTAAGGCTCAGAAAAAAAAATGGTAGGGAAAAGATTTAGGTCACTCAGCTGCTACTGAAGATTTTCATATTATGTTTGTTTAATAAAAAAATCCCTCGTGTTGTGCCCAGGTGACCCGACTCATTTCCTCAGATGCCGTTGGTGGGGATTTTCTTCTCTTAGGATGATAACAGCAGATTCACCCCTGTGTGTATTTGCATTATGCATATTCATGTTTGTTTTGACAAATTACTTGAGACTAAACACTGTGGACTGAGGTTCATATTTATGAAAGTGGCTTAAACCTTTAGAAGATCAGGCCCAGAGATATTTAGCCTGACGGTGCGGCAAAGTTCAGCATCATGCCGTTTCCACATGCTTGGCTCTCAATTCTGCATATATAATCTGATCTGCACCAAATTTTAAAAGGATTGATCTCAAACCACCCCCAAGAAGGAATCCAATCAAATGATTTTTGGTGGGTGTGGCCTAATTTCTCCACAGTGTCCCGTAGAAACGTTTTCTTAAAAAAAAAAAACCAAAAACCCCAAGACATGCCTTCTACATTTGGAACACATATATAATTTCCCAGGTTCTACAAAGATGCCTCTTGAAACCCTGGTCCATACCTCACAGGAAGTCCACCATGTTGGATCAAAGCCGCCATTTTGTCTCCATTAAACACATACGTGTGCAAAGTATTTTTTGACCTACAGACTTCAAAAATCACTCAGTATGGTCTCACGTCACTGGAGATCAAAAGTTATCAAAAGCATTTAGCTTTTCATAACGTTGCGTTTGGTTCTGATGGTTGCCAGGGGAGATTAAAGGACTTCTCAAATCATGCATGATGGAATGAAGGCAACACTCCAGGTACGTTTTTGATGAGAGAATAACACTATAACATGGACGCAAAGCTCAAAACGTTGAATTTACATAATACTGCCATTTAAAATTTGCCACTGGACGATACGATTTATATGTTCGCCAAATGTGGCACCTACTGGTTAACTGCTGGTGCACTGCGTGGGCTGGTGGATGCTGCTTGCAGCTTTAATAATATCCTTATTTCTAACTCGCTTCAGTGTTGTATGGGCAACCACAGTAAGGTCTAAATCATCTTGCAGTCAGCTTTACTGCTGTGGAAGGGAAGAATTATTACAGCCGTCTCTCTGCTTGTTCCAGTATTGGCACCCTAGAGTGATGTTGGGCCAAATGACTTTACATATTTAATGTATTGCCACAGGCTGAAAGGCAACAGGCATCCACTCCTCATGTTGTGCACCACTTGTCCCTTATGCCTTGCATCAGCAGACCTAAATGATGCTGCTGGAGGAGTTCTCAGCGAGGCTGCGAGCTTGTCCATATGCCGTTCTTAAAAGTACTATGTGGCTGAAGGTTTGAGCAGCAGATGTGCATGCTGTCTGACTGAGTGAAAGCAAAGTGTTTTTCTTCTCATGTGTCATAGCTGAGCTGTAAGGCATGGACTGCTCATACTGCTTTGTGAGCATCCGCAGAAATAAAATATGCCTACGAGAATTTGTCTCCCCGACTCGATCCGATCAGATAGTGTTTTGGTTCCTTTTGTTTCTAAAGGAACAAAATCACATGTCAGATTTGGGAGTGCAACATCCAACCTAAATATAAAATGCATTATGAAGAGCATCATAGCAAGGGTCTGCCGGGGCTGCTCATTATTGCTTTTCTTTCCTCCATTTGGAAAAAAAAAAAAGACTTTGCCTTAAATCTCTTCTAAATTGTGACATTTCACTTTGGCTGGTTAACGTCTGGTTGAGTGTGTCTACGTTGCCGTGTGTTCCTCACTATTGTGGGTGTGAATATGCAAAAGTCTACAACAGTGAATGATGTAGAAAAGCTTGGATGGTAACTATGCTGTCGTTTTAATCCAAACATTTTGGGCACGCGCACAACGCTGAAGAACAAAAAGATAACCACAGCCACGCTGTCACTGTAAACCAACGCCATTAAAATGAGACCTGAAGATGAAGGTTTTATTACTTTAGTACAATGTGCCACAACAAACAGAAGAATAATGCAGAAAAACCATTTAAGAACAAATCTTGTGTTTGGGTCGTCTTTTTTGTAACGAAACAGAAACACACCAAATTCCACATCACATTGTGAAAGTCGAGCTAACTGACAAACAGAATTTGTCTGACATCCAGTTAGTTTTAGTCAGACTCATAATCCATCCCGCTGTGTCTTTGTTAATGTAAAGTTAATATTTTACCTCTGAATGACGTCAAGCTTCGCTCCAGAAAACTGCAAACATCCAGACTAATATGAACAGTGCCGTAAAACGTGAAAACAGCAACGAATGAACGTGTCGGTAAAGTTGTGCATCTAAACGCCATTATAATTATTAATGGTAAGATAAATGTCACTAATCTGTGCAGAGGAGCATCTGAGTAGTGGAGCTGCAGGAGGAGATCTGTGCGCTGCGCTGTGACACCAAACACAGGGCCGTAATGCAGAACCTGGAGGCTGGGGGCACGGAGCGGTGGGGGATCTAAAATACTATCTAACATTTTCCAGACAATACTGGAACACACAAAAACAATCACAAATACTATATATTTTTTGTATTGTTGTAGCCATTAAACAATCTCCCCTTCTTATAAGTGGAGACACATTGTTGATGTTATAAAATAACTTGCAATTAACTATTAATTAACCATGTAATTTTCACAGGAGCGTTGTTAACAGCTGCTGAAAGTAACTAAAAAGGTTACTTTAAATATAACTTAGTTACTTTCCAAATCAAGTAATCAGTAATCTAACCAAGTTACTTTTTCAAGGAGTAATCAGTAATCCGATTAAAGTTACTTTTTCAAAGTAATTATGCCGTTACTGGATACAATATCAAATTATAAAACAAGTTATAAAAAAGGGGATTGTTTACTTCAACAAATCTGTAATCAGGTCTAGAATATTCCACTTCAAGTCTGTCTGGATATTACTTTGGTTTCATGCTGTTGAATTTGTAGTTGATCAAAATGCTAATATGCATTAAAAATATTCAATATTGGTTTTCAAAAAAAGGAATAAAAGGTTTCCTGAATCTGACATTGTGCTTTAAATTGTAATTAATTTGAGTAAAGAACAATCCATTTCACAATTGATCGTTCTATTTTTTTCGCAGTCTGAAACAGAAATGTCTAAAATTATTACCTACTATGTTCAAAGTTCAGTGTAAAATAGGCAAATGTTAAAAGTCTCCACAATACCCTTAACTAAAAATAAACGAATTTCCCGCCGGGTCAGATTTTTTGTGAAGATAGTCCAATATCTAAAAAGTGATCCAACTGTAAGAGGACATGTTTTTGGACACATTCAGACATTAACCAGTCTTCATCTGTTGTGTTGGAACTGAAAAAAAGACAGGCTGAACACAAACCAACCAGCAATGACATTTCCTCTGCAATACAACTCGGAAAGCAATTTTCCATGGAAAAAAACTCCTTTGAAACACATTTTGCGCTAAAGCCTTCCAAGTATATCACCTCTTCACTAATGCACTATCCTCCCTGACTTTATTGTTTTGCCTAGAGTCTGATTGAATTTCCAGCCTTTGTCTGGAATTTGAGGAGCAGCTGAGCATCACTAACAGCCTAGAGCAAACCATTATCGCTGCAATTCAGCAAGAATAAAAACAAAACTCAGCCACAGCCACACACACATGGGAACCTACAGCAAACACTGAAATAAATCCCCGGTAGAGGTGTTTTTGTTTGGTTTGCCGTCATGATTTAACAGTAATGTTCAACCTAACAGGAGCAGTAAATTGCTGTGTTACCCACAAACAAGCTATTTTGTTAAAAAAAAAAAAAGAGCACATCAGAAAGTTTCAATTTGCATAATAGCACCGCATTTTGACTTTAAAATAACATGCTGTTAAAAGCTCGTTATCAAATGAGTCCAACCCTGAGGCGACCTCTTTACTTCTGTATAAAACAAAACATGCCATTTTACTTTAAAAAAAAATCCTTTTAAGATTTAGTATGTTGGCCTTGAGATGTAAATTATTTTTCTGATGGCAACGAGAGAAATAGAATAAGTCACTAAGCCGCTCTCTACATCCAAGGTGTGCGCTTAGTATGATCTCTGAAAAAAACAAATCAAGATGGACTACAGCAGAGGAAGAAGATCACACTGGCTGTAACTCATGACACCCAGCAGCAGAAAACTGAGGATCCACTTTTCAGAGGATTGAAAAACAAATAGGAAAAATATAGGTTTGTCTGATAATTGTTGATTTGAGTAACAACAGTTAATGGTAGAGTCAGACTTTAAAGGGGCAGTATTATGTGTTTTCCAGGCACATAGTGCCGTTTTGCAACACAATCAAGTAACTATTCAACAGTCAGTTGTTATAAAAATTGCCAAATATATATTTACATGTAAAACACCAGGTGTTTGCTAATTGCTGCTGGCTAGTCTGAAGGAGCTGAGTGAGGGAGTCGCAGGGTTGGGGTTGTGATCCTTTGTGCAGCTGCAGCCATTGGACAATTCTCAATTATTTAGCTATACGTACAGGAGTCAAGAGCACAAAAGCATTTTCATATCTCTAAATATTCTGGAAGAATGCCCAGAAACTACGTAAAATGTGAGACAGTTTTAAACTGTTGTCTTGTATTTCTATTCTTTCTTGGGCAGCATCTGTTGTGAACAACTGTGATCTCAGAGTTTGGCTCGAAGCACAGAGCTGTCATACCGAAATGTGATCAGCCACCCCTAAAAATATACAGCTCACCTTTTGCTGTTCGAGTTCAGACTGTATTTGGAAATGTACGGTTCAGTGACTTCTATATCTCCGTGGCTCTTGTTTGTTCCACCAGTTTTTGAATAGTTTCAGTTATTTGTCATAAACCATAAGTGAAGATTGTGGCTGTAAACTTTATTCTACAATAAAAAGAATTCAACTAAAGGCGTAAAAATTGAATAGATCTTGCTGGAACATTCGTCAGGTGACAGAAAACCAACTTTGTAACTATCTTTATGTGGCTCTAAATGTTCAGATCACTACACCCATATTTAAGGCCTGATCTATGTAATAACTGAATCTGTGTTTATTCTAGATTGCTCCTCTTTAGGTCCGAAGATAACTTCAGTTTTGTTTCTGTTTGTTGGGCTGGAGCACAAATGCACATAAGACTGAGTAACACTCACCCATATGTCACCAAAAACAAACCACATAGAAGTACAGAATGTCTGTTATCGTGTCATTAATGTTTTCTCAAGTTTCTTTCTTTTTTTTATGTCCAACATTTTTTGCTTGAAGATGTTTTTAAGAACTCTTAGGACAAGTATGTTGCTCATAAATGCAACATTTGGAGAAAAAAATCTGCTCCAAAAAAAACAACAAAAAAAACCCCAACTAGCTATCTTATTCCTTACCTAATTGACCTTGAAACAGTATTAAAAAAAGTGAACCATCTCTTTTCTGTCTTTTAATTTTGTCGGGTGCTTTATTTCTCTTATGGACATATTTAATCTGAATAGTAGGAACCTTGGAACACAACTGCACTACATCTGTCCAAAGTCCTACCTGTGCTCATCCACATCCCAAAATATTCAGGTCCCATGGAAACGAGGCATGCTGCAGATTCACCATGCTCAGCAAGCGTGCCCATGCGTGTGCTTCTATTTTAGCATTTGCATATTTTGAAGGGTTTCCATTGTCATGTGTTGCATTTTAGAAAGACTTTATGTAAGAAAATGAGATTATCTTGTGAAATGGAGTTTCACCCACTTCGTTCAAAATGCAAAAGTTTTAATTCCCTTCGAGTTTTTCTCATTGTAGTCGGTCACCATGAGAAAAAGGCGCCGAATTCATATACACACTCACGAGACACTTCAAATTTATATTTGTGAGTAGAGCATTTTTAATCATGTCTCATTTTCCTTCCACTTCACAACCATGTGCTACTACAGTGGAGTCAGACAGAGAAGTTTTAACCGCTGAATATGGTTAAAGCTGCAGCAATAAACTTTTATTTAAAAAAAATAAAAAGATTTTAAATAGTTTTAGAAACGGTCATCAAATAATAACAGTATGGTATTAGACAGATAATCTGTGAAAAAGAAATCAAATTCCTCTGCCTTGTCCTAGTGCTAACTAGAAACAACCAATCACAGTCAGGAGACAGGACTTAGCCCCTCCTCCTGGCTGTGATTGGTTGTTTTTGGTTTGGCGGTGCATTTCTTCAGACGGCTACAGAAGCATGATGAGGAAGTGGAGAAACTATCATGTTATACTGTCACGACATGATGACAGTTTTAACAAGTACATATATATATATATATATATGTATGTATATTATATATATAAAAATACACTTTTTAAAAAAAGAAAAATTACATACTGCAGATTTAAACGGTCTGAACACTTTTGTAAGGCGCTGTATATTCTCACTTTCACACCGAAGACAATTTGTTGCTCCAGTTTCACCTCTTATTGATGCCGATAATCTCTGATCTCCAGCTTCTGATCTGAGTGTGTCACCACACACACACACACACACACGCCCACACGCACACACATGCATACACACACTGCAGCGTGACAAGGAGCAACAAAACTGCAATCAAATCCTTATTTTAGGTTGAAACAGATCTCGCTTCTTCCTTCTCCTCTCACCTCTTCTGTCTCCCTGCTCCTTTTTTTGCCTTCTTTGCCAACACAACTCATCCATTTTGAGCAAAGGGCGGACCAAAAGCCCTTACGGTTTATTTCTGCGGCTAAAAGAAAGAGAAAGAACAGAATGGTTTCTGGTGAAAGGACGGTTCTGTGCGAATCCTCGTGGTTTGATTGAAGTGAGCCCTCATTCTTTTGAGCTTATGGTCTCTATAGTGATGAGGAGGCAGCTGGGGATGAATAGGAGAAGGTGAACAGACTGTCCAGATGACAAAAGGAGCCATAATTGTGACCCGAAGTCGAAGCGGGTTGGTCTTTCTCAGCTCAGCAGAGGTAAATAAGTTCTTGTAGAACAGAAACCTGCTTCTAGTTAAAAGAAAAAAGAAAACGCGACAATATTTTCTTCTTACTTTTACAGATCGGAGAATATTTGATACCTTTTACAACTATCATGTTTTTGGTTTTTAATAATGTTTTTTGTTTTTTTTTCTGAAAATTACACTGAGAAAAGAACTTAGATATATTGTGTTAACTGATCACAAGTTATCAATTAAGCTTGTCCAAGTAAATGTATTCGGTTATGCTTAACAAACGTAAATAAAGTAAATATGAAATCATGTAACAAATGAATTCTTTTTTTTTAAGTTGGAGCTCAATTCTTCTTTTTTCCACCCCAACATATTTAAAACCAAAATATTTGCCTTTAAATGATTAATTTTATTCACTTTACTTGCATGTGAAATGCCAACACACAGGCCAGTGTTTGATACAATATTTCGACCTGATAACAGGGATCCACCCGTTATTTTTTTTAGAGTTAATTATAATCCAGTTTAAATTAAGTGAATATTTTGTGTTATTTTTTTCCAGAGACATTCCACAGTGGACCAATCCTCAATCAACTTCCTCATCAACGCCAATATTCCAGCGGAACAAAGCAAGAAGCAAAGTAAGTTGATGGATTTTTTTTTTTGAAGCACTTTTTCAATAGTTAAAGTTAAACTTTCATCAGCTGCTGCACATCAGATCACTAAAATTCTCCATTTTCATTCTGAATAAGGAGCGAATGTGTCTGTTTCTCTGCCGGTCATTTCTCCTCTTGTACTTTTTGCGGTTTGAAGTTATTTGCAGCAGCCATGTTTTAATTGGATAAATAGTGAAATAATATCCAGCAGCAGGAAGTGCCTGAGTTGCGGGAATCAGAGCCTCCAGGAGCGATAACTGGATTTTAAATGAAGTCTTCGGAGAATAATATACGATAAAATAAAATGAAGCATAATATTTTAAAATTAATGAATGAAATAAATATTAGTCAAGTACATCTGAAGATGTTGCTGCGTCATTTTCTGTACCATGTCAATTTGAACATACCTGTGGACCACAAATGGCTTTTTTTTTTTAAATTAAGAATGCATCATATTTTATATTTTCTGTATATATATTGTATGTATATGTATTAATCTATTAAAACTAAAATCAGTGTAAAATGTACTTTTTTTAAAATTGTGATCCTGTTTAATATTGCGTTATCAAAAATTAAATCAAAACATTTCGGTATTAAGACATGAATACTTTGGATTGAGCCGAGCTTTTCCATTTTCTGAATTTTCTGTGTCCCTTTTAAAAGGGACAATTATCTCAGTTTACAGGATTTTATGGTGACTTTAATTGGAGAGAGACGATATTTCTAGGCAAATAATCCTCAAGTGGACAATCTCCAGAGAGAAACAAAATCTGTTGTTCAGGAGGCAGAGGACTGAACCAAGCTGTCCTTGTAAAGAAAAACGGTAAAAGGCCAAACATCTCGGTGAAAGTGGCTTGTCAAGAAAGACTTGAATACAGTTAAAGGTGAAAAGACGTCGAATCATGGAGATTCTGTAGTTCCTTTGAGGAAAAGCGAGATGTCAGGAACCAAAATATAAAGCTGTGAGAAGAATCAGAAAAAAATACTTAATTAAATTCTGTTTCTGTTTTATACACACACACACACACACACACACACACACACACACACGCCCGCATACCCACACCCACACACACACACACACACACACCAGGGCTGTAGACAGCAACGAGCCTGGTTGGAAAAGCCACTTGATTTCTCAGTAGTGCATCTAAACACTGGATATCTCCCTGTGGTTCATCGACAGACACACATCAGGCCTGTATTGTGGTCTAAACCAATCAGAAATAGTGACTGGCCGTGGTCCAGTGGTTAATGTCCGTGTCTACATTGTGTGCTGTAGTCAGACAGAGAGAGTGAGCAGCAGTAGCTGTTTCCATTGACCACGCAATCGCACAAATCGAACGAAAACAAATTTGCTTGATGGAAACACGCCAATTTAGAAAAAAACTCATTTTTGATCAATTTTTGTGTTAGAATGAGGTGATCTTTAGGCTGTCTCGTAACCGCAATGGAAACATTGTTTTCGCATCACGCAAGTCATGAATCAACATGACGAGTGATGCTGTTACTGCTGACGAAAAAGACAACAGGAAGTTGTTGGAGGATGTCCGATTTAACGACTTATTACGCGAACAAACTTATTCACGTGCAATTTTAATTGTGTTTCTTATTTAAATCCTGCAATTGCGAAATTGTGTTTTTTCCGACATTAGCAGAACATTAACAAAGTTTTGCCCACATTGGTAGTGGAAACACAGCTAATGATGGGAATAACATTGTTAAAATAAACGGCATTGTTACTTCTTTCAGGAACAATTAATCTAACAAATTTCTTTCTCTGTTGCAACAACGACTTTTGTGCTGGTGCACCGAAGGGAAGCACCTAGGCACAGTGTCAGAAGTTACTCTAGCATTCTGCATGACGTTTTTGTATTTTTTGTACACACACTCCATCATTCAGCACAGTACAAACTGCATAACCAGCACAAAGACTGATTCAGACAAATTAAATCCAAAGTAAAGAGGTGTTTCCATTTGTCGGTTTCTGTTGCCAGGTTTAAGTGCAGTGGTGGCCTTATGACCTCCACTCCACCATGCAAGCGCTTAAACACAATTCAAACAAAGTGGCCCATTTCAAGGACTTGCATAATTAAGTCTTAAGCAGTCACTGAACCATAAGATGGGTGCAAATATAAGACTGGTGTGGGAAGACAGAAGGCCCTGGATGTTTGCGCTCTGTCACTGACATGAATGGAAAGTGACTGACTGTGTGGTGTGTTGAGAAAAGACTGAGGATTAAAGGCCAATGCATGTTGGCTGTCGTGAGCTTCTGATCTGTTGATACAACACTGGTTCATTTCCTAAGTCAGGTCAGAGGTTACACGGTTAGCAAAAGGGCTGATCCTTTTGCTAACATTCCATTTTGCTAACAAAATGGAATGTTGCTGATGATTTCACTCTTTGAATGTTTAACTATTTTATGGTATTTCAAAACTCTACACCAGGACATTTTGTACCCCAACATGTCAGTAGATGCCTTTCCATTAACTGTAGAATTGCATATTATAATAAATTATGATAATGGCCAACTTGGCAATTTTGAACAAAACAAACGATTTTTGATAAGTTTTTGCGCCATTTGAGGTGGCTTTTCAGCTGTACAGAAACAGATGAATTTTGCAAAACTGCAATGGAATTTTCTTTAATTCGAATTAAATTAGTCACGTAAATAACCATCGGGAGATTATATACTATCCACGTAAGTCTAACATGTATTGTTTCCAATAGAAACGGTGTATTTAGCTTAACTTGCCTCCTTAAGGCAATAATAGAACCTGAAACTGGTCAGTTCTAAGTTGTAGTTGAGTTTCAAACTTACAGGTGAAATTTGAACCCAGTCTGACCTCAATTACAACTCAGTCTAAATACTCACCAAAATATCAGGGTGGAGTGCATATGGTTTCAGCATGCACTCAACTCTTCACTACAGACAGAAACCTCACCTGGAACAGTGGGATAACTGAAGAGGTCTCCTGGTATAATATACCACTGGTTTTGTTTGGAATCATAGTATTTTTTTTTAAATGGATTGAATTAATGACCTATTGTCCCTTACATGACAAGTAACTACTCTAAATAAAACAATGCAACTCTAAAGCACTATATTGATGAACAGTAAAGGACAGAGGATGTTAATTATTCACTGTTAGTCTCCTAGTTGATGCAAAAAATATCACCTTAAATCTTCTTTTTAAATGCATAAGTGATGTACCTAAAATACAAACACTACGTTTCCCATTACTAATACTTAGCAAACCTGTCTGTATGCTGAAATGTCCCCGTTACTGTGCAGCTTTGGTTTTTTTGGTCTTACTTAATTCGCTCGCTCTCTTCCTGCCTCTACACCTTCTAACGCTGCACTCCACATATTTTATTTGCTCAGAGCAAACAGTTATTTTCTTTGTTTGAGACGCGCCACAATAAAATAAATCTGAACTAATGTATGCAATGTAACGTGTGCGGATGCGGAACAGAGGACGTGAAATGTCCTTGTTAACCATTAGGATTGCTGGACCTTTTTCTGCTCAGCACAATAAATAATTCTGTTATGTTTTTTAAGTGAATCCCTTTAAATAAATCAGTCCTGATTCCTTCGTTTGTGACCTTGATTACGGTTATTCAGTTATTTTTATTTAGTAAACGAAAATCCTCAGAAAAAGCTACATTTACAATGCAAATAAGACTCTAAAGATATTTTAGAAGGTTTATGCCATTTCAGCTCATTTATGTCACATTATGTTACTTTTTATTTTAGAGTGGATGTAAGAGAATGAAACAAAAAGAACCGGTGTGGTTATTTGTGTGTGGGTCGGTTATAGGGGGTGGAATGTTCAATGGTCATATTTACAATTGCCAAACCAAAAAAGGTTTTATGTAAAATTAACTCTTTTGAGTTTTACATCATGTTATAATGTTATTCCCTCATCAAAAACATACCTGGAGTGTTGCTTTGATTCTTCCATGCGTGTTTGAGAAATCCTTGAATCTCTCTTGGAAACCATTCAGCCGTACCAAAAACGCCTGGGTGGACCTAGCTCCGCCTTCAAGGACAAAGCTCCTCCTGAGGGCTGCCGCTGCCTCACAGAGCATTCTTCCAAAGTGGGCACCAAGTGGAGCTGCGCATCTGAAAACGTTGCTAAAGGCTTAACAAAGGAGCGATGCTGTGACGACTTCCTGAAGGCGGAGCTTCAGAAAGAGGAACAGTTTTTAAAGAGACAAAGGCCCAATTTCCAGGCGTTAAATTATGAAATCAACTTTCTTTTTTTCTTCATGGCAGCTGACAGTAACAGTTACTTGATTGTGCCATAAAATGGCACTACATCCCTGGAAAATACAGAATACTGCCCTTTTTTAAAGTTGGCTTTAGGTGTTGTACCTCTCAGCCACCACAGGGGAGCAGTAAGGAGACGGGTGCTGCTAAAAGCAAATAGATTTGCTAGAAAATAAAGAAACTTTGTCGTGTGTTCTTTAAAACATCGAACACTGAATTCTTTAGTAACTTTAATGTTAAATCCCCACAAAAACTACAGGATAACGCCTCAGTCCTGCATATCCGGCGCATATGTGCATTCTAGTGTATGTGTGCAATTTCGCTGTCGATAATAGAATCTTAATTGGCTGATTAGGGAGGATTAAGGTCATTGATTGGATAGAGCTCAGGGCTCACCTGCTGTTCTCCACATCTAATTGGCCGGCTACGTAACATTTCAATGAGCGGCTGGGAGCTGCGGCAGGCGAGTGTTCACACATTCACACGCCCACCGCTGAAAGGAAAGCACTGATACGGATAAAGAGACTAGCAGGAGATGAGGGACGGGGGTTAGGAGCAGAGAAGGCGGGATCACGGGTTTTCATCCATGTGTCTGCGTCTCTCTGGATGACAAAATAAAACAGTCTGTCAATCACGAGGCTGGGTGAAAATATGTCTGAGTGCCCAGGGTGTGTGTTTGGTAATAACAGTGACTACCGCTTGTCGGCATGCACACACTCGCACTCGGGATGTAGGTGTGTGTGTGTGTGTGTGTGTGTGTGTGTGAAATATGATAACTGCAGTGACAGGATGTGTAAGATGACACCAATGATTGACATTAATTTACCCTTCCGTTTACATGAGTGGCTATGGATTTTGTGAAAGTCAAATCGACTACGTGATTTTAATTCGAAGAGTCGTCTGTGAATTTTCTTTTTTTTTTGGACAACTCCAGATTTAATGTGCAAAGGCACATGTCAAATGGGGCAGTATGATGCAAAATGAACATTTTTGAGCTTTACATCACGTTATAAAGTTATTCCCTCATCAGTAACATGCCTGGAGTTTTGCTAAGATTCTTTTATGAATGTTTGAGAAATCCTTGAATCTTCGTTGGCAACCATTCAGCCGTGCCAAACGCCTGGAGGGACCTAGCCCCGCCTTCGAAGACGAAGCTGCTGTCTTTCTACCCTGCAACTCCCCCACTCAGCTCCTTCGGACTAGCCAGCACCAATTAGCAAACACCTGGTGGAACTGGATATGTACAAGCTACTTCTCAATGAAACACTTGACAGAAGAATAACGTTGCGATGACTTCCTGGAGGCGGAGTTTCAGAAAGAGCAGGAGATTCTTAAAGAGACAAAGGCTCAATTTCAAAAAGATTATTTTATATGTGTTATATATTTGAGATATACAGCATTTTTTATAATAACTAGAGGTGACAGTTATTTGATTGTGCCATTAGCCAAGTACTGTGGTTGCCTTGAGTGTGTTTTCCTCAAATGAATCACTGAAATCTACTTGAGTTATGAAACGGGCCACAATGGGAGGGGTTTGGAATTGCCTCCTTGTCAGCTACGGTCTGTGTGACTACTAAGGGAAACCCGGATGATGAAGAATTATCATTAGTGCGGAAAATGCTCTCCATTGCCATGGGAGGCTGGCACATACACATCACTTTTACTGCCATGCACACAATGCGTTTTCAAAAGTCGAATTAAAACAACTGATGCATTGCAGTGGAGGCATTAAGGTTTTTCACATATTGCCTCCTTGCAACCACAGACCTCAGTGCTTTTTATTGCAATTTGTGATACATAGAGCAGTGCATATTTTGAACATAGAGAAAATGGTACATGGTTTTTTTTTTGTTTTTATTTTTACAAATGCAACTCTGAAAAATGATACATTGCAAAAAACGCAAAAATCTTACCAAGTATATTTTTAGCCTGGTTTCTAGGACAAATGTCTTATTTCACTTGAAATAAGACAAAACTAACTTAAAGGTAACTTTTCAGTAATATGTAGGAGATTGTTTTAAATCGATTCCTTAACATTGATGAAAAAGTACTTGTTCCACTGGACGATTGTTTCACTCATCACAATGTTTTATCATAAGATAAATAGTATGCTGCTTTTGCACTAAAATCTAGACTAACATGTTGACACTTCTATATTTGTACTGTTGTGGCTTAATTAATCCTCTGAGTATGTTGTTCTTTCAATAATCAATTGATTATGATTCATGCTATTAGTTCTTTCAGCCCTTATGAAAACAATTTCAAAACGAGTATCAATTACTGTTACTCTTAAAACGGAAGAGCGACTCCTCCTCTGCTCTGCCGGCAAAAAGAAAAAAAAATAGTGTTTCCAATTTTCTGCTCTACAGAAAACTGTTCTGTGGTTTAAGGAATCCAAGCGTGAAACTCTTTCTGATGATCACGGACGCTGTGACCTTGTCGCCAAGCACGAGAAGGACAATCAAGCATCGGCGCGCCGCTAAACAGCAAGAATCCGCGCCATCTTAAAAGCACAATAAACTCTGAGCAATGAATGCAAATTCTGAAGCCAGATACGTCCTCATCCAAATGATGACTGTTCCAGGGACGTAATTTTCTTCTTCTTCTTCTCTCTGCATGAAAATGTTCAAACCACTTCTTTTGTACACAGATGGAAATCAAAGTGTGCGGCTCAGAAGGCCAGAGGTCACGTTAATGGAATATTTTCCGTATTTGACCGGTTGTTTTTTTTTTTAAACGACGGGAAAATTTAAAGTCGTTTGACAGGTTGTAATTTACACCCTTGACTGGTGCACACGGGCCGACATTTTAGACTTTATGCAAAGAGTTCATGGCAAAAGCAACTAAAATCAATCAATGAAAAAAAAATCCTCTCTGAATATCATCTCATGGACTCCGAGTCTTTCTGACATGGAGCTGACAGCGTGTCAGTAATGGACCGGATGCTTCGGAGCGCCTGGTTGGGAAGCACATTCCGTTCAGACTGCAGCAGGTAGTTTAAGTGGAGTCGTTTCATTTCATAAGTTATTGGAGCCGCAGTCAGTGGTTTTTGTCACGATGGAGAAAATGTTGGATGCATTTATCTGCTTTATGCGTGATGGGATCTGGATTCACGGTTCAACTAGGTCAGGGGTCTCAAACTCCAGTCCTCCAGGGCCGCTGTCCTGCAGTTTTTAGATGTGCCACCGGTGCAAAACACTGGAATAAAATGACTTAATTACCTCCTCATTGTGTAGATCAGTTCTCCAGAACCTTCATGACCAAATTATTCTGTTCAGGTGGTGCAGAGGAGGCACATCTAAAAGTTGCGGGACACCGGCCCTCGAGGACTGGAGTTTGACACCCCTGAACCTGGTGAATATTAACTAAACCGCGTAAAAATGCGGCTAAATAGCCTAATGTGAATATGATTATAATTTGACGGGTAAAAATAGAACACGACTGATGTTTTTTTTTGTTTTTTTTTTAATGCTGTCGGTCAAAATGACGGAGAAGAAAAAAGTCGAGCGCGACCTCTGCTTCAAGCTGCCTCAGACTTTCGATGAACAGAAATATTACCACTCTGATCTCTGCCCTATTTGAACAGAAAGATGAAACAGTCGGTCTGTTGATAAATATGATGTGCAGATGATTAGAACAATCACCAAGGAACGTGTTCAAGCTCTTACACACACAAACACACACACACACATTTACTCTGGTGTTTTGCTCAGCGGTTGTGTCATACTTACAGGGCGAGAGGACAAGTCTTACTCAGCACTTTAGCCACGGCCCATTAATGCGCGCACATACTGTACACTCACACACACTTCAGAGAGCCGCTGTCACGCCCTGCTCTGCCGGCTGGTCCAGCAGAAGGAGGTTTACACAGGCAGATGAATGTCCGGTTCAAACCCTGGAAGTTCTGTGTTCAGGTTCACTGTAACAAGAAAAGTCCCTAAATTATTAAATGGCTGGAAGTGGAATACACGTGTGGAAGAATAATAACACTGGTTATGAAAGAAAGTGTGTTTGAAAATGGTGAGATACTTCTCCTCACACTCTGAAGGTTCCCATGACGTTACACAGCGGATGTGAATGAACTCATGTAATCCGCATTTCCATTACAAATGCACACAAATCACACCTGAGGGGAATAAAACTTCAGCATCACGCCTGTGGTCGTTTGTGTTAATCTTTAGAGGGGAATTATTATGTAAAGTCAACTTGTTTTTGGACTTTACATCATGTTATAATGTTACTCCCTCATCAAAAACATAAGTAGATTGTTGCCTTGATTCTTTCATGCACCTTTGAGAAATCCTTTAATCTCCCATGGCAACCATTCAGCTGTGCAAAACACCTGGGAGGACCTAGCTCCGCCTCCGAGAGCGAAGTTCCTGAGATTCAGTTTCCGAGCTTCTGCCTCACAGAGCAGCCCTCCAAGCAGCTCCTTCAGACTAGCCAGCAGCAATTAGCAAACATCTGGTGGAACTGCAGCATCAGCAGAGCTCAATACAGGAGCCCCCATCTCAGTGAAACGCTGGTCAAAATGTTACTAAAGGGTTAATAGAGGAGCCATGTTGTGGTGACTTCCTGGAGGCGGAGTTTCCGAAAGAGCAGGAGCTTCTTAAAGAGACCCAATTAGGAAGCTTGAAATTACAAAGTCAAATGTCTTTTATGTCGCATTTTGATACATATACAACATTTTTATAACAACTGAACTTACAGTTGCTTTCTTGTGCTGCAAAATGGCTCTACGTGCCTGGAAAATACACAATACTGGCCTTGTAATCATCTTTAATCAGTTATCTTCTAATGTGGTTAATTGCTTTTCTCATTTTTGCAAGTGCATCTTTTATGAACCACAACATACTCCTCTCTGACTGAAAAACAACTTATTTCATCCTTAGCTAAGCTGGAATTACAGTGTCCTGTTTTGGGAATTGGAAAATAAAGCAGCTGTTTCTCAAAGCCTCCCAGGATTGACTCAACAAAAAGAGAGAAAGAGAAATGGCACGATTCAGATTAAAATTTCTAAGCGCTGGGACTTTTTTGTCATTAATGTGATACTAATTAACAACCTAATTTCTAATTTTGTCTGGCTCATTGTGAATGTGATGAGCCTACAAAAGTCACTGATAATTGCACAGGGCATATTTGTGTACATGTTTGCATGTGTTATGTGCATTCAGACTGAAAATAGCACAGCAATTAAAAAGCAACACGGGGGGCTTCGCTGGTGTTGCTGCCGCTTCACATTCTTTGAAGATTAACTGGGATTCGCTGATTCTGATGTGGCTCCGTGTAAAAGTTACTTGAAAGCGTTGACATAGAAATAATGCTTCTTTACTTCAAAGAAAAACTGATGCCAACAAACCTATTTCTGATGAACCAACAAATGCATCAAAGAGAAAATGAATTCATTGTTGAAGTGGATCCAACCATGTACTTCATTAAAGATCAGTAGAACTAGATTATATTTCTTTAATATATATATTTTTGGTCTTTTTTCTAGCACAACTTTAGCTTTACTTTGATTTGATCCAATTGTTTTATAGAGTTAGACCCATATGTTTACATACACTAAACGAAAAGACGTTTTTTTTTCTCACTGACACAAAGTTAGACAGTTTGAGGTTACCAAAAATAATATACATTTACTAAAGATTCATTTTAAGATTAATTCTTATTAAATGATGAGTGAGTGATCACTTTCTTCAAAGCTCAAGTTTTCTCTTGCATGAAAAGGGTCGACTTTCTTTTCTTGACATAATAGGCAAAATTGTTCATAATATGCTGAATTTAAAAAAAAAAAAAAAAAGAAAAAGAAAAAAGAAAATTATGTAATTTTGACATTATTTTGTGTCAGTATTTAATACAGACTTATTCAGAACATTTTGGGTTTTCTCACATTATTAAACTTGGACATATTTGCAAAATGTCTAAGATTGTGAATGTAAAAATAAAAGACGAGTTTTTGTATTTCAAAATGGAACCGCATGAAATGCACTTTGTAGCAAATGGCAGATTCTATTTGGACCATTTCTCTGATATCACACGGCCACCTTTATTTCTGTATCAACTGGCCCTCTTCTGGATGGATGGTGGACAAACTGCAACACCGAAAGAAGGTCTAAGCGGACGTTATTAGTTAATCGATTGTTGGTCTATCATGTAGAACCCCAATTACAAAGTACATTTTTGAATTTACAGCAACTAAAAAAAAAAGAGAGATTCAAATATTCTAATACAATTGCAAGACAAAATTGTTGTCCTTTTTATCTTGCGTGCACTTATCTAGAATGAACGAAAAAGTTGAAGGCATGAACATCAGCATTTCTTGTCACTGTATTTCATGTTTAGTTTACCAAACACCTCTTCCTAAATATTAATGAAAACAACCTATTTATATCCACAACCAAATGCTCCATCTCCAAACACTATAAAGTGGGAAAGCACACACTTTCCCCCGCCCCGTTTAAAAACCCATGACTATAAACCACAACAAGCCACTTTACATATCCAGTTGACAGACGTTTGCAAATGTGAGCCTCTGAAGACTGCGAGCTGCAGAATTAGGAGAAAACATCACTTGTACATTATGTAGAAAGTCTATTTACACTCACTGTTAGGGTATCTGAGGTTCTTCAAAAACCCACGTACATCACTCTACAGCCTGGGGGTGTAGTCAAAGCCCTCTTTATACTGTTAATCAAGTTGCCTGTACAGAACAAGACGGCATTTCATCCACATCGCTTCCATCTTCTCCAAAGGAAAACAACTTCTGGCTCTGAGTAAATGGGAGCAGTGACACGTATAAAACAATGTTTGTTTGGTCATCAGGGATTATTTCAATGTTTATACTCTTAATGATCACTCATTTTTTCCCCTCTGCTTTGTAAAAGAGTCAACGCTCTGTGGGATTCGAGCCTCACATTGTATAAATGTCACTGACCATTAATCAGAATGCAAATGTAATTGTTTTCTTAATTATGTCGGCATGCTTTATTAACTCTGCCAGACCTTTTCTCGGAGCCAGTCGTTTACACGCAAACATTCAATGTGGTTTCATGACCGTTCAGACTCAGACCAACTTTAGCACCAGCCATGTTTTTTTTTTCCCCGTTTGGCTCTCTCTCCGTTTCCCTCTCGTCTCTGAGCGTTGGCTACCTGTTGAGTCATACCCCATGCTGTCTGCTTAGGTTTAAAGGTCCTACTTGTACGAACGTGCGTATTACTTTCCCTTAGATGCATTCCCTAGCAGGAATTCTTGCCCAAAGGATTATTTCTGTGAACTATAGAATGAAATTGAGACCGTAAAAATTGCTCAGCATTCAATATAATTGAAAGCTGAACCTTGGCTGCTGTGGTTACGTTTTGCTGATATTATGTTTGATGTCAGAAGCTGGATTGTTGCAGAGACTTAGGAAGCAGGAGGAGTTATCAACAGCAGAAAAAGTCAGTAGTTGGTTTCTACAGTTGTTACAGATTTTGGTGCCCACTTGCAAAAATAGATAAAGGAAATTAAGCAATAAAATCCAGAGACGTTCTCAATCCAGGTTCTGATATTGATCCAAATCATATTTTCCAATCATGTTTTTTTTTGTTTTGTTGTTGTTTTTTTGTCATGCTTGTTGTTTTGAAATATCAGTTTTTGTTTCACACACGTGTGACTGTAAAGTTTAAAAATGATGGGAACTCTTATCTTTAGTTTATAAATCACGTCTCTTTTGAAAAAGTATCTTATTTCTGGACTCTTGGAGTTGGATTTGTTGTATTCATTTTCAGATACAGAAAACCAATAAAATTCAGTGACCAGCATCATGGCTGACGAAAAGGATGGTGGTCCTAATGCGGTGGACGCTGTGTGCTCCAGTTGTTAGGGAAACCACACATTTTAGTGTTTATGGGAAGAATTACTGGGAAATAAATACTTTATCCATCTCAGAGGGGAACAGTTTCACCTTTTCAGCAGTTGAAAAGCACAGAAATACAAATGAACATCTAAACTGTATCATATACTGGCTATTATGTGGGTTTGTATTAACTTAAGCATCATTATTGAAGCATCTAGTGGCTATGAGGTGGACTCTGAAGAGTATTTGAAGGTTATACATCTCCTGTATTTAACATTAGGTAACAGAAAACAAATAGCTGGAGTGGATCTTTTAATGAACATATTTAACCCCAAAGTGTTTCATGTCTGTTGCTATATAGCATGTTTACAAGTGCATGCAATAATTGGTTAAAAAAAAAAAATCCCCTCTGTTTAGATTCAACAAAATACTTCATTCTTTCAAGTTCTGCCCCTCGGTGCACTGGCAATGAAAGTTTGATAGGACATGCATAGCATGAAGGAGAAACGTTATATCAAAGAGAGGTGGTTTGTCGGTCAGTTCAAGTCCTGGCACTTGCAGGTTTGCACAGTTCGTATCTCTTGTTAACCAAAGCAAACTGACTGGCACGGTGCCTTTGATCACCTGAAGTCCACTACAGTCTTTGCGAAGAGAGAAGGTGCAGAAAAGCTGCTCAGCCAGCAGCTAGGAGCACTGGGGCCGTCCACCAGGGGGCCGTCCACCAGGGGGCCGTTCACCAGGGAGCCTCTGGGTTTTTGTGAAACCACTAATTGATCCTAAAACGGACAATGGTGAGTATTTGTACGCTTAAATATTTACTGGGAACAAAATTGAACTATTTTTTGCGTTTGGTTTTCTGAAGTTGCCTGACCCACATGCATGAATGCCCTCAGGAGACGGGGAGAAGGTTTTTAAAGATTTATTGAGTACAGTGCAGTGAATAATGACGTCAGAGTGGTTTTGACCCCGAGGGATTCTGAAACTCGGCAGCACCAGCTGCAGGAGGAGGATAGAGACAGAGAGAGGACGAAATTCAACGGGAAGGTGAGGAGGAAGATGAAGAGGTGTGGAACGCCAGGGGTGGGGGGCAGTAAATGCAGTCCGGGGAGAAGGGGGCAGTGTCCATCATACAGAGGTGCATGATGGTGAGCAAACTTGGAAGTTTGGAGGGCAGACAGGTCGCACTGAGGAAGTGGAGATATGAAGTTGCCAGTTATGCTAAAATGATCCAGAGAAGCAATAGTTGTAGGTGGCCCTGGCAGGAGACCCAGGAGTACAGAAAGCTTCAGTCTCAGCTCGAGGAAAACCTTGGAGAGGCAGAGGAGCACGGAGAATACTCACAAGGAACTCAGAGGACTTGGTTGGTTGTGGTTAACAATAAAGCAACAAATAACTGGCAGCCAACTCCTCACATTCCCCAGTAAATGGACTGACGAATCACAGGCCTGCAACAGCACACCTGTTCAGCACCAACTTCTAAGAGGCCAACAGTTTCCTAGTGACCTCAAGACAACCGGGAAATAAAAACAGAAAACCTCCCAACAGCAAATCCAGCATTTGCAAGAATTACTCAGGATGAGGAAAACCTGTCTGTGACTGAATGGTGGTGTGGTTCATTTTCTTAAACTTTACCAAGTTGCAAGTGCAGACACAGAGTGTATGTCTGAAGATGTGTGTGGGATGAAAATGAACATAGCAACACGATATTCTTTGTTCACAAAGACATACGTTCTTACAGCAGTCTCACTGCGCACTCAACACAAAACTTCCAAAGCGTGACAAACAGTGGGGCTTTTATGCTTGATGTGTACGTTGGTATATTCATAACTGGGGCTAGCGCTCATATTCTATCAGCCAATCAGAAGAGATGTCAAATGTTGGAGCAACAAGCCTCTTTACTTGGGAGCGGATCCATACGCAGCGTTTTGGGGAACCTGCAGTCGGCCATTTTACAGAAGACCTATGGATTCAACATGTTGGAATGACACACAACTTTTATGAACTGTGTGAAGCAGTTAGAGCTCTGGTGCAGCCAGTTGAATATTGGCTGAAAAAAAATAAAAAAAAACATCATTGTTGTCCAACTACTTCCTGTCATCTTCTTTATCATTTTTGCCAATAGTAACGTCGGGTTGGTGATCACGTGAATCGTGATGCGAAAAAAGTTTTGCAAAACAGATAGAGATGAAAAGCCATTTCATCCTCTTGTGAATTTTTCTTTTTAACGTTTTTTTCAAATTACCGTTTTCCATTATATTTATTTGCGTAATTTCAAGTTGAACAATTTTATGGTTAATGGAAACTTGGCTACTACCTGAGTGTGACAGCACATCACATCACTGACAGTTGGAAAACTTGTGAATATTACATAAGGGTCATCTACCATCTGCGCCACTGTGCGGCCTGATACCTTCCGATTAATCAGATTAAAAATTGCTTCGTTTGACAGTCCTAGTTAAAACTCAGGGTAGATCTTTACCCTGGCAGAGAAGCTCAAGGGATCATGGGAGTTTGCCATGTCAGATCTTCACAGGGCTTCTCAAACGGATCCCACAAGGCAGTGAGATCCTAAAGCAGAAGAGAAATCTCCTGTGATCTGTAAATTCTCCTTGACCAGTGGCGCCTCAGGCTTTTTACATTTTTTGACTTTGAGTGCTTTTTTTTTTATTTCTGTTTTTCATGTTTTTTTGTTTTGTTTTGTTTTTTTACATTTGTGTGAACGTGCATGTCCTTCTTTCACTTTCCACTTGTTTTCATGGTGGTCCTCTATGTTTCTGGGAGGCTGGTGATCTGTGCTGCCTGCGGCCTACACCTGCAATGCTGTGAAAAGTTTCTGAATACATTTTTTCTATAAATTTACAGATGGTGGGATGGATGCTCCACTTTTAGAATCTTTTAAAAAGCTGACTGAAATTCTGTTCATTTCACTTTTTGCTTTCTTTGCTGTAAACTGCCGAGCTGAACTGTTTGGTTTGTATTAAAATTTGTAGGAAGGCAGTTTTATGAAAACATGTATATTTTAAAATTAGAGGGAGAACTGTCAATATTTGACCAATGTTGAAAACATATGCATTTCGCACATGTTGTGTTTCCGTTAAATAAGAAATATAATTAAAATCAGATGCGAATTAGTTCTTCATGCGATAAGTTGTTAGAAAACATGCAGTGTCATCATCTTCAAACTACTTCCTGTCAACTTCTTCGTGGTTTCTGCCAGTGGTGACATCCGGTTATTGATCGTGTGATGCGAAAAAAGTGTTTCCATTGCAATTTCGCAAAAAAAGAAAATCCAGTTTCGATACGGCCCAAGAAACACCTCACTCAACAACTTAACATCCAAAAAATAGTTTGTTTTTTCAGATGAAGGGAATTTATTTTCAAAATATCAAATTGCGCATTTATATGGTCAATATAGCTATTAAAAGCAGTATTTGTATGTTTTACAAATTTTAAAATGTTAGACTTGTTCATGCTAGCATTCCTAAGTTTTCTCACTGTGAATCAAGTCTCAAGTTTCTAATTCAGAAACTTATTATTATTATTTTTTTTTTAACTTTCATTTTATTTCTTGTTTTACTTTTTTTTCCCATCAAAAATTGAAATCCTGGCGTTTTTCTATTATTAGATTAAACAAATCTTTCTTATTGACATGTAAAAAGTGTTCAATATTCTGTTCAACAACCCTTAAAAAAACTACCAAAAATTACATATATAAATATATATAATATATAAATATAACACATGATGTGTGTTATATATTGGTGCCATCCAATTAAAAACATGTTTCATAATTATGAAATGTTTGACATAGTTTTTATAGTTGAGAAATAATACCTGATTTTTTTGGTTGTAAGAACCACCAAATATAAAATAGTTATTTTTTATTATTATTATTATTATGGTAGAAATAACTGGTATTCTACAGTACATGAGAGACCGAGTATATTAAAACATTACCAAGTTCTCACAGAAAATCCAAAGAACCAGTAATTACAGCACAGATTACCAAGGTGGATTGAATTAGGCTGTTCTTTTGCCAGTGAAGTTTCTCTACAATGTGTCTAATTGAGTAATTTGTTGATTTTGTGCCGTAACGTGCGTGGCGCAGCGATGAGCCAGAATGTCTTCCCATGCTCTGAAATCGGAGCCAACCTCCCTTATTTAGTTCCTTGAATCCTTTTGTTCACTAATTTCGCTCTGGGTGCATCGGAGCGCTGTGCTGCAGGTGGCGGTGCGTCGTCTGGCTTTTACAAAATGAGGATTTACAAAAAGCTTGACTGACGGGGGGGGAGCCCAGCTGGGTTTCTGCTGAAAAACAGGAATGTTTTTCATCATGTAGACTTGTTCCAAGAGTGACTCTGTCAGTAAAGCAATCCCACTGAAATAATACCAGGTAGACATATTTGAAGCTAACGACTCAAGCTAACGACCAGTGGGCCACATCGAGATCATCAATATTCTTAAAAGGGCCAGTTGTGGAAGAATGTATTGATAAAACCCATTTAGAAACTGTTAAAATATTAACAAATAACTGTGTGTATGTGTGATAAGTTCTTCTTTAGAACATCCAGGTTTTCATGGTTATTGTTGTAATTTTTTGCAATCAAAATCACTTATTTTGTGGTGCCAATTTAGAAATATTTGCAAGGAATTTTGTAATATTTGCGCTTATTTATGAAAATGTGACCTTTTGTTTCCTGCCACATTGACCACAGACTGGGAAATCCAGTGAGCCTGAGGCAACAGTGGAGTAAAAGGTAGAAATTCTGCCACCTGCAGGTGGGAGTTAGTATCACTAAAACTTAATGTTTTTGATCACTCTGGCAAAAAAAAAAAAAAAAAATTGTCATAAACTCTGAAGTAGATTTTGTGTAAATTTCCATGATCAAGGAATCACACAGAATTAGAGGGACTGATTGGTGTAATTCATGGCCACATAAAAAGGTACGGCAGACCACATTTGGTCCCCGGGGCCTCGGGTTTGACACGTGAGTTTCAGGCTACAAAGATTGTCAAATTGTCTTGAAAAAAAAAAAAAAAGTGTTTTTGCTTCGAAGTTTCAGAATATTTAGGAGTCACAGTGGAAAACATAACTCACATCTGTTGATTCTCATAGAGGATTTTTGGGTTTGCTGTTTTCAAGGGTTCCTGCAGTTGTGAAAAAATGATATAAATATATATTTTTTCTTTTTCATTTCGGCCTTCTTTGTGTCATCCTGCGTCTGTCGTGTTTCCACCATGGTATCTATCAATGGCTGCGTTTCCATTAACCATAGAATTGTAAAAATTTAAATTCTAAAAATAAAAAAACTCAGGTCGACTATTTCAGAAACGGGAGGAAGCTGAAAGTGAGGAAGTGACTGGATAGAGGGAGGAGAAAATAGCTGATGATGAATCTTTTTGGTTTTATCATTGAAAAAGAGCATAAAGGAGGAGGAACTTTGTCCTGGAAGGCGGGGCTAGGTCCACCCAGGCGTTTTGTACAGCTGAATGGTTGCCACAGGAGATTAAAGGATTTCTCAAACATGCATGAAAGGTGTGTTTTTGATCCATTGTGACATGATGCAAAGCTAAAAGAATCAACTTTACATACTAATTCTGCCTCTTTAAGAACATTGAAGGTAAGAAAATGTGAAACAGCTGAAGGTACAGAACCGCTTTCAGGAGAATATGAGCCTTTTTTTGTTCCTGGTGTAAGAGAACGTCTGCAGGTTGCGGGCCTCTGGGGTGAAGGTGTGCGTGTCTGTGGTGTTGTTAAGGTTTAGGCCACACTTCTCGTCGAAGACGTTGAGCCGACGAACACAGAAGCTCATTTACAGCTAGTCAGAGCAGCAAAAAGACAAGACAAACACGGCCTGGAACAGGGAAGACGTTCTACAGTACAGCTGCTTGGCGCGCGCACACACACACACACACACACACACCCTTTGTGTTTGTGTGAATCCTCTGTGTTCTGGCCTTATTTAGGCTCATTTACAATAAACAGATGAGTTAGAAATTCTGTTTATGTGGTGTCTGGAGGGGTGGAGGGGTGCGGGTGGAGACGTGGGAAAGATGAAGAGAAGAAGCAGAGAGGCTCCATGCATACAATAATCTATTTATCAATTCCCAATCCTGTTTCTTTTCCCCTCAACCTATTTTCTCCTCCTCCTGTTTCTCCTCCTCTCTCCACTGGCCTACTTGCTTATCCTCTTGCACTTTACATTCATTTTAACAACACTTTGCCGTCTCTTTTCCCGCTGCACGGTTTTTCTCCTCTTCTTCTCTTCCTTCTTTTAATTTTTGTTTGATTGCCCATCTTTTCTGGTACAAATAAGACACAGTAGATCCGACTGGCTTCCTCTATCTCATTCCTTTTATTACAACATCAGAACACGTGCCTACATGAATGTGTTTGTGTGCGCGAGAAGCAACGAGGACAATACAAAGGCTTTAATAACTACAGAGTTGTTGTTCTCTGCAGAGCTCTGCAGCAAAGCTTTAATTAATGTCTAAATATAGACCTTTAAATAAATGCTTACAGGCTGATTTGGAGAAATATGTGGCAATTTCCTGTAGGCATATTGCTTAATTAAAAATGTATTTGGGGAATTCACATCATGTCAGTAAATTGGAACCAAAGAAAAAGAGAGAGAGAGAGAGAATGACATCTGAAATGTGAAACGGAAAACTAAACCAGATCAAGTGAGTCAGCTGTGGAAAGTCTTCAGAGCTGTTCACACCAGCTGTATCAGTTCTGGTGTTTGGAAATGATACTGAAAGCCATGTTTTGTGATTTATTTTCCTCCCCAAATGAACTTGATCTGGTTTCAAATGTGTCTTGAGAGGAAACATCCTGGAGAGAGCATCAGTAGCTGCGTTTCCATTGGCCGTAAACTTGGCATTTTGAAAATAGATTTGCTTAATGTAACGAGGCAATTCTCGTTTTTCGATAAAAGGTTTTGCCTCTTGGGTGAGGCGGGTTTTGAAAACCCGTTTCGAAAATTTTGCAAAGCTGCAATAGAATCACTTTATTCGCATCACATGATCAACAATAGGATATTACTACAGGCGGAAACCACGAAAAAGACAGAGACAGGAAGTAGTTGAAGGATGATGCCGGGGCATGATTTTTAATGACTTATTACGTGAACAAACTTATTCACCGTATGTCTTACTTAATCGAAACACCGCAACTGGGAAATTGTGTTTTTATGACAAAGTTTTGTGCACATTTGTATTGAAGATCATTTTGGCCCTTAGGTTTTCATGTTGCTGTTCTTGTGCCCCCAAAACATTCACACAAGAAAAAAGGAAGCAAAACTTTGCATTTCATAAATCATCAGGACTTTGATGTTAGACTCAATTCTCTAAGCTAAAGTTGTTGACGATATTTATAGCCCTTTCATCATGAAAATGTTGTTTTAAAAGTATGTTCCAATGCTGTTAAAAAGATTAACAAGGCTGCTTTTAAAAAAAAACATCCTAGATTTACTGTGGATGTTTACATTATTTGGCTTTGCACACACAAATGAAATTATCTAACAAACTCCAAAAGTTGTCATGGCTAATAACGTTAACCATGAATTACCTTTTTGGGGTAACAAAAAGTTACCATGGTTATTTGGAGTAGCCATTCTGCTCCTCCCGACTAGCAGCAGCAAGTAGCAAAAGCCTGGTTGAACTGCACACCTGCTTTACTTATCATTCTTCTCAGTGGCAAGAACACTGTTAAAGGCTCAATGGAGAAATGTAGTGATGACGCGCTCAAGGAGGAGCGTCAGAAAGAGCAGGAGCTTCTTAAAGCGACAGAGGCCCAATTTCAACTCATTAAATTGCTAAGAGAAATTTCTTTTAAGTCATTTTTCATCCTCAGTATTTTCATAATAAGTGAAGGTGACACTAACTTGAGTGTGCTGTGAAAAGGTCCAGTGTCCTTGGAAAGTACATAATACCACCTCTAATGTTTCAAACAAGCTTTAGAGCTGCACATACACAGAAACTTTATAAGTAAAAGACTCTGAACACAAACACTTGGCATTTTCAAGCAGTGGTTTAGATATTCGGTCTAAATCTAGTTTTCCCTGCAGATGTGCCAAACCTTGAACTCGCATGAATAAAAGTCAAGTAGAAAGGAAATTTTCCACAATTTCCTGAATCCCGACAAATCACATGAAAGTATAAAAAATGATGTCCTGTTCTGCATCTCACCACTAATGTAGCTTTCACACTATAAAAGGCCTCGTAAGACATTCGCACACTTTTGAAAAAGTGTAATTTGTGATTTCCGTGCCGAAGTTAAAGGGCTTTTAACCTGGGATGCCTCAGGACGTCCACTCAGGAGTCACTAACTTACAATCACTCCTCTGTGCTTCACCACCAGCCACATCATGGCAGGCGAAATCAGACGAATCATCCCCACCGACGCAACCCCATTTATTTTCTCAAACCAGAAATGGAATTTTGGAAGAATGAGGTGCAAATGTTGGCGACCTGTTTTTCACCCTAACCACTTCTAATAAGTGCAGAATTATAAAAAATAACATGAAACCAGTTTACCTTATCCATGTTTATATGCTAATGTTAGCACTACAACACAGTTAGCTCCGACAGGAAGAGGAAATTCTTTACATATCTAAAACTAAAGACCATATCTTTTGTTGTGCGTTTTCATAGGTGTGTATGCGTGTGACCTATTCTGATTGGACGGCTGTGACCAGGTCCACAGCATGTTTCTGTCCCGTGTTTATCGACGGTGTCATCAACTTTCATTTGTATATTTAACAATCTTTCATCACCATTCTGGACAAACATTTCCTACTAATTCATTATAGTAATATGAAAAAAGAAACAAACTGCTTAATGAATCGACAGCAATTAGAAATTCTTAGCAAAAACTCTTCGTCGATTACTAATGTGTGTTTGATCAGCAGCACCTGGCTGCTACTTGCAGGCATTTTTTTTTACTACACGTGTTCACTAATTCCACTTTGTTTGTCTTGAGTGCTAAATATAGGGTGTGTTATGCAAGATGGTGTTCCTCCAAGGCTCTGTTTACCTCCTTTTGTGACCTATTAGATCTTACAATGCTTTCTGTCACGGTAAAACCACGAGACACCGATCTGAACGTTAACCAAGAGGAACAACAACCCATGATGCCACTCTGGCGTCCCTGAATCTTCAAAATGTCTGACACCACAGTGTCTGTCTATGTGTCAAAGTGCACAAATGTATATATATATATATATATATATAACATATATATATACATATTCAAATAGTAATGTATAAAAAAACCTTTAGTATTACAGATTCTGCTAGTTGCTACTTGATGAGCGGTCTAGTGTTTGATACCAACCACATGACCTTTGCTTCTGATTACTGTGAACAAAGGTCACTAATTCCAAAACACACATATGCAGATATATTCCATAATTCACAATTAGTATGGTTTGATTAATGACTAAAGTATTTTCTGTTATTTAGGTTTAGGTTTAAAACATGACATTTTGCTAAAGTAACATAAGGTTTGCTAATATTGTTTTGTACCACAGAGTATTAAGGCCCTACTAACAAAAACTACAAAAAACAGCAAACTTCCTCTGTGACCCCCCCCACTCAGCTCCTCCAGACTAGCCAGCAGCAAATAGCAAACATCTGATGGAACTGCACCGAGCTACCTCTCAGTGTAACTCTGGTAAAAACATCATTAAAGGGTTAACAGAGGAGCCATGTTGTAACGATTTCACAAAGGCGGAGTTTCAGAAAGAGCAGGAGCTTCTTAAAGAGACAGAGACAGAGTTTCAAAGCTTTGAATTACGTAGTCAATTTCTTTTAAGTGGCTATAAAACGGCACATTGTACCTGGAAAATTAAATAATACTGCCCCTTTAAAATAAAAATAAGTCAATGCTTATTAAAGTTTGTATTGAAACTTAGTCAAATTATAAAGAATATTTTCTAATACATTTATACTGCGTATTGTTATACACAATATTCTGTATAAGAGTCTAAGGAAAAAGGTAACTGAAGCTCAGATTATTATTTACATGCTGTTTTACTTGTTTTTTGCCACATTTGGGAAGGTTCACCATTTGAGCCTCTGCAGCTGCTCAGCCGATGCGGGTTCTTTCTTTCGGGGCAGTTGGAAAGGTTAGAGGGGGAGAAAAATGAAGAGAGGCACGGCGACAGGGGGACAGGTCTGTGTGTTTCAGCTGATCCACTTCCTCCCTGATGTTGGCTCACATTTGTCTTGGCTAGAAACCGAGCACGGCGCTGGAATACTGATGACTGTACCGCATCTCGCCCCTTCATCCCGCTCTCTCTCTACCTCTTTCTCATCTTCACCTCCGCCATTAATCCTTCCTCCACACATCCTCTACATTCTGTCTGCTCAACTGATTTCCTGCCTCATGTCGTCCCCCCCACCCTCTCCAAAAGCAGCTGCACTTTGTCGACCCAAATTTCCCCTCCACTCCTTCTCTCCTCTCCTTCTGCATCCATCCTTCCCAATCTGACCTCACTCTCTCCGCTGCCACTCAGTCTATCAGTTACCAGCTGAATCGTCCAGCTCAATTTCGGACCCTGTTGCCTTTTTTTTTTTTTTTTTTTTTTTGACCCGTGTTCTACAAATTCCTCGCTCTTGCTTATAGCTATCAGCATTCCTGATGCCTCCCGGTCCTGCGGTTTGACTCCCTTCGTTGGTTTCTCAGTTTGTTGCCTTGTAATTTTGTTTCCTCCTCCCGATTTCTTTCTGCAGAGAATCATTTGCTTCCTGTTCTGTGTGGGTTGTGGCTGATGAGACGTGAAGTCAGGTTCACCTGAAAGTTCTGTTTTGCATGAAGATGGAATAAATAGGGTGTAATTATTCATGTTTCCAAATACGTTATGTTAAGGCGGTGATAGCTGTTATTGTGAACAGAACGACGGGCGACCACATCATAGGGTTATTAACAAAGATCTCTTTTCAGTGCAGACATACTGGGCCTTGTTTTTTAGATGGAGTTATGATCATAAGACAAACTCCACGTGTGATTCATGGAAGCGTGGATGTACATGCCAATTAGAGATATAAATCTTTCAGCGTCTAACAATTTGACTCGATTCCATTTTTGGGCTCACGATTCAATTCTGAAACAAGGTTTCTATTCAAACAGTCTAGAGATTCTTCTTAAATGATATGACTGACAAGAGGAAGAGTGTAAAGTAACAAATTGAACATTAATTTAAGAAAATTCCAGAAGGTTCCTGTTGTATCAAATGGGTTTTGTTGGCCGTATCTCAGCAGATGTATGTCGCAGAATCGCTATGGAAACGCTTCATTTTTTGCATCACACAAGTCACACGATCAACAACCAGATGTTACTACTGGCAAAAACAACAAAGACGATGCCAGGAAATGGTAGTAAGACGACGGTTTGTTTTTGTTTTTTCAGACAATATTCAGCTGGCTCCACCAGAGCATCATGCAGCTCATAAAGAGTCGTGTGTCGTTCGAAAATGTTGAATCCATAACTACAAAGAAAAATTACCAACTACAATTTCCCCGAAACACTGCATGAGTGGCCACACCCAAGCTTGTTGCGCCAACGCCTGAATAAGACGCTGACGTCTCTTCTGATTGGCTGATAGATGATGACTGAGTTATGAATATCATATAACTGCTTCTGCTGCCATGATTTATAATTTATCGCCTCAGTCAACTTATTCAGGTGATTTTCATTTAATTTCTTACTTAATGGAAACATAGCAATAATAAAATTGTGTTTTTTTTGACATGAGCAGAAAATCAACAAATATTTGTGCACATTTGTAATTTAAACGCAGCTACTGACTTGATGTAGTGACTTGATGTAGTCAGCTGAAGGGATAACTTCTTTGTCAATATGAATAATCATACAGATTTGACTGGACTGTTTGCTAGCTAAGATCCAATTGAAATGTATCTAACTGACTTCAAATCTATCTGTATGACTGAATTGATTCGTCTTTTCTTGTGAAGCGCCTTCAGTTGATATTGGTTGTAAACGTGTCCTCTCTATAAATTAACTTAACTGAATCAAGGTGCAATCCGAAGGTAAAAGAATGGTTTGTTTGTGCTACAAACACTGAATTGTCCTGTCAGGGTGATTGGAATTGAAATACACATCACTCTCTCTGCCCTCAAATTCGCCTCCTCTCCTCAGCGGGGACTTCTCTGTGTCCAGCTTCCCTCACTACCTGATTGAAAAAAAAAGACGTGATTTATGAAAGATGTCATCGGTATTAGCGCAGAGGCACCGAGGAGCAGAACATCTCACCACACTCCGAGGTGACATCAATTTATCATCCGATGACCAGCACTCTGCTGTAATGGAGCAGGCGATGGACAGAGCACGGCTTGTTATTTGTCTCCATTCATTTGAGCATCTCTGTCTCTTAAACTGATTCACCCACTGAGGGTTTGATGGACCGATTTATTGACGTGGCTTGTACCTTTTTGAAGCCGACCGAAAAAAATAAAAAATAAAAAATTAAGGGAAGCAAAGGAAAGTCAGGATTCAACATGGAGTCAATTATCTGAAGAGAGCCGTTTGCTTCGGATGAGGGACCGTCTTTCAGCTGGTCTTCCCTTCTCATTCGCCACAGAGGAGCCGTAAGGTTTTCTCACTCAGAGCTAATTTCTACCTTCTCTGTGTTTAACGAGCATCTGCGGCGCGGCAGTCGATGGCTCCTCTGATGAGCGAGAACTTGTTTGTTTTTCCGTCGTTTGCTTTCAGGAGGACTTGAAAGTTGGGAGTGGTGATAGATTTTCAATAGGACGGAGTGGCAGCAGTAGATCTTCACAGCAAGCAGGCATGATGAAGGAGGACACTGTTCCCAAATGTCAAAGCCAAACCCAGCTAACAGAGGAAGGCAGAAGTTCGAAAGGCCAAGAGCTCATTGTGAATGCTGGACAGCAAGTTAAAACTCTGGGGGACAAAAAGGCTCCTAATGGGTTCAGACTTTTCAAACATGTTTTAGGTCTTTAGAAAGTATGAATCAAGTTTTGGGAACTGAGTTTGAGGAGTTATCCTGCTAGTCACCTGAAGTAAACATCTGTGAAATGAAGTACTAAGGCTGCCTCCCTGATACTTAAATGCATTTTCATTGACCATAAAATTGAGCAAATTAGAATTACAAAAATTAATTCACTCAATGGAAACATGGCAATTATATATATATATAAAAAGCACTTTTTTGTTAAAAAATTTTCGCACTAAGACTGCAACTGGAACACTTTTTTTGCATCACGAATCACATGATCAACAACCTGCTGTTACTACTGGTGGGAACAACAAAGAAGACGACAGGAAGTGGGAGGAGGAGGATGTTTTTTAACAACTTACCGTGGGAGCTAATTGATTCACGTGCGATTTTAATTACATTTCTCATTTATTGGAAACAACACAATTGCAAAATGTGAGCCAAACATCAAAATGGAAACGCAGCTACTGCCTCGGCTGTTGTACAGGTCGCCTGATCAGCTCAGAGAATACGGAGCGAAGCATTTTGTTGCCTAATCTAGACGACATCTCTCAGGTCGGGTGTGGGTGATTAAATATTTACTGTCTCCTACTTGTGCAGTTGGGGCCATTTCATTCTCAGCATTTTTCAGGTACAAAGAGGATTCAGTGCAACAACTGAAGTTTGTTTCTGACAAGAAATGAGATGCAGATCTCTGAAAAGGTATTAAGTCTATACAAAATTGGAGTTTCACTTATATATATATATATATATATATATATATATATATATATATATATATATATAAAATTATATTTTCTTTAAAATGGCTCGTCAATATATATTCATACCCTTCTTAATCAATGGTAAAATAGTTATAATGTACTGTATTTTTTGCTTTGAGTTCCAAATTTTTAAAATTAGAAATGTTGTTAGCCATTCTGCTAATTTTTAGCTCCCTCTCAAACAATATTACTTACACTGCATGTGTGCATAATGTATAATTGTAAATAAATTCAGGCAACAAAGTGTGAGTGAAAATACAAGAATACAAATACAAGAATATAAGAAAATACATCTCTATAGTTAAACTCCACTCAAACAGCATACTTTATGATTTGCTCAGTAAAACAGTTTTTATTTGACACTCTGCAGCCCTGAAATTTCCTGGTGGAGCTGCATGAGAAACGGAAAATAAATGACCAGCTGAGTGTGATCATTATCCAGGCAGCTACGGAGAGAGAGAGGGCCGGAAAGAAAGCAAATGAGATCATGTGTGAATTCAACAGATACGTTAGAGAATTTAGAGAAAATGAGTTCTGCATGCTAATAACAGTGGCCGCTTTTTGTACATCTGTCTACTGATTACTTGCTTCCTGTGTTTAAATTATAATCGGTCATTGTTTTTGTGAAATACCTCCACTCCTGTTCAGTCTCCTCCAGAATGCAACTTTAGCTACCAGGAATGTTGTAAATGGCAATATTTTTCAGAAAAAAACACATTTTTTTGATTTCCTTTTTTATTTAGTAAAATGACTTTTCCTCTGAACAAAATGCGTATCTTCGAGGGATTGAATGACTTCTACTGTGGCCTTTGCTGCTTGTTTAAATGCAAGAACATTAAAATCTGTAATTTCACATTTCTGTGACTTCAGGAGTGACAAACAGTGAAATAGTCGAGCCTTGCACTTTTAGAAGAAGTTTCTCTGCAGAGTCGTTCATCTAGCTCCACTTATTCATTCTGTTTGAGGCGTTTAGCTCCTTTTTTCCCCTCCTCATCTACCACCACTCAAATATTTTTAATTTATATTTCATCCTTTGCCACTTTATTCCAACGTGGTAAATTATTCACGTCCCGTTTTAAAAATGTAACAGTGCAAAGGTCAGTGATCCACGCTCGGCTCTCTCTGGTCTATAAAAGACAGCCTGCGCTCACGCTGACACAAATAAACAACGAGGAAGACACACCAGGAACGTCTGGAAACAGCGAGGATGTCATGCATAAAACACGAGGTTGAGGATTGTCTGCGCGGCTTCATGCAAGAAGCGCAAAATACTAATTGCGGAGCACAGATTGCAGCGAATGAAAACAACGCCCAGTCGACGTCAAGCAATAAACGTTACATCATGAAGGCGACTACAGAACTACAAAACTAGATGTTCTAATACGTACTTGCTTGTTATTTTCAGCAATCAAGTCACAAACACTTTTTCTAGCAACTTAACCAAAGGAGATGATTCTGCTTTTCAGAAATGAAAAACAAGCCGACACTGTGCCTTACTTTCTATCACGCTTGCAAAGCACTCGTGTGTAAATTATTTATTAAAGTAATTACAAGAAGGAAGCAAATTCTTATGACACGGCAAACAGAAACACATTTGAGTTAACTAAAACATGAAGACAATCACAAGTCGTAAAAAGAAAGTACTCCCCCTGTCAGTTGGAGGTTCACATAAGTGAGCGGATCTTTAGCCTCGTCTTCAGGATCGTTTAAATTTAACTGGTAAAGCAGGTTTCACCCTGCTGAGCTCTTAGGCCAAACCTTCTGGCATGCTAGCAGAAGCTTTTAGCCTTTAGCTAAAAGTCTGATACACACCTGGTTTAAGTTGAGTCAGGGTTTCAGAGTCATTTTCATCTCTGTCCCCCAATTGTTCTTAGTTTTAATATCAGGACTTTTTAATGAGATTTGAAATATCAAAGCTGGCAGTGTTCTCAAAGATGCGTATCGTGCAAAAGTTCACTTATTTGAGCTTTACACCATACTATAGTGTTATCGCAACAACAACATACCTGGAGTACCTCAAACATCTTTCATGCATGTTTGAGAAATACTTTAATCTCCTGTAGCAACCACTCAGCTGTGCAAAACGCCTGGGAGGACCTAGCTCCGCCTCCCAGGACAAAGCAGCCCTCATTCACTCAGCTCCTTCAGACTAGCCAGCAGCATACGGTTTATAGAGGAGCCATGTTGCGATGACTTCCTGAAGGTGGAGTGTCAGAAAGAGCAGGAGCTTCTTAAAGAGACAGAGGCCCAATTTCAAGGCACTGAATTACAAATGTCTTGCTTATGTCATATTTGACACATGCAGCATTTTTACAAAAATCGAAAGTAATAGTTACCTTATCGTGCAATAAATTGCCAGAATGTTCCCGGAAAGCACGTAATACTGCCCCTTTAAGACCTTAAAGGAAGTGGTGTTTTCTGGGACGAATAAGCTGATGGATGCAGTATTGTGATAGAATTGTGCAATTTGAAAGAAAAGAAGAAAAAAGGTATAAAAAAAATAGATTGATGTCATGGACAGTTGAGTAAAAAAAACCAAAAAAAAAACCTGAGAATGCGAGGAAGTTGACAATAAGAACATGCCAAACACCTGGCATGCAAAGTAACACCACCTCACACCACCTGTCTGCTTTGTGATCTTCACACTGAAGATCCTGCAGCAGTGACCTTTCTCTGCTCTCGCGGTGTGTGTTCCTCCAAGCCTGCGTTCTCTAATGTACAGAAACCTTCACCCAGCCTCTGTGATGTGCATCTGTGCGCTGAATCCCAATAACTCCTTTACCAGCCAATTAAATGGCAGGATCAGTCACCATGACAGCTCATTAGCAAATCTGGGTCCAGTTAACAGGTGGTATGTGAGAGCGCCATACGTGAGTGCAGCTACATTTGCGTGTGTGTCTGCGTCACCCTGTAAGAAACAGCTGATCGCCGACCTGACTGTGTGTGACTGAAAGTGTTGCCATTAGCCCAAAACAGTTTGGTTTTTTTTGTGGGTTTTTTTGTTGTTGTTGCATGCAGACAGACTGGGGGAACAATTTATATGTGTGCTGGCTTTTCAAATCTATCTTCGTTTGTTTGGAGGAGAGATTAGCAGGTTGCCTGGCAAAGCATCGTCAGGCTGCACACGGAGAAGAGGGGTTTGACACCCAGCCAGAACAGAAAGGGACTCTGCAGAGCATGCTGGGAGTAATGACTAAAAACAATGGTGTTCGGCTCCACAACCGAGGGAGTTCAATTATGAACTCTGCTGCTGCGGCTCTGGCTGCACTTTGTGTGAAAGTCAACATAAACTGCAGGGTTTTTTTTATCCAGTGGTTTTCCAGACTCTCTTGTGCTTCACGTGACAGTAGTCAGACGAGAAAGGAGCACAAGTTCAGAAAAGTGTTGCAAATCTGTACTTGAACTCAGCCTAGCTGTTTTAGCCTTTCTCTGAATGTCATTTATTTATTTGGTGTTTTTACCCAAATACTAGTGATCAGTAGATGAGAAGTTCATAACACATAGTGAAAAAAATTGTATTTTTTTACTATAAATATTTTCATAGGCACAGAAAGTTAATAATAGCTAACATATTTCTTGCATATTTGAGCTGCCAAACAGCCATTATCAGGATGTGTAAACAGGAAAAACTGGCAAAATTTAAGATGGGGAAAACATGGTTTTATTTAAAAAAAAAAAAAAAAAGTAAAATAAATTCTCATTTCAGCATTATATGTTACATAAAGGGGCATTTTTATGTGTTTGTGCTATAAAACGCTACTATTAATCGTTTTATCTTCAGTTGTTAAGAAAAATCCAATATATATTAAATATGACTTAAATTTCAAAGTCAAATTTCCTTTAACACCTTGAAATTGGACCGCTGTCATTTTAAAAGCTCCTGCTCTTTCGGACACTCCGCCTTCAGGAAGTCATCACAACATGACTTTTTGACATGTTTACAAGCAATTCACTGAGAAGCAGCTTGTATCATGAGCTCAGTAGGTGTTTACCAATTGCTGCTGGCTAGTCTGAAGGAGCTGAGGGAGGGAGTCGTAGCAGAGGGCCGCTCTGTGAGAAGCTCAGAAACTCCAGCTCAGATGAGGAGCTTGGTTCTCGGGCGTTTTGTGCAGATGAGTGGTTGCCATGGGAGACTAAAGGATTTCTCAAACATGCATGAAAGAATCAAAGCAACACTCCTGGTTTGTTTTTGTTGAGAGAATAAAATTATGACATGATGTAAAGCACAATAAAGTTGATTTTACATAATATTTGATAAATTCCTTGATTACGCTGATTACGTTCATTCGGCGCTGGAAAAAAAAAGTTGTTGTCAGGCCTACAACTCCTTTATGACAAATCTACATGTCTTTTATGTCATATAGGTAAAATGACATAATTTACACTTTACCTTTTGATTCATCAGTGTGTAGAAAATTTTAATGAATAATCCATGACTGTTTTCCTGGGGAATATTTATGATGCATCTCAGCTGCAGATCTGGAGGACCAGGGTTTGTGACCCCTGTTTCCTAATTTAGACACGACGACAAGCAAACTTTTGAAAGCAAACAGTCGAACTTCAATAATGACAAAATCTATAATTACTCTCAACGTTGTCATTTGCTATAGCAAAAGAATAAATAAAATTGCTACTGAAATCACTCTTGCAAACGAGCCCAACTGTTCAAATTTTAACATCTTTGTTATAATTTGGGTAGAAAATCAGGTGTAAACAGAAATAAATTTCCTTAGCTTCGCTTCAGTGGCTGTCAAACAGATTCAGGACGGAGATTGCTGTGAAAATGTAGAGTATCTAGTTGTAGTTTTTTCTTTTGTGCCATTGTGCTGATTGCACGACTAATCCATCTGATTGCATCAGAAACAGTCACTCTGTAATAGAGCTTGGGCTGAATGTAAAGAGGCTAAATGGTTTTGCAGCAGATTCCTGTTAACATTTTTTATTTATTTATTTTTTTAAAGTCAAGAACAACAGAATAAGCAACAGATGAAACGCCGTTCAATACAAAACTCTTCCTCTCTTCTTGATTCAAGCTGAAGGTATTCTTTGCTAAAGTGTTTGTATCACTTGCGATTTTTTTAGTTAGGCTAAAACTAGAAAGGATCTAATGTCACCACTTAAAGTAGGGAAAGTAAATGATAAAATAGTATCGCAAACATTGATCTTTCAGAGCAATGTTCATGTTGTTGAGTTATAAGTTATGCAATCCACAAATCTCTGTCAGGGACAGGGGACAGCTGTAGAAAGAAAGGGAATATTAGTCCTATTTGCCATTTCTTCAGTCATGCAGGAGTCAAGGCAAACATATAAATGACATTTCAGAGTTTCAAAAGTAAAAAAGTTTCAGAAATTTCCTAAAGTGAAGATTTTTTTACTTTTGAAACTCATGTTCTTTATACAAGATTTCTGAGATTAAATCACAAAATTAGTTGGGGGGTTTTTTCTAGCAAATTTTAAAGTTTTCTTATTTAGAAATAGCCTCAGTTGTGGTGCGGAAACGAGTAAAATAAAATAAAAAAAAGAAAATCATTTTCAACACTAAAATTCTTGGCAGCTTAATGTGGCCCCACCAACTTAATGGCTCCTACCACATCTAAGAAGTTGCTGCTTTCTCTCTACCTGTAAGCTGCAATTATCAAGCCTTTGTTAATTGTCTGTTCTCATTTTCCTCCTGCTCAGCTGTCAGTTCCCCCACATGAAGTCCCAGAGATCAATACCGCCCTCAAACATGATTCTTTTTGTCCACTTAAGGTAAAAACTCTCAACAGCTCATTTAAGCAACAACTTTACAGGAGAAATTACTTTTGAGTTTAAAATCAGGAGAGCATTATGTGTTTTCCAGGCACATGGTGCCATTTTATAGCACAATTATGTTATGTTCAGTTGTTATAAAAAAACATTTCTATGTGTATTAAATATGACATAAGAAATCTGACTATGTTATTTAATGCCTTGAGAAGGAGCTGCAGTTTTCCACCCAGGTGTTTGACACAGGTGGTTTAATCTCCATGGCGGTTACCATGGAGATTAAAGGGTTGCTCAAACATGCGAATCAAAGCAACACTCCAGGCTTGTATTTGATGTGGGAATAACATTAAAACAAGATGGCAAAGCTCAAAAAAGTTGTTTTTGATCACTCATCATCACTGATCATCATCATCATCAGTGATGATGATACAGTGATACAGTGACTTATCGACGACCACATTAGTGTTCATGTTTGTGGTGGTGAGTCAGAGGGGGTGGGGGGGGGCGTTAAGCCCAGATTCTTTTCTTAGTCCACTTAAAACATTTTCTTTCCTTTTCATCGCCCTCTGATCCAACTGCGTTCTTCATCACTCTTCAGGCCACCTTAAGCGTGTCTTTGCGCCATATTGTTCTCTCCAGGTGTTCTCCCAATCCTCCATTCCCCTCTCCAACTCCCACTGGACAAGCTAAATGCCTCCTCGTTATAAAGCCGCAAGAGCTCCCTGCTTCCTATTTAGACGGGCTTTTGTTGTCCACAGCTTGTCCTGAGAGACGCAGGACATCCCACAGAGCAAGTTGAAGTCTGTGCATTCATTAGCAGGCCTGGAAACCATCAAACACCCTTAGAAGTGTGTTCTGAGCCGCATCATTCTGTTTGTGTACTGTTGTCACTGAACCCCATTTGGGGCTTATCCTCCTGTTCACTTTTTTACACAGACTCGTGGTTTAAGCTCAGGTTCAAACCAACACCTAAAAATTAGCATGAACCAGGGTGTCTAACATACGCAGCACAGATTGTGCACTGTACATTTCAAACTCACTTCATTTTGGCTATTAAAAAGAAATGTTTTTTACATATTTGTTAAAACGGTCACCAAGTTGTGACAGTGTAACATGAGACATAATCTGTGACACGATCAATTTTAGTACTGTCAACCAACCTCGTGTACGCACTGCTGAGTGCGCTAATGGTGGAGAAACAACTCACCATTACTGAAAAATCATTTGTCGGTGGCCATGCTAACAAGCCTTAGCAAAATTAGCCTTAGCATTCACTACAGTGTATGCTAGCAGAGAGAAAGTAGGCAGAGGCTGAGGGTGATTGACAGCGCAAAGACCCGCCTCCTGGCTCTGATTTGTTGTTTCTAGTCAGAAGTAATCAATTTGTCTTATAAACATACCATCAGCACATAGTTGCAATTTAAACAAATATGCAGAAAGATATCATAAAACGTTCATACTGCAGCTTTAAGGTATTTTACCTCACACTAAGTCAGGCTCATTGTCCTGAGCTCCTTAGCTCAGGGCAACATATATGAAGTCACCTTCAAATTAAATATAAATACTTCACAGGTGATTTTAACGGCAGGATTTTCTCCACATTACTGGTTGATGTCAAGCTGCTGTTCATCCCCTGATCTCTGCCTTTTCCCTCACTAATGTAAACATTTTCTCTCTTTTATTTTGAAAGTCATTGAGGTTTATCCCAGAAATGTTTATCGTTCTGTTTGGACGCCCAGATGTTTGATGCAGCAGCAGAGCACCTCAAGGCCAGTTTAATGAAGGTCGGTCGCGATGCTTAGCGTCCACCATGCAAGTCAGACCAGCAGCTGCCATGGCCGCCGCTGGCCTCAGCAGAGGCAGCAGCCCTCCTTCCTGATGCAGACCTGCTGATTCTGAGTCACCGGCCGTGCTCCTGCGCTCGCCGGTCACTGTGGTTTTAGCCTTTACAAATGCGACTCTGTAAGGATAACAATGAACACCCAGCGCATCTCTCTCTGCTGTCCTCCTCATTTTAAGTCAGCGCGGGCAGCGGGGAAGCAAACACACAGCTGATGCATTAGGAATGGCTAAAGAGAGCTGTGTTTGTGTGAGCACTCGTGTTCGATTTACGGGTTTTCAGCATTAGAGGTGGATGCAGGACCCATACATTTTTTACTCAAGTTAGAGTAAAACCACTTCACTGTGTTTTTAGTGAAATTGTAAAAATGGAGCCGTCAACGGAATGACTCAAGAGTAAAATGTATTTTGGGAAATAGGCTAATTGTTTGATCATAATATCTGATTTAATCATTAAGAACAACATCAGACAAAAACACAAAGCTTTGTCAACTCTGGTATTTTAAAGCACAATGACATAACTATGTTACTTTCAGTTATGAAAATGATATATATGTCAAAAATAACTTAACAGCAATTTAACTTTGCATCAAAGACAGCTGACATCTAGAAATTGTCCTTTGTTTCTGTCATTTCTAAAGGGTTTTCCTAAACTGTTTTGTGTTGTATGGTTGTTCATCTGTTTTCATCTCAATGACTTTCAAAATAAAAGAGAGAAAAGAAAGAATTGATTCTTGGTCATTGAGTTGAAGTCCAATTCAAGCTGATGGAAAACCTGCAGTCGAAACCCAAAAAAGTGGGAACCGCTTGACATTGACATTACCCAAGTAGAAGTGGAAAGTATGGAAAAATGTACCCTTAGAAGAAAAAAAATTTTGTAAAGAGTTATTCAAGTAAAGGTATCTAGTTACTACTCGGTGCCAGCGTTCTGCATCAGAGCTCGTTTTTTAGCCGTTTGTTTTCCTGCAGACTCTTTTCGTCTCCCATTTCTTTTTTTCCCGCCACCGCTCCTCCTCTGTTCCCTGCTGCACGTCGAGTCGCTTCACCTGACTGATTCTCGTTGGCATCGTCCTTAATGTCAAATGACGCAAACAGCTGGACTGAAGCCAGAATTGATTTCAATAAAAACAGAACCGTCTGATACTCATGTCCGGTTCGTCTTCGTTGCGTTTCGGGGATCGTAGAAACGTTCGTGCTGGAAAGCCGTCCCCGTCGGTGGACATGCTCAGTAAAACTGAATGTTTTCTGAACTTTGTTACGTGGTTTTTCTGGAATCACTTGGCCATCAGTGACGCCGAGCAGTAATTCATCTGTTTTTCTGCTCCTCGTTCAGTCTGCTCCGTTCTCTCTTCCTTCATTGTTCCGTCCAGTTCTGTATCCTCAGGCCCAAACAGCCTCCTCGCTAATGGAAAAACACACAGCTTCAAAGTGTGCGTTGTCTGTAATGCTGCATGTCACCGTCGACCACAGTTTTATGTTTTCCTCGACATAAGAAGCCAGTAGCTTTTGTTGAAAGTCGAATGCAGATTTTACAGCTAAAGCATCTGATATCTTAACTGTCACTGTACTCTTGAACACTCGCTGCCACGGAGCAGACAGCCGCTGACGTGTGGCTTTAGACTGATTGCTTTTCTCAAAGCACGAACTTGAACGGGCCTGCCACGAGCGAGCAGCAGACCTGAACCGAGCTAAACAGAACGGAGAACAAAGGAAAGCAGGAACTGAAATAGATGGTGAAACAGGTGAGCGGCTTAACGAAGGAGGGGAAGCACAGGTGGGTTCAACGGGCTTGATTACCGGAACAATTAGCTGGAGGACTGGAGCCGAAACGAGAAACAAGCCTGACAACAATCTAAGAAAACACATGAAAATTAGCAGGAAGCGAAACAACAAGAAAAACATAAACACAGCGAGACTCATGAGACAAAGAAATGAACAAATCTAAAGAGCACAAATGGAACTAATGAGGATGAATAAGAAAACCTAATCACTGATACAACAACATGGCAGGAATAATGCAAAGAGAAAAAAAAAACTAATAATTACGGCTAAAGAATAAACTAGACATGAACAAAACCTGGTGAACAAAGGGAAACAGAAACTGACTGAAACTTTTTTTCAAACATTTTGCAAGTGGTACCATGCTGAAGGAACCTAATAAGTGATAATAAAGGGTGTAAAATTGATACAAATGTGTAACAATGTTTGCACCTAATATACTAAATTTGGTGTCAATCTGTTTTATTATTATTATTATCCTGGCAAATTTATCATCAATGAAAACGGTTAAATTTAGCTTTTCTTTAGCATCAGTGTGCTATGTCTATTGTTTTAAGAAGACAGATTCATTCACACCACTGTACGTTGATAACTGGGTTATTTAGCTCAACATGTTGAACATGTTGCGTAACGTAAGTGTGAAATAAAAGATGTGTGTGAATGCCTGAGGTATTTTGTCAATGTTGTGATAAATTTCTGAGCGTCTGATCTGCCGTCGGTGTCCATGAAAGACCTCAAATGGTTTGGACATAATCAGAAGTCTCTATATTCATCAACGTCCTCTCACACACACACACACACACCCACCCACACACACACACACATAAACAGGTCTGATACAAAGAAGACCTTGGCGGTAAACGCTTGAGATTCTGATTTCTCTGTGAGGCTGAAACTATGTCAGAGTCAGAAATAGCATCTTCTTCTCTTCGTCTCCCCTCTCTGTCCATCAGCGACGTGCCGACTGTCAGATGTTGCTGTCATCCTCAGCAGTCCCTTCATCTGTCTCTCTAATGGGAATCCCCCTCTGCTTTCTCTTTAGACAGCTCTTACTTCAACAATCCCCCCACGCGTTTTCGCTTCTGCGTCCCATTTCCCAGTCAATGTCTCTTTTTCTGCAGGACATATTTTCTTATGTTTTTTTTTGTTTTGTTTCAGTGTTATACATGTTTCACTATGTTGTTTAACGAGCTTATGTTATTATGCACCACCTTGTAGAATAAATGGAGTGTATTTTTGTTCTCCAGATTTATTTTGTTTATCTTTGGTGTGTGATGCTGCCAAAGGATTTTAAGTTGTTCTGACAAGACTTAGTTTTTCCCCACACACACTTCTCTGTTCCCCGTTTTGTTCCTGGTTCCATAGTTATATGAAAGCGTCCCGAAACCAAACCAAACCAAACCAAATTAAACCAAACTAAACTAAACCAAACCAAACTAAACCAAACTAAACTAAACCAAATTAAACCAAACCAAACCAAACTAAACCAAATTAAATTAAACCAAACTAAACTAAACCAAACCAAACCAAACCAAACTAAACCTAACCAAACCAGACCAAATTAAATTAAACCAAATTAAATTAAACCAAACGCTCTGATGATTCACAGAAGACTTCCATGAGCAAAGGTAAAACAAAAAAGAAATTGTTTTTCTGCGTCCTTCTCCCTCTATCGCTGCTTTGAAACGCCAACCATCACTGAGGGATAAAAAAGCAAAGTACAGACTTCAAAAGTGCAAATGGAAGATATGAGATCATTTTCTGCCTGTGAAATATATATACATGAACAGATACATACCGTGGCACTGCAGTGGACATGTTAATAATCCTCTTGATTTGATTTTTTATTTCCGTTGAGGAAACGTCTACAGCACACACACTGAAGTGCATTTTTCAGACTGTGTGTTTCTGTGTGACATAAAAAAAAAAAAAAAAAAAAAATCCTATTTTCTTTTTCTTTATGAGAAAAACCTGGGCTGTCAAAGGTTTATGGGTTACAGTCGCCAAAGGACAAGATTTTTTTTTTCCCAAGGAGAAAAATGGAGGAGGGTGGTTTTGAACATTCATCCAGGAGCCTGTTTCTGTCAGGGTCATCATGTTTACCTGAATTATTTGTTGTTTTTCATGCGTTACAGCCAGACTTATCATTTTCATTGATATTAGAACTGGGCTTCAGTGTCGTGGCTTCCTGAAATTGTTGGGTGAGTCGTTGAAAAATAGTAACAATCAAATTTCCAGCTTCACACACTTACTTAAGCACACCTTAAATCTGTAAGCTTTTAAATAAGCCACTAGTTGATGTGTCACTATCTCTTCTAGAACGCCATGCAGAACAAAGAGCACTTAGGAGAAGGAAAAGAGGAGAGCAGAGTAAAAAAAAAGGAAGGGATGGAAGAGCAAAGCAGGAGACAAAATGTGGAATTAAAGGGGCAGTAGTATGAAAAATACTTTGAGCTCATGTTACGGTATCGTCTCATCAAAAACATAACCGGAGTGTTGCTTCAATTCCTCTACGCATGATTATGAGATCCTTTAATCTTTCATAGTAACCATTCAGCTGTGCAAAATGCTTTAGTGTACCTAGCTCCGCCTTCGAGGATGAAGCTCCTCCTCGGACCTGCAGCTTCCAATGACACCCTCACTCAGTTCCTTCAGACTAGCCGTCAGCAATTAGCAAACACCTGGTGGAACTGCATATTTTCTGAGCTCATTATAGCAGCTACTTCTCAGTGAAATGCTGGTAAAAAAAATTAAAAATTAAAGTAAAATAAACATTGTTAACGGGTTAATGGAGGAGCCATGTCGTGACGACTTCCTGAAGGTGGAGTTTTTAAAGAGACAGAGGCTCAATTTCAAGGCGTGAAATTATGAAGTCAAATTTCTTTTAAGTCATATTTGATATATACAGCATTTTTACAGCAACTGAAGGCAACATAGTTACTTGATTATGCTAAAAGATGCCTGGAAAATACATGATACTGCCCGTTTATTTATACTTTAAATGGTAATTCATTTTCTATTAGTTGTAGAAGACCATGTGAAGAGGCCCTCCTAAGGTTGTTGATCATGTGACGAGTGCGATGTGAAATGTTTCCATCACAGTTTTGCAAAATAAACCAATTTCAATATGACCACAAACAAACCACCTCGTTCTAGCACAAAATAAATCTGAGATTTTTTCAAAACTGACATGTTTCCATTAAGCTTATTCATTTTCAAAATGTCAACTTGCGCAAAATTATGTGGTCAATGGAAACGCAGCGAAAGCGTTCATGTTTTCTTGATAACATCTGAAACGTTCAGTGCTACTATGAGGCCACAGGAGTGTCACTAATGCAGGTTCACTGAAGGGGGTCAGATGAGTGTTTTACATAAAGTCTGCAAGACGTTGAGACGGCACCGAAAGCCCTGATCTCAGCAATTCCTGTCTTTGAACAAGCTGAGCTGTTAGAAACTGGTAGACTTGCACATACACAGCATGCCTCTGCATCAATGGGGTTTTATGGCTAGCAGTGATAATTTAGAGTTAGTCGTCTTCCCGGACTGTTGGTGTTATGTGTGGCATCTGCCCTGCTCCATTTCCCGCCTCCTTTGCAGGAGGAGCTGTCATCTGCTTTGTATCAAACAACATACATAATATACATAACCAGGAGGATCGACCCACAAAATCTAATAATTGAGTGGCTTGTGTTTTTAAATAACAATATAGCGCATTTTATTTTTGAATGAATCAAATTTTATTGATGTATGAACATGAAAACCGATACATCTAGATTTAATCCCCAGCTGCTCTGCTGATGCGCTCTGTTTCTGCACAGGCATTTTCATGTTTCGTTGTGAATAGATTCGTCTTAAAATTCCCAGTAAGCAGATAATGTCAAAATAGGAAACAGACCAGTTTTGTGTTTCTTAAGGTACTTTTTACTGGATGTGCAGAGTATGCAGCGCTTCAACCTTCCCAAACGTTATGGTTTCCTTTCACAATGAATAAAAAAGCTTTTTTTTTGTGTGTATAAAACATGAAAATATTTAGTATTTACAACCTCAGTTTACAACCTCAGTTCCAATCAAAATGCAGTACGATGACAAAAGCAGCATCTACTATGTGAACAATTTCCAGATGCTACATTTAAAGCTAACCTGTTCATGCTTCCTGAACAGGTTAGAATAGGTCTATGGATGATACAAAATATATTAATCATTTCTTTTTTCCTTTTTGTTGCAGAAAATCATTCTTTGATTATGAGATTTTAGTCTATGTTGACCTCCTTTCAGAATGAACTGTTTTGGGGCCTCTTGTCACTTTAAATCCAAATGAGCATCTGCTGGCCACGCCCCCCCCCCCCCCCAACTCAACGTTTACACTCGCGTAATTATACATCCATACATCTTAGAAAACCAGCAGATTTTGGGGAGGTGGAGTGCACAGCCAATAGGAATGCAGCAAATGGTTTCTGAATGGTAAGTCAACAACAAAACACTTTTCCAGCAGCCATTGTAGATCGGTAAAACTGGAGCTTAGCTTGGGTTGCTAGGTAACAGGGTAGGCTTCGTTGGGGTTGCTAGGTTAGCAGTGCTTGTTGATTTGTGTCGCTACACTCTGGGCGTTTTAAAAATGGCTCCGTTTCCAGACACCAAAACAAAAAGAACTTATTCTGTAAAACTGGTGTTTTCTTAAGTACTTGGAATGTTTTTTAGAAGTAGTTGAGACCCAAACGAAAGTAGCTACAACGATGTGCAAAATGTGAATTTTGTGTAATATATCCCCTTTAAAGTAGTGAATTTTACAAAGATTTGAGCGAACCGTGTCTTTTACCACATAAAAAAAAATTGATTTGAGAAAATCTGGTTTGATTCTCTCATTCGATTTTGACCGTCCTGAAAACGAAACAAACAAAAATAAAACAATGAATGCGGACCTGTCATTATTCATTAACACATTCATCAAGAAGGGATTGGATCGTTTCTGCTGCTTCACTTTCTCAAGAAGTGATTTAATATCATCTAATCAGCCTCAGTCTGTCTGTCACAGCTGGGTTCAGACTGAAAGACTTCCCAACACAAAAAGTCAGCAGTGGGACATTCCAGGGATCTTTGTGTGATCATATCTGCCCCTGTCTGCTGTGATCAATGATCAAAGTCGGATAAAAGCTGACAAAACACTATCATTATCATCAGCCTTATTGTTGATATTGTCTCTGTGACCTTCATCACTCCTCCGCTTAATCACCGTCGTTATTATTTCGTCCCGCGCCCAGCGTGCGCACGCCACTGTGCCTCCGTTCTTCCAATCGTCTCCCTGACAAAAGCGCCGTCCCCGTCGCCCGCCGGCGCGCGCGGCGTCCTGCCCTTGTCTATCAGCACTTAAACACCAAATGGCGTTTGACCGACCTGGATTCAAGGCTTTTCTATTACCGTTCCCCGCTGCTTGTGTACGAGCGCCTCCTCTGCAGTGTGTGTGTAATGTGGTGATTTTTATTCGTCCTTCTTGTCCTCCTGCCCTGTCAGGACCGCTGATTCAATTTGTGTGTCGAGATAGAAAAGACGGGTGTGTGTGCGTGTGTGTGTGCGTGTGTGTGTGTGAATGTAAGCGTGTTTACTGAGGAGATTCCTCGTCTCTAAACACGGACTCCGAGATGAGCGGACAGATAAAATGCTGTTTCAGAGCTGGTGTGTTGAATTGAAAGCCGTTCCCACAGAGCATTTAAAGTGTGAGAAAGAGAAGAAAGTTGTTATAAAACAGTGGAAAGAGCAGCGCTGGGGTGTGAACAGATGGGTGTGTGTAGTAACGAGTTGAGTTTTGGGGAGGCGGAGTGGGACTTTATTGATTGTGAGATAGAAGAGAGAGGGGGAAAAAAAACAACCTTTGTACCATTTAATCCACAATGCACATTAATAGCTGCAGATTTCCATTGGACATTTCATTTATCATCACATCAGCAAGACTCTGGTGGATCAGATCGTTCACCAACACCACAGCAGCCAGTTTCACACACCAGTAACCAACCAGACTGTGACTCAGATGATTTCAAAAAGGAAACAAACAAACAAAAAGCATACTGACAATTGCTCCTGAGATTAGAATTAGCAGCTGATGTGCAACCAATATGGTGATATAGTAAAATATTAGTCATGTAATGGGGAAATAAGGCTCTTATGAAAGAGATGCGCAAATATTACAAACAACAGAAGAGAAAGCGCAGGAAGTCCTGAAGTTAGCAGAGCAGCAAGGGCCACTGGGAAAAACAAACACCTGACTTGTTTTGCAGGATTCATATTAGAGCCATTTGTACACAGAAAGACAAAAAAAAAAAAAAAAGTAAATAAAATAAAGAGGATTAAAATTCTGGCAAAAAAACTCCAAAATTTTGAGAATAATCTGAGAACTTGAAAAGACTTGGAAATTTGCGAGATTAAAAACTAAATTTCTTTGTGAACTCAGAAATTTCCAAGTTTTTTTCTAGAAAACTTTCTCAGTTTAAGCAGATTTCTTAAAATCTTTTGAGCTAAACCTCAACATTTCTCTGATTTTCCTTCCTAATTTTAAACCTTTCAAACTCAGAATTTTTTTTTTTCTGGATAACCTACTCTTTTATTTTCTTTCTACAATTGCCCTGATAAAGAATACTGACTTTAATCTAAGAAATATATATATATTTTTTTTTGTTTTGTTTTGTTTTTTCAGATTTCTGACTCTTTTCTAAGATTCAGCATTTGTTTAATTATACATATGTGCATCAGACAAATCGAGTACCAACACATTTAGAACAGGCTTTCACTGTGGATAAAGTGCAGGTTTACAAATCCTGATAACAAGGAAGAGAGTTATGTGATTCTTACTATATGCTAACAACATAATTATCATACAGCTAAGAATGTTTGATTATTTAGTTGGATTTTGACATGGATTAACCCAGAATTAGTCAGAATTCTGGGTTTGAAGTCAGAGTTGACACTATTAGATTAATGAATTTAGAAAGGAAGCAAAAAAATAATAATAATAATAATAATAACAATAATAAATAAGAAATAAGAAAATAAATGCGTCATGGCAACACATTTATTTATCTCACCGTCAGAGAAACAACTTCATACAGAGTGAGACCTACATGGTAGATATTCACTCCTCCGGGAGTAAATTGCTGTGCACAGTGTCAGCCCAAATGTGCAGTATCACACCATAAATCACAGCAACTCCTGAGTGATCAATCACCACGCTATTATGGCTCACAGTATGTAATGGTGTGTAATGACACAATGGCTGCTGCAGGGCTGCTGGCGGATGCTGACTATGCAAACTGAGATAATATAAGTTGTGCTGAAAGCAGGTGGAGCAGAGCTGCAGGGGTATGCGCTCAGGGTGGAGCCTGGAAAGCTGAGGCAAGGTTTCCTAATGTGATCTAATTCAAATTCAATTCATAAAAACTTTATCGATCCCAGAGCGAGGTCGTTACAGTCAACAAAACGACTAAACTACCATTTTATTAACTGAACTACAAAAGAACGGTAGTTAATGGAGAGAAACTATAATCAACTGGAGCCATAACTAAAACATACTGATATTCTAGATAATTTATATCACTTTTGTTTCGTTCCAACATTTTTCACAACTGTCTAATGGATTGTTAAGATGCGGTGAGGCGATTTTCAGAACCGTCTTTAAATGCATCATGAGCACACACATGTCCCTGTTGCACCTGCAAATCTGATCACTGAGGGGAAACCAGATGTGGGCGGAGCCTCACTGTCTGCATTATGTTCAACAACTTACCCAGAACCCAAAGGCACAAAATAAATTCACAGTTTTCTTCCCAGCTAAACTCTAAACACGATCAAAAGTCGGTTATTTGCAAACCTGAAACTGGTTTGTGGGAAAAAACAAACAAACAAAACAAAAAAAAAACGTTTTCTGCTTCCTACATATTTACCAGATTTATTTACAGCGGTTGGGATCCGAAAATTGTGTTTCAACATACATGTTGAACTGATGGCAACGCACACACACACACACACACAAAAGGAAAAAAAAAAACAGAAAAAGGCTTTTGAAACAATCCTCAAACATTCCTGACAGATTCTGCGAGGCCCATTTAACTCAGCAGCGACGCTCTGACAGGAGTGGAGAGAGACGCCAACGCAGAGCGAACTGACAACGAGAAGATGTTCAGAATCAGCTGAAAACCCTGAGTCCTGCTTGATTTAACCCAGGCACGCGTCCGCACTGACACATCCGAGATGTGACGTACATGACACACAAGAACAAAACACATCCAACCCACCAGGCAGGGAAACGTCTGTGCAGAAGAACCATTTAGAAAAAAAAGAGAGGAAGCTTAATTTGGAGACTCTTCCAAACAAGGAAACAGATGAGCAAATAATATCGACAAGATGATGAACAGATAAACGACGGCTGTGACTCATACGGTCAGATTTTAAGAGCAAACATGTTTTACAGCCAGTAAGTCTGAATCTTGTTTTTTTGTTGTTGTTGTTGTTTTGTTTTTTCACACATCTGAACTCCAAATGTGAAATTGACAGGAAACGCCGTCTCTGACAGATGTCGCCTGGAATTATGCAAAATGGTGAAAAGCTTGATAGAAAAGCTGCTGCCGCTTCGCATCGTTTTCATCTCGCAACTAACATCTCATTGCATGGAGAGCCCACAAAACAACAACAACAATATGGCCTCCACAGAAGGAGCAAAAAAAACACAAAAACAAAGCTCTGATAGTCAGTGTGCTCTGGCAGTCAGCAAGGGAAAATATTTTTCTAAGGTAGTTTTCTTTTTCTTTTTCGAACCACAGAGTCACGTGACAGCAGGAAAAATAGGCATCAGTTTGTTATTTGGTAAAATACAATGTTATGAATGATAAGGTCAGTTAGAATTCACGGATAAAGGTTTTCCTATTACAGTAAGATGTTTCTCCAGCAGTAGCACATTAAACATTGGCAGCGCTAAACTTCCCCTCCTGGCTCTGATTGGTTGTTTTCGGTCGTGTCTTCAGACGGCAGTAGCAGCTCAGGGAGAAGGTGGAGGAGATCCGTCTTTTCACTGATTATCTGTCGCATATCAAACTGTCACGACATGGTAAGTTTTATCAAACATGTCAAATTAAAAAGTGTTTTTTTAAAACTTATGTACTGCAGCTTTAAGGCAGCTCTGTGTAAACTTCACACAGAAGCTCTCCACGCCACCTCCACTGTTTTAGAAATGCCTGGCAAAGCAGTACTGTTAATACTAATTTGTTAAAATGTGTTGTTATTCGACGATAAATATGACATTTCAAATGGACAGAAATCCCCCAGTCCTGCTGCTCTGGCCGCTCCACTCAGCAGCCTCTGATTTTATGGATGCATCTCATGTTGCATGGAGACATTAAAGGACCAGCAGGCCTTTCTAATGCATCCAAATGATGCTGAATGGGCCCCTCTAATCTGACCGCATTGGGAATGCGTTCAACAGCTCAGAGATGATGCAGAGAGCGAACGGCAACAGTCCAAAATGACTATTGTTGGTCAAACAGAATTTTGCTGCTTGTTTTGTCTGAATAAAACTAGAATCATGACACTCGCCAATGTCACTCGCACTGTATTCTTTTTTTCTTTTCTTTTTTTTTTTTTTGATATAGTAAAAATGTTTTTTCTGCTCTTTTGTACTTTTATTTGTGTTTTACTTTTTAGCACCTAACTATGTGGTATCTAATCATGCAAAAAAGACCACATCTAATGAATAGCACTTATCTTATAGCTTTTCTTTTAACTCAAGAGGAAAGTTAAGACTAAAACATTAAACATTATGTTTTAATGTTTAAACATTAAACTGATTATCAAGAAAGGTAAACATAATTTTTGATGTGTTTGCTATATTAAAAAACCCCAGTTAAGTTATATTTTAAAACTTGATACTCATTTTGTTTATTACCTTATGAGAATCCTGTCTCATTTCCAGTCAGAAACAAACTTCTTGGTTGAATGGAAACAATTTGAAATCTGAATATTTAGGAGTGTTTTTCGTTCAGAGGAGACGGGAAGGCCTGGAGTACTTTATGCTCCACAGGAGCTGGAGAAACCTCGACTCACATCAATTCGTTCTCTGGGTGAAATTTTATGACGGTCATTTTAAAACCTCAGCATACCTTAGTAACTGATCCTTGCCAAGAAATTATGTAGCTAGATGTAAAAGTAGCTGGAATTGTGATGAAAAAAAAGAAAGAAATGGACCCACAGTAAATCTGTGCTTCAGCACTGTGCGACATCCTACTGGTTCACGGTGCAGCGTGACCTACAAATAAACTGACAGCAAAATGATGCCGAGGCTTGTTCCACCGGAATCTGTGACGCTCGAAAAAGATTCAGCGTGGAGAAAAAGAAGTGCCCTATATACAAATTCAGCACATATTGTGCCTGTGATGATAAAAATCTTTTATTTTTCTTATCTCGCTCACATCGTCCTCTTATCCTTTCTCTCCTGCCTGTTACTTTATGCTCTGGTTTCTTGGATTTTCTTAACGGGATGTAATGCATAAAACACAAGATGCTAACTCTGACCTGCTGCCTTTGCGAATACTCAATATTCTTTTTTTTTTGTTTATTTGTTTTGGAAACAAAAAAAAAAGAATAGAACAGGTTTTATTTAACTGTAAGGAAAGTAATACAAGCCAAGATGATGTGAATTGAAACTTTCTGTTTCTTGATTAAAATTTCTGTTTTAAGGTGAATAAATTTTGTAAAGCTTAGAAAAAGCTTGATAAAAAAAAGAAAAAAAGGCTGGGTCACCCAGACGGAGACAAATCAAGACAAAACCAGGCCCAACTCTCCCTGAGGAAGTTTTGGATTATTACAGATTCTGAAAGTGTGGGATCGAAGTTTTTTAATGACATGAAAGGCGCAGAAATATAAATCAGTGCAGAAGATCTGGCTATTTGACGATCGGGGAGAAAACAACCCTCAAAGTTCCTAAAGAACTTTTAGGTTATAGATGCAGTTAGTCAGCTTGGTGTGCACCACTGCTAATCCACCTGGTGACTGTCATGGCACTTTACAGCCGGGCCAGGCAGGCACAGAGCTGTGTGCTGGCAGCAGGCTACGTATTGTAATGCTGTTGTGAAATGTTCCCCCATCAAAAACTAAAAGGTATGCCATGCAGCCCTTGATGCCTCCTATCATATAAGTATTCCTGACGCATTTCCTTTCCATCGGTACCTTTGTGGTGGATGTTGTCATCTCTGAAGGATGAATGTCTGCTTGTTGGCTTTAACACTGAAAAAACATCAAATGTTGCCAATTATTTTTTGCCCACTTTCTAGAGCAACTATCTTATTACACTTAAAATGAGACATAAGTAACTTACAAGTAACGTCTCAGCAAGAAATAGGAGCTTGTTTAAAGTAAATAATTCCTTAATATTGAGGAGAAAGTTCTAGTTTCACTGGCAGATTAACTCACAAACTCGCAAAAACATCTTTTTATAACTGAAATAATCTGCCAGTGGAACTAAAACTTTTTCATCAATATTAAACAATTATTTACTTTAAACAAGCTCCTGTCTCTTGTTCAAAAGGTGCTTAAAAAATTCACTATTTTCTCAGAATTTGATGGTTTTTACTCTTTTTTTTTTTCTCCATTTCTGTTCCGGTGAGTTGTTCTTCTGTCTGTGTTCGGTCAGCGCAGTTCAGACCCCTGAACTCACGGCTTCTCTGTAACTTCAGGAGTTCAAATCTCCTGAAGTTACAGGAGATTTGAACTGGCCGAGTTGTTGGCATGATGAGCTTGCTTCAGGTTTGGAGTCACACAGCAAACAGCAGCAGAGACGACCTAAACCAACTGCTCACTGGTCACCAGAGTCTCTGACTGGACGTCCTGCCTGCCCTCATGGTAAATCAAGTAGCAAACACCCAATCATCGCAGCTTAAGCAGACATGCACGGCGTGATGCATCCACTCACAGAGTCTGACTTCACCTAGTGCTGATTTAGCAGCACATACCATCTGTCTGGAATGATTAACCTTTCTATCAATCAGCGCTCCCGCCGCTCTCCAGACACACTTCTCCAGAGCGAGACTCACTCCTCTCCTCTCACACGCACCAAGCGGGAACTTCTGCACGGTAATTCAGACATAAAATTAGAAAGGGAGGTTTTATCCTCATAAGGTTTGTGAACGAAGATCAGGATATTTTCCAAGAACCTGCAGATGAACCTTTTATAAAATGCGTCCTGCAGCATTAATGCAGAGTAATTGGATTTTACTCTAAGGTTCCGATTCACCAAACTATTGCGTGTCTTGGAGGCAAACCAGCGATGGCCCGTTCACGTCAGACATTTGTTTTATTCATCATAGGAAGGCATAGTGCAGATATGTTTTGGTCAGATGTATTCATCTGAATATCCAGCCGCTGTCGTCCACCAGGCTCCTGCTGTCAGCTTTCAGTAGCGATGAGGTCATTGCAGTGGAAGATTTTAACATTCATGTCGACAATGAAAGTGACAGCCTAACTTTAACTTTTAAAGCTATCTTAGACTAAACTGGATTATTTGCATGAAACATCCGCAGACCTACACACAATTATCTTCATATTCTGGATCTTGTGCTGACATGTGGCTCTGTGTGTGTTTTTTCTCTTTATTGAAATTCTTCTTGTGTTTATAAAGCAAATGTAACATTTTTTCTGCAGTCAGATTGCAGGTGTTTGCTCAGCAAAAGTTCGATGTGAACACAAAGGCCGCCTGGTGTTGGAAGCTCTCACCTGCAACAAGAGAATTAGCAATGATGACATTGGATTATTATTTTTTAAACATTTATTTTTTCTGAGTTAGTGGGATGCAGCTGCACTCTGATCACCGCTTTCAATTCACTTTAAGTTTGCCGCGCATCTGCAGGTGAAGAAAGAAGGAAGTTAAGTTGAAGTACCGAGTCTCAAACCGGTCTTAACCTGATTTGTGGAACGAGACGAAGAACGAGACAGACCGGCTCAAGCCCGGTCCGGGTCCTGGTCCCTGATTTTGATGCAGATACTTCATGGCTGGACTCTGATGCTCTGGTCCACAGGAGTCTTTATCACATCCATTTATGCTTCTAGTCACAGTCTGCGTTGCTTTTTTCCATGACCGTTTCCGTTACTCTTCCCTGCTATTTTTTGCTGCGGTGGCTGCGCTGTGGGAATAACCTGACTGTAAAACATTACTGAGCCTTGGGCGAGATTCACCCTTCAGCAGGTTCTGTGGTGGTTCTCTCACTGGGAAACCTTCCTCACTGAAGGTTCTGCTAAGTAAATTCACGTCTCTCCGAGTTTCACACTGTGGGGGGGGATTGTGCTTTCAAATCCATCAACCCGATAACACTTCTTCTTTTTTTTTAATGATTAAAGTAGATGTGGAAATATGTAATATTTACTTCAGGTTATGTAACAATTCAAAGAAATCCACCCACTCATTCAGTCTCCTTTGGTGAGCGCCACAGTTTTCCTCTTTGATTCAGGCTCAGATTAATAAAAGCTCCTGAAGGTCTTTCTGTGCATACCATATGTTTACTGTTTGTGCACTTTCTGCTGACACACCACAACCACAGAGGAATACTAATGTTTTAATGCGTGTGTAAGGCGGGGGAGGGTGTGCATGTGTGTGTGTGTGTGTGTCAGAGAGACAGAGAGGGAGAGAGGTTGTCCTGTTATGTCATTGAAACTCGGGGCCCTGCAGGGGATTTTCAGCTGTGATTTCACAAAACAAAAAAAGCCACACTAGTAGAAATATGAGCCGATATCCAAACCAATCAACGTGTGATTGTGAAGAACGCTGCCAGGATGTATTTCGTCTTAGAGTTTAGGGGTGTTTGATCGCACCGTTAGAAGAATTCCTCAGCAGGATTGCGAATAAAATCCACAAACATTTTGCCGGCTAGATGACAAAACAAACACAAAGAAGAGTTAGAGCGTCAGAGAAGAATTGGAGCCAAATGGGACCGGATCACTTTTTAACGTTTCGTGTCTTGTTTGGGTTGTTTGTATCCAGTTCAACATGGAGCTAGAGGTTCATGGCTGGTGAAGCTCTGACTTCATCAAAATCATACGACCCCCTGCACGTTCTTGTTTACACACGGAAATCTCACGCATGTCGACAACATTGAAGGGCGAAAAGATGATACTTTCACATCCCATCCATAGTCCGCGCTGCCATGGTAGAATAATTCTGTTAACTCAATGAAACTTGGAAATACAGATATTACAAATTTTGAACTATGCTGCACAGCAGGTGAGGCTCTTCAAAGGTTTATCCACGGTCCCCGGCGAGGCCAGCAGGGGGAGCTACTGAGGCCTCCGAGAACTTGAGGGAAAAGGGGAAAAAATGCAAAAATACAAAAATGTATCAAACAGAATTTTATTTTTTAATCACAAAATTTAATATATTTTTCAATCATTATTAAAAAATATAAGTGAAAATGATTTACTGAAATGTTATTTGCAATCCTCATCCTTGACAGTCAAATTCATCCAGCTGTTTTGCTCTGCAAGCTAGCGTAGCATGGCTAGCTAAAATCAAAAGGCATGAGGCAGCAATTATGCTACATGAATGTAATAATTATTGAGAACAGAGAATAAAAAAGTGAAAAAAAAAAACATTCTAAAGGTTAATGTTTTTTTTTACATCATTTGTTTCAGTGACTGCGGGTTTGCAAAGGGGCTCCAGGGCCAGTACTTAATGCTGTTTGGGGGCCGTGATGTGGAATAGTTTGGTAAGCCCTGCTACAGCCTATAATGGGGAAAGACTGCTGAGTTGAACAGTTCTCCAGCAAAGAGCCGCTGACAGCCTGACAAGAAGGGTGAGTCACAAAAAGCTGCTGCAAAACAAACTGGCTGCTCTGAATGCTCTATGCATGAATGATGAAAAATTTAGCGGAAGGAGTAAATGTGGGAGAAAAACATGTACAAGCATCAGGGATAACCACTGCCTTGATGGGACTGTGGAAAAAAGGTTAACTCAAAAAAAAAAAATCTCTGGGGAAAGTTCAAGTTGAAGAAAGTCAAGAAACCTGATCACTTCCATGCTACGCTGCACTGATCCAGTAATTCAAGCACAAAGGTTCTGTACCAAATACTGAGGGTTCTTCTGCACAGTACATGGATGTACCCAATGTCATCTTATTCTCTTAACTCGACTTACAACTAATACTTCTAATAAATGTTTCCTAGAACTCCTTCATCCTCTCTCCTGTTTTGATCTGTGTTGAGTTTCACTCACTTCGGAGTAACGGCACACAAGTGCTTCGTTCTTCTCATCCAGTAATATGGTTCTGAATAGGAATAATAAATTCTGTAGCTCAAAACAGGTAATATTATAACCAAGCTCTATTACTTACTCAATGTATTATTCTATCAGAATGAATTACACTTTACAGAGGATTAAAGATCAAAACTCCTGGGATATTTATTAACACGCATAATAAAATTCTTGGAAATGCAACAATGTTTCAGTATTTTGTTTTCTGAAAACTAGGTACAGGCAAAAAAATGACGTCACATTATATATTTTTTAAATACCTCAATATCGCTGTAACAGAGAATGTTCCACATTTTCTGCTCTTTGTTTTTTAAATATGTAACAATTGACAAAGTTTGAACCTTGTTGCCATCGTTTATCTTATTAAACTCAAGGTAACCCTCACAGAAGGAAGGCGGGTAAGATGGATTTCCTGACGCATATGATAGACAGAGATATAATATAGCAGACAACAATCAACAAACACTTATTGCAGACTTTCAAGTCTAATGAGATGTATGTCTACAGATTGTGAGGCCCTTCTTTTTATCTGTTGCTTCTCATCCTGATGGTGGTTTGGTCATATTTTACAGTTGGCTGCAAGCATCCAGACAGGAAGGAAACGAACAGCTTGTGGTGTCTGAGTGATGCTTCCTCAGCTGCTGCGAGCCGCGTGCTTTGTGTGTGAGAGCCTGAGCGTTTGTCTCTGAGAGCCGGAGAGAGACAGAGATGAGAGAGGCGTTCTCCTCTGAGTTATGGTACTTAGCTTCTGTAATTTGTCGGGCAAAGTTCTGCCGTCAAACTCTCGCGAAAAGTTTTTAGACAGACCCATGACACGGTCTAGCTGGCAGAGGACATAAGCTCCACTTTCTATTACTAAGAAATCCCTCTATTTGTTTAGTTTGGTTTTTTTTTTTTCGCTCTCATGTCCTTGGTCGGTGGAGAAGTTGTGCTTGAATGTTTCAAGAATGGATTCCCGCCTCAGATTTGCTGCTTTGACATGATCTTTTCTTGATTTGGCAGGATTTTACAGGAATTGTTTCATGTAAAATGCTTCAGAAATGATGTGGAAAGAAAGAAACACAATTAGGTAATGAGGGTGACCCACATTACCTAATTTAAAAGCTGGAACATTTATGTAACTTTTCTAAATAAAAAAAAAAAGAAAGAAAATGTTTTACATGTTTGTCGAAATTGTTACTATGTCGTGACATTATGACACAGACAACCTGCTAAAAAAAAATGAAGCTTTTCTGCCTTCTTTCAGCGCTAACTAGAATCAACCAATCAGAGCCAGGAGGCGGGTCTTAGCACTTTTTGCTACGATGCAGCTAGATTAGCATGCTGTGAATGCTCAGGTTAGTTAGCATGGTCACCGATGACGTCAGATAAAGTTGTTTCTCTGCCATTAGCACATTGAGCAGCATTGATTGACAATAATTTCAATTTCCTGCTGGTGGATATTATTAGTTTGAGTCACATGATCTCAATTCTTTGCAGCAAACTGTGAATAGGTTATGGACAGTTTCTCTCAGCTATGAATTGACACCTGGGTGATGCAAAGTGTCCAGTCCAAGATGTCCAACTTGCACCCAAAATACTCAGTTATGAAATGACCAAAATTATAGAATCACAACGTGTTAAAATGACCAGAACCCAATTTGGACTTTTAGCTACTTTCTTTCAGGTTGAAACAAATCCCCTTTCTTAAATTATTCAGCTTGATAGGAATTTCTGGAAAAACACTAAATCTTATCAAGTATTTTGGTCTAGTTTCTAGTACAAATATCTTAATACACATAAAATAAAACTAGCTTACAAGTAGCTTTTCTGCAAAAGTAGGAGCTTGTTTTAAGTAAATAAATCCTTGATATTCAAGAAAAAGTACAAGTTCCACTGGCAGATTATTTGACTTTTAACAATGCCAAAATGTCTTGTTATAAGACAAATTATCTGCCAAACAAGTACTTCTTCCCCAATTTTAAGGAATTATTAAGTTAAACTAAGCTCCCTATTCTTGCTGAAATCTTACGTCTAAGTCTTAATTCAAAAGCGCTAAGATATTTGCTCTAGATTCGAGACCAAAACTCCTCAGCAAGTTTTGGTGTTTTTTGCGGTGCCATCCTACTGCATACTAAATAATTTAATAACTCAACATCCTAAACAATCATCCAAACCACAATGTTCAACTAAACGTTTCCTCATTCAGAGGAAACTGAACGAATCATGATGTTCCTCCGTGTCAGGAGGTGACTGGTGGATGTCTGTGGCACCGACGTCTGGGTCTTCTGCATTCTTTACGTGTTTGCAGAGTTTCTCCACTGATCCATTTTGTCTGATATCATTCCACCGAGAGCCTCAGAAAAAAACTCGCCCACACATTTAAAAAAAATGTCCCTTGTATCATCCTCGCCGACTCTGTTCAGACAGGGATGCGTCTTCTGGATTGCTTCAGTCTTCCTCTCCTCTGGAAGGTCTCCCCGTCTTATCGGCTGTTCATTATTCTGGTGGCGTTGCCAGGAGCGATGTGTGCAGAGGCCTGCGTGGGAGTCGGTTGGCTCCACACAGCCTTGAAGCTTGATTTACAAATTTCACGCTCGCCTGCAAAGCAATATTTGTGCGTTATTCCATTTTAATTGCTACCAGTTTAACATTACTGGTCACTAGAAGCACTCCCCTAATCTATGAAAACTAAATCTTTACACATACCAAGCTCCTCTGCAGACTTCATGTAGAGACACCACACTGAGGCCACGGGCCAATCGTTAGTCGTAAAGATCTTCTTTTGATTTTCTGGACTAAAACTAACGACAACAACAGAAACTGAAATTGAAAACCCATTTTTGTTCACTGAAATAATTAAAAACGATAATTAATGATAATAACTATAACGGTTGTGCGTTGTGCATTTGAAACTAAAACATCTTAAATTATTGATATGATATCCTTGAAATAATTTTCACCACACAAGCAGATTATGTCAACTGTCGGCAAATTACTTTGACGGTTGACGTAATTTGCTCCTCGTGGCTCCGACGCGCCAAGAGGAGCGGCTCTTACGCCAGTCCGCAAAATGATGACAGCAAAAGTTGGCAGAAAACAAAGTCAAGTTTTTGTTTTGGTTCAACTTTTTTTTTTTTAAACTGGAACCTTCGGCATCGATGTAAACAATGCTGTACTTTCTAAACAGAACAATGAGATACAAAAATTGAACCGAGTTCATCAAAGTCATGAAGATAAAGCACCGGTTCAAACTCAGAGCTTGTTTTGTAACAGAAAAACATCTACTGAAAAATGTGACTCATTCCAGCAGAAAGCCGACAGAGAGGTTACATTCCTGAGGAGTAAATGCTTTAGCTTTGAATGGGCTTCTGAGCAAGAACTGTTCACATTGTTCTCATGCCACACATGTCATAAAAATGACCCTCTGCACATAAAATCAGAACAACACCAATGACAGGCAACTAAGGCATATGAGCAAAACTTTGTCGATGTTCCAATAATATCAAGAAAAAGAACTTTGCATTTCCATTAAATAGGAAACCAAATTAAAGTCACACATGCGAAAGTTCGTTCGTGCGATGAGTCATTAAAAAACATTCTGCGTCATCATCCGCCAACTACTTCCTGTCGTCAATGTCTTCGTAGTTTCTGCCAGTGGCAACATCCGGTTGTTGATCACGTGACTCGCGTGACGTGAAAAAAGTTATTCCATTGCCTGTTTCGCAAATTAAATCAGTTTCGAAACTGCTGCGTTTCCATGAAGCAAAATTATTTTTAAAATGTCAAATTGCGCGATTATACGGTCAATGGAAATGTAGCTCATCTTGAACAGCTATTCTAGGGACATTTGCCTTTCTGAATCTTGGAAGCTCTGCAGCATTTTTACACTTTCAGGATGCAGTTAAGTGCATCTGATGAAGAAAATTTAAATCATGCTAAAGACCTTGGGTCACAAATTGCCTGGAAGTAGATATAAACGCTCTGGTTTGAAAGCAGCAGCTTCAAAACAAAATGAGTATTTGAGGCTGAAGTGTGTGCTCAAACGTCCATAACGAGGAAGGCTTAACCTGCTGCTTTTGTGGATGGCAGTTTTTCTGCCTCAACAGGTGTGTGTGTTTCTGTCTCCTCTCGGTCAGGCAGGTGGAGCTACATCTTTTTTTTTTTTTTTTTTTTTTAAACGGATGGTGTTTCTCGGTGGAGATCCATTAGCTTTGCATGTGTATAATGTGGGAGCCTGACAAATCCTTTTACATCAGGGACAGTATGCGTGTGTTGTTTGTGTGTGCATGTCTGTATGTGTGTTTTAGCATTTCTCACCTTTTAAGGCCCATTTTTCCAACAAATGCTACATTGTGAGACCCAAAGCCCAGCACCCCATAAGAGGACGTGCTGTATTTTGGTCAGGTGTAACATGAGTTCAGGGTCAGGGTCAGGGTCAGGGTCAGGGTCAGAGTTGGGGAGGGCTGGGGTTAAGGTAAGTGTCAGGGTTAGGCAGTAGAAATGAAAGAAAAATAAATTGAAGGCTAAGCAAAGTCCCTGTGAAGATAGAAAAACATATCTGTGTGTGTGGGGGGTGTTTATGTGTGTGTACATTTGGATCACACATAGCTTTCAGACATGTTTATCTTCAACATTAGTGTGTGTCCATGTGTGTATTTCACAGTGTGAAATCCCATTATGTGTGCTAAAACCCTGTTTGGCCTAATGCTTGCACACACACACACCCACACACCCACACACACACACACAGTTATCATACCCGTGTGTGAGTATCTGTATGCATGTTTGAATGTGGAGCAGCTTTTGGAGGAATGTTGTATCAGGTGATGATGTAATTATTATTTTAATTTTTTCAAGCCGTAACGCTGAAGTCCAACACTTTTCACATACTTTTATTAAATTCCTAAAGACGATACGAACAACATATCTGCAAATGTTTCTGATATGTAATTAAATAAGGTTTAGAAAAAGAATAACAAAAATAATGTGTTTGATTCCTGTAGCAATATGGCTTTCAGGCTCATGCAGCAACAACTCAACGACTAAAATGAAACAAACAAAATCGTGTTTTGGATTCAGCAGGAAGCTGTAGACGTTTAGCCTGAAATGCAAGGTTGCATTTTGTGAAACGGCTTCAAGGTTCAACATTTGTTTTGGTAAAGTTGTTACATCCAGTCTCATGGGACTCAGTTCAAATTGTTTCTCTTGCAGACGCAAACGTCTGAGGATATTTTGGGAAGTTTTCCATGGAATATAGATAATATAGATATGAATATAGATTCCATGTCTATATTATCATTTAGGTATACGCTGTCAACATTGTTTGAAATGACAAGATACATATTTCTTGTTAGAATCTTGGTACGTGGGCATATGTCTGTGTTATTTTAAACAGACACATCACATCATCACAGAATATTTTGGGATTCTTAGGCTAAAATCTGAGCTTTGTGTGAATTGCTGGATTTGAGTCTGTACTGCAAAACATGCTGAAGCCACAGCTTACAGGTTTTTTTTATTATTTAAAAAGCTTTAGATTCAGAGGCAGATGAAGATATTCACATTGTTGCAGATAGACATGATTGTCTGAAAATATTTTTTCCAATTTTATAAATTTTTTATTGTCATTTTTATTATTGCCATTCATAGGTTAAGTGCGCCGTGATAGCAAGACCTTAAAAAGTCCAAGCTCTTGGTGGAAATCACAGTCTCTTACCAACTCCAGGCAGCATCTTGAGAAAAAAGTTAAATATCTCTTTGCACATCGTAGGCTGAGCTTTACGCAATAAGACTTTACAGGTCACTCTGTGAAGTCTGCAGGTGGAAATGTAAAGATGTGAAATTTAAATGTCGACAGTGTAACACTGGTCACAGCGAAATGAGTGACCGAAATGTATCTGTGTAAAGATGCTTCTTAAACTTTACAACTCTGCGATTAGTATGTAAAGCTGTTCCAAACAGTATTTGGTCACTTTTATGTTTTGAGGTGAAGAGGAAGAAACAGAAATGGTCCAGAATTAATGTGGTTCCTTTTCTGCCTTCCTCTTTCTCTGCTCACCTTTTTGAACATCAAACGTGTTTCATAAGCACCAGGGATATGCAATACTATCGGTATGATATCGGCCGATATTCGCTCTAAAATTTAATATCGGACATTCCGATATAAAATGTGTCGTTTTTTTTTTTTTTTATGACAAACCAGCACAATGTCGAATCTGCACTGTCTGTGTGTTGTCACTGTCTTACAGAGAACAAATGTCATGAATAAATTTGACATTAAACATAATGCAAGTTGAAAGTGTTCCATCATTTTCAGCCTTCTTAGCATTTGCCTTTGGTAGCAGGCTAGATTGACAAACACAATGCAGTATTTTAATTCCACTGTAGAAAAAGCCACACAGTTTCAGTAAGTAGGCATAAGAAAAAAAATATCGTTATTGGCATCGGTCATCGGCCAAATGAATTTTAGTATATCGGCATATTGACCAAAGATCCAACATTGTGCATCCCTGAAGTGTACGAAAAGCCCAAAGCGGTGGGTTATCTTACATGTTCACTGTAGTCTGACGTGTAGCACTGCAGGGTGGACTGAGGAGATCCGATCAGATCTGCCTTTTGTTCTGGCCTAACATCCACGCCAAGACAGGGGGGTAAAAAAAAAACCCCACAGAGACAGATGATATTCCAACATGAGGAAAAGCAGAGGAGCTTGAAGAATGGCATTTCCTGGCCTGTTGTGGCCGTTTACAACACAGAGCAGAGCGGAGAGCGCTCTCTATTTTTACTGTAGAAATGTCAGCCATGCTCTCTATGTTCATATCTCTCTTTCTCACATTTTGTCACGTCACAGTCACAAACTTCAATGGGCTCCGATTCTGATTTCATGGGACAAATAATTAGTGCCAAATTGTGAATCAAAAAGAGAATTTGTTATTTTTGGTTTGTAGAATCGCCTTTTAGTGCAAATATGACTCCAACTTTTGGGAGTAAGTCTGTACTAACAAGGCCATTCAAGCCCATTTAAATCAGCTAAAAAAGATTTATGTGCCAAGTTTTGACACAGTCTCAATTGTATTTATATCTAGACTTTGACTGGACCGTTCTAAACACATACATTTACGTTGAGTTGAACCTATTGTTCCCAGTCCTGAACCTCACTATGGTTTATTCACACATCTAACTTAAATAAATAGAGAAAAATATATTTTATTATCCCACAATGTGAAAATTTGAGTGTAACAGCAGCAAAGTGGACAAGAATTTGTGAATTCTATTATTAAGAGAACAAAAATCAAAATGAACTTCCTTGAAGGGAATGACAGGATTTAAAAACTGGCATAAAAAGAAGACTAAATTTTTTAGTTTTTTAATGATAGTGACATCATTACTATCGTTTTAAATACCCTGTATTGTTCAATGTTCTGCTGAACTACACCACTTTGCTATATTTGTGAAACTTGAATAACATTAAATACGGATCTCTTTGGCCATTGATTGGCTGAACTGTTTCCATCCACTCCATATTTCCATTCTGGGTTAATCGATAAATATGGTTGGAATTGAAAATCAATCATTCAATTTATTTGTATAGCACATTTCACCAACATGACAGTTCAAAATTCTTTACATTGTAAAAAAAACAACAAGTAAAACTTATCGTACGCACATCATATAGTCAACAGTTGTGAAAACCAGTAACAGACATTACAACAGGTCATCAAAATCATCAATACACATCAAATATGAAGAACAATGTCCCATTGATTATGGCCAAAAGCCACTCTGTGTGGGCGGGGGTTTTGCCTTGATTTAAAGCAGCGCTCCTCAATTCCAGTCCTCAGGCTCCTCCTGCTCTGCATGTTTTAGATGTACCTCTATTCCAGAACAGCTGATTCAAATGATTGCATGATCATCAAGTGCTACAGAAGCCTGTTAATCACCCATATATTCACACCAGGTGTGTGGCATAAGGGAAACATCTAAAACATGTAGGGCAGGGGGGCGTGAGGACCGGAATTGAGAAACACTGATTTAAAGGAATTCCGTCTTTCAGCTGTTTTGCAGTTTTCTAGACATTTGTTCCAGATTTGTGGTGCATAGAAGCTGAATGCTGCTTCTCTGCATTTGGTTCTGGGGCTGCAGAACCAGAACCAGAACCAGAAGACCTGAGAGGAAAAAGTAAAAATAGAAAAATAAAAATAGAAAAAGTGGAATATTTGGAAAAATTTAACAAATTTTGAGAGAGGAATGGATTTCACAAGACCGCATTTTATGCTATTGTTTCGGTTGCCAAAAACAATCAAACTGACGTCATCGCTGGTTCAATTGATCTCAGCTCATCTGCGAAGTACCCAACCGGCTCAGGTGGAGTTGCTGTTTCATGAGGGAAACAAAGGCAGAACTTTGTTTGAGACGTGTCAGACCCAGCCACTAAGTACATTATGCAAATGCATTTCATGGTGACGGAGTAAAAGCTTGGACTTCAAACATGGTGTTTCAAGCGGCTTAGAAAAGTGATGAAAAACTTGTGTGATGGATATTAACTCCGAACTGTGGACTTGGGGTATGTAACTTACTTCTCTACAACAACAACAAAAAACTACTGAAAGAGAAACTGTTTCATTTTCCTTTTAAAATTGTACAAATGGCTCGTTTTACATTTAAACTAGGGAGACTCAAAAAGCCTGAGCATCAAGAACAACCCATTGCTTCCCCGCCTGACCACTTCTTGAATAAAATATGACCTGGCTGAAAGGTTAAGCTTGTATAGTCAGATGCATGGCTTTGTTGACTCTTTGCTTACAGCGTGAGAGCGAAACAACACTCGAAGCCGCGGACGAATCGATCCGAAAAGATGCACATGAAGATGGTTTCTCCTGTCACAGCAGGGGGAACCGTCTCTTCGTTCCTGTCGTTTCCTTTAGTGTTTGTAGGGCTTTTTATGGTGTCTCTGCTCGTCACACACACTCTGTCACCGATCACTTACATGTGCCGGGTGATTTTTGATTTCTGGCATATAAACATCGTGGCTTTTTTTTATCATAGCCGAGAAGAATAAAGTGACTGTAGTGAAGTTTTAGGTGAACAATCTGATAAAAGAAAGAAGGCGTGAAAATGCTGACCTTGGTTTATTATGCCTGTTCAGTAATGTATTTTAATATTTTCTAATCATTCACATTGAAAAAAAAGTACTTTATATTGTCAAGAACTGGTATATTGTAGGCATGGTTCTGTATGTGATTCTCACAATAGTATAAAGTACTTTAAAAATACCACAGTTTCACAACAATGCAAATATGCAAATATTAAACAAAAATGTATAACAGATTGTCAGAATGCACTATGCACAAAATGTTAGGGATGTTTCTGTGTTTCCACACCAGATGCTCTGGTCGACTCAGTTCGGGGACCAGACACTGAACAGTTACTACATTTTCAGCCGATGTGTTTTACACTGAGCTGTGCCAAACGATCCAAATTAATTGAAAAACCTGTTTCCCACCCTCGCCTATGGGTGGCGCTGCACCAAGAACTACTGAAGGAAACAACACGAAAACCTCATAAAACGACACTGAGCTCAACTTCTCTCTACACAAAATGTAAACAAAAATGGAATAGCATCAGATTTAAGAGGTTGTAGGATTTTTCTTTTGTCTTTGGTAAAATATCACAAGCCATTTCCATTAGTTGTACTGATCCAGAATCCCGTGTACCGGAGTCCACTTCATGCTTTTGGAGCGGTCTCTGATCCACATGCCGTTCACATATGCATTCCAATCATTCAGTTCAACTGAACCAAGACTGAGGTTTTTAGGCGGACCAGAGTCCACATCAGAGTTTGATTGTGTGTTCATACCTCCCCAAACAAACCGAACCTTCGAGTCAAACGAACTAGAGTTCAACTTAAGTAGACTAAACAGAGCTGGTGTGAATGCACTATTAAAGGACCGGTGTAATATAGATTTCATAGCACATTGTGGCACAATCAACTATATTAATAAAATGCATATGTTGATCAAATGTGTATGGCAAAAGTAAAAGAAATTTGACTTCCCGGTTTGAAATTAGGATTCTGTCTTCACCTTCAGTGCCTCATCACAATGTTCATCCATTCTCCAGTCTGAAGAATGGGAAGTGCGTTCACGAGGTTGACTGACAGCCTCCTGGCTCTGATTGATTGTTTTTGGTTTCTTCAAAGTGTAAATTCGTTAATTACAGTACGCGTAGAGTCTTGCAGTTCTGCAAGTGCCTCTGCCTTCTCTCCTCACATACGTCATCGTTTTCTTCTTGATGACTTTTAGCCAATCTGCTGCTATTGCTGCTGCTGCTTCGCACATTGGTTCTGAATAGTAATGAGAGAACCCGTTTAAGTGCCTGACGTGCCACTATGAAATGAAGAGCTGCAGGATGTTTCTCTTTTGCTTGTGTTTGCATGGCTGTCTGTGGATACATATACGAGCGTGTCTGTTATTAATGTGCTCATATTTCTGCCTCACTCACATCCTGCCCTGGAGGAAATGCATCTACAAATGCTCCTCATCAGTCATACGCAAGAAAGAAAGGGGCAATGTGCTGTAGGAATATGTTGTGTGTGTGTGTGTGTGTGTTGGGATTTATCACAGTACACTGAAACATGAAAACATGATTTTTTTTGTTTGTTCTTTTTTTTTTTGTTGTTGCTTTTACAAATCAATTATCACAATTTTTTTTTTTTGACAAATAATTTTTATCCCACACATCAAAGTCCCAGGCTAAGCAAGCTCGACTCCTGATATTTGTTCACTATCATAGATATAACATCTATGATTAAAAAAATGTATTTGATCCGTAGTGTGAATTTCAAAGGGTTCCTCTGCATTAGCATGAGGTTCCGTCGCTTTAATCGCAGCAATCCTTCTTTCAGCAGAGCAACAGTAAGGTCACATTAAGTTTCTCATCCTAAGACAGCTTGTACCTCATAACTTTTAAGCACGATGACGAGCGTGAAGCGAGCTGGTCACGATTTCAAACGCTGGCATGTGCCACAGGGGCCGTTCTCCGAACTCCGAGGCGGGGAACCCAGTGAATGATGCGGAATGGGAAAAAGGCTGACAGCCTCCCAACATTTCTTTCTGTGTGCATCACGTTAGCTGTTATGTGTATATGTTACAAAGGGAGGGCAGGTGCACATTTCCCCCAGCCGGCCTGCACTCCGGCTCCCTCCTCTGCTCCTGCAGGCAGGAATCAGCCGTCTCTGCATCCCTCATGTCCCTTCCAGCTCTGCAGCGTTCCTGCACCCCGGTGATTTGTGTTCTCCGCGCTTTGTTTACCGAAGCTTCAGTCCCTCGGTCTTGCAGGAAGGCCGTTTCTTGTGCCACTGTGAGGTTCGCCCGCTGTGTGCGCGAAGCTGGCAGCGGTTTCCTGCAGTGAGACTGGAAAGTAGAACTGAAAATGTTACAAAAGCAAGAGGAACGTCAAAACTTAAAACAAGCCATCAGCATATTGATGGCTTTTGTCAAGGACTTCCTTAATCTATCAAACAGATTTCTCAAACACTCAAAGAATACTTTATCCTGGTTTCTTTCCAGAATTCGCTTTCGTCAAACAGGAATGCTGCTTCTTTTCTTTCTTTGCCAGCTTCCTTCTCTCATGTTTGTTCATCTCTTTCTCTCCTCACCAACAGAGGCCTGCTGGGAGCAGGAGCCTCCTCCATCCTCTCAATCCATCATACATCAGCTTTCCTTTTCTTTTTTTCCCCCTCTGTTTTATTTGGCCCACATAAATTAATTAGAAAGAGTATCTATAGCTGGACTATTGTTAGCGGCAGCCCGCCAAAAGCCCCGAGGCTCACGGAGGAACAGAATCTCCTAAAAAAACACGCAGCTGTGATTTGTACTTGCGACGTCTTCTGAGTGTAAGAACTCGACGCTGTGCGCATCCGGCTGCATGTATCAATAAGTTCCCTCCTCGTCTCGTCGTGTCGGTAACAGGGTTCAGACGGACAAACGCGTCCGCTTCATGAAAGACCCTCGACTAACACCCTTTTGTTTTTTCTCACCAGAGACGGGTTCTGGTGCCGAGGGAAGGCCGACGAGCGCCGAGGAAGAATGAGAAGAGGAACCGGTCGATTAAGAGATGGCCTCAGGAGACGTGAAAACCCGTCGAGCAGCAGGACAAACTCAGCTTGCCGATTCCCACCGAAAATAATACGTGTGGACTTTATTTAGGCCATAGATGCTGTTTTACTTACTGCCAGTAAAGTGCCATATCCTAGTGAGTCAGTCGTTCTTACTCCAGTCAGTCGTTTAATAATCTGAGAGGAAAACAAAATTTGGCCAAAGCTTTCTAATGACTGGAGGCCACATGAATAAATGTTAGATGGCAGGGATCTCTGGTCGGATTCCTCCGTCGGACATTGTCATGACGCCCCAAATGGCCCAGAGAACAGGACGGCTGAGACACAGCAAGGCAGGAATCTTACCCACAACCGGCTCTTTGGTCTGCTGGCTGGCTCTGCTGTCGCTGCTCCGGCTGCCGGCTGTAACGGCGGACTGCTGGCTTATCGAAGGGGAGAAAGGCTTTGTGTGGCTGGCCATCTGCAGTATGAACCAGCCGCCTTACGAGGCCATCCCCCCCCACATAAACAGGTAAAACAAAAACACACAAAGGCTTAACAGCTTCTTTCTAATTGATTTTTAAAGTTTTTGTTCTGGTTAAATATCTACTACATCCGCAGCACGATTGTGGATCTGAGGCTGAATGAGAACAAGATACGGTCGGTGCATTACTCCTCGCTCAGCCGCTTCGGAAACCTCACCTACCTGAACCTCACCAAGAACGACATCAGCTATGTGGAAGATGGAGCGTTCTCCGCACAGTTTAACCTGCAGGTGAGCCGTGATAGCAAATAGATGGACACGTCTGTCTGCCCACGCACAACAAAAGTGTTCTAACATCTAGAGACCCAAAACTGCCTTTTTTTCTGTAAAATAGCTCAAACTCAGTGAGATTGGATCAGGTGTATCTGAACAGGAGATGTTCACTGATACACACAACACATGTTAAACCTCACACTGACTATACTAAACAAATGTCAGATGCAATAACGGAAACATAAATGCGCAATATAATTATTTTACAAAATACAAAAGATGTCTTTACCTGACTTTTAAAAACATTTTCCGAGCAAAGTCGTGGTTTGGGTTACTGTCCTGAAGAGTAAAGACAGACAATCTGTTAAAGCTCAATTTGCACAAATAAACCTCTCAGTCTGGAACAACCAATCGGAGCCAGGGGGAGGGTCAGCATTGGGCTCTGCCAATCACGTTTGTGTATGTGCTGCTCTCTGCTATATTGGAGAAACTTTCCCACAACGAAATTTGCCATGAATGCTAAGACTAGTTAGCATGGCTACCAATGATGACTAAACAGTTTTTCTGAAACCGTAAATTGTTTCTCTGCCATTGGCACATTGAGCAGCATGAACATGAGGGTGATTCACACTGCTAAGACCCTCCTCCTGGCTCTGATTGGCTGTTCTGACCAAGAGTGGTACTTTTCTTTAGTCGACACAGGGAGGAGTCAGGGGAGCTCATTGTTTTCATAGATGATCTCTCATTCAACACTGTGACGATATAGTGACAACACATATGTAAATAACATTTTTTTATATATATATAAAAGTTACATACTGCAGCTTTAATGGCTGTTCCTAAATAATAAGGTAACAATGAAACACTGTTGTAAAAATTCTAACTTTTAATTTTTAGATAAGTCCTTTCACAAACCTAGAAAAATACAAAAAGTGTTTCATCAACTCTAATTCTAGAACATAAATGATCTAGAAATAAAAAGACTTGCTGAATATTTTGACTCTGTGAAAAATGTATTTATACTTTGACATTTATGGCGTTGAGATTGAGTTCTCACAGCAATCAGTAAGTGATGCTTTACTTTCATTCAAATGAAGGATAAAAACTCTCGTCCCGCTTCACATATGCAAATGGAAACCGGTACGATGTTGAAAACATCCACTCACTTATGCTTTTCAATAATGAGTCTCCATGCGATACACCCGAGCTGCTGGCTCGGCGCCAGGAGCTAAAATGCGAACAAGACGGATCTGGGTAAAAATTCATTCGCAGCACAGAGGCTTAGATCACCATGTGAAAAAGTAGCTGTTCTGAACCGTCAGCTGTTAGTTCTGTATGTTTGCAGCTTGTATTGAGCAACGCCTGGCACTGTCGGGCTCTTCAGAGATTAGGATAATCCCACTTGTCTTTGTCTCCCCAGGTTCTCCAGATGGGCTTTAACAAATTGAGAAACCTGACGGAGGGGATGCTGCGGGGCCTGGGCAAGCTGCAGTATCTCTACTTGCAAGCTAATCTCATCGAGACTGTTACAACCAACACCTTCTGGGAGTGTCCCAATTTGGAGAACATAGATCTCTCCATGAACAGGTACAGTGTGCAGCTTTGTGTGTGTATCACAAACTGGTGAAAGGAAGAACGGCGCAGCTGCATAACAAAATGCACTGCAGAGCGGAGAGGCAGTGGGAAGAGAAGCTTTATGGCTGCTATTATTTTTATTTTAAGCATTCATATAGTTTCATGAGTTTGGATTGAAACTATATCTTTCATCTGATAGCTGCACAGACAAAACATAAATATTAAGTTCTATTTTACAACACAGGACCACGGATGAACATAATGCTTAATAATCTCTGTTCTTACCTGAACAGTGAAGGTCCTACGCTTCCTCAAATGAGTGCCAACTTTCTAATAGCAGCATAACAATAGATAAAGGTCAAAAGATGAGACCGTGGGCAGAATTTGATGCATTAAATAGTAAATCATCATCAGAAGAAGATGAGGGAAGACTTTGGGGAGAGATGTGCAGAACCAAGCTCAACTGCATGAGTGTATCTGTAAGTCTCTATCTTTCTCTGTGTCCAACTCCAGGATCCAGGTTCTGGATGGCAGTTTGTTCTCTGGACTCTCCAAGCTGACGACCTGTGAACTCTACACCAACCCCTTCAACTGCTCATGTGAGCTTCTGGGTTTCCTGCGCTGGCTTGCCGTCTTCCCCAACAGAACCAGCGAGCGGATGGTGTGCGACTCCCCTCAAGGATTCTCCGGCTACAACCTCCTGAGCCAGAACCCTCGCATGCCAGCCCAGCGCAATGCCCTGCACGTGCTTAATCTGGTGTGCACAGACGATGGCAGCAGCGTGACACCCTTCTACATCTTTGACTCCACCACCCAGCTGCCAGACTTCGCCTCGCCCTGTGGACTGGACGATTGTGCCTCGGGGACGGCTCCTGACGAAGTGATAAGCAACAGCCCTAACTTGTTAGACTCCAAGCCTATCATGACAATAAAAAAAGTGGAACACTCGAGTGCAGTGATAACAGTTCAGATTCCCTATCTGTTTAAGAAATTGTACATACTGATTCTGTACAATAACAGCTTCTTTACTGAAATCAAAACTCTGAATAAAAACAGCGAGGATATTGAGCTGAAGAACTTGACACCGAACACGGACTACACCTACTGTGTGGCTTCCACAAGATACTCCCTGAGGTTCAACCACACATGTTTGACCTTCTCTACCGGTCGAAGAGCCGGTGCAGAGAGGATTCGCAACCAGTCGTCCGCCACGCATTACATCATGACTATACTGGGCTGTCTGTTTGGCATGCTGCTCTTCCTCGGCCTCGTCGTGCACTGCCTGAGGAAAAAGAGGATCATGGAGGAGAAGGAGAGAAAGATGAGCAGAATCCAGAGGACGTTGATTGAGCTGAAGTACGGCGGGGAAGGGGACATAGAGGGAGGGAGTGGAGGATCTGTCTCACAAAAGCTTGCTGTGGGCGAAAGCCTGTCCAGAATGCCCTACCTTCCCCAGGGAGGCGAGATTGATCCGTACAAGCTTCAGGAGGTGATAGAGACTCCAGGACACAAGTCTGCCAAGATGAACTACATGGAGGTCAGAGGCTCTGGCATCGAAAAGGAACGGGAGCGAGAGAGAGAAAGGGAGATGTCACCACAAGCCAACTCACAGGGCTCAGTCGCTGAGATCTCCACCATTGCTAAAGAAGTCGACAAAGTTAACCAGATCATTAACAACTGCATAGATGCTCTCAAATCCGAGTCCACATCCTTTCAGCAGGGAATAAAGTCCCCCACAGCGGGTGGAGGAGCCGTTTCGACGGAGGAGCCACAACTGGTACTTCTGTCCGAACAAGGAGAGAGAGGAGGCGAGTTCCTCTCACCCGTCTACAAGGGTGGAAGAGGAGGAAGAGAAGAACGGTCAAGGAGTTACCATCCGTCTTTGCAACGACATCACAGCATGGAAGCTCCTCCGACAACCAAACGGCCAAGCACCTCCTCCTCTCCTGGCTCCGCCCGGAGCCCTCGCTCCTTCCGCTCCGAGGGAGGGTACCACTCGTCAGAGTCCCGCTACATCGAAAGAGCCTCACCCGGGGAGAGGGGAGGAGACGCCATCCGCACAGTCAACCCAGCTGCGGCTATCCTACGGGCCGAGGCCCAGAGGATCCGTCAGTACAACGAACACCGCCACTCCTACCCAGGATCGCAGCAGCATCTCCAGGAACTTCAGCATCATCCGCAAGTCTTTCAGGAGCTTCACCACCACCCAGGAGGTCGCAAGCCTTCTGTGCTGGATCCCATCACTCTCAGCAGGCAAGCAAAGCAGCGGGAGTTAGCCTACTCCCAGCTGTCACAAAATTACCCGCTCTCACCCCAATACCACAACCTCAGCTACTGCTCCAGTCCTGAGGAAGACGAAGAGGAGGAAGGCCTCCTATGCACCCCAACCCTCGGGCTTTGGGAGAGGTTCAAAATGCACCGTAAAAGGCATCGGCAGGCATCCTTAGAGGACGAGGGATATGTGGCAGCTGGGCATGCACTGAGACGGAAGGTTCAGTTTGCCAAGGATGAAGATCTTCATGACATACTTGACTACTGGAAGGGTGTGTCTGCCCAGCAGAAAGCTTGATCCCATATGTGAAGTTGCCAAACACCTTGAACTCAGTGTAACACCCTGCATCCATAACACACTGATACAAATATGTGGATATTTTCATCAAAGACTTGTAAATATACATAAACAGCTTATGGGATTTACAAAAAAAAAAAAAATCACTTTGCACATACATGTTTACACACGCACACACACGCCGAGACACAAAACACACATGTACACATTTTACACAAACTAAGCCTTTTCCTCCTGAAACGGATGAGGACCAAGCTAATATACTTATTATCGTGAACAAAAATATGAATAAATTATTGAGACTGAGACACTTTTTTGTAATGTAATGGAAATTATAGCTCAGACTTATGTAGCTATTTGTAAGTTCTGAAAGACGAAATGTAGAATCAACATTAAGAATAGAAAAACCCTCAATGTGGTAGGAAAACCCATTTTGAACAACCCAGTGATGCTTTGGATCCTCCCAACAGACTCAAACTCAACAGAGCCACAATTATTACTCCGCTGACGCTAAACAGCCATTCAAAATGTTATTCAGAGGTTTTCATACGCTCATAAAAAATAACCCCGGGCTTCTAATTATTCATTTGGTCTTTTCTTTTTCAGGGTGGAATGATTGCACAAGTAAGAGGACATTTATAGTCAAATTTAAGTGGCAGCCGGTCACTTTGTTTTTTATCTGTTTTTCAACTATTTGAGTATGAATCTGAGGAGAGCGCTAAAACATTTTGAGGATGTCTTCCTCATTTATTATACCACCTGCCTTGTGTGATCTAGCAGTTATTGCTACTGAATAGCAAAAAAAAAAAAAAAGCAGTGGCACAGCGCTGCCTTTGCCATGGTTGACAGATGCGACAGTATTTTTATGTTTGAAATGCCCTACTTAACTTTTCAAGACATCCCTACTGTCACCGTGACATCATATCCTCATCTTTTTGTCGTCTGCACAATCAATTTGTCTTTCAAAGGCTGCTGAGAAACTAATTTCAAGAGAGGCCGGTTCATCCGTGTTGCAAAACTGAGAATGAATATAATATAAGAAACACAAAATCGATACGACTAAAACGGCAGCATAACAAAGTGAAAAGCCAAACCTGTTTGCAAAAAGAAATGTTAAAAATTTCAGAATCTTTTCACCATTAAAGAAAAAAAAAATGCAGCTTTCAAGCACATTCTCCATTTTGCTCTTGTTTATTTCCAATGTGATATGTTAAAAGTTCACAATATCAATTTATTTATTTTTTATTTTTTTTGTCAGAAATAACTTCATATTTTTATAAGAAAAGGTAAAACATCAGTGTACATAAAAATCATCCTTTGGACTCTTTAGGAGCCGAGAACAGTAAATAGGCAAAAGTGAGAAACAAGAGTCATTAATAATGAGAAAAAAGAAGTATTTTAAAATACGATGCCTTACATACAAATAGGACTCTTATTTTTTTTCTGCTATAACCCCTAAATTAGTTTGTATTCTAGAAAGTATTACTAAGCCTATTTTAGAAAAACATTGTTTTTCTGCACTGAAAACTAATATAAGTCATTCTAAACTGAATGGACTGACTCAGAAGCTTCCTGGTTAGTCAGGCTTGTTTTTTTGGTTGTTCCTGAACATGGAAGCTGTTTTCATCTCGTCTGAGACTGCTTGGGTCTCTCAACCTGACCTTGGCAGGCTGGTGGCAAATAATGACTGGCAGCTGCTTGAAGTAATAAAATCCACAGCAGTTTAGAAACTAGATGGACAGTCATAAACTAAAAGTCTATTTTCAAATTGTTGGTAACTCCCTGCTAAACACGGAAAACCCCCAAATGGTCACTGGAATAACTTGAAGCTGACAAAAGAAATTCATTTTAGAACTTACTAAAATCTGACCAATGAAAATGAGACATTGCTTTTAAAATCTAGTTCAACAGAATCATTGGAAAAAAACAACAACAAACAATGAAACAGGCCTGGTCAAAATGACAGTACCGCCAGGAAAGATTGAAAATAATGTTCAAAAATGAGATTTTTAATAGAGAAATGTGGGGATAACCTCCTCACAGGTTAGTATTTTGCCCACACAATCCCTGTCCTGTAAAACCACTGCGGCTGTAAGTTGTGTCATCATTCCACCCTTGAAAACTGAACCTCGCAAATAGCCACGATGACGACAAGCGCAGTTTGGGAGATTCAAAACATCAGATGACCTGGTTCTGGATGGGTGGCCAGTCAGCGCTAATATTTAAATGTGCTGAAGCTGAGTAGGTAGCTCTTATGAGAGAGTGAGTATAATGTGCCAAATCAGCCGATGGGGTAGTAGAGCCCTACTGTGTATTAACTTCTTCTCGCCACTGTTTTTATATAGAGGAATTAAAAAAAAAAAGAAGAAAAATAGGGTAAAAGAATATATTATAATATGTTGTTATTATTCATTATTCTTATTCTCATTACTAGTCTTCATATTATCCCTACGATCCTCAGCATCAATATTTTATTATTTGAAAACGGCATGGCGATGTTGTGTAACCGTGTTTTTGGACTGTTTTGAAACTCTCAGCCGAGGAGTGCTTAAAAACAGAAACCAACACAACAGAAGAGACGTTCGTGTCCTCCTTTTCTACCGAGAGGAATATGCTCTGTCCTCTGAGCCAAAAAAACAAAAACAAAAAAAAAAAAGCAAAACACAAGCCAGCCTTTTCTGTTGGTGAACTTCTACTACATGTGCTCTTTGTCATCCTGAAAAGAGAACGCTGTACAGAAGAGAGAAAAGTTCTATATTTGCAACAGAAGTGACTGTTTTGTTTCTACAACATGGCTTTGAAATTCTTCAGACTTTTCAGAGTCCCAAACTTAGCTAACCCGCCCGCTCACCCGCACCGGTGCGTTTCTGATTTTGAACCCGAACTCGAAAATTCGAATCCTCTTAATGAATGTCTTCAGATTCCCAAACGGGGGAAGCCAAACTGCACTGTTCAAAATCAGAAAACGACCGTGATCGAAAGACCCAAAACTCTCTGCTTCTTTCCCGACACACTGTAGCTCCACTGTGCTTTATAAACTTTTCATTTGAATCCCGAGTTTTTAATCTCTTTTTTTTTTTTTATTATTATTATTTTTTATTTGGACTCTTCTGGTTCCACTGTGGTGCCATAGTGCCAAACTTGAGAAATCACAGGTATTTAAAACTTATCTCGAATACTGCTAAATACAGACCTCTCCTGCTTCACATGGCTAAAGTGAACAACGATTTGCACAAAATGATCCACCGTCATTGGCTCGCCGAATCCCCTCTGCCCTCAAAATCATTTTTATGACCAAAGTACTGTGGTAGGTAATTGACTCTTGCGCTCTTCTAACCAGGACTCAGTCCAACATCACATGTGCAGTTACTGCATCATCAGCACACACCCTCATGCTCATAGAAACAAGCGGAAGAATGTATTCTTTGAGAAGCTTTTTCTCTTCTGTAGCTGGATTAAAGCGTACAAGCAAAAATCTAACCGGCTCCGTTTACGAACGTCCTTCAGACCGCAAGCAGAGGTTTCAGAACGGGATACTGCTGAGAAATTATTGCCATTGTTCAAATTAAGTTACCGATGGAGGAGTTTTTATTACAGCAAGGTTTTGTTTTTATGTTTTTTTTCTGTTCTAAAAGTGTTAAACTGATTAAATGTGGTAAGAAGAGGGGATGTTTACTGTATCTCAATTATCTGAACGATTAAGCGATATAGTTCAGAGTGTTTGGAAGTGGGCTTCTGTGGAGCTGAGGTCAGTAGCCACAATCTTACCTTGCAACAGAAAGCGCTCGTGATCTTCAAAAGGTTATTGTTTTCTATCTCGTCATCGTTTACCTCCCAGAGCAACACACAACTAAAACAACGGGGCAGTTCGTGTAGGGAGTGACGATCTTCACCACGCCCCTCCAAAAACAGCCAATCAGAGGCAGGAGGAGGGTCTTAGCGCTGTCAGTCACCTTTGTGTGCACGCTACTAAATGTGCTAATGGCGGAGAAACAACCTACAGTCACAGAAAAATCATTTATCCACCATACTCAATAGTGGGGGCTATGCTAACTAGCCTTAGCATGCACTACAGTCTCAGTACAGTAGAGAGCTAGGAGGGGAGGGAGGAATTTGAGCACCATCACAAGAGATTGTGATTGACAGCGCTAATCACAATCTCTTGTGAGATTGGCTCTGATTGGTTGTTATGAGAAGGCAGAGAAGCTTCAACAAATGTGTAAAAAAAATTAATTCTTTATACTGCAGCTTTTTGGGGTTATTTGACCTTGCTCTGGTTGGAATTGGAAGAGGTTAAAAGAGCCAACACCCCCCAAATGTCTTTGCTTCTTGGAGAGATTTTTACACTTTAAGGACCCAAACCAAACCCTGATGCCCCTAAAACTAATCTACAATGCAATCAGGAAACCCAGACTTGGATTTGTCACTCTAGACTTCAATTGTGCTGTTTTTTTTACATTCCATTCCATCTGGTAATGTAAGGTGTGGATGCACCAACTCATTTACCATTCACTTCTCTCAGCACATTAACTGCAGATAAGATACTGACTACTGAGTAAAGCTCCACAGAATCCACTTTGAAACAAAATTCCCAAACTATATCCCTTAAATATAAAAGGTTTTAAAAGACGTTAAATCAGGGATGGAGTCAAAAACGAAATCACATTTAACAGATTTCATATTAAACAAGCCTGAATTCACATGACTGATTACAATATATGGTAAAAATTGAAATGAAAACGCATTCACAGTGGGCCATCTTTGCAATGCTTTCTGGTTTGAGCTACAAAATGACTCCAACCTTGAAAAACAGGAGAACAATCATGTTTTTGTTTTTGCAAAAAATATTCTCTGCTGTAATGTGGCCAGAATGCTCAAGTAATTATTCCTGGTTGAAACCAGTGGTGGGCACCAGCAGCTAAAAAAGATAGAGGATAAACAATAGTTCTACCAACAGTAAAATGTTAAACCAACACAGCATTAAGCTAAAGCGCTAACTTAAACCATATTGATAAGGTTTGAGCTTCAGGGAGTGATTCTTTGGAGAGGATATTTTACTCTTCTCACTTTTCTGGTTGTTGAGTGTTGCTAACGCTGCTGCTCACTTTGCATAATTGAACATGGTAGCTTCTTTAAAGCATGCAGGACACCAGTAGATTTTAAACCGTTTACTGTGGAACTACAGGCTGTTGTAGTTCTACAGCAATGCATTGTGGGTACAGAATCAACGTGTTTTGTTGCATCACAGATAGAGAGCAGGAGTAGCGTCGTTATTCATGAATATTCTGGAAGGATGTGGAAAACTTTTCTTCATCTGAGACGTTTGAAAGTGACTGTAAGTAATGGGGCTGTTCTGTTTGAAAATATTTCACTTTATGTATGTTAATTTATGATATCTACAGTAAATATATCTACACCTCCAAACAGCGGCGACAAAAACCAAAAACAAAAAGTTCCAGATTTTCTTCTCAAGAAATGTTAAGGATTCTATATAGAGTCTGTTAATAGAAAGTTTAAATGCTAAAATGTCTGGATGAATGGACAATTCACATGTTCTACAACGCCTTAGATATTGTTTTGTTCTGTCCTAAATGCACTAAGAGCACTAAAGATTTTTCAAGTTAGCAAAAGTGTTAAACCAGAAATGATCTCCGCTATTAGTGGAAGCGTGCCCACCACTGGTTCCGTTCATTGGTTAATAAAACTCCCCGTTTATAGGACTTGCACAGACACGTAATGTGATTCAAAGGGGTTTTTTTTATCGTCTGTTTTTATACAGGAGCAGCGATGAAATGGTTTCTCAGTCTGAGTCTTAAAACTGTTGAGCTGCAGTTGCTTCTGTATCACAAGCCCCAAATTCTGGTTTTAACTGGATGACAACAAACAGCCTTAAAACATGAGATTTTCTGTTCATGTTTTTAACTTTGACATTGCTTGTAAAATAAAATAATAAATATATATAAAAAAAAAAAAAAAAAAAAACTACATACGATCCGGGCTGTACTTTTTTTTTAGTCGCTTGAATCTTTAGCCTTACTTGAGCATTCTTTGCGTATCGGTTGTATAAATGTAGCAATATACTAAAATGCTGTTTTCGTTTGAAGAGTTAGTTTTTTTCGTTGTGTTTATGAACGGCGTGGATTTGTCACGGTCGGACAAAAAAGTAGACCGAGACGCCAACGAGAAGCAGGAGGCGGCTCAAGCAACCAGACAACAGCGACCACGATCAGTGCTGCTAACCTTTGAACGTCGACGCGCAACTGTAAACTGTTTGAAACAACAACTCCTGGGCTGTGGAAATGAGCCGACGCGTTGTTGACGAGTGACACACACGGCAGACGGGGGAACCTCAGTGAGAGCTTGTGTTATATTCTTCTTGAGAACGACTCAGGAGAGAGAAGGCAAGAGAAATCCTGAAGAGGGAGAACATGCTCTGCCGCAGGATCTCTCGAAGGCTTTATTTTCTTGTTGAAAAATGAAAAAGAGCACAAATAAAATCGCCTTCCTTAACCCGTCTCCTTTTCTAAAGAATTTCTGTCTTCGATCCACATGCAGGACTTTCTTTGCTCACTGCTTGTGAGTAAATGTTTACACGGTTGCCTTTTCCAGACCACAGGGCTCACTCTAGCGTAGATAGATTCTAATTTCATTTGATTGTACATACTGTACATATATATTTACACACACATGCAGGTACTCCAAATATCGCGCAAAGCAGCAGAAATGACAAAAAATTTAGATTTTAAGATAAAAGTTTCGAAACAAACACTTGAATGTTGCAGTCAATATTCACTTAAGCATACAAATATTTGCCTTCTACATTATGCATTGTCGATTACATTTCAATCATTTCTTTAAGCAGCTTTATGATGTGAAAACTATTTTCCCTGTCTTTTTCCAGAGCTACAACCAGTCAAGATAGCCACAGGCAGAACTTTAATATTCCACCAATGTTGAAAGAAAAACTCAATTTTGCAATTGCGGTGTTTTCAGCCACATCAAAAGCCACCATCTGCTCACACCCCAACACACTTTTGAAAAGTTTGCTACACCTCTGACATCAGCAAATATATACATTTACTTGGAGGTTCTGCTGTGACATTTACAGTATAATTGATTATAGTGGCAGTCAAGCAGCAATAGCGGTGTGAGCGTGTTGTAGAGTGTCGGTGCTCGTCTGTGAGCTCTAACCCATCTTGACCATTACAGTTAGCATGCCTGGACCAACTTTGTGCATCATAGTCGCAAAGATAACGACTCGCTGCGTCTCGTCTCTGTGCTGGCTCAGAGATCCGAATGTGTGGAGAGAACAGGTCCTGTTCTGCTCACCTCCCATCTTCCATCTGATGTTAACTCAAGGCAGCTAAAGTCTGTGTCTTCATTGTTACATCATCTGTCTCACCCATCGTCATTTTGCTTCCTTTGAGGCATCTTAGATCTCACGCTCAGACTCAAACTGACACAGACAGAGAAGCGGCGCGGCTTGCAGTTCTTTTTGAGCAGACCTGAATATCCTGCCAAGAGGGAGAAAAAGATTTTAAAAACATTTCCACTTGAACGTTTTTGATGTTTTGTGACCTTTTAAACGTATATTTGCAGAGAGACACAAAATGCCGCCATGTGCCAGCTTCTTCAAGAGAACCTCAAAAATAAAAGATTTTGGTCCTGCAGGGCAGACTGAGGATACGTCACAGTATCGTAGCTGTTCTCCAGTTCCTTCTTGCTCCTTGGAAACAAGTCACGTTTTCATCACAACAGCTGTTTTCCACTAATGATCAGTGATCCCAGTAGCTGCGTTTCCACTACAAATGTGCGCAGAAGTTTAATATTCCACCAATGTTGAAAAATAACTCAATTTTGCAATTGCGGTGTTTAACTTATATAAAACATTTAATCAGAAATCACACGTGTATAAATCTGTTAGCACAATATGTCATTATAAAACATGCTGCACCACAATCTTCCATGATTATCTTTGACTTTGTGCCAGTGGCAACATCCAGTTGTGACTCGTGAGAAAAAGTTTTTTTTTTTTTTTTTTTTGCAGTTTTGTGTAATAAGCCAATCTTGACATGGCTACAAAATTATTTTTCTTTCCAAAAAAATAAACCAGTTCAAAAAACTATAGTTTTTTCAAAATCGGCTTGTTTATTTTCAAAATGTGACTTTGCACTATTATGTGTTCAATGGAAATGCAGCTGATACTTAATGTTCAGATGGATCATTTTCTTTAGTTTTTGCAAACATTCATTCATTTGGGATTCGATGCTTGCAATAAGTTCCAAAACCGTTGGGACAGGGTCATGTTTACCACATTTCCATCACTTTTCAACACTCAATAAGTGTCTAAGAACTGAGGACACTCAGAAACTTTGTAGGTGGGATTATTTTCTCATTCTTGCTTGACGTGCAACTTCAGTTACTCAACAGGAGCTCCCTTGTATTTTGCTCTTCATATTATTAGTATTAGAGTGGTTTAGTACTACCACTCTAATACTACAGTCTCCATGTTGTTGCATCATGTGGAGATTGTGGCTTGGCACATCGTCTTGCTGGAATGACTCTGAAAAACATGGCTCGTCAGGAGTTGACTAGATGCTGGAACTTTGCGCTGATAACAATCCAGACAGATCTGTCCGTCTTTCCCTGGAGGACACAATGGCCATTAGTCCCAAAATCAATTTGAAATGTGGACTCGACAGACTACAGGACACTCTCCCTCTTTGCGCCAATCCGTCTGGAATGATCTCTGGCCCAGAGAGGCCGGCAGCGTTTCTGGGAGTTGTTGATGTGTGGCTTTGCGAGGCAGAGGTGGTGGACAGACTGTGTTCACTGAAATTCCAAGTTGGTTTTTGGCTTTACTGCTTACTCGAAGAGATTCCTCCAGATTTTTTAAATGTTATGATATTATGGACTGTAGATGATGAAGTCCCTAAATGCCCTGCAGCTGTACATTTTTTCAGAAACCATTTGCTCATGCAGATGTTCACTAACCGGTGCACCTCGCCCCATTCTTGATTGTGAACGCCGGAGCCTTTCAGGGATCATCCCGTTTTACCCGATCATGAGACTCACCTGTTTCCAGGTAACCTGTTCACCTGTGGACTGTTCCAATCAATCGTTTTTAGAGCGTTCCTCTCTTTTCCCAGTGTCTCTTTTTGACAGCATCAAATTCAGAAACAGTGAATATTTGCAAAAGTTTGAAATTAAACTGCAAATCATCACATTCTGCTTTCATTTATGTTTTACACAATGTCCACAATGATTTATATTTAAATCAATGTGTGTGTGTGTTGACTTGTGTGTTCTATCACTATAAATAAATTAGGCTTCTCAAGTACCAAACAGTTCTCCCCGGGTGCAAACAATAACCCATCCTTCGTTCGCCAGATGGCATTTACAGTGCAGTCCTCCGGCAGGGAGGGAAGGACGGTGGCAGATATATGAAGGTAGAAAGAGAAGAAGAACAAAATGACAAAGGAGAAGAAATGGCATATTAAGAAAACCGACTAGGGAAGATAAAAGAGGACGGAGGGACCGGCCTTTGCTCATTTTCAGAGTTTTGATTTCTCTCAGAGCCCCAGGAGTTACTCTCTGTGAAATAACCTCAGTTACTCTCTTTTCCTGTCTCTTTCTCTGAGATCACAAATTAACGCGGGCCGGGCTGAAGAGGGAAGCAACTTGATAGAGCATGATGATAAGAATAATAAGCTCTCAACCATTGTGATAATGTATATTAAAAGCAACCGGCTTAAATCAGGGCCTCCATTGTTTTTTGTTGTTGTGTGTTTTATTGCTGCAAAACAGAAGCGCACAGCTTCACACACAGCTTCACACACAGCCACAGCGACATTAATAACGTACAGACTAAGTGAGAGAACACTGTGGAAAGGTCGAGCCTGGCTGAGAGGAAAACAACATGAATTATGAGTTACTAGGTCAGCTGTTACGCTGGTTACCTCCGCCTCGTTACTATGGGAATGAATATAGCTTCTCTCTAAAGAGTAGAGAGAACCGAAAGTCACATTTCTTTGCAGATGAACTGCATAAGTCGGGCCTTAAAGCTGCATTGTGTAACTTTTATGAAAAGCCGGTTTTTTATATACTTATTAAAACTGTCACCATGTTTCAATACGTGCGTAAAAAGTAAAATCGAGCTCCTCCAATTCCTCCCTGAGCTGCTATTGCAACCTGCAGAAATGCACCACTCACAAAAACAACCAATCAGAGCCAGGAGGAGGGTGTTAGCGCTGTCAATCAACGTCTTGCACATGCTGCTCATTCTGCAAGGATAAGAAACAACTTATCTTTGCAGAAAAACAACATTTATCCGCCATCATTGGTGGCCACGCTAGCTAGTTTGGACATTCATTGATTAAGAATGAAAACTTGAGAACCAACCTGTCAGTGTGAATGAAAACTAAAAAAAAAAAAAAAGAAATGTGGAAGATGTAGATGAATAAATGAAAAAAAAAAAAAGATCTGCAATTAGGCGCTACAACACATGCTTTCAAATCCACCGGCCTTCATGTCCTGTTTTTTTTAAATTATATATAAATATATATTTCTGTGCTCCTTATATACAGCTCTGTTGATCTAAAATTAAACACATATGAGTAAAGAGACGTATGTTCTTCTACCTTTGACATCCTACGGAGACACAGATTAAAGATGACCTCTCTCCTACTGACAGCTGCAGCAGAGCTCACTGTTTCTCATTTTACTGCCGTTTCAGTTTAGCTGCACCGACGGTTTGTTAAAATGATCAGCTTTTTTTTTTTTTTTTTTTTCTTTTTTTACACCCTCAGGTCTGGATGTGTTTCTACGCTCGGTTTAAATAGTTATTACAGCTGAAAACTGAAAATGTAAAATCTACATTGCTCCTCTGTGAAACTCAAGTCAACACCGGTTCGCAAACAAGAGCCGACTCTGATTCTGCAGTTCCAAAAGGTCTGCAAATACATACGAGTCACCAGTCAAATTTGTGGCAGGTTACATTATTTTTGGCTTATTTTAACATCCAACAGAAGGAAAGTCAGTTCAGTTCAGTTCACTTTCAAGTGTTTCTAACACTGATATGATGCTGGAACAGAAAAATATCTGACCCTATTGAATGTAGACAAGGGGGAAAAAAAGACAAAAAATGTAATCATCAGAGTCTTAAAAGGTGAGGGTATGAACAGATGTTGGTGAAAAAGCTGTAAAATAAAATGCTATAAAACATTTGTGCTGCTGTAGCATTGTATCTTACTTTAGGAACATAGAGAAAACGGCATTCTACCGTGTTTTTCACCAAACCCAGATCTGAACCAACATGTGACAGCTGCATCTTCTCTGTTGGGCCTTCAGAGGACAGAAGACTGGTGGCAGCAGGAGAAGAAAACCTCACTGGAGAGAGAAATAAAGCGGGGTTTCCTCGGTGAGCTGGCAGGTGGAAAGTACAGTCAGAAAGTTAAAATGAGGAAGAAAAGAGGGATAAGAGATAAAAGAAGGCGGTGACAGGTTTGTGCCTCTGATTTCTTACCGTCCTTTAAGCTGTTCTGAATTCCTGCTGAGACTCGTGGGGACATCTCCTCTCAGCAGGCGCCATTTATCACGATATGTCTGTTTTTTCTTTTCCTTAAACAGAGGGGTGAATGACAGTGGAAGTGATTGCCCTTTACAACAAGAACTGTCATGAAAAGATCCCGTTCTGCCTTGAAATGACTTTGCATACTTTAGGTTTAAAACGCCTCTCAGGGTGGATTGTTTACAGCTTTATGAGGACTGCAGGGTTTGCAGAAAATCCAACGTGCAGCGAGGAGCTCTGGAGCGGAGGCACGCGACTCTGCCAGCTCACTCTGACGCCTCATTTATAGTTAATGAGATATCGGGGGCGCACTAATTGTTTTCGCCTCGGAGATGATGGAGTGATGAAATAAAGATAAAGGGATAAAAAAAAGAAGGGATCGCAGTTTAAGAACCTAAGAAGTAAAGAAATGGAAATTACCCGTTTTAAAAAAAATCAAGATGTGGCTTTTGTTTATTTTTAATCTATGTGTGCACAAATTAAACCAACATCTGCATCAAAACCACAAAGTCAAAGTATTGATATACTATCAACATAAAACTGCATTACCTCAATCACAGCTCCTACACACTAAGAAAAAAAAATGATATTTTGATTCAAATATTTTCAATATGTAACAGTTATTACACAGCTTGGTTCCTAGAGATCCACAAGGGGGCGCCTATTCCCTTTTTCCTTTCTTGTACTATTGTGCAGTGAGAACTCGTCTTCCATGTTGTTGTGGAGGAGATCATTGGTGCAGCGCGGTAAACTATCGTTACTTTTGTCATGTATGAGACGATAATGTTGGTACCGTGAAGATCTGGCTTCACATGGACGAAGCGAAATAAAGTGAAAGTGTGGAATACTTCAACAGCGCGTCCTGCTGTTTTGGGTTAGAGTGGCTAAGCACCATTGCTAACTCCTTCTCCAACCTCTCACCACACCGTCACAAGTTCAAGATTAAAGACTTTTATAATCTTTTAAAGGGTCAGTATTATGTTAAATCAACATTTTTGAGCTCATGATTCTTTCATGAATGTCTGAGGAATCCTTTAATCTCCATAGCAACCATTCAGCGCTCCAAAACGCTTGGGTGGACTTAGCCCCGCCTTCAAGGACAAAGCTCCTCCTCTGAGCTGCAGTTTTCTACTAGCCTCTTAGAGCAGCCCTAGTTTATAATCTATATATATACTTTCCTTCCACTTTGATGTTGCATTTGGACAAAATTTGAAGTTTTACTGGGTGTTAATAAATTAATGGAAAACAGATGCTTTTGTAAGACTGAAAACGTTTTTCTTCCAGTGGAAACATTTCCGATATCAAAACACAGTCTGAGAGCGAGCGTGTTTATGACTGAAATCTGGTTTCCAAGGCACCATCAGTTTGTTCTTTCATGATTTTTTATCGATATGTATTTTGAAGCACAGCACCTGAGGCTGAAAATAAAAAGGTTTTGTTCAAATCTCCTAATATCTGGCTGACATTTACAAGTATGGTTTACAGTTGGTGGTAATATGTAAAGCTTAAATATTTCATACATGAATAATTTTCCAAATCCAGCAAAGTGCTTCAGAATTTTAACCGACTTGATATTTGACTTTCCAAAATTAAAACCAAGTCACACATGAAGGATCTAACATCACAAAAGGTAAATATCAGATGATATGAAACGATTTGGGTAGTTCATCTCTTTCAAAGTGTGACCCCCGAGTTCAGAGCTGCAGAAAGTTCACAAAGATGGTAAAAATGAATTTGAGAGGTAAACAAATAAGAGTTAGTGAGTGTGAACTGTACCACATGATCCACGTGGCTGTACCAGCTGGAGGTTTTATATTATTGGTTTTACTTCCTGCTTTAGATGTTTTTTTTCTTTGTTGTTCATCTGTACCATTTCAGTCCATTATTACCTGAAGATTTAACATCTCATGTTTGCACTGGATCTCCGTCGTTAACAGAATCCAGAACAGCAATTATCCACAGTTCATTTAAACCCAATTAGAACCCTAATTCTTCTTTGTTTTACAACGGGAAGCAATTTCAGTTTCAACAAATGACAAAATGTCAAACACAAAAGCTCCCTCCCCGCTGTTCCTGTGTGCCTTCGACTCGTAAAAATAATCCCACCGACCTAAATGGTGACATTTTCTGTGAAGCAGGTGGTGCTGGAACAAAATAAAGCTCTCGTTTGAGAAGGAAATAAACAAACGGCTCCACTAGCCCTGCAGAAAGTGTGTGTGTTTAAAACCTTCCCGCTGTTTTAGCGGGAAGCTAAACATGGCTGATGTCACGGTCGGATGGCGGGGAAAACGGGGGTTGTTTCGTCAAACCGTCAGTTCCCACACATACACACAAAAAGTCTTTGGGAAAAAGCTCCAAAAGACTCTTTCTCTTAAGACCACGAGAAGGTTAAGCTGTCGAAGGAAAACTGGATGGAGGAATCTGAAGGTGTCCGAATTCAACGCCGCCGCGTTTGGACGGAAGACGAAGCCAACATGGCGCTCGAGTGACAGCAAGATAAAGTGGCTCAACTCTATACTCTATCTTAAGCTTTTGCATTTTATTTGATAAAAAAAAGAAGTTAATTTAACACTTTTCCATGTATTTCAAACACACACACTCCCCCCGTTGTGACTTCATACATCCTGTGATGATTTGGCATCATAATTATGTTTTCATATATTTTTAACAGTCGAGAACAGTAATGAAAGAGACGAGGCAAAAAAAAGAAGAAGAAAGAAATAAGCAGCTTACCGAAATCAACAGGCATACCGCTGCTTTGGTGACAATAGAACCACCCTGAACAAATGGAGCTGCCTGCTCTAATTAAATACAGTGAAATTAGATTTGACATACACAAACACACAAGCATATATATATATATATATATATAATTTTTTTTTTTTTCCTTTTGCATTATGTTTGAAGAGCAGCTTGAATTTGAAATATGATGAGAGGGAAGTTGCAGTTATTGGCATACTGAAACATCAATAATCAAAGTTTGCTAATCGGAAGCTCCTAAACAATAAAGTCAAGTAGGAACAAAATAATCATTTTTTTTGTTTTATTTATTACAAAGAAATCTTCATGGTAATTGTGCGTACTACTGGATTTTCAGTGTGAGACTGTGTTACTTAAAAAAAAGCTTAATTTTTTCCCCAACATTCTTTTATGAGGGGCAACAATTTTAATGGCCGACGGGGAAGAAAACTTTAACATGAAATTTTGTTTATTGAGTTTTGGGAGAAAATAGAAGAAGAAGAAAAAAAAAGACATTAAAAGAAACAAAAACCTTCAAATACACATTACATCTATTTCCACACAATACATATTTCAAAGCTGTGATAGCCACATGGCCATTTTATGACAGAAAAGAAAATCTAATTTTATACTTTTCCATGTAAGAGGTGACTCTTCAGAAGGCGGTCTGTCGGCTGAACAGGTCCAGCGTCACGGCAGAGAGGAAGGCCGGGATGCTCTTCTGGTGGTGGAGGTGAAGGGTCACCATTTCTTCCAGAGTTTTGGAGAACTCCGTCTCCATTAGGTGCATGCTTCCATTGGAGCCCTGCAGAAAAAAAAAAAAAAAAAATCAGACAAAAAAAATCATCCAACTATCAGGCATCTGTTTCAACCAGAACTTTTAAGACGAAGCAAGATCACTCGGAGCTGTGCTCGTCTAAAGGGAGCCGTCAAGTGTGTGCCTGTACAGAGTTGGTTTTGTGTGTGTGTGTGTGTGTGTGTGTGTACACAACCACAGCAGGGGAAGGGTGTCTAAGTCTGTGTGGATTAATTAAAAGGAATGAGGAGCAGCTTGGGGTGATGGAGTGAAGGAGAAAGGGATGAGGGAAAATAAAGTAATTAAAGCAATGCAGCAAGGAGCAGAGTCCCATGACACACCGAGAACATATTGAGACATCTGAGAAACGTCCTGCGTCAGAGATCTTATATCAGACAGAACATGCAGGTTGTGGGAAAACACAGGAAAGTAAAAGATGAGAAGTAATAATAATAATAAAAAATAATCAGGAAGTAGTAGGAGAATGTTTTGTTTTTGTTTTTTCACACACTGTACAGCTGACTCCACCAGAGCTCTCACAGTATCACACAGTTCAGAAAACGTTGTGTCTCACTCAAAAATGTTGAATCCACAGCTCTTCAGTGAAATGGCCAACTATAATTTCCCCAAAACGCTGAATACATAGCCGCTCCCAATTGGGCGGGCCTTGTCACGCCAACGCCTGAATAAGACTGATGTCTCCTTTTATTGGCTGATAGATGAAGAGACCTAGCATCATGGATGAATTATGAATATATATCATCGCTTCCATGATTTTCAATGACTTATCGCGTCAACAAGCTTATTAACGTCATTTCATTTCTTATTTAATGGAAACAAGGCAATTGCTAATCTTCTTTCAACATTAGCAGAACATTGACCCTTTAAGTGTGACGTCACGCTCTCCAGAACTCTGCCCGCATCAAAACAACCAATGCGCTCCTTTAAAACAAGACATCTGTAGTCTAATATCGCTTCTATTTAGTTCATTTCACTATAAAAATGGTCATAGGATGCTGCACTGTTAGCTGCACAGAGAAGGACGCAAACCAAGCTTATCATTTTATTGTTTAACTTGGACAGCAGCTGTCAATAATAATGACTCCTTTTACAAGGTAAGAAGATTAACATTCGTATACTTTATAAGTATGAGCAGAAAGATATCAAATATCGCATAATGGAGACGGTATGCTTCTAACCATTGATAAACATGGAGACAGTGCCGGATCGTCATGTAGCCTAGCATGCATGGAAAAAGCTGGTTACCATCTTGTCTTTTGTACGTTTTTAAGGTTTCTCCTGTTTAAGGGGAAACGATTTTTATGACATAGTGACATAAATCATGTGGTGTGAATTCAGGCAAAGCCAAGAATTTAATCAACACTTCAGGAGGAAGAAGACATGGGTCAGTTTCTAAGCTAGCAGTTTCCAACTTTTGTAAATAGTTGACATACACCTGGTATGAGCCCCAACCAGGTGTGTTACGTTCACAGACAAATTTAGCTCGACTCGAACAAGTAGAAGCCATGAATAAATAGGCAAAAACGACTTGAGAAAACAGTTTCAGTCACTGTGTTCAATACGCTCATCCATCACTTCCGACGTCCAACATGGCACCTGGAATGATTAAGTGATGTGGTTGTAATGGGTCGATAGATAAAGATTTGCCCACATTTAATAGGTCTGTGCGGTTTGGAGTGGCCTCTCTGCCTCGTCTGATCTTTTCATTTTCTTGTTTTATTTTATTATTTTGCTTTTACATTTGACTTAACATCTCACTCAGCATTAGCACAGGAAGTCTGTTTCGACTTGCACTGCAGGAAGTTGAAACAGGGAACTGAGCTGAGGCCCATCACAAACCTCTAATGGGTAAGAGAACATGGTTCCTGAACTAATGGCATTTGCTAGCTGAGTGCACAGTGGTTAAATGGGTATGGAAATGCGGGGTGTAAAAATGTTTAAAAGGCATCCAACAGAACAACTTTCTGTTTCTCCGGCCCGCAAAATGAAGCACAATTAGTTTCCATACAAATGAAAGAAAACTGAACTTCCGAGGACTTCTGGTGCAATTTTAATTACCGTCGAGCTAAGGTGATTAATTTTACATGAGACTTATTGTCTCATTACAGAGAATTTTAGCAAATCCCTTCTTTGAGTTTGAAATAAAACGTGCAATTAATTTATTACACTGTGTTGGAGAATAATGTGCCAGACAACCCGCATGGGTTGAATTATAGCAGCAGCAGCAGCAGCGCTACGCTGAATATCAGCAAGACTTCATCGGCACAACTGTGAGAGGAAAGCACCAGTGTACATGCCAGAGAAAACAAAGAAAATGTTGTTTCTTAAGGTTGGTTTAGCATAACTGTAAAGCTTGGCATAATACTTCTTTTAAGTCCAATAACTGACAACGTCCTGTTTCTGTAAAAGTTTTTCCTCCAGCCATTCCTCCAGGGACCTCCAGTAGAAAATTAAAACGTTATGGAAATTAAATTAGGGAAAAAGTGGATGACATGCAACAAAAGTCCAGAGGACTTGTTGTAATCATGTGGGAAGTCTTTTCTACCTATTTGAACCTATTTTAAACCTATTTGTAGTTGCCTTCCAAAAAGTGTCCTCCAGTCTTGTGAACCAATTTGCAAACTTTCATTGTGCTTTTTTGGACATAACTGTGTATAACATTGAGCAGGTGGCTTGAAAGCTGACAGAATGTCATAGGATTCAAAGCAGCTCCAAAAGCTCAACCCGCATCACAGCAGCATAAATATTAATTTGAAATTAAAGCATTTTTTTTTTTTTTTAAATCATCACTTTCCAAAAACATCCCAATAATCTCCTTGCATAATTCAGATGTTAGAAATGTTATTTTCCCAACAACTACAAAAAGCAGTGGCTCATGTCACATAATGAAATAAACTTTCTCAACACTTCCTCTAGAGTATCCTTTAGAAACTCAGCCACATCTGGTGAATGATTGTTTGCAGCCGGGTATGGATGGATGGGGAGACGAGGGGCGTAGAACAAAAAGAAGGAAAAGAAGGGAGAAAGAGAGGAGAAGCAAAAAAAACAAAACAATGCAATGTTTGCTTTGTCCCTTGATGTTCAATGATGTTGATGTTGATGGTTGACTAAATAAAAATATATAAAAAATAAAAAGTGGGATTTTTTAAATTTTATTAATCATCAGAATAATAAATAGAAGAATGCTAAATAAATAAATCTGGTGAATGAGGTATGCATCGGATGTAAACAGCAGAACTAAAGCGTTGATATAAGTGACTGAGTAGAATCGTTACTGACATGTTTAGGCGTGGGGTTTAATAGGTGGTATAAAATTCTAGAAGTCCTAGAATTTGCAGCTTATGGAAACTGCAATTTCCATAAGCTGTTTATTATTTGAATTTGTAATATTTAATGAGTCTGTGTGCAGCCTTGTCAATGAGCACTGCTGCCACCTAGTGACTGGAGGCTTGATTATTGTTCAAGCATGAATAAATAAATGAATACTACTAACTTTGAGCTTTAATGACCTATGATAGTCAGTATATTAGAATATCCATCGCAACGAGGCACATCTGTCAGACTAAGAGCATCTTTAAAAAATAATATTTAAGCAGTTATTTTATTTTTATTAATCCTATATTTCTGCATTGAAACATGCATTTTATTATCTATCTGATGTAATATCCTAATCTTAAAACTTGTGTTTTTATTTGCTGTGAACTGAAAATCATCATTAACAGAAACGGCAACTTGAAACCATCAGTCTGTGTGTAATTAATCTACCTAATGTGTTCCGCAAAGTGAATTCAATTACCAAAATAAATGAACTTTTCAGTAATATTTTAATTTATTGATATTGACTGAATCATTGTGGGGATGTGGCCAGCATAACCATGAAATAGGATTACATTAATATTTGGATGGATCACCTCTGTATTTATTAGCCTTTGTACATGTCCATTCAAAACTGATTCTCACTACTCTAGTCACAACACCGCCTGTAAGCGGTTTATTAAAGGTGTTGCTCAGGACAATTTCTCCTTTGACAACTTCCTCTCTCCTCATCTTGCCCGTCACTCCATGGCTCTCCCAGGACTCTCCCTGTTGTGCTGCGGTTCCCTGTGTGGATGCCTCAGAGCTACACCACATCCTCAGACTCACTACCGTCATCACAGGTGAACAACAAGCGCGTGCGCACGAGGCTCCAGAGACTCCCGAAGCCTCTGAAACATCGATCACGAACAAAGACAAACACTGCAACCAGTTACCATGGAGATCTCAGCTTCTGAAACACCTTGATGTATTATGGTACACCAAAACAGAAGGCATATGAGTGGGTGTGCGCAAGACACAGAGGACTGTTTTGTGCTGGCCCACGAGAGTTGAGCAAACTGTGAGGACCCCCACAGTCAGTTGGAATGGAAAACTAAGATAACAGCCTGGAAGTCTGCTCAAGTCCTGAAGCGCCCACTCGTTGTTTGATTTCAACTTGCCAAAAGTGTGAGCCAACAAATACAGATGGCCCAACAAAGGCTACTCAGTTTTACATATGGTAATAGAAACAAACTTGAGGCAATGACACAACGTTTCTGAGACACAGATATGAGATGTGAAATATTGACTTCACAAAGCCACAGCTATTTCATCAAATATTTTACTCTGGGTGTTCATCTTATGAACAGTCTTTGGTGTGAAGGTTATTACACAGAGAAAAGGACATGGCTATTTTAAGTATCTGCGAGATGTTTAATTATTAAGGCAAATGAGGCACACTGGCTGTGAAAAGCTCCTACAACAAAAACAGTATTTTCCACACAGGCATGTCTTCTGCGACAGTGACAGAGCTCAAGACATGACAGGAGGGCTTAGTGGAGTAATGCAAATCCCATTTATCAGAAAAATATTTGGACTTAGGTGTTTGTCAGACACACTTTCAGTTGGACTGTGGTTCCCACTAAATACACTGTTCAAGTGATATTATAACTGTTATTATTAAATATGCATGTTTGTTGTGGTTTCTGGATTTTTTCCCCCCTCTTTCTGCAGGTGGAGAGACAGACTTCAAGAGTATTAACTTGTGTGCTATGATTCTCTCTAACATCTCCTTCTTTCTCTTTAAATCTTTTCCCCATCTTTCTCCCTTTCTTGCCTATGCCCATTACATTTGAAATAAACCCAAAGCAGCTGCTAATAAAATTTCAACATATATGAAGTGGAGTGCAATTGCAAAAACGGTAATGCTCCTCTTGAGAGAAGCAGGCTATTGTATTATATTTATTTTTAGCCAGTGACAACATGGAGTTCAGGTTACTAAACAATAGGTCCTATTGACAGTGATCACCTTAGGAAGGTAAAACTGGAAAGTGAGATGGCTTCTATTACATTTATTTTAAAGGGACACTGTTGGCAAAGCTACTAATTGTGATGCTAGAGACTTGGTGAAAACCAAAACGCCACATCAGGCAAGTAAAAATAATTTGCAGGTAAAAGAAGCTAAAGACTGCTAAGGGCAGAAACATTAAAAACTAAGACAAGAAATCATAAAAATGCAGCATCATAAGGAAGTTAAATAATAATAATTCTAAAACAGGGCATAAGAATAAGTTATAAAATGAAGCGTTGATTGAAACACGATTAAAACACAGAAGTCTGACTGCTGTTTGAAAGTGACTCAACACACAACCAAGACCAACCAGAACACAAAGATGAGGCAACAAAATCCACAACTGAGGGGAAAGTTTAAAACTTAACGACTTCAATAGCAAATAAATTACTGTTTTCTCAGAAACTGATTATTTTAATTTACTCTGTTATAGATATAGAAAGTAACTAAAAGTAACATTTACTGTCATACATAAATGTGTAAATAACATGTAAAATTCCTTGCAAATATTTCTGAAGTAGAGTCAAAAAATCATTAATTTTGCTTACAAAAACAATCACAAAACAAGTGTGACATCCTATTATTCTCAAATAAGTTTGAGTAAATCAGAGACCAGATATGCGTTTAGTATTCTTTTTCTTCATCAAATAAAATATTCCAAAATTAATTAAAGGTCTAATGAAACCACAGTATTGTATACAAATACTGACCTTATCAATGCTCACTTGCATATTCACACTTCCTTAAGAATGTTTTAAACATTATCTGACCTTTATAAAAAAATCAGCAAGGTCCTGTGTACTGCATATTCTTAACAGAACTGCACGGCTGACTTAATGTCGCCTTGCAAAACCATGGAAGGTGATGTTAAATTAAAAAACAAATATCACCAGTTTCATTTGCGCCTGCTGGATATTATCGGAGGGTATGCAGAGAACTACCACTGCACCTGAACCCCACCAGCACAAACCTAACCCAAACAAATATGCCACACAGACGCGGTGCACAGGAAGACACTGATTACAACATAACATTTTCGTAACACAGTTGCTGACTGAAAGTTGAAAAGAATACGGACAAAAATGTGTCCTAAAATTACTAGTGGCATTGGGAAATCTTTGGTTTAAAACAATTATTTCTTATATTTTTCTCTCTTTTGTTGATCACTTTAATATTGTCCTCAAATTAAAGTTAAAATTCTTCTAACAATTTCAGTTTCAGAGATTAAGATGCTACGGTGAAAAGTCTGCCAGGCTGCTTGCTACAACTGCTCCCATGTTTTATGTATTTATGCCACTAAAAATCAGGTTAATCAGTTGCTCATCTTAATAGTCTATTATACCACTGACAAAATAATTTGCCCTCATCAGTTACTTGTTGCTCATACATAAGAGAGGCACTTTAAATTTAATGAACAAACGGCTGATTGGAATATAAATATGGATGTTTTGTCTTTGATGCGTATGCAGTTTTCGTCTTCGGCACTCTGACATCCTGCTTTTAAATACAAAGAAAAAGAAAGAAAAGAAGCCAGAACCTGCAATGAATTGGAAAACTATTAATATACATGTCAGATGTTTTTTTTATTTGTTATTCCTCCACCACCAATCAGCATGGCATGTTCTGCAGTTGAACTGTACATGGGTACAGAGGATGCTCTTTGTGAGGCAGGTGTGGAGGTGAATACAGTAAATGGATGGATGGGACTAAAGAGAGTTGAAGGTTGGAGTGCAATCATTACCATTGAACTGCAGTAAAATTATGTGGCTAGAAATCTGCGCAGTAAATGACATTGATCGTAAGAGGCAAAGAGAAAAAAAAAAATCTCATCTTTAATTAGCATAGGAGGTCAGATGATCTCTGACTTTCATCATCTCAATACACCATCTGTCACATCCATGGTGTGATGTCTTAACATTATTGTCTGATGAAACAATGGTGAAAGGCTTCAGGCATAAAGAAAATTGAGGATCTTGTGCTTTTCTGGGGTGATGCAGTTAGTTATTATCCAACTTATTTAGCATAATGCAATTGGAACTCCATAAAGAGGGAAAAAAATAAAAAGGCATCCACAGTCTGCTAATAAGATAGAAACATCTTAAGCAGATGAGTTTAATTTTTGAAGGCGAGTTAAAATGTGCTTGTGTAAATTTCCACTTGAAATAAATAGAAAAACTGCAATTACGAGTACTACAGCAAATGTTTTAATGAAATTGGTAATCAAAATTAATTGTTATTTGATGGGGCTCCTTGGATTCAGCATAATTGGAAATGAAACTTCAATGAGTTGAGTGTAGGTTAAACAAAATAACAGAGAAACAAGAAGGCCTGCCCAAATTAAGTTTTGTTTGTTCAATTTAGAATAATATTACATCGCCACTGATTGTGAAATCTGCTGACAAAACTTCTCCAAATGCGACTCTTTGGCTTGTGAAACTGTCATAGCAATAACAACTGAGTGGTCCTACTCACAAGCAGTTGTTTAAAACTTATTTTCCATCAAGACAATAAGTATACAGCTGACGCTACACAGAAATAGTTTGAAGACAACAACTTGGATGTCCTTGAGTGGCCAACTCAAAGCCCAGACCATGATCCAATAGACAATTTGTGGCTGGATTTTACTTAGTCACACAGACTCCATGCTATGATTACAGTCTAATGGACATCTATTAAATACTGACTTAATGCAAAAGCTTATTTTATGATTAAAAAAAATATATATATTCATTTTATTGGTATTTACACCATGTTCCAAATTATTATGCAAATTGCATTTAAGTGAGTGTCATACAGATTACATTTTTTGTTGTGCTATTAAATTTATAGGTGGTATTGTGTGTCAGGGCTCTTTAATCACTATCATTCATTTCAGAGAGCTGGTTGATTAGTTTGTCTGCTGAGCTCAATTAAAGGAAATCTACTGAAGAAGGATGTTCCACATTATTAAACAGGCCAGAGGCTGCAAGCATTATGAGAAAGAGGATCTTTGCTGATGAAAATCATCAGATAGTGTAGTGCCGTATGACAAGGTATGAAAACATATTTAACAAAAACTGAAGCATTATGGTACTGTGAAGAGATTTGTGGCTGATTCAGAACAAAGATAAGTTTGTACAGATAAAGGCAAAATGAGGAAGGTTTCTGTTAGACAAATTTATTAAGAGAGCAGCTGTTAAAATGCCCTTAAAAGCAGCAAACAGTTATTAGAAGCTGCTGGTGCCTCTGGAACCTCAAGGTGGAGGATCCTCCAGAGGCTTGTGGTAGCAGGTTTATAATAGTATGAACCAACTACTGGGCCCCTAACCAGAGCTCACAAGCAGAAACGGTTACAGTGGGGTCAGCTGTACATGAAGATTCATTTTCAAACAGACTCACAGAGCAGAGCCCCACTGAGATTTTCCACACTCAGCTCCCTCAGACTAGCCAGCAGCAATTAGCAAACACTTGATGGAACTGCACATATTTAAGCGGATATGGAACTGCACATCTACTCGTCAGTGAAATGCTGGTAAAATGTTGTTACAGGGTTTATAGAGGAGTCATGTTGTGATGACTTCGTGAGGGCGGAGTTTCAGACAGCAGGAGTTTCTTAAAGAGACAGATGCCAAATTTCAAGGCATTGAATTAGAAAGAAAAATTTCTCTTAAGTCATAATTAATATATACAGAATTTTTTTTAATAACTCAAGTTGAAATAATTACTTGATAGTGCTATTAAAATGCATTACGTAAATGAAAAACACAATATACTGCCACTTTAAATTATGTTGTCTTATTTTGAAGCCAGCTTTTAACTGACTTCAAGAACTAGATTGTGGTTTGTTTTTCCAGTCTATGAGCACATTTAGAGCCATGACATTATGTCACAATAATCTCATCCTGTTTATGTTTGATTCTCCACCTATTTTATTCCGCATTAGTATGAATGATCACGGTTCCTGGAAAACACATACGTTATACATTATACGCCCCCTTTAAAAGCAGCAAAAACGGTGAAACATTCAAGGAGGTGAATACTACTTAGTATCATTGTATCCAAAAGCATAAATTTAGTCGTACCTTGGCTGTTTTATGGTCGTAATCCATGTTGGAGTAGATATTTCCACTGGGTTCCCGTAATCCATTGTCAGGAACCGAATTGATTCCTGATGTTTTTTTAGGTTCCTGGATACCGCGTTGAATATTCCAATGCCACATTCCCTCGTTTAACAGCAACTGAATTTCCATAAAATTTATGAATGATGTTGGCTATGAGATTTTTTTGTAATTGCACATGAATTATGTTGACTCTGATGATTCGATGGATGTGTCAATCATCCAGATCGGCCAATAGGCTCCTGAGAAACTGTCATTTACAGAGTCGGACTGGAGAACTAAGAGCTTTGACGCAATGAGGTCAGAACACGTTGTGTTTTCCATGTACTTTGACTTTTATCATGAAAACAACTGTCATTCGTTACAATGACCATTTATGGTCATATATTAGTGGGAAAGAAAAGAATCTTAAGAAAAACCCTAATAAAATTTAAATACTAACAATGCACTAAATTGTGCCAAAATAGCTAACTTGGTAAAAACAATTTTTTTTTTTTAGGGAGAATGTCTTTTCTCTCCATTTTTCCCACTGTGTCATTTTAATTTACTATCACTTAATAAGAGAAGTGTGGATTTTTAAACCTTTGGAGTATTTTCTAGAGTCTTGCCTTCATTTTGATACCACCTCAATTCAAATAAATATTGTCATTTTTGAGCCGAAAAACGCATAGGGCTAAAGAGTCTACTGTTAAAATCCAACCATTTAAAGGTATTCTTACTTAGAGAGCTATTTAGAGGAAACAATGAAAACCACATTTCTTAAGCTAGAGCTTTCAGTGCATGTAAATTTTAAAAGTTTCATTGTAGGGCGTTTTGTTTTGCTTTTAGCATCCTCTAGCCTTTCAGGCATCCTGACAGTATCTTTCAGTAAAGGACTTCTGTCTTTCCAAAGGTGTTTGTGTGCTCCTTTTCCTCCAACCCTGTCGATATTAAGAGGAGCGTTATTGTCATTCAGGTATCTTTCAGCTGCTCGGCTGGAACCGGTCACTACAAAGCACCACTCTGCATATCAAGTCAAAGTATTGATCTCCTTTAATTGGATAGACAAATGAAAAGATAAATGGGATAATACATCATTGCATTGTTGAGACTTTAAATTTTCTTTACAAATGTTCTCACTACTATTACTAGGATTGAGGGAACAGATTTTCTCTTTTTCTTTGTTTACGCATGAAAAAACCTGATGTCCGTAGCGCCTGCAGCTGTACGGCTCTATGCGCTGTGAGTACCTTGAGATTTTCCTCTGAGTAAAAAAAAAAAAATGTAGTTACTGGACTTTTTATTATCTCCACCTTTTGCTATTAACACAATTGTGAAAAAAATGGAAGAGAGAAGCAGAAGATTCAATGTTACCCAAACTGCGACCTGAATAGATGAGGAAAGAGTCAACATATTATAGCATTGGAAAAAGTTTAGATGCCACCTCAGGAAAGACACATATCATGTGCACAATTGAACTAATCAGAAATTTTCTTTTACCAAAGTTTAAACTACTGATGCAATTGAGGAAGAGCAGTAGAGGATGGATCAGTAAAGAAGAGAGCAACTGAATTGCTCTCTTCTATGACAAGCAGTAGGGAAGATCAAAGTGAACGGTGGTACATGTCTTCTGCTAAAGTATGAATGTGACAGGATTTCTAGTTGATCTCAAAAGTATCACCATTTTTATCCTGGTTCTTTATTCTTACAAATATCTTCTTGAGACAACAGACTGATTTGTTTTGCCTATTTTCTCGAGAGTGGTGCCCCGATTTGGTAATTTTCATCTCATATTATGTTTGTGCAGCTGCTACAGACCCAACACAGCAAATATTCATCACTAACATTCATTCCATATCAATTATTGAACAAACTACAAATGTACGTGGGGGCTGTCATTCTGCGGCTGGGGACATCAGCTGGATTTCTGCTGCTATGCATCATGTTACCAACCAGACAAAGGACATATGCTCCAGACACTGACCCACAGAGTCAGTGGGACCCAACCAGAGTCGGCACGCAAACCAGCATACACAGTGACAAACATGCATGCACGCAGACACACACACACATGCACACCCACACACATACAGAGCTACAAGCGCACCACCTCCCCAGGGGGCAAACAGGACAGAAGACTGTCAGGAGAAATCAGAGTTAACATTCCCTTCTGTCACTGGGATTTTAAACTCCCGGGTTTCTCTCTGAAGGTTTCATTTCAACAAAAAAAAAAAAAAAAAAAAAACTGTTCATGTATTTAGTCTTGTATTCTCATTAGCCTTTATGTTTATTGCTTATGTTTACTTTTATGGCAATAAGCAATACAGAAATGAGTGCTTTGTTTCAATGCACTCAGTAAGTGAAGCCCAGTCCCTGAAAGACTAAAGTTTTTCAGAAATATTTCGTGCAATATATCGTGCAGACTCTGTCTGTCTCTCACAGCTCTAATTTGTTGTCTCTTTCTGCCTTCCTTCTTGTCATTTCAGCTGTTCTGTCCCTTAGGAATAAAAGCAAGAAGAGTCCTCTGTCATTCCCTTTAGATGAGTCTGTCACGTTCTTTTACAGTCAAATCACAAGCCGTTAAAAAGTAACATGTTAGTGGACAGCTGTAGAAAATGCTCCAATGGCCTAGTTAAATCTTAACAATCAAGGCAGAGAAAGAAAGATCCAGAAAGAACATTTCATCAGTAGGATGCTAGATCTGCGCAACACATTTGTTTTTGGTGGCTGGCTTGTTTCCCTCCAACAAAGACTTGTATCAAAATGACGGTAATGAAGTCTTATGATGCATCTTATAGGAATGCACACTCTTAATCACCCCACAGCGGCAACTGAATTCGAGACAAGTCATTAAAGGAAGCCCTTGTTCATAAACTGCCCCTTATTAATTCTCCTCTCCCTTCAAAGTTTTTCACAAACTACTCGACGCCTTATAAACAGCGTATGCTTAATCGGCTACACGGATGTATCTGCTCGAACTCACTACCTGTTTTTCCATTTCCTCAACCTTCCCTCAGGTGATAGACTTTACAGTTAATTGGAAGTAGGTTTTAATGAGTTGGCCTTGAGATTATATCTTTTCCTTTCATTTCAGGGGAATGCTGGAGAGGAAGGGTCGATGAAGTGAAAGAAGAGTGAGGAAAAAGAATGTTTGAAAAGTTTCCAGTAACTGCTATAGATTGCACATGTCTTTATATGTCTGCTTGTTTATTTGATCGTCAAACGCAGAAGTGTGTGAGCCAAGTCTGATTTGGCAGCTCACAGGAAGTAAAAGTTAAGGACTGTTCATCTAAAAACGTGTCTTAACTACAGTACAATTTTCTGTCCTATACAAGTTTTCTTTATTTTGGTTGATCCTTTGGTTTGTCTTTAAACACTAAGCCCCCTCGTAATCAGTAGATTACGATACTCTGCCTGTATTTCTGCTGTTACAAAAAAACAGATAGAGTGAACCACTGGGGACTGGATAAGGTGCATTGTGACACTGTTGACACTGTTTGGTGTTAAACTCTTGATTTGATCCAATTTATCATTAATATAACCTCTTTGAGGTTATACATAACCAAGTTAAAACACATTTTCTGTTGCTGCACTTTACGTTTTGGGAACTCCTCGTATTTTACTTCCCCTCACACCCATTCCGATGTGGTAAGGGGCAACTAGCTTTGAATAAGCTTAGCTTCAGCGCTACTGTTGCTACTACTGTGTCGGATATGTAGTTGCTTCTCTGCTTTGGAGGTGTGAAAGTTTGCCAAAGTAATGACATCATATCACATTATGTGGCACCACACATAGCTAATGCAGGTAAATCCCGCAAATCATTGAAAAGCATGAACTGAATATATATATATATATATATATATATATATATATATATAAAAAATCACACACCTACAGATAAAAAAAAAAAAAAAGAAAGGGCCTAAAGTAAAGTGTCTTTCTTTAGGCAACATCATTTAAACACTATGTAACTAAGTAAATTATACAACTAATCTCTCAAAGCTTTAGTGGATTTTAAATCATGTCTTAATTGGAACCTTTAATTAACAAATAGTAACATAACAGGCCATGATTCTCCCTCAGTTGAGAAAGAAAAAATGTTAAAATAATTCGCGCACACATCTAAGGCATTTATTCCACAGATTATTAGAACCTCATAAATACCTAATCAGTGGTGCTAATCAGCCCCATCATCCAGTGCAGGAGGCTAAAAATACACATAAAGGCACAAACAAGTTAGGATCATACACAAACACTTTGAGCAAACTTTTTAAAGGAGCACTACCATGTATTTTCCAGGTGTGTAGTGCCATCTTATAGTGCAATCGAGTGACTTTTGACTCTTGATCTGATCTGGGTCTAACTCTGCATGGGATTAGAGAAGACTGTCATTTTTAGAAACTTCCACCATGAAAAGCTGATATTAACTCTTTTAGACCATACATGTTATTTTATGTTTGAGCCAATAAATGGTTGATCCAAAATCTTTCTATTATTGCACAGCGTCTATTCTATATCTAGTCAGGACTCATGTATGTCTTAACTATTTTATAATGTATTGTAACCTGTCAGCCAAGAAGTGAAAATGAAAGTTAAGCAGATCTCTTAGCTGACATGCAGGGTTTATCTTTCCACAGAAATTTAGAGAGAGACTCTAAACCAGTCTAAAACCATCATCTGGTAGATGATGGTTTGCCAGATGTCTTTCAGCCATCACTGGCTGCCTTTGCATTCACCATAAAATTATGGAATTTGACTTTTTGAAAACAAACTTGCTTGATGGAAACAAGTAAATTTAGAAAAAGCTTGTTTTTTTAATTTTTTTTATTAAAGTTTAGGCGCTAGGATGACGTTGTCTTTTTTTTTTGGATGTATCAAAATTAGTGCATTTCGCAAAACTGCAATGAAAACCCTTCTTTCGCATCACGAGTCACGTGACACCGGATGATGAGGATGTTACTGCTGGCAGAAAAGCCGAAGACGATAGGAAGTGCTATGAGGACGATGGCGCTGCATGTTTTTAATGAAGCGTCACGTGAACAAGCTCATTCACGTGTGATTTTAATTGCATGTTTTTGCTCAACAAAAACACAGCAACTGCGAAATTGTGTTTTGTTTTTACTTTAGTGGAAAGCTTTACACACATTTGACATAGAGACGCAGCTTTTTATTGAAGCAACCCTTCCATGGGTCATATGGGTGTGACTTTCCATATAGCAAGACCATCTTCCACTTTCTTTAAAAGTGGGATATAATATTTTGCTTAGTGTCACACCAATCTGTCATTAACAAGCAGAGGTTTTGATAAACTATGTGCAGCTACTCAGCTTTGGAATCAAACAGATTCAAATTTATACCAGTACCGCAAAGACAGTCAACTCTGACACTCATAACATTTCATCTTCAGAAGTCTACAAAGATTAGCTGTTCAAAGATTCACAGTGAGGCTTAAGACCATGTTTGTAAAATTGATCAAAAGAAAGAGCACTCGGGTATCAACATTATCTGATTCTTTATGAGTCCAAAGCATAGAGTTGGAATAAGTCTAAATATTTGAAATATCTAAAGTACAAGGGAATTTTCTTGCCACTGTGTCCTTGCCTCTTGCTCAAATGAAGTCAGAGTCTGAGATTTGTAAAACCTAATTTATTCATCCATTTATTTTTTCCGTCTTCTCAGACCAGTGCTTCATTTCATCTAATGTTGAAGTTAACTTGTGTTGTTGAGTATTTAGCATTCAGTCTCTGAGGACTGCAACTGTCAGTCAAATTTCAAGGCACTTCATGTTTTTGGCTCCTGAGTGTTGGGCTGATTGACAGCTGATTGAGAGAAGGTTTCTCCCCTGGGATGGCAAAAAGGATGTCTTATAGCACAGCAGTGTCCATATAATTCATAATGTAATGTTAATAGAAATGATCTCAAGGACCTTCCACTGTGCGTAGCCAATCAGCATTAGAGCAGCGCCAACTGTATCTTAAGTTTTATAACAAGTATGAAACCCACAAACTCCCATAAACTCCACATTCCATTTTGGTCAGCTGTGAAGAGAGCACTGCTGACATTACAGCTAAGATCTAGTTGTCTGGTAAATGTGTAGCACCGGGTCAGGCAGTTTGGAAAGAAGCTTAAAGTCTTTTAACCTCTGAACTGTCAACCCCAGAAATGTTTCCATGTCAGCTAATGGCTCTATGAGGACACCAGTGTCCTGATAACAGTTCAGAGGTTTCAAACAATCTCCAGGTTCAAACTTTTTTCCCCCCATTTTATTCGGAAATATAAACAAAATATTTAGACATTTTATTTTATTTGACAGCAGATGTTTATCAGCAGTCTGTAGAAAAGCAAAACTCCACTTTCAGTAAAGGGGAAGAAACATGTATCTTCCAAGTACATTTTATAGCACAATTAAATAACTGTTACCTTCAGTTGTTATAAAAATGTTATATATCAAATATGAGTTCAAAGAATTTGACCTAATTTAAATTAGGTTTCTCTTTCTGAAACTCCAAGTTCAGGAAGTCATCACAACATGGCTCCTCTATTAACCCTTTAGGAACATTTTTACCAGCGTTGCACTGACAAGCTTCTCAGTACTGAGTAGATGCAGTTTAATTGGGTGTTTACTAATTACTGCTGGCTAGTCTGAAGGAGCAGAGAGAGGCAGTGGTAGGGGAGGGCAGAAGCACTTCTGAGGAGGATTGGTTGCATGGCAGGTGAAAGAATTTTTTTTTTTTTTCAAACATGCATGAAAAAAAAAATCGAGGCAACAGTCTACAACTGAAAACAACTGATGCCAATTGAGTTGTTTTAAACGAAAGCCTTAAAGTTTCGTCAGTAATATTCAGAGTAAATCTTTAAGCCAGTAGTCAATTGGAATTTATGAAAGAATGACATTTATGAATGCTGTGGATTTTGTTTGACCATATCTCTTGATTTGGTCCAAATCTGATTAAATTCAATTTAAAGTAAGATTAGGTATATAATCTGGAGATGTGTGCATAAAACAAGCCAAATCAGTAACACTTCAGCTTAGCTCCAGTACTTCTTTCTGACAGCTTCAAGTGCTCAAAAGAGACATTTGAGGAAAAGAAGTGAGCGGTGCACCCTGTTCATAATCATTTTTACTAGCAGTAAGTCCATACAAAGTTATGCTTTGTTATTTAAGTTGCAGAAGATATAATCACATTATTTCTTCAAACTTTCATACAGAGTCAGCTGCTGGAGTTGTAGAGTTTTAATGATGAAAAGCCGGAAAAGTGTTGCAACAACACCTAAAGCCATGACAAAGACTGAAACAGAAATTCTTCTAGCCATCACGTAATGAGGAAGACCTCAGTCATGCTGAGAGAAGGCAGGGCATGACCAGACAAGAATCTTCTCTAACAATTTCAGTTATTCCCAAACCGTAGCAATGTTTAGAGGGCTGAAAAATAATTTGACTGAAGGTTGGTGAAACACGTCAATCAACATGTCGCACAGGGATGAATTCATTATCAAACGATGAGTAGAGGAGCTCGACTGTGGTCGGTTAAACAGCTTATATATCATAGAAGGGAGATTTGGTTGCCTCTGCTGAAAGGGGAATATTAGCAGGATTATCTGGCAACCCTGTCGGTGTGGTGATTAACGTGAGAATCCCATTTGTAAGGGCTTCTATGCTTCCTGTTCAAAATGCCATTTTGTTTGCATTTAACGCTGCTGGATTGTAACCAGGTTTCGGTAGATCATAGAATGCCGACTACATACTGAAGGAGGAACACAGACTGATCTAACATTTGTTACAATACTGGATAAGGTATTTTCCAACAGAGTGAAGGTAAATTGTTCCAGTGCACAGAGGGATAACATTTAAAGTTCTGTTACTGCACACCGGTGCATAGCGACCCACTTAAAGCAGTAAGAGTATGGCTCGGGTCTGACTTGCATATAAAATTCCAATAAATTTTATGTGCAAACACTGGATGTTTTTTTTTTTTTTTAGAAGAGAGACCTGGACCTAATATAAATGGAAAAATACCTCGTCAGATGACATTTATTGCTTTAAGTCTTAGGATAGTGTGGGGTTTTTCATTATGGTTTAGTTTTACTTCGCTGTGACTTTTTGTCCAATTCAGTTAGTTTCACTTAGTTTGTAGAGTGTGTTTGCAGGTTTTTATTAGTTATTATTCATTAAATATTGTTTAGTTTCAGTTTACTTTTTAGTAGTTGTGGTAGTAACTACATACTTTTGTTAATTTTTGGTGCAGAATTTAAAAGAGTCAAGAGTTGTACTGAGGACTACCTGGCGTTAGGAGGAATATGGAGTATAGTAAATTGCTGACAGCTGACATAAACTGCTTGTGCAATCAATTTCAGATCAGTTCAAAAAGCTAATAAATAGATCCGTAAACACAAAAGCTTAAGGATATTACATCTATAATTTCAGTATGTTTTAGTTAATTTTATAAGTGCACAATATAGTCCAGTTGTATGTAGGTTCTCACCCATTAATTACCATTTTTATTTATTTCAGTTTTTGTTATTTTGTTAGTTTAATCAGCTATAATGGCTTTGGTCTTAATTTTTGCTCATTTCATCTCTCACCTATTAATACCGTTTTACAGTCCTGTGAACATCCTGCTGTGTGTGTGTGAATGGATGAACAGTGAGATGCAATGAGGTTGGTATCACAAAGATTGAGACTGAGGAAACATGTGATCACCTTAGCATGAAAATACACCAAGAGAGTGTACACAATGTGTGTGTATTTTTTAGTTTTTAGATGAATGTATGAGGTCCACAAATATTGGCAGTAAACTGTCTCCTCCAGCAGGGTCTTAGGTGGGCGAGCTGGGCACACCAGCAGCTGTAATAACACGCCTATTCTCACACATTCTCATCCCCCCCGTTTATAACCTTATGTCACATTTTACCCTGCCGGAACTCAAATTTGTCCTTGAGCAAGGCATTAATTAGCTACAAAGATATTAAACCTGCTCCCTAACTTGCCGGGAATGATTTATTTTAGTTTGGATTTATTTTAGCTGTAGGACACCAGCAAGCAACAACACAATGATTACCCACTGCTACAAGCTCAGATCAGAGCAGAGCAGCAGAGAAAGAGGGAGATGAACAAAAACAGAGAGACAAATGGGATGAATGTGCCCAGCACTGAATGGACAGATGAAAAGAAAAAAAGATGCATGAGCAGAGGAAGGACAACATTTTTCCACTCTCACTAGAGGTGCTTAAATAAAGGATTTGCTCAACAGATAAGGGACCATCACATACAGTTAGAATTGAACCTACTCAAGTATACAGGGAGCAAGAGAGATTAAAGCCCTGTGTTCCTGACCCAACACTCTGCCAGCCTCTGTATCACTCACACATAATTCTTCCACTTATGTTTTCAGCTCAATGGGACAAGTATCAACTGTATATTTATAAAATGTAGAGCTCAATCAGTATTAAACTCTACATTTAGAGTTCAATTTAGAACTTTACAAGATAACCGGAAGAGAACTCTGGGTTATCTTATTACCCAAAGTTAAATCGTTTAAGTCATTGATTACTTTAAAACTAATAAGACTGTTAAAAGAGGTGTAAGAAAAACAAATGTCAGAAGTAACAAGACATTATAGAAAGCACAACTTAATGTCTAAATGTAATAGAGTTAAAGTCAAAAGTATCCACGATTAAATCTACTTAGGTACAGTGGAGATACATGAAAAAGTACAATTACATCCCACCAGTGCCTGTGATCTCAGAGGAAAAACGATAAACATTTCATTTCAGTCTATATCAATAATTGACAATATTGATAATTATTGATTTGTTTTTTTATTTAAATTACCTGAAATTCTGCCAAACTGTTGGATTTACCTTTCCTTATTTATCCAGTTTTCACTCCACGACTTTGCAGTGAAAACTCCAAAGAGACCTAGCACTCTTTGGTTGCTAGGTAACCAAAGAGTGTGTGAGTCAATTGATGCCACCAACCTTGCTTAGCTCACTGTGAGAGCTAGAGAAGCTAAAGCCTTTCCTCTGACTAAAACTCCCAGAAAGCTGTGCGCTTCTCGATCTATATATAATTAATACTATCAGTTGTATTACCTATTGATATTAATCACGTGTGTATTGTGATAGATATTAACTATCACAATAGATTTTAGGACTTTGATCACTTTGGTTATGAATCAAGGCTGAGAAAAGTTTAGCTAAATAAAGTGAGCATGCAGACGATGAGAACATGAATCTTAAAATATAGAAGTCTATGAATGTTGCACCAGTGAAATCCTTTTCAATTGTACTTTTGGTCTAATAATGTCGATGGTAGTCGACACTGCTAGTGTTTCCTCCGGTATGGATTGAGTCCTCCCTGTAATTTTGCATACCTTCTTGAAGAGCAGAGAGTCCTGCATGTGCTCTGCGTAGACGGAGGTGAGCCTGTACTGGTTCTCAGTGGTTATGTCTATCTGGTAACCAGTCAGGACGTAGCAGACGGTGCGAAACTCCTGGATCTTCTTTTGAAACACCTCCTTCAGCCTCTGGTTCCTCAGCTCGGAGCTCTCCATCTGCTTACGTAAATCTAGAGCAAAATATAATAATTACTATACGCCTGCACTGAATACGTCTTGCATATGAATTTCAGCCGTTTGTGAAAGACATCATCTTTGTAAACATTTAGCATTCTCCACCTATTCTCACTACACTGACGCAGTAGATCCAAAACAAAACAAATGCAATGTCTCCGTACAAGTACAGCTGCTCACTTTCACTTCTACAACATAAAGTAAAATCACAACTGGATGCTCATCACAGCAGAAACAGAACCAGGTATCACTTCAACTTGTCCAGCAAAATTCTAATAAATTCAGTTTGTTTCTATATAAATATCTATGCTGCTGTAGGCTGAGTGAATTCTGCTAGTTTATTGTCTAGTTATGACAATAAACTAGTTGTAACCAGGCTTGTCACTATAGCAAATTTAGCTGGACGATAAATTATCCCAGTAGTTATTGTGATAAACGACACTATTGTTGTTTTGAGACCATTTTCAAGAAAATATGATAAACTGCATAATAAAGCAAGTTTGCCATCTCAAAGATAAATAAACTTTAATTTTGTTAAGAAAATACTTAACACTGGAACTGGAAAATATTTTAAGTGTTAAAAATAAAACAAACCAAAACCAACAAACAAAATGGAAAAATAACTACACACAAACACACGGCAGACACAACTGATTAAGTAAATGGAAACAAAATTGTCTTTCAAAAAATATTAATCATCAGAATGGAAATCATTGAGTTCATTTTAATTTATTAGATTAATTCATTTCTTGCTTATTACATCTTATAAAAACATGTTTTTTACAAATTTTTTCAACTAAGGCAGACAGACAACATGTGAAGAAAATCAAGCTCCTCCCAGTGGTTTTACTGCCATCTGCACAAATGTGCCGCTGCTGGTCAGAAACAACCAATCAGAGCCAGGAGGAATGTCTCTGTGCTGCTAATCAAGCTCATGTATATGATGCTCACACCCTCCCCTTTGCTCTATGCTCTGACACAGCTCCTCCTACCATGAATGCTAAGGCTACTTAGCATGGCTAAAATCAGATAAACAGTTGTCCTCTAAAGTTGGGTTGTTTCTCCACTGTTAGCCCAGAAAGACTTTTTTGCTGCAGCTGCAAGACTCAACATTTATTCTTTTTATTAACTTCAATCTTATTTACAAATATGGATTAAACTAGCAAAAAATAAAAGTTTGAGTTCTACAAACAATTATTTTTGCCATGCTTTCATTAAGAGCCAATCCAGTACTAAACAATGACACGTTTCCATATTGGGAATCTTACCCAGCACTTCTTTGGATGGGGGTAAGTTGATGCTAAAGCCAGGAGTATGAATACTGGCGTCGTCTTGTGAGACCACGCCTCCTTCCTGGAAGGAACGTACAAGTTCCCTCAGACGCGTCAGTTCCTCTAGGACCGCGTCCGCTTCCTGCTGACGCTGCTGCTTGGCCTCGGCGGTTGGGTTCAGCTTCAGGTGGATGACACGGGTTTTGACGGGATCGTAGTCTCCCTGAACCAAGCAGAAGAACAGATAATATCCTAGTCCTTCAACAGTCAGGAGTTTTAACTGGACTCATCCTGATTAGAGTGAAGAACCGTAACAACATTTGAATAAAAGCTTGCAGATGATTTTTAAAAACTTAAATCACAAAACCATTAGTTTCTGATAAAATAATATATATATGGACATATTATATTTTTTTTGCATAATATACAAGATGAAGTTATAGAGAAGCCACCCAATGCTTTAAATAGCAGCTTCAAAGGTTTTAAAATGGTACAGTTTGTGTTGACATTTGAAGCTACAAGACAAGAATAGAAAATTCTACACTTGTTACAAAGTCATTTCATATACAACACACGGACGGATTCTGTGGCAGCAGAAAGACAGCAGCAGGACATGAGAATAATTAGACATCTTGAAGCTAACAGGTCTACGGTCCCCACTTCAGTTATAATGATACCAGAGAAAAGAAAAGATGTCACAATCGCTTATACTGTACGATGGGAGGCATTACAGTTTGCAGGAACACTTTTCAGTTCCACATGCAGCGACTTTCAGAACTTTAACTGTTTTTTTTATTTTCAACATGATTACTTTCTCCCTTGACGTCGGTTGTTTCTATAAATATTTTTTAGTAAAATAAATGTAATTAGATGTTTCCATTAGCTATGAGCCGCAAATGTCAAAATTAACAAAAATAAACAAATAAAAAAATATCACTGTGTGAAAACATTTTGCATAGGACTTTTGCTAGTCTTACATAAAAATGAGCATTTCAACAAATGAGCGCTGAATCCGAATCGGTACCAAAGTCTCAAAAGTTCAAAGGTTTTGTGATCCAAAACAGAAAAAAGAAAAAAAAAAAAAAAACATTTTCACACAAGCCTGTCACTTTAACAAATTTTACTTATTGGCATAAAATTGAATAATAATGCAAGTACACAATCTCAAAGATCAAGCTAATTTAAAAAAAACATTTAACAGTGGAACTGGAAGACATTTTAAATATTCAGAATATAAAAACCAACAAAACACATATAAAATGGATGATGAAGTCTCTGTAAATGAACATATTAATCAGACAAGGGAAACAGATAAAACTGGCGGTTAGAATTTTTGTGAAAAGGCGCAAACAGACGACTGGGTGTCAAACGTCTTTTAGAAATCTTAGCTTTTTAATGAGAGTAAAGGACATCTCTAGCAATTAGGAAAACCATATTTTGAGCTGGTCTTTATGTATTTTGTTTGTTGATTAAACACCTCAATGATTGTGGAATGTGCTCAACAAATATGTGGACGAGCTAGAAACACAATACAAGCAAGTTGAAAAACGTCAAACTTTTGTAGCTGTTGTTGCTGTCGCATCCCTTGAGTTGAGCCAAATACTGACACTCGTTGCTGTCATTTGTCGCTACCCGTATGTCGAGCTAATTACTCTAAGAATGCGAGAAGAGCAGGAGTCAGATTATGCAGCAGAGTGAAACTTTTGTCACCCAGTTTTCTTGGTAGAAAAAGAACAAACACGATGAGAAGAGGCCATTATCAACCTCATTTTAATTCATCATTTATTTGTTGCGACAGACCTGTTTTGACCAAGTGGATTCATTAGAATCTCTGCCAGGATCTGCCATGGAGACTTGAGCTTTAGGGGAATTAATGGATAAGCAAGAGAAGACTGAGGTTGTGTCTGAAAAGCTTAAAGGAAGAGCGCTCCATAGCAGCAACTTGTATGTAGGTCTCCATCTCTGTGTTGCAGTATTAAAAGCTACATGCAAGACAAAAAAAACATCCCAGGGGAATAACTGAAGTGTGCGTTGCAAGATATTTTTAGTCAGAATGGGCGGTAATTAATAAAAACCAAATGTTGGACTGACCTTTGTATCTTGTGACAAGTAATTAGGAGAGCATTTACCACGTCAACAAGACTAATGGGTTTTTTGTCATTGACTGCTGAAACTTTCTGTGGTCAAAAAGTCAGACTAACTCAAAAAGGTTCTCGCAGGGTATTTTTAAAAATAATACACAGCAGGGGTTTTCAAAGTGTGGCAGAGCCAGCTCACCTTTTCCCCCTCAAGCACCCTTCCTACAGCATTATTAGGATCCCAAGCCCACAGAGGGGGCAGAACAGGCAATGGAAAGCAGGCCCGTTTGCCTGCTCCAGGAAACTGCTTGATCTTTAAGAAGTAAGGACTGAAATGTACAATTCTTGGTCAAATTGGAGGCTTGGGGACAGGCAGAGCCTGGACTTAGGTTAAATTGTAACGGCAACACAAAGTGGTGGAAGACAGATGTTTGTCGCCTTTAATGAGAGTTTCATTCCTCTAACAGGAAGTTTAAAAAAAAAAAGAGAATATTTTATAATCCGATCAGTCCATCGGATCAGTCCAGCTCAGATGGACTGATCCATCGGAGCATGGAACGCTTTGTAATTGTACAGGTTTTTCCTTATTAGTATTATTACTTTCTACTAAAACACATTGGGTTGAAGAACCAGAAAATGATGGAAAACATCTACTATGGTAGTCTGGTAGAGAAAGCTAACCAATACTCAGACAAAGGACTAGCAAAAGTCAATGGGTTTTAGCTAATAACTTTTATAAACTAGTAATGCTACAATCAAAAACCTTGAATTGTGTGAATCCTTGGATGATTCTGCATCACTTTGCTTTTGTGCATCACTAACACAAAAGTTAATTGTCAATCAATCAAGTCTATTTGTACAATAAATTTCTTCAACAAGGCAATTCAAAGTGCTCTACATGATAAAAACGCAAAAATAAAAAGTCAAAAACATTTTGAGTCAGAGCCTTTATCAGAATCCTTAATACACATCAAATATATTGTTTACATCAGCACATTTTATTATTACATAAGAAATTAATAGATTCTAATGCACAATGAGACATCTCTGCATAATGATTTTTTTGGGACATTTTGGTGATAGGGACGCTGCGGGATTAAAAAGTTTATCCCTGCACAATCATTGGGTTAAATTACACCAAACTTGGTACAGATGTTCCAGACAACAACCTCAGGCCTCAGCCTGAATATGATTATGAAGTGTGTTATATGTTGCCTCACATTTGATCAAATCTCAAAGTTGAGTGAGGAAAAAAAAAAATCACACTTCATAAACAAGTAGTGGACAATTTTCTAAATATGACCACTGGGTGGCACTGTTACAAGAAATGTTTTTTGTTTGTTTTTTTTAAACAAAGGTGAAAAGTCTCTCCTGACCCCACTAGGAACAAGGGTGATAGAAAATGGATGGATGGATGGAGGAAAAGTCTAGATTTGTATTCTGAGTTAAAATGTAAGCATTTAAGCACCAAAAACGTTTTAGGGGCATTTTATAGCACAGTCAAGTAACTATGTTAACTTCAGTTATAAAAATGCTACATAATCAAATTTGACTTTAAAATTTTTGACTTTGCCTTGGGCGGGCTCTAAATGTGACCAACTTTGCAGAGCGCTTTTTAAGGACCCTGGGGGGAATGGACAAAGTGGAATGGAAAGGCAATCTACTACCACTTGATCTTTTCTTTTTTTTTCCTTTTTCTCTGTCTCTCATTCTTTTTTTTTTTTTAATCAGTCTGCTTTTATAAACTGGGTCACCTGATTTCCTAAATAGCCAGTACAAAATGTGTCAGGATGCATTTAAATGGAGAAACATGGACTTCTGTCATGTTCAAGTACCAGAACACAAAACTAGCACAAAAATATTTTCTGATTGTCTGCTGAACCAACATAGACTAATTTTCTCTCCTCATATTCTTAAGGGAAGAAAACTCTTTTTGTGTGTTTTACAGAAACATCTACAACAATCAATGTTGGTCCTTTGAAAAAGAAGTTTTTCAAACCTCTTCAGAGTGTTTGTCAATGAGAGAGTGCAGGGCTTGGAGGCTTCCTCCTAGCACCTAGAAGATTTATTGGAAAATATGCTGGCCAGTCGACAAAAACTAATCCTAATCAAAGATTTCCTGCACTGCCTTATCTTTTATGTGGCATGAAAGCTCAAAATCTCCCACAGTGAAAAAGCTGCGCAATCTTTTGGCACAGTTTGCAGGTGGCTACTTAAGAACTTTGACCGTGATTGGCATTTGTCGTTTCCAAGCCACAGTTATCACCTCCAATAATCCATTTAAGGGTTCCTCCAGAGGCCACGCATGGGAAAGTGGCAGATCATATTACACTCAGAGTGGCAAGTGAGGCTCCAGCAAAGTCTTTTTTAATTTATTTAAAAAGCAATAGCAAGCAGCTTTCCACTGACTCATTCTCTTTTTGTATTTGTAAAAGTAAACTCAAACGTTTGATTGAGTTATTAAGTCATGATAAAAGTAATGTCATGCACCTCTGAGAACCACATCCACAGCAGAGACAAATTTAAAAACTTAACAAAACAAACAAACAAACAAACAAACAAAAAAAAAAAAAAAAACCACCACAATCTAAATTAAGCCTCTTCAAATAGTTCCAGTATTTATGTTTGTGCCTCATTATATGATGATTTTATAGGGGCATTTTATAGCACAGTCAAGTAACTATGTTAACTTCAGTTGTTATAAAAATGCTACATAATCAAATTTGACTTAAAATTTTTCGTAATTTAATGCCTTGAAATATGGCCTCTGTCTCTTTAAGAAACTCCTCCTTTTCCTGAAACTCTGCCTCCAGAAAGTCATGATAACATGGCTCCTCTATTAACATTTAACAAAGGGTTTACCAGCATTTCACTGAGAAGTAGCTCCGATAATGAGCTCAGCAGTTCCACCAGGTGGTTGCTAATTGATGCTGGCTAGTCTGAAGGAGCTGAGTGGGGGAGCTCAGCTCCTTCAAATCCAGCTCCACAATTACTGCACACCTGTCCATCCAAAGTCAGCAAGCCCAACCTGTACGTCCATGAGGCAAGACGTGTCCATGCTGCACCGAGTCGACCGGCAAGCCTTTCCTCACACACTATTATTTCCAAATTATGATGCCCCTTCGTGCTCCTCTGAATTTAACATTTAGCACTTTTTAAACACAAAAACACACTTTTTGTGATTAAAAACAAAATTGACTTCCCCTGCACTCCTACCACCAGGATTCGCAGATTTTCTGGGGGAAATCCTGCTTATCAATAAATTCTGGTGCAGAATCACAAGAATGTTTAACTAAACAACAGTTTCAGAATTTGCACATTGTTGCAACCAGTTTAATGCCTGTTTATGTACATTTCAAATAGAATTACAGTTTGAATCTCGACACCTCACCTCTTGGTTTAATGTCTGCATTATGCATGGTTTAGAGTTCTTCAAGGTGCATCTGGGAAGAGAGTCCCCTGTCTTGTTTTATGGTCATGTTGAGAAAGATTTTAAGTTTGCCCAGATAAAATATGACTAAATTTTGTTCCAATTGCCATCAGGTATCCTTGTATGATCAATATAAAACCTCTCAACTACAGTGCTTGACATTTACAATACCAAGGTATATACTGCCTTGGCATTGTGCTGCCTTAAATATTCATTCTTTGCTGAACATTTAATGGCTTAAGTGGTTTTTTGCTAATGTTGAAATGTTTAATGCCTTTGTACCTTGACAAATTACTGAACTCCCTGAGCAATTTTAATGAATAAAAGCAATTTTATGACATATTTTATGGCAAAGAGAGATAGAGAGATTGATAATGGTATAAAGACGGAGTCAATTTAGGGGTTAGGCTATAGCAATCTGTGACAGTCGGTGTAACGAAAGTTCCCATTGTGAGGTTTTTGAGGCATTCACTTCTGAATGTCACTCACTCATGCCCATTCAGGCATCGATTTCCACCCTCCAACGCCTCACCAGCCAGTCACTCATCTGTCGACGCAGACTGGTGAGCAGCTCTCTCTCACTGGGGGAGTCAAAAAAAAATTAACTCCTATGAATTGACCTGATCCATTGACTGAGTAACCTTGAAACGTGCAGAAATTCACCCCTTTGGTCAGTCGGCCGCTGCCTTAAAGGTAGCGGTCATGCTTGAAGAGATGTGGATTTCATTTACTCCATGGCTAAATGGAGCAACACGCTCACCCACACAGATTTCATTAAAGTGCCTTGGCAGGCTTAGTTTGGTGCAGTTTAAGTCAGAGGGAGTTACAGAACCTGAGATTAAACATTAATTCTCATACATAAGCAATATGTGGAGGCAGGGAGGCAAGGGGGGGAGGTCCCCAAAATAAAAATAGTCACAGACGAAGACAAAAGGTTATTAAATAATTTTGTTAGATTAAAATAGTTCAATTAAATGTCTGCTTTTGTGCTAATCCCGCTACCCGTCAGCAATAGTATAACTTTATCACATTTTAGGGCAGTATTATGTAAAATCGACTTGTACCTCATGTTCTAAAGTTATTCCCTCATCAAAAACATACATGTGTTGCCTTGATTCTTTCGTGCAATTTTGAGAAATCCTTCAATCTCCTCTGGCAACCATTCTCATCTGTGTAAAACACCCAGATCAGGGGTCCCCAAAGTCGGTCCTCGAGGGTCTGCATCCTGCATGTTTTAGTTCTCTCCTTAGTGGTAGTGACAACCTTTTCAGAATGTCAGTGGTCTTCTTAGGCTTCTAACGAGCCATCATTTGATCCAGGTGCGTTAAATCAGGGAGAGAACTAAAACATGTAGGATGCCGGCCCTCGAGGACTGACTTTGGGGACTCCTGACCTAGATGGACCTAGTTCCGTCTTCAAGCCGCAGCTCTTACTCAGAGTTTCCACTTCATTGAACACATATACCCCTCAACTTCCCCACTCAGCTCCTTCAGACTAGCCAACAGCAATTAGCAAACACCTGGTGGAACTGCAGATCCTCTGAGTTCATTAAAGGAGCTACTTCTCAGTGCAACGCTGATAAAAACGTTGTTAAAGGGTTAGTAGAGGATTGCTGTTGATGACCTTCTGAAGACAAAGTTACAGAAAAAGGAGGCACTTTTAAAGAGACGGAGGCTATATTTCAAGGTGTTAAAGAAGTGAAATTTCTTTTAAGTCAGGGTTTCCCCCAGTGTTTTATAAGCCTGGCAAGTGTTTTTAAAATGGTTGCATTTTTAAGCCTTTATTGTTGGTGTCTTCCAATAATACATAATTACCAAGTGATATTTTCAAATTTTCTGTCAACTTTAAACATTTTTTAACTGAAAAACACAACGGGCCATTGAATGAATGAATGACTGCCCAAGCACCCAACCACCGGGATTAGCAAGTTTTCTGTGGGAAACCTTGTAGGTCATATTTGATATATAGCATCTGTATGCTATAAATATAGTATTTTTAACTGAAGCTAACATAGTGGTTTGATTGTGCTATAAATTGGCACTATGTGCCTGGAAAACACATGATACTGTTCATATCTAAACAGCTAAATGTATTCACCCCTGTCCAAATCTGTGTCCACTGTAATCCTTTCATCCAATAAAAGAATGCGTTTTAATCCACCTTTGGCTCTGCAGCTACTTTACTGGACGCTGTTGGAATGACACCTGGGTCCAATTGTGCTTGAAAAAACTGTCAGATATGAAATATATTTTCATGCATCAATCCACGGCGGCTTACAGGACAGGCCGCTACCCTTGGGGTTATTAAATTTGTTCCTTTGTGCCAGACAAGTAAATCCATTACAAAAGCCAGTTGGAGGGACGTTTGCTGCCTACCTGCAGGTTGTGTCTCTCCAGTCTCATCTCCAGAATGTTATTCTGCTCTTCCAAACGCTGTCGATCCTTCTCCAACTCTTCAATTTTTTGCCTGGAAATTGCAATTACAACCAAAATAATTACCATTACAGAAAATGTGTGTGAGGACAGGGTCTGTTAATAAACCATCATCAGAGCAACCATGGTTTTTATATGATTTAGAATTTCAGATTTTATATTAATCGGGATTTCTGATGATTTCAGTAAAAGATAAAAAAAAAAAAAAAAAAAAGAAACAATATATATTTAAAAGGTAAAGTATTATGTAAAAATCAACATTTTTGTGCTTTATGTCATCTTATTTTATTCCCTCATCAAAAACATACCTGAAGTTTCTGGAGACAGAAAGATGTCTTCCAAGCACATATTTCTCTTAATGTTGATGATTACTCCTTATAGCAACTCAAAACTCAGAAATAAATTACAGCTTATTGCTGAAGAAGGTGGCTATTTAGACAGCTATAGCCAAGAATGTTAACGAAAAGTTGATTGGAATGAAAAACGTGTTGTGAAAAATGGTGCAAAACAAGGACATCATGGTGTTGGCTCAATGTGTTTTATCAAGTTGATAAAGCCAGTGAACACCCTTTTTGAAATCCTGCAGAGACCCGGAGTGATTACAACTAGTCATATAAATTTATTACCTTAGTATGTCGACCTCTTCTTTGTTCACTGAAGAGCTGCAGTCACCTGAAGAAGCCACTTGCGTCTTCACAGTCTCTAACTCACGCTCCAGCTAGAACAGACAAGAGAAAGAATAAAATGATCTTAGTGCACCAATGGGCCGTATGCCTGGCAGAAACCTTCAGCCTGCAGACAAATCCCTGTGAAGTGACGTTGCAAAGTGACGCCACGAGCGCCGTCCAGCTCTCCACTGGGGTAAAAAAGCTGCTCACAGATGACGACTATCATTGGTCTGAGCTGTGAAATAATTATCAACATACTGCACTAAATCTTAAATGTACAGCTGATAAATAAAAGAAAAAGGGAGGAGATGCTTTGCTATTAATTGTGAACATACAACTAGATAAGGTACAAAGGTATCACATTTCACAGGTTATGAAAAGTTTTATTTACAAAAAAATAAAAGGGTCAGGGAAATACGTCATTTGTGCTAGCTTGACTTTGACAATATTAGATGGAGATGTGGTGCAGATTTCGGTTTCGGTACAGTTAAAAAAGAGAAAAAGACGACCCACAAACACTGACTGACAGATCATCAGTAGAACAGGAGTTTAAATTAGCTAATCAATCACCGCTGTGTTCGGATGATTACTTATTAATAATCGCAATGTAAACATCGAGAAACGTGATTTTTTAACAGACTGGTTTTTCTGTTCTTTAATTAAATTAAGAATGCCTACATCGCTAGGTTTCATTTTGTTAGCAGAATTGTTCTAGCACGGCAGTGCAGCTATAGATAGGCATGTAAAAGGGCTATCGGGTAAACTGTGAAGTCGAGTGCATACTTACCTTCTGCAGCTGCAGTTTGAGCATCCCTGTCTCATCTTGTGCCTTACTGAGCTGAGCCTGAATAGGAAAAAAAGAGTAGCGAGTGTTTCTAATACAAAAAGTGAAAATTTACCTATTTTAACACAGGGCTTCCCTCAGGGTATTATAAGCACTTCACTTTCCCAATGCCAGTATAGGCATCAATTATTTACTTTAAATAGGTTATTTAACCCTTAACAGTTTAGCAAAGACAGATTTATAGATGACTTATTGAACTGGATGTGAAGCCTGGGCCTGGCGCGCCATCACAAATTATTATTATAACGCGGTTCTGAAAAGCCACTAAAAATGGCTTTATCGGCATTTATATGATTTCTCTGTGAAGGAGAATACTGCACCAACGTAGACACCAAAAATAAAAGCCTGAGTGCTTGGTTGGGTCACACAATGCAAACCTTAAAATCTTAAAATTGTCAAAGAATATCAGGCATAAAAAAAATATGCAAAGAGAAGAAAGAAGAAGAAATAAGTTAAAGACTGTCGTCACACACCTCCATCTCTGCATTGTGGTTTTGCGTCCTCTGCAGAACGTCTTCTGCCTCTTTGACTCGTTTACTGAGTTGAGGAGAATACTCGTTTGACGTCAGCTCACTGTCGTAAGACTCCAGTATAGCACGCATGCCATCACGTTCCTGGAACAGAAACATTCAAGCAGTCATGCAGCAGCAAGTTTAAAAAGTGAGATTTTCCTCAGTGTACGATAAGCCTGGCGGGCCACCAGGCTTTACTTGTGCCCCCACCAGCCTAAACATTATTTATTATAGGGGTTTCTTACACACCAGTGATAGTGATAGCAAAGGCAGGCTAAAGAGTTTCTTTGGTGAAACGGTTGGAAGCACCATGGCAATGTGTGGTCAAGATTGGACCCTTAGGTCATTTATTTACTGGAGCTCAGTAACCACTTCCTGTCTTTACCTACATCCTAACAACTTCAGTAAATTGGTGTTTAAATGTTGTTCAAGTGTCTTCCAATTACACACAAATTTCCTCAAGGAAACACTATAAACACCAAACACTTATCTTTCCCAGCAGCCATTATACAGCACATACAACCAACTGACCAGTTCCCATTGGGTTGGTAGGTGAGGAGCAGTGCTCGCCGATTCTGAGGTTACAATCGGGAGGTTTTACAGACACCAAAATACATTACCTTATTGCCAGAAACCGGCTGGATGGTGTCTTGTTTTTTTTTTAACACTTTGACTGCTTCTACAAGCAGGAGAGACCCAAATGGAAGTACAAAAACATGCTTTAACTATGTCAGGATTGTCTGTGTTTGATGAATGTGCTTTCTGTAAATTATTCTTTTGCTGTTCTTGCTGTATTACTTTCTCGACACTGACGCCTATCAGAGCAACTGCAGTTGGTTTAGTTCTCAACTTTGAAGAATTTGTCTAACACGATGACTGGCTTGTTTCAATGTGGAACCAATTAATCAGCTGAAAAGACTTCAACTTTAACAAGTTAACGCATGCGACAAATCAGAAAACTTTTAACACATTAATATTACATAATGTAGATTAATGAATCTACCTATTTTGACCTGAAAGCACCTCTCTCACTGAGGGTCAGTGAGTTCACAGCAGCGCATCTCGACACATGAAGAGCATCGGACGACAGGGAAAGACAAGTTTGTTCCCAGGAAGATATGTCTGAATGCTGAAAGTTATTACTTATTAATCCTTGTGTCAGACGTCATGGACAAAGTGTAAACGCTACACAGGAAAAAACATATAGATGAGCATGGAGATGACCAGGGGAAGCTGCCGCGCAAATGTCCCCCACAGCCATCCCTCCATGCAGAGCCATAGAGGGTAAAATCCCTCTGGTGGAGTGAGCTCTGAGACTCCCCCTGGAGGATCCCGACCAGCGGATATATGAGAATATGAAATCGTCTCACACCACCAGTGTGAGAGACGATGAAATGACAGAGGACTTCCAGCTGAGTTATCTCTGTAACGCCCAAACAGACACGGGCAGCGGTGAAGTGCAGCCGTGAGCACTCCCGAGAGTGCATGGATGGGACAGAGGAGATGAGAGAGCTTTGAGGATGAAGAGAGAAGCCAGGAAGAGTCATCGCTCTGAGTGAGATCGTCTTTAAGGAATGTGCATGCAATGCGACTAGCGGCAGCAGCGATTAGCAAACAACTGGTGGAAACATGCGACTGCTGACCTTTTCACACAAGCTACTTCTCAGTCCAACGCTCCCAAGGAAGCTTGTAAATGGCATCATGGAGGAGCATTGTTGTTAATGAAGTGCTGAATTGGGATTGTCAGAAAGGGTGGCAGGTTCTTAAAGAGACAGGAGTTAATGTCATGGTGTCAGATACAGCTGCGATGCCAAGTCAAATATCTTTGAATTTGTTTTTGATATTCACAGCATTTTCATTACAATTGAAGGTAAAAGTGACTAAATTGTGCTTTAAAATGGGACTATGTGCCTTGGAATACACATAATACTGCCACTTTAAAAGACAGAAATTTAAGTAGAGCCTCAATGACATCTTCAGTAGCTCTGCTCTGAAATTCAAACCCTGATTTTCATGCAGTTTGTAAAATGGTTTCAAGCTATTTTTTTTTTTTTTTTACTTTCTGGATGCAGCAGTCGCACCATAGCAGCAGACAAACTCCAATTAAATAGAGCACAAAAACTTACTGAATAATTTTATTTTAGATCTCAAGTAAACAGACAAATGCCCCACAGATTGCTAAAGAAAAAAGAAAAATTATAACAATGTAAATGAATGTTATGCATTTGGAACATGCCAACACAATGCAAGCGCTCAAGCTAATATGCAAGAGGGAATAGAAAACTAGACATCACTTGGAACACAAGTTAAAACCCGACAGAACAAATACGTTTAGAGGTCAACGTTTGCTCCAAATACCAACCAGCAAATACCAACCAGATGTTTGTCTATTAACCTGCAGGGAAATTCAATTTATCACTTTTCTGTGATAAAATAAAAAATTTAATTTAAAAACAAACATGGCACAGGAGAACAGAGTGATAAAACCTATTGCTGTTTTCACCATCTATTGTTGAAAATTGCTTTTCTGTCAGCCTCATCTGGCTGATAAAGATTTCTGTGCCCCTAATAAGTCAGACACTCGCCCACAGAGTTACATACTGTAGGTGATGGTAAATGCAGGTATTTAGTGGGTGAATCCTTAAGGTAAAGATAAAAAAAAAATACAGATAAAAATCATTTATTTGAAACTGAAAAGAAATGCTGGACTAGTGGGAGAACCATTAAAAAGCTTTATGCTCGTGACTCGGAGGTCGAGCGATGAACCTTCCAGCAAACGGACGGACGATTACGTTCACGTCGCCACGTTCCATCATAAAGATCAACACATTTCCTTTAATTAAAGGAAGTTAAGTAAATTACACATTTTTGAGTAATGTAACAATATTATTTCCTCATAAAAACTGTTTGTTGCTGTGATTCTTTAATCGCCATGGCAACCAATGAGCTGTGCAAAATACATGGTTGGACCTAGCTCCGCCTTCAGGGTGCAGCTTCTTCTTAGAGGTCCTCACGCACGATTCCCCACAGTCATCTCCTTCAGACTAGTCAGCAGCAATTAGCAAACACTTGATGGAACTATGTACCTGCAGAGCTCATTATAGAAGCTACTGCTCAGTGAGACACTGAGTATTTAGAAGAGAGATGTCATGATGACTTCCTGAAGCCGGAGTTTCAGAAAAAGCTGGAGCTTTTAAAGAGACAGAGGCCCAATTACAAAGCTTTTCAAAGTCAAATTTATTTTAAGTCATATCTGATATTTATAGCACTTTCACAACAACCCCAGTTAAAATAATTGCTTGATTGTGCTATAAAATGGTACTATGTAGCTGAAAAACACATAATGCTGCCCCTTTAAAACGTGTCGTCTTATCTATTAATTTGAAGCCAGTTCTTAATTGATTTGCTTTTCCAGACGAAGCGCATATTTAGAACCTCGTCATGATGTCACTATCATCTCATCCAGTTTATGTTTGATCCTCCCCTTTTTATTCTGCATTTTTGTGAATGATCACGGTGCCTGGAGTAAGTAATAGCACAGGCCATTATTTATTCCAGTATCCCTGCAAACATGTTCAGTAATATCATAGCCTGTATTAAATAATGTAGTTTTAAACAACGGTGGAAGGAAAACTAAAAGGTTTCCAAGTATATCTTTTAAAAAGACAGTTATCCCTGGTATTGGTAAATGCCAGGAAATTACCAATACCAAAACTTTTGAATTTGAGGAAAGTTACAAGAGGAACATGTTCTTGTTAAGTTTTCTGGAATTTGTATTTAATTTTTTGCTATTCCTTTGTTGTCATTGTGCAAGAAAGCAGGGCGGAAGAAAAAAGAAATTCTTGAAGGCACTGAAAATAAATATTTTTAGATCCATAAAAATACTTAATTAAATAGCATAAATAAACTTAAAAATACGGTAAAAATAAACAAGCAAGTGGAATGTTAAGAAAATAATGACCAGAGTTTGGATGAATTTGCATTGTTCAGGGCAGAAACAGATTTTAGCAAACAGAATTTGTATATAGCGAAAATAAATAATTTTGATTATTCTAATTAACCTAAAACAAGAAAAGTTTGGTCTGATTTAACTTCAGATGCTGAGAAAGAAAAATGCGTATTTGTCTGCTTTCAACTGTGTGTGATTAGTGTGCTGTAAATGACCTGGGGAATAACACAATGCTGAGAAATTGATATCCCACGGCGGTCTAGTCAAATAATGCAGTGGGAAGAAGCACGGGATACAAGCCAGAGGAGTCACATGATATCCAGCAGCCAGTTTGGAAAAGCAAGGAGCGATGGGAGAATGGAGAGTTCTGTGCAGGTCTTGAGATTCAAATCCCTCCTGCGGCCAGTTTTTGAAGCAACTTGCTGATTTTTAGTATAGATGCATACTTGAAGTGTGTGTGTGTGTGGGGTGCGTTCTTTTTTTAAAATTATTTTGATTGCCAGGTACCTTGGTTAACAAAAGTAGTCGTTTCTGTAGTCGTCGAATGAGCGCATCCTGAGCCTCTCTCTTCTTCTGCTCTTCCACAGTTCTGCCGCACTGCTGGGTCAGCTCTGCTCTGACCTCAGACTGGGAATGCTCCAAGCTCCTGACTCTGACGGGCCGACACAAATGAATAGCAGGGGGACAGATTTTTGTGTGTGCAAAAGTGGAGGGAAGGGAAAAAGGAGGAAGCAGATTGATTAGGGCTGAACGTTCAGACAATTTGGGAAGAGCAATTTAAAGCCAATTTCTAATAATATTTCCTCAAAGTCAACCTACCTACCTACCTACCCGTCTGCCTGTGTGGCTAAATGATGAGCGTTGAGAAATTATTTGAGGCAGAGATTTGTGTCAAGTCTGATCAATAGGACAATAATTACAACGAAGGCTAATAATTATGCTGCAGACTCTTTGCAGACTCTTGCTCATTCATCATCCTGCAGTTTTGCTGTGTCGTAATGAGCCCAAAACGATCAGCACAGGAGAAGTGCTTGTTAACCAACAAAATCTGGGCACGAGCGCAGCATTAATAACAGACAGCACGCATGCAGTCCCTGCAGACATCACCTCAGTCTAAACAGGACGAGTTTAATTAGTAAATTCCCATTCTCAAACACTCATAACCTCACACACACACACACACCAACGGCTGCCGTCAGGAGTGCTATCAGAGTCAGGACCACTTTAATTAACTTTGTGACAATTAAAGACTTCACAGAGATAGACTCTTAATAGATGCATGGAGACAGAGAGAGAGAGAGAGAGAGAGAGAGAGATGTAATGCAAACAGAATGAGAGAAATAATTCTGAAACAAGAGAGATGGGGGGGGGATTTTGTGTGTGAGTCAGACAGTGTGTGTTACCGGCTGTTGAGTGTGTAGTTCTGCTCTTTCAGAGCAATTTCTCTGTGCTGGATCTGAATCACCTCCCTGGACAGATCCTCTGGTTTCCTGCAGACACACAAAGCACTGGGTAGTGAGCGAACTCATATGCAGAGAGATCACAAAAAAAAAACAAAAAAAAACTATATGAGAGCCAGAGCAGAGAGAATGTTAAAACAAAGAGACATCACTCCATTCTGTTAGCCACTGGGTGGCTCAGTAATAAACAGAGTTAAATTCAAATTATTATCTGGCAATGATCAAATTGTCCACCACAGAACTGGTGGAAACTGGTATCCTCATATAAACACTATGAGGCAATATTCATCTCAAATACATGGAAAAAAATTATTAAACATTGAACAAAAAATATTCTATAAATTTTGATTTATTTCCATGCACACCGCTTATGGAAAGTTTGGAAAGCCCTGGCTCTGGACTAAACATGACAAAGCAAACTTGGTGTGCAGTCTCATCATATCAAACCTCCCTCATGTCAGGCCCAGCGCTGAGGCTGGCCTGGCCGGGGCGAAGCCAGCTGCTGAAAACACCTGGGAGAGCAGATGCCGTCTGTAAGAGCAAATCAAACACGAGGTTTCCAATTTGACCGGTGCTCCGGGTAGAAAGCTCTCACTTTGTTTTGTGCTTCATCATGTGCTGGCACATTCCAGCTTTTTTGTTTGTTTTTTTTTTTACCAAAAATAATGTGCAGCACCTGGTTCTCCATAGACAAACGGGCATAAAACAAACTGGATATGTTGTGTAGTGTGGATGTGTTCCACCTGGTCCAGAGATGACTCTACAGTAAATGGGTTTATGTGTATCAACATGTGCATGCATGCATGTGACGCGCAGGTCTTCAGTGCATGCAACATGTCAGAACTGCTTCGCTGCTCACGTGGAAGCCTCCGTCTGTTCTAACAAGTTGGCCAGGCGTTTCAGTGAGCTGAGGCGCAGCCGTTTAGAAAGACTACAGCTCCACCTACTGGTCTCTTTTGTATTTCACTAGAAACACACTGATGATAAATTTTTTAAAGAGGGCTCTTGTGCTCATCGACACAATCATACTGACCTTATGTTGAGTCCTGTAGACTGGCCGATGTTTTCCCAGGCCTGCAGCTTCTCAGCCAGCCTCTAAAAGTGACCAGACATCATTTACTGTCAGAGCAAAGGCAACAATATTCATTTATGTATGTATTATGTAGGCAAAAATGTAAAAAGACTACCATAGGAGATTATTGTTTGGGAAGTGTTTAAAAGTATATATTTACCAGAAGAAAACAAACATTCTAATGAGCAGCTTTTTTTTATTATTTTGAAAAAAATAAAAAATACATTTGACATTTTAGCGGTGGCAAGGAGTATGAAACTCCTGGTTTAGACTCTCAGTTATGCTAGTCTGAATCTAGTATCCACATCATTTTTTGTAGGTCGCTGTGGCTGCAGACAGACAGTTTACCTCTTTCTCCAGCTCTATGTTGACCAGCTCTTCTTTTTTCTTCTCCATTCTCTCCAGTTTCCTCCTCAGACCCTCCACCTCCTCCTTCAACAGGCTGCAGTTCTCCCTGCTGTCCCTGTTCAGAAGAGAAACCCAAAACTCATCATCAATCGCAAGAATGAAATGCTTGATCTGCCATCAAAATGTGTTCACTTATTGTTCATAGAGGCAGTTCTCACCTAGCATACTGTAGATGACAGCAAATACATATTATTAATAAAAGAAGTTGGCACTTCAGGTTTGACATTACATGTCTGAAGAATGTGGGGGTCCAAGCACAATCTATTATCAAAGTTTAGAAAACTGCAGGAAACTTCAACTGTATGGGTCTCCTTCCAAATAAAGCAGTGGAATAAACTCAAATAAAAGAAAACAAACGGACCTCAGGAAGGCGTTGTCTTCCCTGAGACGCTTCAGCTCTTTTTCCAAATCTGGAACTCTTGCCACCTCGGACTTCACGCTCTTCACGATGGCGATATCTTGTTCCTGGAGGGCCAGACGTCTCTCCAGCTCCTGCAAATTCAGACAGAAAATCAGTCAAAGCATCGCTAAACTATTCTGAACTGAAAACATAGGCACGTTAATACAAACACCGATTTTATCGAGTCTGAACACTGAGGGAAAAAAACTAAAACTAGGGTTTCTTTTTCTCTTCTTAACCCTGTGCAGCTACTCACGAGCTCTGATGTATACATCTTTTATGCGACATAAAAATCAATTGTTATCATCGTTATTTTACTGACTTAATTTAACCCACAAAAGTTTGTTAAAATGACCATAACAAACTTCCAAAAGTATTTCTATCACTTGAACCTTGACATGTTGGACAATGTAAAATCTGAAAATATCACTTAATATCACAGGGATTTTATGTAAATAAGCCAACAAAAAGCTAATTAATTGTGAAATTGTGGGTTAATGGTATATGGTTTTTCTATCAAATGTAATAAATTTCTAATTTTTTCTCATTACCAGTCTGAAAAGTTCCCTGTAGTAGTCAATGAATCAATGTAATTGTGATCATCTGTGACTAATTTATCTCAATATAAATACAGCTGCTCCGTTTTGGGTTTTTGCTGGAAAGGTGCATCTAGAAAGTACTGACTCAGTGGGTATTAATCATGCTAGATACTTTCTTTTTCTTTATTTTTTAGCAGCAATTGTAACTCATGTAATGTAAAAGTAAAAAGTTGGACAAACCGTGTGTGTAAGTGCAATGTACCTTGATTTTGATGATATGCTCTGAACAGGAAGACTGTTCTGCTTGAAGGCTTTGGCAAAGCTGAGAAGCTTCTAAATGCTTTCTGGGGGGAGAAAAAAAGAATAATTGTGTGTGATTAACATTTTCCTCAGTGTGGAGGAGCAGGATGTCCATGATGAAACCAGAAGGATCTCTGGACCTGCGCTGTAAGTCCAGCTGTTCTTGCAGCTCTTGGTTCTCCAGAGTTTGGGCAGAAATTGTTGCATCTTGGGTTTGAATCTTCTGCCAAAGGTCTCTGATTTCATCTCTCAGAGACGTGACGGTCTGGATACAGCGAGCAATTCGAAGATGGAGATCAAGAGAGACCAAAAATCAAAAATGTATTCTGTGTGTGTGTGTGTAACCTGGTCGGCTGTCGTCAGTTTGGTGTCTCGCTCGTCCAGCTTCTTGTTGAGGCCGTCCAGGTTCTTACGAAGAGAACCGTTTGCCTCCACCTGCTCTGACAGGTTCTTCCGGACTTCTTTCTCTCTCTCTTCTAAAATTTTTATTCGTCCCAAAAGTTCCTGGTTGCGGTCAACTTCATGCTGCAACATTTAAAAAAATAAATCAATAAAAACCAGGTACATCTTATGATGACAGAGTTGGCAGGCAAACGTAACAATTTGCAACAAATACTATTTAAGTAGGAGCAAATATGCCTGTGCTTGATGTAGAGGAGAGCGATATGGACTTAAATAAGTTTTATATTTTGTTTTGAGGTGCAATTAAAGTTTATTTTAGTTTTCGATTAATCTATTAATTATTCCGACGAATAATCTGATTTAAAAAAAAAATGGCCCATTCAGATTTAACCTTAAACCTTTTTATGTAATATTATACATACATTAAAAAGATGCAAATACAAACATCTTTAAAAAAAGAAAAAGAAAGAAAGAAAGAAAATAAATGTTTTATTGCCTAAATGGAACAGCATTCATTTAGTAAATCTGGAGCAGTTGAAGCTAAAGTTAGACCACTTGAAGAGTTTTGGTTAAAACATATTTACAGACAAAAGATTTGGCACACTGTCAGATAGCCAATCTATCGGGACCGATACAAATATTGATATCAAATCATCAGTGCATCTCTGTTAGACAGTGAACTTGTCTTGTACCTCCAGGTTTCGAGCGCTTTCAGAAGCTGCCTTCTCAAGTTCGAACCGAGCTCGTTTGTGACTCAGCTCCATCTGTTTCTTCTCCTGGTCCAGCTGCAGGTAGCGGTGCTGAGAGTGAACCCTCTCTGCTGCTTCCAAAAACTAGAAATAAATACATCAATACAATAAAAATGAAATCCAATTAGCCATGCTAAGGTTAATTAGTGGTTTTGATAAGTTTAGCTCTACATAAATGATTTCTTCATACCTCCATGCTGCGCTTAAAGTGAGGCTGCAGGTTCCCGCTCCCCGACTGCTCTGACGGACGCTGTGGATGCTCATGGCGACTAATGAAGGTATTAAAGGACTTCAGGGTCGTTAAAATAGTGGTGTCATCTTCCAGATCCATTTTAAATGTTCTACATGTAACAGAATTCTAATAAGAGGCAAAAAAAAAAAAAAATATGAGTGAAAATTATAACAATGATAGAAAAAAAAACATATGGATTCTATGGTAACCTGGAAATTCTATTGTAAGTAATCCTTAAGCGATTTTTAAAAATGATTAACCATAATTATTAAGTTCAAATAATCATGCAACACATGCAATATATGTTGCTAATAAACATCAGGTAAATGTGAGGAACACACACATTATTGGAAACTCTTGCAATGCTGTTGAAGCAAAATTGCAACCTCCATTAAATCATTTAATTGTACAATAAATAAAGTTTCTTTGCTTGTTTGTTTCCTTTTTTAGCACACCTGAACATATGTTGCACCCACTAAGTTTGACAAAGAAAACAATTAAATATATTGGATTATTTTCTATAAGCCAGAGGTGTCAATCTGTGCATACATGGAGGTTTTCCTTTGAATTAGAAATAATATTTTATCATAATTATTTGACTTTTCTACCCTCCTTTTATTATCAACAAAATTGTGGGAAAAATACAAATAAAAATAAAAAGATATTTGTCAAAATATTCTGACAGTTTTGGGTTTTGCCAAATATTTCTTCTGTTCTGGTGTCCAAATAATTTATTGGACTGTTTTTTTCTCACATGACAACCAACAAAAACACATTATGGTTTCCTTGCTTTGCTTGGTGTAAGTTTTTAAATTATAACTAACTATAATCCATATTGAAGCAGAAGGTTACTGTTATACTGTCAATAGTTAAACAACTTTATACACAGAAGCAGAAAGTTGTTGTGGGATGAACAAAAAAAAAAAAAAACATAAATATTAAAGCTTACCGAATCTGATTTAGCAACTTTAGGATAATTATGAACATAATATTTTTTAAGAACTCAGTTAAAGTTAACCTGTTAAATCAAACCTCAACAGCAAAGTCAAAATGAAAAAACAGAAAAATTGCAATATATATGTTCAGTCTTCATATTTATCCAATGAGACAACCAAACATTTTAAAAAGGAATTACCATAATAGTGCATAAAAACTCAAGTGCCATAAGCTAGCTTCTTTAACAAACTAGAAGAACGATGTAAACAGGACACATTTAAGAGCTAAAAGGTAGCTAAATTCTCAGATTTATCAACTATTTTGTTTTTGTTGCGTTGCTCTGCTGGACTAGTTGTTCTCGTAAACTACTCATAAAAATGAGTTACAGTTTAAACTGACAAGTTAACGGCCACCCACGACATGCTAGGGGATTCTTATAAAACAAAGCCTGGAAGGAATAAGACATTACCTTAGTAGTGCTCTTTGTAAACACAAACCAGCTCGCTGTAGATTGACGTCGCTCCTGCTAGCTGTGTTAGCAACAATACGCCGCTCTGAAAATCCCTCCAGTTCGGCGAAGCTTCTTCTTCTTGTCGGTGTGCGAGAAACGTTTTGGTTCATTACCGCCACCTATTGGAATGGAGTGTGGCTCGGGATGCTAAATGCCAGACAGATTCATGAACAAAAAGATAAAACAAAGAAATAAATAAATGGAGTAAAAAAAAAAACCCAAACAAATACAAAAGATAAAACTATATTCTCTCCATTAAGTTTTCTTCTTAAGGTACATCAACAAAAAAGAATAAGAGTTTGAACTGGAGACTTTGTCCAAAAGGTTTTGACGGTTGCAAATTGTTGTCCAGTAAGTTATATATCAGTTATTCATGGCAGAAAGAAAAAGGCAGGTAGAAGCTGCACAGATTCAATCTTTTGGAACAAACATCTCCTGACTTAATTGAGGTATTACAGTTTCTGTAGAACATCAGGTAACCGCTCATAAATGGTCAGTAGAAGCAGATAATTTTAGATCTTTGAACATCAATGTTTGATAAAATAATCTAACTAAACTAAATGCATCTTCATGGATCAGAGTTGATCAAGGAAATCCACGCCACTTCCATTCATTTCAATAATATATTGATCCCAGGGGGAAATTAAAATGATAAAATTTTGGGGGGTAATCAATTTTACCATTTTTAACTAACATGCAGTTTAGTCGTTCTACTTTTTTCTCATTTAAAACAATAACGAGAACTTCGCTCTCCTTCGAACCATTTTTTTCTTTGATCATAAATCGGCTCTTTTTGATTTAAAGTGAGTTTATGATTCTTTTAGTTGAACTTGTTGAGTTTTTGATGCATGTTCAGGTGAGACGTTGTTCAGGTATGTACAGTATCTTTCATAGTTTCTATTTTTCACTGTACCTTGAAAGAACTGGAAACTGGTTAGGTCAGATCCAGCTTTCATCCAAAATATATCCTAAGCTCATATTTAAATTATTTCCATTTTTTTATTTCAGTAAGTTCTCATTGTCTGTCTAATGTGTCTTTCTACTCTTGATCAAAATTAAGTGAGTTGTTTAGCTTCCAGTACCAATTCTGTGTTGTGCACATTGGTTTATTTATTTATTTGATTTTAATAACGATGGAATACATTTGTAGGAACTGACAGTTTTTTTTTTTTTTTTTTTTTTGTTTTGTTTTCAGAATAAATGTATTGCCTGGGGGGTGAGGGAAAGCTGATGGATGTGTTTAGTTTTTAGATCACTTTCCTTAATTAACCAATTTTTGTTTTCGGTTGCACATTTTTCTGTTTTTATTTTGGATTTAAAAAAGTATTTGTTTAAAAGAAAAGAATTTTGATTTTTGCATCCCTAGTATTTAAACACTAGAGGGCGAGAGAGATTTATCTTCTTCTCTGAAAACCTTTCATTCAAACTGGCAAGTGATGCCACTCCTAATATCTGTGTTTTGGATGTTTCTGATATATGTTATTTTTTATTAACGTTGGAACTTATTTCAGTTTGAAACCTTTTTAGTTTCAAAAGTTAAAATATTTGTACTGTTAGTGTCATATTGAATATGGGGACGTTTTATGCATAAAATATCTCCATATGACTTGTAAATATAGTTCTCAATCTGTCTTTGCCACTAACGCTTATTTATGCCATTTACTTTGAATTGGACACAGATTGGAAGTAATTTTGATTTTTCAAAAAAAAAAAAAAAAAAGAAAAGAAAAAAATCCCCATTTGTTTTTTAGCTGGACAATAGTAGATAGTAGTAGAACAAAACCCCCTAAAAGGCTTATGTTGCGCAGTTAACATAACTTTTATTTACATTTTATAAGACGTTTATCACGAGGTTCATTTTGTTCTGTACAGGATTTCCCTTTGCTGCAGGAAGACAATTCATATTAGGTTCCTCCAGGGCTTCCTCCCGGAAACGCAGCTGAAACAATGCATCCACAACCACTGGCATTTCCATTTGGAGCCTAAGGATATCTTCAGGAAACACTCTGGTATTCTGCTTTCCCATGTCTTTATAAAATAAATGCTTTAGTATTTATTAAACTGCTAGCTGTTTCTTTGAATAGCCTTTTAAATCACATGTATTTCTTCTTAACTGTTTGCAAGTCATTTATCCCTCTTGAAGTGTGCTGATATATTTTTATCTTCACAGATGTGGTGCTCTTTTTCTATTAATGAATTTAAAGTAATAAAAAAAAATCATTGATCAACCTTTTTTTTTAAATGCATATTTGACATTTTGATTATTCAGAAGAAGGAAGAAAACAATAAAAACACAACTCACACCACACAAATACTGATAAATCACTTGGCATGTACGTAATTTACTGCAAAGCTGCAGTAAATCACTTTTAAGAATTTTGCTCTTAAAGTCTTATAGACAGAAATGTGTCATAGCTTGCATCATTAATTTTTATCTACAGGTGAATCTTGTTTTTTTTTAAAACATTGCGAATAATAATAATTATTATTTTAGACCCTAGATATTTCTTATGGTGCATTAAGGGGCATTAGGACCCCGAGGCTGAAACAATTCCTCCTCCTCCTCTGGGTCATTATTGATCTGACAGTTTGTCCAGATAGTAATCTGGACAGGATGAGAGGAAGAGAAAACCTGAATGTTTCACTTCTGCTGTTCACCTTTCCTTTTTGTGAACAGTTTTTTTTCCTGTTTATTTCACAGAAATCTGTCTGATAACTCCGGACCCGCACTGTTTGATGCATAATTTATTTACAGGAGGAAAAAAAAAAAAAAAAAAGCCTCGGTTTGGTGCATTTTTACTGGTTAAAGAAGTCACACCATCGGATCCGTCATTCATCGCACAGCGGACTCTCAGTAACCTCCGCGGCTGCTAATAGACACACAGTGAACGCTGAACTTGGCAGCAAGCTAAACGGGCTCTCTTCCACTTTCTGGGTAAAAGTTGACCATTTCTGCTGGACGGGGCAGACAGCGGCGGACGCGGCGGCATGTCTCTGAGCAGAGGAATCGAATTCGAGCACTTCGAGGAGCGAGGCAGGACCCACCGGACTCCAAAGACCAACAACCCAGCCTCCGGGTCTCACGGCAGGTCCAGAGGCGGCGGTCTCGCGCCCAGTCCGGCGCACAGCACGCACTGCAGCTTCTACCGCGCGCGCACCCTGCAGTCTCTCACCTCCGAGAAAAAAGCCCGGAAAGTGCGCTTTTACCGCAATGGGGACAAATATTTCAAAGGTTTGGTGTACGCCGTGTCCAGCGACCGGTTCCGGTCCCTGGCTGCGCTGCTCATGGAGCTGACGCGGTCCCTGTCGGACAACGTCAGCCTTCCCCAGGGAGTCCGGATGCTGTACACGGTGGACGGAAGCAGAAAGATCACCAGCCTGGATGAGTTACTGGAGGGTAAGGTCGACGAAGAAGAGCCACATTATAGCAACTCCGCATATATTTATGTTAAATATCCAACATAAATAAATAAACCAATAAGTAAAATGAATTATGAAGTCTAAAATGGTCCTCCAAAAAGGTTCAGACCATGCACCAAACTGAAGACTTTTGTCATCCAATTCATGGTAGAAAGTCACCCAACTAAATGCAACTATTCACCTCTGCCAGCAAACCTCTGATGCCTTCATGTAGCTTCTGGATTTATGAATTTAAGTTACAGAGTTTGACTGTTATACTAGTTAGGTGACTTCTAGATGAAGTTGTTTCGCTGAATTGTGTTATGGGATAGTAGATTAAACACTAATGTAAACCACGTTATATATTCTTAAAATTTGTGTCATTTTTATACAACTTAAACGGTATGCACTTGTTTCTTTGTTTACCATTGTGAGTCATGTGACTTAATGCAAAGAAGGCGTAGTAATAGTTTTTGCACCATACGTGTCCACAATTGGACATTTTTCTTTGATCAAATTATCTTTACTGAGATTTTTCCCCACATATCTTGAGCAATTCACTGTATATGTTGAATCCAAAGAACCACATCATTGTTGACATATCTGCCCTGACATGTGACCTAGAGCCACACATGCAGATAGCCTCCTCCTTAATGGTCTGTCAATGTGCACAACTGTCAACTCACATCACAAGTCATTTAATTACCAGCAAGCTTGTGTGAGTGTGAATATACTGTGTGAACCACTTAGTGTATGCCTTTAAAGGTGTGTGTGTGTTTTACGTACTTGACTTTTCCAGGAGCTTCTTTGCTCCAAATTTCTTCCATTCAGGATTTATGGTTTACAATTTACCTGTAAATAAACATACTGAGAACAAAGCTGCACCATCAGGCTAAATTTAGTTTTATTTGTTGTCAGGAGGAGACCAAATGTCAATTCCTAAAGTCGGACACAAAAAGAACCTGAGCTTTTGGTTTTCCTTTCTTGTGCAACTGACACAACTCTGTGATCGGTTATTAGTCCTGTCAAACCCTTAAACTATCTCATCTGCACTAAAGCCAGGCTGCAGTCCACTGGAACGGAAGAAAAAGGGGTTACTGCTTGACGATACCTCAGGATACACTGACCTCTTACTGAAGTTATTATTGTATACTGGTTTATTTTTATTTCACCTCCTCCTAACTTCTGAGTCTCTGGGCTGCACTCATTTCCTGTACCAGTTCCCCAGAGACACTGTGAAGGATTTAGGCCAGCTCATGATCTACATACTAAAATGACAGTAGTTTGGCATATGTAGAGCTAAAGTTATTTAGGATGCCAGCGGCTGTTTCTTAAACTGAATCTTAATTTTTTTTTGTTTCATTTTGGGTAATAAAAACTACACCTTTCCTTTGTTTGCTCAGCCTTGGGACACATTAGTGTGCAGCCCAATACTCTGGCCTCACTGAATAGAGCCAGCTTGGACTTTAGTGTGCAAACCCAATCAAGCATCATTCCCCTGTGTGCCCCTTATGAGTGGGCAGGATTGCTAAATGAAACACTTAACATTTAACTGCTTTGCTTGTAAAATATGCAGGAAGTATAACAGATACTGAACTGGTTTTAGAAAGAGTATTTGTAGTTTTTGTCTGGTGTGGCCCATTTGTTGGTGTTGGTCTTTAGAACTGGGGTAACATTCTCTATTTTACTAGTTTTAGAGAGAACATGCTAGCAGCAGTGTTCTGGATCAGCTGGAGCAGAGATTTTAGGTAGAGCTGTGCAGACACTGCTGCAGTAACTAATGTAACTAAAGTTAAACGCATGGATGAGTTTCTGTACATGCTCACATATTCATGACGTCCTTTGATTAAACTAATTGATCTTCGGTGTAATTCCAGTGCCGAAGAGTTAACTTTATACCAGGCAAGTCACTCTAACCGGAGAATGTGAACCTGTACTTTGCTGATTCTGCCTTCAAATAATTTTAACAATGCTCCTGGAGAAGATTCATAACTTATAACTTAAAAGTCTGAAACAAGAACAGGTCTGAAAAAACTGTTCTGTGTGCTTCACTGAAGAGAGATTCATTTGATGCATCAAAGAGTGATGTCACTGCTGATGTCATTGTTAGCAGTGTAACTGGACATTCTACTGGTCCATTCACATCAAACACGTTTTGAGCATTAGGCAAGTCTGGTTTACATTCAAAGTCTATGTGGAGTGTTGGATGTGCTAGATGTGTAAAACACCAAACGGTTCAAATCGCACTGCGCTAGACGCTCAAAGAGCACCGCAACAGCCCTCAACGCGCCTCCACATAGACTGAATGCAAACCAGACATGCCTGATGCTCAAAATGCATTTGGTGTGAACGCATCATTATAGGTCAGTGTTTCTCAATTCCAGTCCTCAGGCCCCCCCTGCTCTGCATGTTTTAGATGTGTCTCTATTTCAGAACAGCTGATCCAAATGATTGCATGACCTCTTCTGTAGTCATCAAGTACTGCAGAAACCTATTAATCACCCACAGATTCAATCCAGGTGTGTGGCAGAAGGGAAACACCTAAAGCATGCAGGGCAGGGGATCCTCCTGAGGAGGGGAACTGAGAAACACTGCATTAGTTCCATCATATCAGGACCAAAGTCTGGTCCTAATATGATGGACTCATTGATTTGGGTCAGGGGTAACGTTTAGCGGTCAGATGCAAATTAAGTTTTAGTTAATGTTAGGGTTAGGCATAGACTAGTAATTGGCTAGGGTTAGGGAAAATGTGTGGGTTGGGCAAAATCGCAGCTACTCAAATGAAGGGATTTCAATTCAAAGTTCTAATATGGGTCGAAATAGTTTTGACAAACCTGAATAGCATTTTGTTTTCTGAATCATTCTATAAATAAACAATGATGATATAATGTTAGATTGTATATCTGCCAAATGCATAGCTGCAGTAGACTAGGAGTCTAATGTGTTGAATGTGCTCAGACACATCAGACACATTCCCTTTGGTTCTGATTGGTTGTTTCTGGACAGTAGCAGAGCCAGATGCATTTTCACAGATTCTACTGTCAGACACTTTTAACAAATATTCATCCATTCATCATCTAACACACTTATCCTTGCACACACACATTCACACCTTAGGACAATTTAGAGAGACCAATTAATCAATTAATTAATGCCGAGTTTTAGCCAAACCTGGGTTTGGGTAGTGACCTCGGTTAGTTCCACCCGGGTGTGGGTCGGCGCAAAGGCCGAGCCGGGCACAGCTTGCCCTTCATGCCAATGCCAACACGAAGGCCCTCCATACGACCAGTGGAGGTTGGTCTCATGGACATCTGACTTTCCTCGGACCTCCATGTTTGTGTGGAGGTCTGTCTTTGCGTGAACTCCTCTCTTTGCAACTTGGGTGTGGGTTGGTGCAAAGGCCGAGCCAGGCTATGGATGGAGACCCCTGATTGATTGGAGGTCTGTCTTTGCTTGGACTCCTCTGTCTGTAGGAAGCCTTGTGTTTGCAGGAGAGCCTCTGGTTGGGTGGAGACTTCAGGATGGTTGTTTTCCATCGCAAGTTTTAACTTCAGCTTCAGGTCTGCAACCTGACCCTGAAGAGATCTCACTGTTTCCTCCTGTTCTATGAATTTGGAAGCTTGCTCAGAGTGTCTTTTGAGCTGCTCCTCATATTTAAGTCTCACTCTATATTCTTCAACCATTACTTCGATCAGACCTTTGTTACGGGAGGTGTATTTTTCAGCCTCCCTCTTGAAGTAATCCAGCTGTTGAAGGAGGCTCTTGTTGGCTGTAACTTTGGAGGAACAAGAAACCTTTGAGCCACCTGTAGTCTCTGGCACTTTTCTGTCATGATCATGTTTCACTTGCAGGTGACGGTCTTTTTGTAACATTTTTTGCAGTCTTTGAATCTCCTCCTGCTGTGATTTAACTTCAGCCTGACATGCAATCCTCCGGTCTCGTTCCTCATGGAGATCAAAGATGTTTCTCTGCAGTTCTTTTTTAAGATCGTCTACCTGCTTTGTGAGATCAGTGACGTGTTGGCTGGTCTTGTCCACGACTTCCACTGAGGGGGTAATCGCGAAGCCAGCAGAGCGAGTTGTTTTCTGCTCGACTTCCGAAGATGTTGAACTCTCAAAGTTGCCAGAAGGACTTGATTCCCCCTGGATCTCTGATGATACATCTTCCGGCTCAAAGGGGTTGTTGCTGTCATCTTCCAAAGGGAAAACGACAGCGTCGTAGTCGACTTGGATGTTGAGGTCCATTATGTCGACCCATGAAAGCTTAGCTGGAAAAGCTTCATGTTCAGATGCAATCTGTTGTTGCTTCATGTCGATATTCTTGCTTCTCTGAAAGGCGTGCAATATCTGGAATCGATATCCCACTTGTTTCAATTACTTTCGAACGTGCTCTGAAGAGTGATCTGCCGCGATAGAACTGAGGAACAGGTCTGACAAAACGCTGTCTGTGAGCTACATTCAAGAGAGAGATTCCTTTGTGGTATCATAGTTATGACATCACTGCTGATGTCATTGATACCGTTAGAAAAACATTATTTTCCTATGGGAGTTGATAAGCAACCAGTCCTAAACTACTGCCATCTGCTGGCCCCGCTTGGAAGTACGCTTCTAAATAAAATTACTGTGACGCTATTCATCATCATCTGTTGAAAAAAGGCTGAAAAATTTTGACGCTTTTCTGAGAATTCTAAAATTAAATTCTAAAATATATTTTGTTTTTCTCCACAGTAACCCTAATATTCTTTTGCACCAGCAAAGACAATCAGGTTTTTTATACATTGATCATCAACAACAACAAAAAGCTTGTATGCTCTGGACTGTTTGAGTGTTCAAGTCACTTTTCAGATTTCGGTCCTTATCTGTAGCATCCAGCTGTAATTGCTGAATCTGTGCTGATTCTTGGTTATTTGTCTTTTGCTCCAAAAATAAATAGTTTAGCTTTGTTTCTAATTAATTGAAGAAAGTTATCATAACAAACATAGTCCATGGATTGTTAGGTTTTAGACAAGGCCGGCATATAGTTAAGCAATTAGCTGTATACATATGAAATATATTTGAAAGGTTTGTTATTGTTCAACACTAAATACATTTGGCTGTTGTAGCTTATTGAATGATTTGGTGAACTTTACTCCTAATCCAAATAACTAATCTTTTCGCTACTGGACTAGCTTAGTTAACAGTACTCTTACACTACTGTACAATGTGGTATTCAAATTATATGTCACCACAAGGATATAACAGCAATATGACTAGAGAGTAGACTTGTAAATTTGGGGTCAAAAAAATCTTGGTTGGAACTGAAAGCATTGCCAATGGCGGACACAAATTCTGCATTACATATCATTTGTCAAACAATATAATTAAAACCCTCTGCAATTGGTTAAAGAAAACATATTTCAGGCAAATAAGATTATAATAAAACATTTTAAGTAAAGACACAACAATTAAGATTGGCAACATACTTGGAAAAACAACAAAATTACTTTGGTATTTTGGATTTGCTTGAATGTGGTTATGATGACGTGCCACACATCTTGTACTACTGTATGGTAATAAGTACACATATCTGCAAAATCCATGTATTGATTGTGTAAAATTACTGGGTTTTTTTCCCAGGTGAGAGCTACGTGTGTGCTTCCAATGAGCCATTTCGATGCGTAGATTACACCAAGAATGTCAATCCCAACTGGACAGTAGGCAGTAAGATGGGTACGTCGCGTTCCCTCACATCCCTCAACCAGTTAAAGAGCGAACTGCAGCGGGAATCCAAGGAATTCATCAGACCCAAACTTGTCACGGTGATTCGCAGTGGCGTCAGGCCTCGCAAAGCGGTTCGGATTCTCCTCAATAAGAAAACGGCGCACTCCTTTGAACAGGTGCTCACGGACATTACTGATGCTGTCAAGTTGGACTCCGGAGCTGTGAGAAGACTTTACACTTTGGAAGGCAAGCAGGTAATGTCACCAAATGAATCCTTTCCTCCTCTGGTTAATATGTGCTTCCCTAGCAGCTGCTGAAGAATTCCTCCAAAGTCTAAATAAAGGTTCAACTCAGTAGCATGGCTTATCGTCTGATGATAATGATTCAATTTAAAAAGTTAACTCAAACTCATTTCACTGGGATTATATACTTGAAGGTTTTTTTCTTGGTAATGTGGCTCATTATGGCTTTTAGCCTGTAAATAAAATGATTTTTGCTCCTGAAATCAGCCTATTGAAAAGTATGTCAGTGCACTGTAGCGTGTAGGTTTTTTTCTGCGTTCCATTATTGTGTGGATGCAATGAGGCTGCGGTTCTGCAGAGCTGCAGGGGAAGCCAGTGGGGATCTAGTAAGGGGTTTTAAAATCGTCTCCATTGGCATCTCTGCTACCTCCCATGTTTGTGTTGACAGCCCATATATATGCATTGTAGTTTAGGTCAGGAAATTTTTCTGGCCTATAAAGCACAGTTAAACAAAGGTCAGTAAAGAAAGCATTGCTACTTTTTCAGTGGGCAATTACCAAAATTAAATCTGCATCACAGTAAAAGCTTGCCAGCATAAGGAAGCATGAAGTGTTGGAAAGTGTCCTGGTGGACACTCACGCTGACTTTAGCTACATTGGGGAGAAATCAGCTCTAAATGTTTGGGCATTGCTTGTGGTGTTCCCCAAGGATCAGTACTCGGCCTGAAGTTTTTTGTTATGTAAATAAGCTATATGTGTAAAGCTTGTGGAAGTATGACAAGTGTATTATTTGTAGATGACACAAATATATTTTTATGTGGCAAGAGAAAAAGACAGTGTGTAAACCAATAGAGAATTTAAAATTATTCCATAAGGCTCTGTACTGAATCAAATTTGATCAAACATTTAAACAAAAATAGGTTTGTGCATAAAATTATGTAGCTTAAATAACCAGTATTTGGATAGTTGAACTCCCTGTTTTTTTCTTAAATAACCCCCCCCCCCCTAAATTATTAAAAGTATAATTTTACAAAAACAACAAATAGATTTTGAGCATTTGGAATAGATTCAGAATGTCCAGGACTGGGAATTGCGATTTTCTATAGAATGGATTTTTTTTCTGTACCTTTTCTGTATCGAATCTCCCAGGTCTTGTCTTACTGTCATGCCTAAACACAATAAGAATTTCAAGCTTTTTAGGCTTCATTAGATATTTGAACTAATAGGAAATGACATGATTGATGTAATTGGTTCAAGAAAAACAGTTCACCATCCTTCTGATTCAGCACTTGGTACTAATCTGTCCAAGAATCTCCATGGACAGGTTTATTTTTGACATGTGTGTGACAAACTCTTTGGGCTCTTGGTATGGTGTTCCCAACACCCAGCAGAACAGTGCAGCATTCAGCTGTCAAATTCCAGCATAAGAGCTCATGTAAAGAATGTGATGCACTTGTGCTTTGTAAAACCAAACCGTCTGCAGCAGCTAATTACAGACTTCAGCTCTCCCTTGCTTAGACTGTAACTTTGCATCTGTTGCCATGCAAAAGCTTTGCATTTAAAGAGACTGGATATAAACATGAACCCACTAAAAGTTAACATTTTAGCTCTTTTGATTCAATTACAAAGCACCTTATTCGTCTACAGTATTTTGTCTTCATCCTGCCTCCTTATGCTTTACTGGAGTCATTAAGCTTTCCTGAGCCACCATCTCATGTAGTAGTCAAACCCACACTCCCCTCCTACACCATGTCCCCCTTTAAGAATCCATCTGCCCACAGATATGTGTTCACACACACAGGATAAGACTGTCAGCATGAGGGTGTTCAAATGCAAGGAGGGAAGTGGGATAATCAAGGGATCTTCTCGTTTGTCTTCCTCCTTGTCCACCTACAGCCACAAAGGGATCATTTCTGTTTGTGTATGGCTGTGCCACAGCGCAGTTTAATTATGTAAGTTTAGCTTCTAAATAGAGGGTGTGTGTGGTTGGTGTAAAAAATAACAACTGTTTGGAGGAGCAGAGAAACTGATGATCACAGCTTGAAACAGTATAAAGACAAATTGAGATAAGTTGCAGCTCAGACTTTGAAGTTGGCTTGTTTTTTATTTTTTTTACTCTTGTGGTTTGGGAAATTGCACACTTAAAGCTGCAGTATGTAATTTTTTTAAATGAGAGTTTTGTTAAAACTGTCATTATGTCATAATAGCATGGTGTGAGACAGATCATTTGAAAAAGAATTGAGCTCCTCTGCATTCAAACAATGAAATGAAACATCCAATCAGAGCTAGGAGGAGGCTTTTAACACTGTCAATCACCCTTGTGTATGCCATGGTAAAGGTGGTTAGAATAGCCACAGATGATTGCAGATTATCAGTTTTCCTATAAAAGTAAGTTGATTTTCCACCACTGGCACATTGAGCATCATGTAAACAAAGTTTATTGACAGCACTGAGCTCCTCCTCCTGGCTCTTGTAGAAGCACATCTAAAAGTTTAATATTTTTGACAAGTGTTTTCTCCACTAGATTTCCACTAACAAATTTCAGATTCACTCAAATTATTCTACATTATATTATAAAGCCCAACATTTTCAAACAGTTTTTAATTAATCATTACTCATATTAATCTTAAACCTTGTTTCCTTTCTACCAGATTACCTGCCTGAAAGACTTTTTCGGGGATGATGATGTGTTCATAGCATGTGGTCCAGAGAAGTATCGCTATGCCCAGGATGACTTTGTGTTGGAGCAAAGCGGTAAGGCCTCCACAGCATTGATGACTGGTACGTTCTCTTAACATGCACTACTTACAAAAAGGCATTTTTGGCTTTCAAGCGAAACTTGAGTAAACTTTAAAAAGCACTACAATTTACAGTTGAACTTAAAGTGACTTCCTCTAAATTTTTGAATGCACTTCTTGTGTTTTGTTACATTTAGTTCTCTCTCTTAATCCAGGCTCTGGCTTGTGCAGCCTGCTTTTCATTTACGCAACATGTAGTTTGTGTATTTTCTAATTCAATTGCCTTTTTTTAATGTGCATCCATTACTGATTTCCTATCCATGTTATTTTGTATGCTTGCTAGTACCAATGTGTTTAATTTGACATCAGTGCAAGAGAGCTGACTCAAAGTCTCAGACCACAGGCAGGATGTGACCTGGTTTAGCAATAGTGTCCTTCAGTCGAGATGAAATCAGCTCCAGGAAAGGAAAAGGGAGTTATTGCTATTGCTGCTGTCTGCAGCAGTGACATCCTGTCTAATCATTATATTTAGTCAGATTAGCATACAGTCAAGAGGCATATCATGATGTGAAACTGCTACTCAGGTCAACTAACAAAACTCAGAGACACTTTGCAGTTTCCGCCCCACTTGCACTCCTTTGCTCCACTTATAAGATTTATGTTTAAAGAAACAAAAAAGACACAGCGCTCCCTTCTTAAGCAAAAGAGACTCCTATTCTGTTTCTAAATATTTCTAGCAATTTGTGTAATATTCTATTTTTTTTCACCTGCACCTGTAACACTTGTGTATGTGTAAATGGTCACACGTTTTGTTTTTTTTAAGTGTACAACATTTTGTTGTTAATGTCAGTAGCTGCATTTCCATGGATTATGTAACTGCACAATTTGCTAAAATAAATTCACATAATGAAAACATGCCAATTAAAAAAAAAAGTTTTTCAATTAAATGTTTTGACACTAGAATTACGTGGATATTTGGCCGTATTGAACTTGGCTCATTTTACAAAACTGCAATGGAAACACTTTTTTCACATCAAATGAGTCACATGATCAACAACCAAATTTTACTACTGGCGAAAACCACAAAGAAGATGATGACAGGAAGTAGTTGGAGAATCGTAGCATGGCATGTTTTTCAATGACTTATCGCATGAACAAACTTGTGATTTGCGATTGTGTTTTTCCAACATTAGCAGAATATTGACAGTTTTGCGCATGATTGTAATAGAATCACTGTCATCTTTGTGTAATGACAAAGTCAGTCTATGTCTACACTGGCCAAGCTCTATTACTTAATGAAAGTGCTGAAATATTTTATATAGCTGAGAAGTATAATTTGTCAATTCACATGTACATTGGAAGGGGTTGGGTGTGTTTTCATATATACAATAATTAGAAGAGCTTTGCAGGCTAAAAGGTGTAGGAAGAAAAATAAAACTTAGAAGAAGGGAGTTTGTAACCTTTGGGGTGGGTTACCTTTTCGAAACCCTGCTTTGTCTGTCTCAGTCACTTTGCCGTTGTGTCCTTGGGAAGACACGTCACGCTTGCCTGCTTTTAGTGGCCACAAATGGTGGCCCTGATGGCCCCAAGTAGTGGCCCCAATTCACACAGCTGCCCTGGGGCAGTCTCAGACCGCCATGCACCAGCTGCCATGAAGTGTCTTGCCCAAAGACAGCGGATAGAGTGGGCATTGAGCCAGCAACCCGCTGATTGAAGGACAAACTCCTACTAACTTTGATCATCCCCGAAGTTAAAGGTTTTATTCAAAATGCTTTAAATTTTTGTGTGTGGGATCTATGTCTTCTTGACTTTTCAGGAGTAAACATTGTTCAACACAGATTGTTAAAGTTTTTTCAGCAATGATAGAGCGTGGCATCCAGCATTCATAATGTTTCAGCACCACATAAAATATATGTTTACGCCCTATAATTAATTCCACATTGAGTATTTTATCTGCAACCTTTGCTTCCTTAGAATGCAAAGTCCTAAAAACATCCTGCAGTCGATCTACTACTCCAAACTGGGCCGGTAAAAGCCCCAGACCTTCACGACGCAGCAAGTCCCCAGGGTCTGGTGAGAAACATTTTGATCCTTTGTTTTAGAACATATTTCCAAAATTGATTGTGATAGTTTGACTTAAAAATGTTAAGAAAATAAGAGACCTTCTTGAGTGATACTCTTTTGCAAAACAAGATATTCTATTTTTGAAAATAGATTTACACATTTAGCCACATAGAGTCAGTAAAGGCAGTTTTAGGCTCGATCAGCAAAGGCTCAAAACTATATTATCACATGCTTTCTGACATATTTGACCCCTGTGACCTATTCAATAAGACAGTGTGTCCAGTGACAGAAGACATGTTGCTGTATCTTGGCCTCCAGCACTGACAGTTTTTGGTAGAGGGAGTGGGCATGGTAATGGTAAGATCATTATGGTCAATCCCAATCCAGCCCCCTATAGGAAAGCGCCCCAATATATGGTGGCCATGGTCTAAAGCCTTCACAGCACCCCCTAGAAATCTAAAAAACATAAATCATTTCCAAGCAATGCTTGGACTGTATGTATTCATTTATATTCTACTCTGAGTTTATTTAACACATTTCACTGTTTATGTTTTTGTTATACTGACTGTAGCAAGGAAACCCATTCATCACTCCAGTTTGTCTTCAATCAAGTCCCAGGGTAATGCTTCAAACATTTCAATTTATTCTTTGAGTAGCTGTGCGGTTGAAACCAGATATTTACATACACAGAATAAAAAGACGCAGCTTTTATTTTCTTCAGCGTATGTAAAAGTCTGGCATCAACTGTAGCAAAACAAGTTTGAGGTCTATCAAAGGATAATATGTCTAAACATTTCTCTACAGTTTTCAGATACATTGCTTTAACAATGTTTTTGTATTCATACCTACTGAAGTAAAGTTTCAAAAGTATGCTCCTTGCCTTGGGAAGTTAATTTTGTACTTTGACCTTTTGCCTCCTTTGTATGACCTTTCTGCAGTAAACGGTGTCTCAGCTCACAGGTCCACCAAATCCTCCACTCCGTCTCCCACCAGCCCGTCTCCACGAACCATCCCCCGTTTAAAGGTACGATAGGCAGCTACTGTTACAGAGCTAGCTTCATCTATGACATTTTCAGAATGATGAAGCCACCAGGCGAACATGCTCTGCAGTTTCTCTGTTTCTTTGTCAAAGATGCACCATTCCAAATGAATGTGTTGGGTAATGAGTTTTTGTGATGTACTGATAACAAGTAAAGCATGCTTTGAATTTGCCCTGAATTCCTGCTGTTATGACCAAAAATTAAAACAATTCATTGCAGTAACATGCATCATTGTGTTGTTTACTACTAATTGTAGATTAGTAGTAAATCTGGTTGCCTGGTTTAAGAAGTTTAACAGTAAGCGTGCCAATACTGCTGTGTATTGCAGCACTGGCACAGTTAATGGGATTAATAGCTGTGATGCTTTTATGTGAAAGATTGAATTGGAGAGGATTTGCTCCAGTATTTCAGATTCGGCAAAATTTTTAATGGCTTACATTAAAAATGATATGAATGTATCTTTATATGACGACTCTAACCTCACCTTGTTGAAGAAAAAGCCTCATGTCTCCATTTATTTAGAAGGGATCATTCATTTTATTAAGCACATACATAGTTTTCCTAAATTAATACAAAAAAAAAAAATCTCCTGATTTGTCTCTGACATTAAGGTAACAGTTTGTAGAGGATTTTCATCTGCTAAAATAGTTCTAATAATGATATACTTTTGAAATATTTTCCTTCTGTAAATACCGATCAGTCTCAGTACTCTGTTGTGCCCTACAGCTACCGCAGTCATTTCAAACATCCTCCCCTAATGTGAATGGGAATGACTCCATGAATAATCACCTAGAGAAAACAGTAAATCCAGAAGGTAAATTATCAAGTTTATTAATCTGGAATATTGTTTTTTGTTTGTTTTTTTTGGCAGAGCTGAATGGATATTGATGCTAAACTAATATTTGCCTCCACTTTTCAGTTAATGGAAACCAGTACCCAGCAGCCTCCAGCATCTTGGAAAAATACATTGTTGGCAAGGTGATTGGGGATGGGAACTTCGCTGTGGTTAAAGAGTGTGTGGAGAGGTAAGAGGATAACACTGGAAGTGTTAAATGTACATTTGTCAGCAGGGAATCAACTCCAGCATCACACGGTGGACAAAAACACGAGCTACTATTGGTCATTTTGATGTCCAATTGTCATAGAATGACAGCTTGTTCATTCAGAATTAGCATGCAGACCAAGAGGTTAAAACATTTATTTAAAATAGTTTTCATTACATTCGATTTGTTTTTGCTGAACCAATGGTTCAATACATTTTTTTTGTACCAAGTTCCTCCTCACTACTCACTCCATGCACTGCAATGTCATTATTTCAGACCTAGAATCAGTTGAGTTTTTTTTTATTTTCTAATCTGGAACAAACTTCCAGAACATACAAAACTGCTGAAACGCTGCAGTTTTGTTAAAACAGACATTGCTGAAAGTTTTTTCATGTTTGTTGGGGTGTTTGGGATCCATCTTGGATCATTACGAAGTATTTGATTCCTGCTGAGTCTGCCCGTTTCTGCACCACACATTTTAATGACGCCATCTTTTGAATTGCACATTTTATGGTTGCTTTAGTGCCATTTTTAATGTTCCCTCTTATTACTCTGTTTCTGTTCAGGTCCACGGGGAAAGAGTTTGCTCTCAAGATCATCAACAAAGCCAAATGCAGTGGAAAGGTTTTTCTTTTGAATCATTTTTATTATCTTCCTTTAATTTAGTTTTTGTATGTCCCAGAATGACACACACACACTTAAAGAGTTGTCGTATGTTTGCGTTCATCTCTGCGTTATTAACACCGACAGGTACAACTGTATCGCATGAGGATCTTTGATCCCTACAGGGCATGTTCACTCATGAGCAAACACACCAAGTGATTTGGTCTGCTTACTGCAATAAAGATTTAGTTTGTGAAGTGTACCGTGCTGGCAGAAAGTATTTGTCCCATCCAGATTTTTTGGTCTCAGATTGTCTTTTTTTTTTTTTTTTTTCAAAATAAAGAAATACAAGTCGCTGATTTTAGGAGGATTTAATTTATAAAATGAAAAAATGCGAAAAGTTAAAATCATACCAAAAGTCAATTATGGTGGTGTTTTATATTTTGGTATGATCTGTATAGTCATAGGCTTGATTTAGTTAAAGCGATGTGATCCTTAACTGCTGAAAAACCTTCCAATGTGACTGAATTAAAATAAGTCTGTAGTGACATAAAAGGCTAATTCCCAGTTATCATCAGCTGTGTTTCCATTACAAATGTGTGCCAAACGTAGTTGACATTTCGCTGTTGAGAAAACACAATTTTGCAATGCGATTTTTCTACTAAATAAGAAATGCAATTAAATTCACATGTGAATAAGTTTGTTCATGTGATAAGTCGTTAAAAAACATGCAGCGCCGTCATCCTTCTACTACTTCCTGATTTCCGCAGGTAGTAACATCCGGTCTTTGATCACGTGACTTGTGATGTGAAAAAAATGTTTCCATTGCAGTTTAGCAAAATATTCTAATGCAGCCAAAAAACCCCATCCTAACAAAAAACTTTTTTTTTTTTTGCTTTGTAACGTTTCTCTTTAAATTTGTTTTTGTAATTCCAATTTGTGCAAATGTATGGTCAATGGAAATGTATTAACTAATGCCAAAACTGGCACAACCAGTTATCTGATTTAGGACTTTTTTTTCCTTAAACACAGGCCCAGGTTTGTTATTCTTCTAAAAAAAAAACTTAACTATGACAAAAAAAAAAAAAAGAACAATAACCACAAAAAAAGACTAAATCTGTAAGAAATGCTTTTCTACATTCACATGTGCAATCTGTGCTCCAGGAACACCTCATAGAGAATGAAGTTGCTGTGCTGCGCAGAGTGAAACACCCAAACATCATCATGCTGATCGAGGAGGTGGACACACCCTCTGAGCTGTGTCTCGTTATGGAGTTGGTTAAGGTCTGTCAGAGGTATAAACTAGGCCAACATATGGTTTTGCGTATGTTTGGATTTGTAACGTTTCTCTTTAAATTCCTCCCAGGGAGGGGATCTGTTTGATGCCATCATGTCCTCAGCCAAGTACACAGAGAAAGATGCCAGCATCATGGTCTACAACCTGGCTGCAGCGCTGCTGTATCTGCACAGCATCAACATCGTCCACAGAGACATTAAACCTGAGAACCTGCTGGTATTACACAATATCTTAAAAAAATTCAACAAATATATCTTTTTCTTTCCTTACATCTGGGTGTTATCTTTTAGGTGTTTGAGGATGCAGATGGCTTCAAGTCGCTGAAACTCGGAGACTTTGGCTTGGCCACAGTAGTGGAGGGGCCGCTGTTCACTGTATGTGGAACCCCAACGTATGTGGCTCCAGAGATCATCGCCGAGTCGGGGTAAGCTGGATGTTTCACTCGCAGTAGCAGCGTTTCCATTACAAATGTAATGTAGTTGTGTTTATTCTATTAAGAAACAGTTAAAATCACACGTGAATAAGTTTGTCCGCGCAATTAGTCACTAGAAAACATACCGTGTTATCATCCACCTACCACTTCCTGTCATCTTCTTCTTCGTGGTTTGCACCAGTGGCAATGTCCGGTTGCTGATCATGTGACTCGTGTGATCCAAAAAAAGTGTCTCCATTGAGGTTTTATGAAATAAACTAATTTGGATACAGCCAAATAAATACCTCATCTTAGCCCCAAAACTTTATATCGACAAAGGTTTTTTCAATTGGTATGCTTCCATTGAGCTAATTTATTTTCTAAATTTCTAATTGCACAACTGCAAAACACAGCTAGAGTGGAACATGTGTTGAGATGTCATGTAAAAAACATTAGCATGAAAATTTAAATGTAAAATAAATGAGGATTCTATCAGTAAAAAAGGATAACACACATCTCCATATTTTTCTTATGTTGCTTTAATTTGGTATACTAAATGTTAAAAATATGTTTTTTAAATACATTTTACTGTAACCTTTGCTATTTTCTTCCAGTTATGGTCTTAAAGTGGACATTTGGGCTGCAGGTGTGATCACCTACATTTTATTGTGTGGCTTCCCTCCATTTAGAAGGTCAGTTCAGACCTAATTATATTCCTTGAACTTTATAATTATGAAAAGGGACCTGTTGGTTACGAGGGTTTGATTTATCATCAAAATTTTAAAGTAAAGAATCGGCTTGGGTTAACATTCTTCTAATGCATGTTTTTATCTTTATTTGGGAAGTTCCTTTTTCTTCTTTTTTTCTAAAGAACATGTAGATTTTTGTAAAAGGTTTGTGTTGAATCACTTTCATTTGCTGTTTTCGACTGTTTCATCCATTTCTAGTCTTAAAATTCAGCTTGTGCATTTAAAAAAGTGGCTTGTTGTATAATTCCTTTTGGTTGGATGTGTGTATAAAAAAGAAATGTTTAAAATTAACATTTCTTACACAATTAGATATAATCTAATTAAAGTTGATTTAAAAAAAACAAACAAATATTTAAAAATATATACATAAATGTTTAAAATAAATATGATTGTATATGAATAAGTCCATAAAAATAACAACAAAATGAACACAATAAAGTTGAACACATTAATAACATCTCAAAGTCAAATAACCTATAAAGCTTGGTGTGTTATGTAGGCATCACTTAAGGCAACATTTAGATGTTTTATTAAGATCTTTTATTAATAAATCCTCTGTCTTTTAATAAAGTGAGAATAATCGGCAAGAGGAGCTCTTTGAACAGATTCTTCTCGGGAAACTGGACTTTCCTTCTCCTTACTGGGACAACGTCACTGACTCAGCTAAGGTTAGTACACAACAACCTTCAATATTTGGGGCTAGTTTTTTTAGGTTCTGTGTGCCTAAAGAATAAAAATAGAAACTGTGACAAAAGGCAACCTCTCACCAGAAATGAGCCCGAATTATTCCAGCAGGCCGACCTCGTACTCCCAGAGGAACACGGTGCAACGCCTTCTCCAAGTCTACAAAACACATGTAGACTGGATGGGCGAACAGCCGTTCACCCTCCAGGACCCCGATGAGGCCACAGAGCTGGTCCAGAGCTCCGAGGAAGAAAACCAGGAACAGTCTGTTTTTCACTGGGTTTTGCTATTTTGTTGTACATTATGATACAACAAACCAAACTGTGGAAAACAAAAATGTTAAGCACAGCTAATCTATGAATCTTTGTTCAGTTGGTTTTCTTGTGAATCTCTACTTCTGATGTCTGTCAAAGTTTTACTTTCAAAAGAAAACAAGCCGGAGATAAACTTAAGTATGTACATTTAATGCGGCTTGAAACACAACCCCAGTAGCAACTATTTGCAGTATTTACCTTTCATTAGGCTAAGTTTGCGAACAACTGGTTTAAAAACACTTCAATGTAGATTGGAGCTAAACTACTGCTCTGGTTTCTATCAAGGATTTGATCAGCAGGATGCTGCAGGTGAATGCGGAGGCTCGAAGTACAGCAAAGGATGTCCTCTCACACCCCTGGGTCACGGTACTCCCAGAGAAAACATTCCAGTCTCTCTGCATGCATACTCAATAACAGCCTGAAACTGAAGGCCATCTCTCTACTGCACACAGCACGATGCAGTGATGAAGACCAACATGAAGACGGAGATTTCTGGTAAACTGAAGACGCACTTCAACGCAGCACTGAAGCAGAGCAGCACCACAGCTGGAGTGTCCGTTATCATGGTAAGCCGATGAATGCATCGTCGACCCGAACATGTGGAAAATATCTCTAAAGCTCTTTCTAGATGTTCTGAAAAATCGTCTTAACATACTTAAGCCTTGACATGGTTTCATCAGAGCTGACATGCAGCTGAGGAGGACGATGAATGTTTGACCCCAATTCCAAAGACTTACTTGGACAATTTTCTTTTTCCCCCTCATCATCCAAACGGGCTATAATGCCACATGGTAGACGACTTCAGCTGCTGTGAATGCATCTGGCAGAATTTTATGGATGAAAAGAGAAAACGTTGCAGACGGGACAGCAGAGTACTCAGTCATTACTCACCTTTTTCCCTTACTGTCCTGAATGTTCTCCTCCTTCCTCAGATCATTTTGTAAGACTGACACACTGAAACATAGCTCAACATGTTGCAGTGAATCTCATTTGACAGATTGAGGTTGAAATCCAGGTTGAAGTTGTGGCTCCTCCTCATCCTCATCCTCCTCCTCTTCCTCCCTCACACCTGATCCAGGACTACAGAAATTCAAAGCCTGCCACACATTTGACCTTTTCCTGCACTTCCAATCTTTTTCACCTCCCTCATCCAAACTCCCATCTTCCTCTCAAGCCATCACCTTTTTAATTGATCTCCCACGTCTCACTCCCTCTTCCTTTGACATTATTTTTCCTCATCTTTGGCATTTTCAGTAACTTCTGCCTCTGTCCCACTGACATCTTGAGCCTCCTAATTGTAACTCTGCTCCTACACTCACATTTGTCACCATTTCTTACCTTAAACAAACTGCATTCTTGTTTTTTGAGTTCACATAAACAATGTGATTTGCTTTCCTCACTGTGATGCCTCAGTGAGTTTAGTTGGGCGCTAGGATTTCTGCAATGTGGAAAATCCAGGAGGAGTTGTGGAATTTACTAAACAAATGGAATCCACATGAAACATGGAATTTCATGGAATAAGCTGATACACTCTTTGGATTAATACATATGGTTAACATATGGAATTCAGACAAAAATTATTGGTACGTTGTTTCCACCTAGAGGAGAAAAAGAGGAAGTGCTTTGAAGTTGCCAAAGATCTTCTAGTCACTTTGGATTCATGCAGATAGATTCATTATGACTGTTTTGATCCTTGGCTATTTGGATTCCAGTGGTTTTGTATTTCTGCTTGTTTATATTCATCATGTCTTGCATATTCTGTTTGGTTCTCTGAGTTCATTATCGTCTGAAAGGTGTTGCCATACCTGTTCACTTTTTGTATCTTGTTCCTTAGTTTATTCTTTTGTTCTGTTGTTTGTGCGTTTGGATTTTGTTCTTACAGATCAGTGTTGTTCTTTTGTTGTTTCTTTAATATTGTTTCTCTGTTTATTATTCACTTTCCCTTAATCTGCCAGCTTTGCTCCCTTTCACAGCTGTTCTTTATTGCCTGATTTCTTCACCTACATCCAATACCATTCTTCCTCAGTGTATATGAAGCTCACCGATTTCTTTGTTTAATACTGGATCCTTCGTTCCTCTGCTTGTCCTGCTACCCCAGTGATTTATTTTGCAAGTTCCCTTTATTATTACCAAAACTCAGTTTACCTCCATCATTCTCAGAGCTTTTCTTTCACATTTTGTAAAACTTGTTTTTTGTATTGCTTGTGGTGTGGCACAAATCTAGTAACAATGTAAATAATTCAGAAAATGTGACTGACCTTCAACAGGGTTCCTGCAGGTTTCTACAAGTTAAACTTAAGACTTTTTAGGATGATTAGGAATGAAATTTCAGACCAACACATTCCCAGAAACACTCATAATAACAAAGAAATATTTTATTGTTATAAATTTAGTTATCAAAGTTCAAGCTTATTAAAAACTTTACATTATCTTAATAATAGAACAGACAAAACATTTTAACCCAAGTAATAGTCTACTTACAGCCTCAATCTCTATATGTCTGAGCTCACCTCCTTTAGCAACAATCACAGTTTCAAGGGTTTTTCAAGGACAATGTTTTCTTTTTGTAAAGTGACAGAGTAAAGTGGGGCTTAGGGAATAAAAAAAGAATGAGGACAACAATGTAGAGACTAGAAGAGGACAAAAAGTCACTACAGTCAATCTGGTTTTTACCGTTCCAGTTTTCTTTCCTCTTAATTCCTACAGTTCTGCCTTCCTGCTGTTTTTCTTCAAACTTACACCTAAAATCTAATATGGGCATTTGAAGAAATTAAATTTATGACCTTGAATGAAAATATTACTAAATTTTGACTGTCACATTTAAGATCTAATGATTTCACTTTTGAAAAATGTATTGAACAGCCGTCAGTCTGACTCGTAAACAACTGGATGGATTCTTTTTTTCCAGTGTCGGCTGATAAGACAAACTTTGCATGCACAGAAACTCGGTTCTGGTTTGTTGATTATGACTGAGTCCATGTTGAAAAACCACAGAAGGTTAGGCTCTTTAAATTAGGACAATTTTGAGTCAAAAAAAAAAAAAAAAAAAACGTTTTAAGTGTGAGGTACAAAACACAAACTTGATAAAATATAAATGTTTGCATTCTTAAGAGGTTATCTTAACACTTCAAACAAAAAATAGAACCCAACTACATATGCATTAATTATAATAACACAAATTGTGGATCGATGCATAAACTTTTTTTTTTGCATTATGCATTTCAATATTTTCAGTTGAAATTAAAATAGATATAATTTTATAACATTACAAATTGAAAGCGGTTCATATGTACTCACCTTTGAAGAAACTCCAGAGTTGAAGCCAGCTCAGATGAATAATGGATGTTGAAACAGAACGTCGGGTACAATGCAGAAAATGCACTGCATTGTACAATACAAGACCTTTATATGGACAACAGTCTGACAGAATCACTTGTTGAGGAACAGCACATGAAACAGACTTACCACAGATGATGACATCACAGCCACTTTCTCTGCCAGACATGCTTCATCTACACTCCTTCCCATCGAAGAGGCTGAGCAGAAACAGGAACATTCACTCCACCGTCCTCACATCCTCTGAAGTCTTGCCTCGGCCTAAAGGAACTTCTTCTTCCTGTTGATATAAATGGTGGTCAAGTAGTCGAAAAGCCTTTTTCCCTTCTAATCCAAACTACAAGTCAGTTTCTCGGAGTGGACCAACATGCCGATTTTATAAACCAAAATAGCCACTCCTCTCTGAAGCATTTGAGCTTTTACCCTAGTTGACATGTTGGTGGTGTGAGTAAAAAGTGGACTTAGACATTAGACATAAGATGTTTCACCTCTCATGGTTTGGCAACAAACAGTTGAAACATCTGAGTTTTTTTTCAACCTTCTGCTTTTCTGCAAGGCAGCAATTTTATAATCCAATGCATCCATATGTTACTGCTCTCTCTTCTAATTGGATCTCGTCTGAGTCAGTGTAATGTTCTCTCTTTCTAATTTTGGGTTTTGAAGTGCGCCTCACATTTTCAGTTTCTCTTCCACAACTATTCGACTGTGGAGTGGTTGCCTGTGGGTACAATATCTCCCTCTCTGTTACAGCTGGGATATTTTGCCACCATTTTGTTTGTGGCATCGGTTGAATGCTTCTTGCCTACATGAGGGCAATTTTCCATCAGCTCAGTCACAACAGTCCAGACCATCTGCGTCCTCAGCTTTGGGCCTGGTGTTCCCCCTCCTCCCCAAAGAATGAATCACATCCTCAGGAAGTTTAGTCACTGGAATGTCAAAGTTTTCCTCTCTGTGTGTGTTAAGTCCTGGGCTGCTGATGAACTTTAGGGTGAAACGGAAAGCAAAGACACCTGTTGAACAGGTGAGGCTTCCATAGACGGAAGTGAGCTGATCTCTGCAGTCTGGTCTTTTATGGACAGAACAATCCAGATTCACGCTGCCCAATATTACACAATGTCTATCTATGTCTAGAACATAGATAGGTAACATAGATACGGCAATTTGACTTACATCTTTCTCGATTTTCTGACTTGCACGAGTCTTCAGCGAAACTACCACGCATTGATCTAGTTGTTTTAAACACCGACTGGAACTAGCTTTTAGCTTTTTGCAACGTGTGCTTTCTGTAGGTCTGAGAAGAAAATTAAATGTGAAACTTTCCACGCAAATGTTTAATTTTCAGATTGAACAGCCAAGGATTCCAACGCCAATGGATTTTGTCCTCAAACCAGATTGAATATTTGTTCTCCGCACTTTTCCAAAGATGGCGCCAGCTGTGGCGTGCTGTTGACGTCAGATACTTACTGTAAAATGTAGTGGAGTCGAAAGTAACCATTATTAAATCTACTTAAGTACGCCACTGATTTTGAAACTATATTTCTAACCACAATTTGGATTTTTTCATTGAACATGTAAAAAGTACAGCATAAACCACTGACCAAAAATAGTTTCTCTATTTATTGAATGTTATATTAAATAATTGCTTTCTGATTATTACAATAGTTTTCTGATTTTACCACCATTTGTAGTTTTAACATATAAGTTTGATTATTCTTACGTTATAAAAACAACAAATATTTTGACAGTTTACAAAGGTTACTATGAATTTAAACATATTTCCAGTTTACAATATTTTTTCTGTTATATCACACCGTTTTATGTAAATTTCACCATATTTTTTGTACAGTATAAGTTACACAGGATTCTATTTAGAGAATTCAACATAAAGGGGTTCAACACATTTGAGATCTACACTGAAATATATTTTCCTCTGCTTCACAATTATACACTGTATGTCAGTCTAACATGATATCTCATAAGATGGAATGATTTTTTTTGCTAGCAACATAAAAATATGTAAAAAAAAAAAATGTTCAAGGTGTTTTAATTCTGTAAATACCAACTTGTCACATTTTGTGTTCTATCTATGCCACTTCATTTTTTAATTGCAAGCTAAACTAATAATTATATATTTGGTGGTTAAAAAAAAGAAATGTAATTGATCGTTTGGTGATTTCAAGGTGAGCTGTTTTATGTTGATCTGTTGAAAGGAACCTTCGGTGTGTCCGTCTGTTTTTGCAGAACACGGCTCTAGATAAGGAGACCCTTCAGCTCTATGCTCTGAGCTCTTCAGAACCGCACTTTGAGCCAAGCTCAGACGTAGAGAGCGTCTCGTCTTCTCTCCCAAACGAACTGGCTTCTGTCACCGAACAAGTATCACGTGACAAAGATCCAAACTCCACAAAGTGTGTTTTCCCAACCGTGACTGCTCATCCTGGGGACCGTCAGCGGACAGAGCCTCTTCCTGTTCCTGCACGTTTGCTTTCCTCCTCTGCTGAAGCTTTCCTTCTTTCCTCCCCTCCAGAAAAAGAGACGCCTCCTTCATCACTCTTTCTGACTCCATGCACATCCTTGGATCCCTCCTCGCCCTCTGCTCTTCATCTTTTCTCTTGCGTGACTCCCTCTTCAACCCCATCATCTGCCAACCATCCTGCCCCTGACCGCTCCTCTCCCACCCACCAGACGTCCCCGTGCCCCATCTCCCCCATCCCACCTTTCGTTTTCTTCCCACTCTCTTCTCCGTCAAAACAAGCTCCCACCTCGCCGTCTTCTGTCCAGCCGACTCTGTTCCCTTCTCCTCCTTCCACGCCGCCGGCTGCTCCCCGTCCCTCCTACCCTCTGCGAGCTGAAGAACTTCTAGAGCAGATCTAAAATCCTGACGCGTTCCAGTCCAGATGGATCCACTGCATTACGCTGCGGATCAAGAGGACAAACTGTCACAGTGTGAATTTCTCAGCAGATGCGAACTGAGCCAGAGACTCTGGTGGCTGCAGGATTCGTCCGGATGCTTCGTAAAAGACCAAGGAGTCTGAATGTACATCATGTTTATTTATTAAAATGCAGACTGTCGTGAGTTTAGCACTCTGAAGTAATATATTACTGTATCTTGTCAAGCTTTTCTTTTTGGATCTCTCTTTGCTTTCCTGTAGTCCACTAGAAAAAACTGTTGAATTATGAGCTGTTGTTGCTTTAGCAGATAAAGTTGAGTTTGTTTCTGATACGGACGTTCCAGCACATTTAACCTTTACTCCATTGTTGTTATTCTTGACATCAGTAGTTCAGTCTTCCTGATTAATAACAGTTACAATTTAGGTTAACTTGGATGAAGTAGCGCAGAGTTTAACACCAAGTAGTCAATAAAGAAATCTGTCCTTCAATTGGCTCTTATTTCTGTGCATTTCTTTCAAATTAAGACAAGCATCAATCAGGTTGACACTGATTTCTAGTTTTGTTTCAGGTCAGATTTGATGATTCCAGTTTAGATTTAACCTGATTTTCTAAGTGCAATCAGAAAAGTTTGTCTTTAAATGATTTGATTTGATTTGAATAGCACTTTGCCAAGTCAGTAGAGCTACACATTACATTCACACTGACGGTGGTGAGCTACATTGTAGACACAGCTGCCCAGGGGCAGTTTTAGCAGAAGTGAGGCTGCCATGCACCGGCGCCACCAGGTGGTGAGAGGATCTGTTGGCCTCCTCTGACCGCCACCACCAGGCAAGCTGGGTGACGTGTCAGGCCAAAGTACACGATTGGCTGGACAGAATGAGGTTCAAACCTGCAACCCCCTGGTTACAGGACAAACTCCGACCTACTGAGCCACTGGTGCCCCTATTACATATTTACAAACTATTTGTGTAAAAATATCTGAAACATTGATAATGAAAATGTCAGGTTCATTGATGGAGGTTCATGTTGTGAATCTTGCTGGGAGTAAAAGGCATAATAAGATTATGTATCAAAGCATACGTCACTAATCTTTACCAAAGTGCATCAACACTTTGTAAAGTATATATATAGACTTTAACAGAGCGCCTGTTGCATTGGGCTAGTTCTAACAGTTTCCACTGTTTTTTCAGTGACGTGTGCTTTTATTTCAATACCATAAAAATGACAACATAGCTCAAAATTTTGTGTTTTCCACTGAATTACTCCTGCTGAATGAGCAATCAGATCAAATGTGATCAAAATAATTTCACAGCGCCCTCTGCTGTTCAGTAACTGGAACTCCACATCCCAGTGGATGGAAGGAGAGTGGATCTAAAACGTCCACACGTCTGTAGCTTAGGTTTGACCACCTGGTCAGTCTCATCCATGCTGGCTCCAATAACCCACCAATCTGTTTTCTCAGCTATCAACATGTTCCTAAAGCCCAATAATAATATTTCCTCATCCTTTAACACCACCAAATGCAATAATTTTCAGTCTTTCAGGCCAAAACTGATAGTATTTATGATTCCCTTGTTCTCCCCTCTCCTCCCTACAGCTCCAGTCTGCAAATCTCATACTTCACTCTAATCTCCTCAACTTTTGTTCGGTATTAATACTCCCACCTGCTCCGTGGATCCTGTTCCTTCACCTCAATCTATCCCCTGATCTTACTTCTGGATCTGATCCACAGTCTCAATCTGGCAGCCATCAGCCCAATACTTAAAAACTTAAATCTGGTCCTGACACCGATAACGTCATAAGCTTCCATCCAGTCTTCTCTTTTTTGAACGTGTCACAACTAATCAATTTCAGACACACCTCAGCCTGTTTGAACCATTGCAGTCACACGTCACAGAGACAGCTCTTCTCACAGTTACCAATGATCTCCTCTTTTCCTCTGGCTCCAGCCATCCCTCTGGATCTCACTTCAGTCACTCCACCCTCCTGTTCCATCTCAGGTCCAATCTGAACCTCACTGGCTCTGATCTGTCCTGGTTTCAGTCTCGCCTCACAAACCAGAAACCGTTTATTTACTCACATCAACCGTTGCATTTCCTCCATAGCTTCTCTATCCCAGGGTTCAGTGCTCGGTCCTCTCCTCTTCATCCTCCATCTTGGTGAGGTCGTCAGTCAACATGGCCTTCCTTTGCTACACAGAGGAGATACAGATCTCCGATCGCCCTGTCTTCAGGAACAAACTCATAAACGATTACATTTGCCTCGTTTGTGTTTTTATGTACTGTTGCATCGTTTAATTTTATATTATTGTACTTCTGCAAAGAATCATTGAGTAGTACTTAGAAAGGCATCATACAAACGAAATGTATTGTGTAAAAAACAGGTAAGGTGATTATTTATGTAGCTCATCTTCGGCAAAAAGGAAATCCAAGGGAATAAATCCTTTAATAAGATGAAAACGGATCAATTCAGAACTTTTTCATAAAAACTGCACAAGCCGATTAGAAAATATCTGAAAAGTTAAATCTCAGTACGATTCAGTTGCACTGATGTTACTGTGTTGCCATCAGTAAAATAATGTGAGCTGTAAGAAAGTCAAGCAGCCAAAACCTGAATCAAGCTTCAGTTTTATTATTAAATCAGTGACTGCTCCATTATTTTTGCTCAGCTGTTTTTGTTGTGGCGTTGTCATGGTTACCACACGAGCCCAAAGACTGCTGGAGAGATGCACCGGCGCCCTCTGGCGGCCATGCGTGGATAATGACTGATTTTGCTGCGTGTGAGTCCAAACACTGACCACTAGAGGGTGTTGTGCATTTCTAACAAAACCAAATAGGAAACGAAGAAAACATTCAAACACTCAAGTAATAAAATTCATTTTTATTGTCAGAACTCGGCAAACAAAAACACTCCAAATGATTGCAAAAATAATGAGTTACACTTCATCTTCATATGATCAGAGACAAAATGACAAAGCGCAGACTTTATAGAAAGGAATGTTTTCTTACTAATCAGGAACAAGGTGGACGCTTGTTCAAGAGACGATTTGTCGCAACAATTTGGTGCTGGACAACGTGTCAAAAACAATTCATTCTGTAAATTAATGAATATGATTTCAATTAAATAAAACAAGCAGAAATGGGGGGGAAAAGTTCATCCTTACGCTGCAGCTCTCACGCTGACCTTTGGAGACTGAAGTCAGAGTGAAGGTTTCAGAGAAACCAGCTCACCACTAGAGGAGATGTAAAACAAATGATTCTTTGAACGGAAGCAGACCTACTGATAACGGGGAAGTTTTGGATCCGAGCTGTTAAATAAACTGATAACAGCTGAATATGATCCTCGCACATAAACAATGACAGCAAGCACAGCGGGAGCAGATATCTTAAATAAGGACGGCGTGTTTATAGACAGCATCACTACGTTTTCCCTCATTGCTCATCTTTCTGTCAAGTACATTGTTTTTGTTTTTATTCAAACATTTCCTACTTACTTGCTGTTTCCAGAATAAGAAAAAAAAAGACGCATGTTTAAGTGAAGTATAGCTCAATAATTATTCCCCTCACACACACACCAACACGAATCACTCAATCCAAAGTACATAAATATTTGGATTTTTCAGCCTAACATGTTCCTGCCCCCCTCCCCCTCCCTGCTCTATGGAGGAGATGAAAATAGACTCTTACAGCTAAAAATAGATTATTTCCACTCAAACGGTTACAGAATCCCCCCACCTTAAAGAGTTATAGGAAACGTTTTCTATGTAATCTACAAAATATATAGCAATGCCCTTTTTTTAAAAATAGTCTGTTGCTCTTACAGAACGGATCGCCCCCCTCCCTCCCTCTCTCTCTCTTTCCACCGAGTTACATTCAGAACGTGGAGCTGTTGGCAGAACAGCGCCGTTTGATAAGAGTTCGCTTCGGGTCAGCTGGAGGCGCTGCGGTCTGGACCTCAGTATCGGGTCTGGTACTCGTGATGCCACCTGTTGAAGTCGTTGTAGAAGAGGACGATGCTGCCGGACGCCATGCCAGTGATGATGCACCTGAGGAGGAAACGGGACAGAAGGAACATCAATACAAACGTGGAAATAACTGCAGTGCGCACCCGGGATTGTGACGGGATTTGCTTGTTTTTCGTGCTACATCTTTGACGACCGACAATTGCTGGTTTTTACTTCGCTCCATGAAGCAAAAGACAACAACATGTCTAAGTTAACAACTGCATCAAGCTCCTTTCAAACAAGGAGCTTCAGAAAAAGCTTCTTTCCGTTTACATAGTAGGAACGTGTAGACTTGTGGCCCTTCTTACTAACTTTGGAGAAAAGTCATTTCAGAAATCACCAATGTTTAAAAAAAAAAAAAAAAAAAGCAAAAGCAGAAGTAAAGTCTGTTATTAGCCGCTTTGCATAACTGTATGCACTGTCTACAGTGTGGCGACAGTAGCTTGCCACCATCAGCGTGTGAATGTAGCGTGAAGCTATATTTAGCAACATTTCAGACCAAAACAAAAGAAAATAAAAATCCGTTTTGGTCAAATTCGGAATCGGCAGGTCAGGCTTTTTAAAGACGATTGGTAATCGGCCAGGAAGCTCATCAACATGAATGGTAAACATGTTTAGACCTGGTTAAATATGCTTTCACATAAAAGTCATTTAAGCAGAAACATGAAAAAAAAAAGAAAGACCTCTGACTTGCAAAAAAACAGTTTTTGTAAAAGAACCAGATCTATCAATGCCACAACACATGATTCTCCTGGTTACATTGACAGGGACAAAATGAACGCCGCTTGGAGAATTAATGGTCACATGATGTCAACCGGGTACCAGGTTGACATCAGGTGAGACGATCCCCCCCACTGGGGCTCGTCTCACCCCACTCTGGTGTGGCGTGAGACGAGCCCCACACCAGTTTGAGCCAATGGGTTAGTTGAAGTGGGAGTTTCATAAAGATGCCAAGAGACTTCTGGTTGGGAAGAATTGCTAAATCCAGAGCTGAACCACTAAAGAAACCTCATATAACATTCCTCCTGCTTATGCAGTCAGATACCATCTACCTACTTCTGGTGTGCCAAAGGTACCAAAAGCTAGAAATTCTTAGAAAACCTAACCTGCTGCTGATTATCTGTAATACATTATTCTGAGTAAATAATCGTTCACCATAAACCAATAATTATGCTGGTTTTTCTCCCCATCCTGCAGTGAATGAGTTTCTTTCAGGCTGAGGTTTCTCTGGGTCTTACCGTTGGTCATGTGACATTGCCATGGAGCGGATCCCTGCGTCACAGCCAGGAAAGGTGAAGAGCTGTTTGAGGTCAGAGACCTGCCAGACGGACACGACTCCACCATCTCCACCTGTCAGCAAGTACTGACCGTCCCGACTCAGCAGCATGGCCTGTCAGAGACACACAGGCTGTTAGTCTGACTCTGATGCTAGCATGCTACTGATAACCATCTCCCTGCACAACATGATGCTGTAGAAACAACAAGGAAAAACAAACGCATTTACAGGAGCCTAAGCAAGCAGCTTCAGCCTCACAGGACTTCCACTCAGCTCCTCCAGACTAGCGGCAGCAGCTATTGGCAAACGCCGGCTGGAACTGAGCATCTACTGGACGCTGCTAATAATGGTTGCTAAAGGTTTAATGGAGGAGCACTGGCGAGCTACATGTCAGAAAGAGCAGGAGCTTCTTAAAGAGACAGACCTTCAATATCAAAATATCAAACTGTGAAGTCAAACATCTGGAGTTGTGTTTGAAAAATACTTTTTTTTTATTTTTTTTTTATACAACATCTGTTGGTAACAGTTACTAGACTGTGCTGTGAAATAACACTATGCCTGGAAAATGCACAACACCGCCCCTTTAAATGTTCACCATAATATTTTGTGGTATTTATTATGATAATGATAAAAGATTAGAAAAAGTATCAGAACCAAATGTAGTTTTTTTCCCCCCCAACTGTAGATGACATCATTACTGTCAACGCTCCACAAACCAATAGAAAAAAGGTCAAAACAAAAACTGAATTATTTAGTAGGCTACTGCAAAACATCAGTTACATTAAGTCAAACTTTTTTTTTTTTTAAGTACGCAGCACACAAGTACTACTTATTTACATTTTTGAAACGTCAGTACATATCGGTGCTCTCATGAAGCTCGTAATGGAAAAAAACCCAAAAGTGACTAACATGGAAAAAATAAATCTGATTGAACGTAAGAGAGAAAAAGAGGCAAACTGTTTCATAAACGCCTCGTTTCAACCGTAAATCCTCCCGACGACGGGCCATCAGATCATCTGTGACGACAAAGCAACCATCACACCTCTGAGTGTTTTGGTCCAACAAATAACTCCACACACACACACACACACACTCTCCTCCACTCCACTAAAGATGTCTCCCAAGAGCAGAACTCAGAGATTTACTCATTTCATCTGCTTTTCTTGCAAACTGCAGCGGCCCAAACGGCTCCCTCAGGAATCGGATGAACACAAATCAAGTCGTGTGCTGGAGACCATTAAGGGCACGGTGTGCGCTGGAAGCCCAAACTCAGAGAGTCAGAGGCATCAATCAGTGCGTAACCGTGGCTGATGAAATGACGAGGCCGAGTGTTTGTTCTGAAAGCGGCGGCCGAGAGCTTTTTGTCGTCCGCCGCATTTACGTCGCCGAGGGACGGACGTCTTTCAGCCGCCGGGGTTTTTCATGCTCGGTGCTTCAGTCGTCAGCGGCATGTGTGTTTAATTTGGCTCGAATTTAATGGACAAAACCCCCCCCCAAAACAAAACAAAACTTAAAGCTGAAATGAGTCAATTTCAGGAAGTCGATTCGGTGTGAAAATAAAAACAATTCCTCAAACGAGGAAAAAAAGAAACTGGAATCGAGGAAATGATTAGTGTGTATACTCCAAACTTTTCTACATCTTGTTTTGAAAGTTTCTAAAGTTTCAAACAGCAAATAATTAAGAGCAGAGATGTGAAATCATAGACGGCTTCATTTCACCCAGCCGCAGCAAACAAACCCAGAATTCTTTTCAGATAAATAAAGATTCCTGATTTTTACTGGATAAAAAAAACAAAAACAAAAAAAAAAACGTAATAAAAAGCATCGACTGCGTAGCAGCACAGAACTGGGCAGCAGCTTTTTACGCCGATCGAATAAGCGAACGGGATTTGGTTTTCCTTCAACGTGTGAAAAACGTCTCACGGTTTTATCGGCCGGTTCTCCGATTGTTCTTGGAAACTGAGTTAGAAAAAAAAAAGGTAAATCCATCCAGCCTGGAATCAGATCCAATCTGAACACAGACAGTTTGTCGTTTCACCGTCAGTTTGGATTTCTGTGGAGCGAAATGTTCACAGCCTGTTTATCAGTTTTATGATGATATCGGATTTTGAAATGGAAACACTTTCAGTTGTTCTGCCTTAAATATTGGGATATTTTTTTTAGCTGCAGGTCAGGTCAGATGTTTGCAGCAGAAAGATCAGAGACAGATCTGAATATGATTATTTTAACTGTTTTTTTTTTTTAAGAGTGGAATGATTCAAATAGAAATAGAAAAAACTTAGGTGAACAATTTAGAAATGATTGTGGCTTTATATACATTCCTGGTCAAATGTTACTTTGCAAATTAAACTTCGACTTTCTTGTTGTTTTTTAGTAGAGTTGAATGTTGGCTTCATATTTGATTTTTTTTTGCCAGACTTGACACTGAAAAACAAAAACTTACCAAGAATATCTGGTTTAGTTTCTTGTCCAAATATCTCAGTACATCTGAAATAAGAAATAATTCAGTACAATTGAAATCTGAGAAAACCAGCCAGTAACTTTTCAGCGAGATACAGGAGTTTGTTTTCAGACAATAACCCTTTAATATTGATTTGAAAAAATAAATACTGTTGATTATCTCAATTACAAAGCATTTTCCCCAATTTTTAAATAAAAATCTGCAAATTGAACTTTTTCAACATTAAGAAATTATTGACATAAAATAAGTTCCCATACTTGCTGAAAAAGTTAGTTGCAAATGAGTTTTGTCTTATTTCAAGGGTTCTAAGATGTTTGCAGCACAAACTGGCCCAAAACTACTTGGAAAGATTTTGTGTTTTTGCAGTGGATGGGTTTTATTTAACTCGGTCTGAATCTGGTCACAGCTTTTCTAGTGGTCAAGTTTATAGTTTTGTCCTATTTCAAGTTTCCTAACTTACAAGTAACTTTTCAGCAATATATAGACACTTGTTTTAATAACATTAATGAAAAGTTACTAGCTCCACTGGCAGAATATTTCACTCATAACTAAACTTTTTCCTTGTAAAAGTGAAACTACCAGTGGAATTCTAACTATTTAAAAAAAAAATCAACATTAATAAACTTAACATAAAACAAGTTCTTATTTCTTGCTGAAATTACTTGTGTTTTTTTTCTAGATCTAAGATATTTGCACTAGAAACTAAACCAAGATTAATTTTGTGATTTTTCAGTAAAAACCTTCGTTGTGACTTTTGCAAACTACCAGCAGAGTTAGCGAACAAACCTTAAACCCGACCAGCGGCCAGCGGCAGCCTAAAGCGCTGTGACGGGTTCTGCTGGGGGAGTTTATGACCCGAGTGCAGCGCAGCAGGAAGCAGCAGCGCTGGCAGACATGTCAGCCCAGCCAGGTAGGAGGCTGCAGACAGACACTGTAAATCAGCCGCTTTGCCACTGGGCGGCCGAACAAGATGGCCGACGTCTCTGTAGGGGCCAACATGGCCGACTCGACTCGGATGACTAAAAAAAAAAAGGAAAAAAAAAAAGAGTGGTGCAGAAACATGTGCGGCCTTCGTCCCCATATTTCAGAGATGGATGGGTGGATTCAAGGCTGAAGAAGGTAAAACTTTTAATTTATGGAGCTCTTACCCCCCCGGCTCCCCACCACCCCGTTACACTGACAGAGGCCGTTAAGAAAAGCGCAGAGATGGTTACACTGCTTGAGTCACACTATAACTTAAAAGAATGTAATCTATTCAGCATGGCTCCCCGTCACCCAAATCCGCTATTAGAGCAGGATGCCGACTGTTAGGCTGTCATCCCGACCCCGACTCCAGACCTCTATAAAGCGGCGGCCCGAACGTTCTTACTCTCCGCTTCCAAGTGCGTGCAGCAGGCCAGGACAAACACTTATTTATCCTGGAGTCACACTGCGCCGAGCCTCAGAGGGCAGAGAAGATTGATTCTGGTATGTACACGGGCGTACTAAATAGCGGCTGGAATCAGGGGGTGGGGGCTAAACCCGAGTTCAACATGTTGGGTTTTCCTAATGCCGCGTGACACGGAGGGAATTTACTGCAGGTCCAGGAGAGACCGAGTCCGTCTGCCCGGCTTCGTCTGTGCAGGAGAGATGTGGGGGGAAAAAAAACTGCAACGTTAATCTGAAAAACATCATTAGTAACCTTTTAAACACAACTAGGAAAAATTAGGACAGATTGAAAATGAAACGCTCGCTTCCCCTCCCCCCCCGGAGAATGGATAAAAGGCTCAGTCCATGTTTCTGTGTATTTGTGGTTAGGAGCCGAGAAACCAGAAGTTTCTGTTTGTGTTGTGTAAGATACTTTTTTTTTTTTTCAAGCTTTTCTTCATTTATAAAGTTATTTTCCTCATCAAATCGTACCTGGAGTTCTGCTCTGATTCTTTCATTCATGTTTCAGAAATCACCTAATCTCCCATGGCAACCATTCAGCTGGTCAAATCTCCTGGGTGGATCCAGCTCTGTCGCAATAAATCTATTAAAGGCAAGATCAGTTAAAAGATTTCCATCTGCATGATTTATTGTTTTCCTCTTTCTAACAAAAACTGGATGATAAAAGTTAAATATATTAAAGATAAAAGTTAAATGTTCATTAGAATTTAAACTTTATTGATCTTTCACATTGTGCTCCTGCATTATTATAACATTAGCGTTATATGACTTGAAAATAGTCTCAAAACAACTATATTATCATTTATTGTAACAACTTCTGGGACAATTTATCGTCCAGTAAAATTTGCTGTTGTGGCAGGTTTACTATCCAAATTTCCACTTTACAAAGAATCCCCCATTCAGCTCCTTCAGACTAGCCAGCAACAATTAGCAAATATCTGCTGAACTCATTATAGGAGCTACTTCTCAGTAAAACGCTGGTAAAAACATAGCTAAAGGGTTAATAGAGGAGCCATGTTGTGATGACTTGGAGTTTCAGAAAGAAGCTTCTTAAAGACACAGAGGCCCGATTTCAAGGCCTTAAATTACAACGTCAGATTTATTTAAAGTCATATTTGGTAAATAAAGCATTTTTATAACAACTGAAGTTAACATAGTTACTTGACTGTGCAATAAAATGGCACAATGTGGCTGGGAAAAACATAATACCGGCCCTTTAATAGGAAACAGGCGTGCAGCCGTCTGTCAGAGCTAGCTTACATTTCCCAGGCCAAAGCGGAAACAAAAGGGCCTGGAAACCAAAGGCGGTAGCCGCTATCTTGTGTCGCTCCGGCCACAAGGGAGGAAATGTGGGCAGCGGGGGGAATGTGTCCTCCTGCGCTCTGGGGTAGTTAATGGTGTCGGGGTCCAGGACTGACCGCTGCTCTGGAGCGTTTCCCGCCACCGTCGCAATCCGACCCGACACCGGATCCGTGGATCAAACGGGAGCGCTTACTCTGCTGGATGCGGTGGAACGGGGAGAGCGAGACGTGGAGCCCTTGCGTTTTGTCCCGAGGCGTCCTGACCTTCGCCTCAGATCCGAACCGAGCCCAACCTTTAATCAGCGCTACGTCTGGACTGCACCCCCCCCTCCCTCCGAACGCCCCCCCCGGAACACCCCCACCCAAACGCCCCAGATGTGGTGCAGACGTCCAGACGGAAGCGGCGTCTGGTGAGAGCCTGAGGAGAAACGGCCGTTTCCTCACCTTGATGTTGTCCTGCACCTCCATGTGTCGCAGCAGCTTGCCGTTGACGCTGAAGAGACAGAAGTGTCCCTTGTCGTAGTAGATCATGCAGTGGCCCTCGGTGGAGGACTGGATGAGCCGGGGCCGCAGGCAGCTCTCCGGGGCCTCCAGGGTCCGGAGCAGGTCTCCGTTCATGGAATGGACCAGGCAAGGACCCTCTGCACACAGGGAGACACAGAGCCACACTTCACATATGACACTGATTTATCTTTCGTGTGTGTGAAACGACAACAATCCGTAAACTGTTTAAAAAAAAAAAAAATGAAGAAAAATATTTTGCAAATAATATGACTAATAGAAGAAAAATGTTTTTTCCTTCCATGACAAACAGGAACGAGGAACTCGCTAAACTCAACTCAAACTTTAACTGCACTGCAAAATCACTAAATCTTTTGGTCTGTTAGTTTAAATATGACAAAACTAACTTAGACATTAGCAGTATTTTTCAGCAGGAAATAGCAGCTTTGTTTAAGTCAATTTCTGAATATTGAAAAATTATTTCACAAAATGTCTTATAAGTGAAATCATCAGCACAACAATTAAAAAAAGAAGGTATTTTAGTTTGCTAAAAAAAATATGATTTTTTTCAAATTTCTTATTATTCTTATATTACATAATTTATAAGAAGGTGAACTTCTAAAAATCAAAGAGACTGTGGCATTTTCATGATTTTTACTTCTCAGGTCAGATGCAACAAAATCATCATAATTTAATATAACAATGTCTTTTTATCACTGCCATTTACAATAATGACTGAAATAAGTTTGAATTGTTTAAGTAAAATGCTTTTCAAGGATCCTGCAGGTTATTCTGTAAACAAAAGTTTATAGTAAATGTCTCTCAGTCTAAAAGGCAAAATAAAAGAAGCAACAAATCGTGTCAGAAAACATAATGCCAACCAGATTAAGTGTTTTTATTTTATTTTTTAAAGAAATTTCACAAACACTCCTCGCAGCCCGACTCCACTTCAAAGGAAGCCAAAGGCTCAACTGTTTCAGTGACCAAGTCAAAGTAAACGGAGCGTCTTGAAAACAAAAACACTCAGCTTTCAAAAGAAAAATTTGGAAGGTGTTAAGAAACTGAAAACCTATTTTTGGCAAAATGGAAAAGTTTCCTCATCTGCTGTTGTTTAAAACGGTCAAAAACTCCAAATAAAATATGTTTTAGTAGGAATTGATCAAACAAAGCCTCGATGGTTTACAAATGATTAGTTATTTAGCCAATCGGGTCAGAGGACGGCCTCACCCTTGCAGCCACTGATGACGAGACCCAACTCAGCACAAACGCTGACAGACGTCACCTCACAGTCGTGTCCTGTCAGGATGGCCCTCGGTGTGGTAAACTCTGCTGGAAGACACAAACATTTCACATCCTCACATCTTAGCAAACAGTTACAGTTTCCAGTCACTAGGGGGAGCAATAAGGCTGGATGTTGTGTTCTCATGTAGCTTTGGCTAAATACAGGAGCCATCAGTAGAGGTAAAGAGGAAGATTCACACAGATTAAGTTGTTTTTTTTTAATTTCGTTTTATGTTACTCACCATTATGTACAATAGGCTCAATGTAGATAGAAAAAAAAAGAAAAATCTTTGAAATTTTCTAGAGAGCAATTTGGAAATTTCTGAGTTTGAAAAGTCAAAAGTCTACTAGAAGAAAAATATCTAACGGATTAACTTTCTACAAGAAACATGGAAATGTTGAGGGGTTTTTTTCCCAGCCAAATTTTAAACTTTTCAAACATTTCTCAGATTTCTAAATACAGCAGTGATCGGCAGAGGCTTCAACTTTTCAAGCTCAGAAAGTTTGAGATCAATTTCAGCAATTTTCAAGAGAAAATAAAAAACAAAATCTTGGAAACTCTTGGTGGTTTTCCAAGCAAATTTTAAACTTTCCAACGCAGAAATTTACAAGTTTTGTCTTGGAATTTGCTGAAATTGATTTCAAAGTTTTTTCAGTTTTATTTCCTCACAATTTTTCAGCTTTTTAAACTCAGAACTGTCCCATGTTTTTTCTAAAAAAAAAAAAAATAATAATAATTAAAAAAAAGGAGAGAATTTTCTCAAAAATGTTTTTCCAGCCAACATTTGACTTTTCCAGCTCAGAAATTTCCTTCTATTTTTTTTTTTTTTTCTTAAATTTCTGAAGCGAATCTCAAAATTTCCGAGGTATCTGCAGTGACTCTAATACTCCATCCTATCTTGGACCGGAGAACTTCATGGCTCCTCACCAAGAGCCCCTCCACCCCCCGCATCCTTAAGATTTTAATCCATTTTGTTTCACATGCAGATATTTCCCACACTCTGCCTCCTCCAAGGTTTAAAACCTTCTCTGCATGACGGCCTTTACTGGATCCAGATGTTTCTGCGTCGGGCAGGCAGAGCAACACAAAACCAGGGGAACTCAGACTGAAGTCATGAAATTTGTGTAATTTAGTTTTTGGTTTGAAGCTGTCAGGGCGAACGACAACACAAATCATCGAAATCACCTTCCGTCCGACCAGACGCTGCGCGCGCGCACACACACACACACACACACACACACACACACACACCAGATCAGGCTTTTCCTAGAGTACATGTGAGTGTAAACAAAGATGAATTACTGACGGTGAACAGAATTTGCACGTTTGGTCAAAGTGTAAAAGCTTTGAATTGGATGCATCAGGGGGAACTGTAAAGGTCACCAGAGTGAGTCTGTCTGTCCGAGTTCAGTTCTGGTTCACGGCTCAGTGGGGGGGGAGATAGGTGGGGTCTCTTCTTAAATAACCCCATCAATACCTGCTGAAAGTCGAGATCAGCACCAAAAACTAAAACAAAACTAAAAATGACACCGGCACTTGTGTGTTTAAAGCCACAGATTTGTAAGTATTCACACCCTCAGAGTTGTTTCTGATTTCGTCTGCATAACAAATTCAAGAGGAATTTGTTATGCAGCGGATTGACGGAAAGGAAAACCTTTCTGTGGACGTTAGTTGCTGTGAAGTGGAGGGAGTGAAACAAGGTTTTAACAGAAATGGTTTAGACGTTTAAAACTCAAAAGTGTGGCATGAACTCCAGCCTTCTACTCCAGTTTCAGCTGGAAGGAGAACAGAATTTTGTTTTTTTTGGGAAAAGACCTCAAGCTCAGATTGGAGAGAGCGCATCTGGAATTTAGCCATTGATTCTAGGTCTTTGACTGGACCATTCTAACTCATGACTATATTCTGACCTAAAGTTTTCACTGACAGCTTCGTTAACCGTTTACAGTCATTGAGCTGCTGAAAGGTTAAAAGTTAAAGACGTTATCAGCCTCTAATGACCTCAATTTCATCCCATCTGTTTCATAACAGACATTTGTAGTTTTGTTTGTAGTTCTTTCATATTCTTTGTCTGTTCTGATTCACCAAGATAAAAATATTTAAGGCTGGATATCATGATATTTTGATAACTCAGCCTGTCCCAATAACATTCATTCTGAATGAACATTTTTTTGAATTTCATTTACAAAGACGTCAAGATTCATTTTATGGTTTCTGTTGTGTTTTTTTTATTTCCGTTTTGTTTACTGTTTTTGGTTTTCGTGTTTTATTTTGGACATTTAAAATATATTCCAGTTCCAGTGGGAAATGTTCTCAGCTAAAAAGTTCTTTGAGAGAGCAAACTTGCATTATTAATTATTATTATTATTATTATTATTATTATTATTATTATTATTATTATGTTGTTTGAAAAAGGTTTCAAGATGACAATATTATCGTTTATCACAATAACCTCTGGAACAATTTATCACTACAAACACAAATACTACTGTTGAAAATCATTCCCACTTTAATTCTTCAGGACGCCTCCGACTTAAAGAAGTGGATTTTACATCAATAAACTGCATAAAGTAACTACATTGAATCATATTTTCAAATTTACTGATATTTATTGATCCCCTCGTCATAGAAACAGTGTGGAAAACAGTAAAAACAACATTTCTGATCATATCAGTTCCACATCGTTAATAGATAATTATTGCCACCACAATAAATCAAAATTCTCATTATAAGAAACAACTATGAACTACTTTGTGTTGCTCTATCACAATAAAATACGCCGCATGTCTTTATAACCGCATTAAATATTGAAAAGTGCAGACCAGGCTTTATTTGTGTTCACCAAACAATGTCGTCTTTCTTCAAACATCCGCCTCGCAGCTTCTGGGAATAGGAAGCATAAAGTCTCCGATATGAACGCGTCTCGGTAATAAACAACACGTTTTCAACTGCGCGAGTTAACGCTGCAGTTTCGGTGCGTGAACTCATGCAGCTCCTGTCTCAATGCAGCTGCACGGCACAAACTCAGCAGAGCTTCACTAATAGGGCCGGTTCTTCCCCCCCAAAGCCACAGCTACTGTAACACCTTAATTGAATTTAGCAGAAAGACTCAATAGAGCCCACACTGCTATCAAAATTCTCCCGTAAAAAAAAAAAAAAAAAAAAACACAACAAGTCGCGTATTTCAAATCAATGAAACCCACATGCACAGAGCAGAAAATATCTGGTGGATTATTATAATGAGTGGCTAAACGAGCAGACGCGTCAATTTGAGCAAAGTTTCTCAATGTTATTACAGGACATGTTGTGAAACGAGGAAATCAAAACAGCAGCAAATTTGTCTCCAATGACTGATCTCATAGGATTTAACTCCAGTTGATCTCATAGGATTTAACTCCAGTTGATTGTTTGGACTTTTTTTTTTTTTTTTTTAAAACATCAAGCTGTCCACTTTGCAGCCGCCCAAACTCGCCCCTGATCCCATCAGAGCGCCGGCCGGCAGCCCGTCCAGTTAACAGCCCGGTTCTCACTAAAAGCAAACACATGACCCGTGAGCCGGCGAAGACGGGAGAACCGAGCCGGATTTCACCCCGCGCAGATCTATAGAGCTGATAAAGGGAACGAACTGCGGCAGGCTGGAGCCTGCACCTAAAGTTTGGTTTAAATTAGAGAGACATCTGAGCGCACTCATGCCTGTAACGTGGCCGGAGCTCGGGAGGCAGAGGAGGGGATCGGGTGTCTCCGTGTGTGGACGTACACTTGTACTAAACTTGTTTTAGGGACATTAACCGATCACAGCTTCCTTTTACAGAGCAGGAGTTACGGAAATCACTACATTATGTAGTAAATATGTAGTTACTGTTGGGCATTGGTGCTGGATGTAAATCAAATGTACTTTTTTTCATTTTTGTTATTTTGCTTTATTTCTTGCAAAATAAAGGAAAACAAAGAGCATTTTATACACTTTAATAGATAAAAAAAGAGACAAAAACAGGTAATTAAAACACTATTAAAAATATGTTCAGCTAAACTGCACGGGTGTTGGTTAAGTTTTCCAGGCACATTTTACAGTGCAATCAAGTACCTACTCTGTTAACTTCAATTATGAAAATGCTGCATGTATCAAATATGACTTAGAAGAAATTTGACTTCCTAATTTAGCGCCTTGAAATTGGGCCTCCGTCTCTTTAAGAAACTCCTGCTCTTTCTGAAACTCCGCCTTCAGGAAGTCATCACAACATGGCTCCTCTATTGACCCTTCAACAACGTTTATATCAGCATTGCTATGAGAAGCAGCTCCTACAATGAGCTCAGCAGTTCCACCAGGTGTTTGCTAATTCCCGCTGGCTAGTCTGAAGGAGCAGAGTGGGGGAGTCGCAGGGTTGCTCTGCTCTGTGAGGCTGAAGCTCAGAAGCTTCGGTCTCCCCAGCCGTTTTGCACAGCTGAATGGTTGCCACGGAGACTAAAGGACCTCTCAAACATGGATGAAAGAATCAAGGCAACACTCCAGGCATGCTTTGATGAGGGAAAAACATCACAACATGATGTGAAGCTCAAAAAGTCGTTTTACATACCACTGCCCCTTTAACTGGGAAAAGCTGAGTGATGCGTCACACTGGGAAATATTTTGATGATATCTTTTCAAATATCTACTTCATAACGTCGAACACAAACTTTTCAGAGTGAGAAAGTTTCTTGAGAAACCAGTTCACATTTGAGTGCGTCCAAAACAGGCTCTGATGTTTTCTGTCCAATCTGAACTGCGTTTCGTGCGGCGACATTAAACCGTGAACTGAAAGACTTTAACTACTTCATAGTGAAATGTTTCCCGTCGGTAGCAGGATCTGTGGCCAGATCTGCCCCACACATAACATCTGCTCTAACCTTGTTTCTCATTTGCCTGATCGGAGGCTCAGGGAGCCGTTCTTAGTTCAACAAACAGAACTTTGTGAAAGGTTGCCCTCCGTAGCAGCGGCTCTGTTTGAGCTGCCCTAATGACAAACCTGATGTTTCAAATCCCCAGGAAAGAATTAGCCGCCTGACAGCGAACCCATCACCAAAACATAGTTGGAAGAATACATTTTACATTTTAAAAACGGATTTTACCTTTCGGTGCATTGACAGGAATCAACAGAAAGCTTCCTTAGATTGACACGAAAACAATAACTCTGATTCTAAAGCCATTATTACACTTCTGAAGTGGAGAAGGGAATCATTTCTATGTTTTAAACATGTTCAAACTGCACAGGTTATTACGCATCAAGTAGAAAACATTGTCGGAGTGAACTGTACGTTTTTGCCTGTGTAGGCAGAAATACGAAAAGAAATAAATAACTTAATAAAAAAATAAAATCAATAAAAATGCTTTTATTTTTCTATGTTTTTCAATCTCATCTCTTCTACATTGTCTATGTTTATATTTATATTCATACATACATATGTCACTTAAATGTATAAGCTTTATAATTTTACGTAGACGACTCCACTATTTAAATATTTAGCTAATATTTAAGTTCAATATTGGTTTAGTTCATTAGAGGATCGGAACGGATGCTTTTACAATTATATATGAAGAAAATAAATATTGTTTGGCCTTCCCTCTGCAGTCATTTCTGTAAGAGACAGAAAAAACTCAGGACAATTTTGCACACAACACAACAATATTATTGAGACAAACAGGCCAAATTAATACATTTTACATACAATACTTCTGCTCTTACAAAAAAAATAAATAATTGAATTTCAAAAGATCAGCAAAGGAGCTCGGTTCGGCAGAAGAAACTAGTTCCGTTCTCCAGCAGATGGCAGTAGCACATCTAAAATCTGAACTAGACGGAGGACAAGCCACGAGTTCATAGGTCAGAGTGTTCATGTGAACGCATCAGCCACTCAGACGGACTCACGTCAAGCTTATGAGGTGTGTGAGATGTCCACGGGTCGTTAGGAGCGAGCTGGAATTTTTCTGTAAGTGTGTGTTCTCGTTCTTAGCGCACGGAGAAGATTTTTTTTTTTTTTTTTTTTTTTAGCTTTTTGAGTCGTTTTTGGGTTTTGGAAGCAGATTAAAGGTCTGCTGTCTGTCTGGATTTGGTGTGTGTGAGTGTGTTGCAGAAGAACATCATGTCAGAGAGAGAGAGAGACAGATAGAAAAAGAGAGAGAGAGATAGAGATAGAGAGAGAGAGAGAGAGACAGATAGGAAAAGAGAGAGAGAGACTCCTGTGGTCCCGGCCAATGAAGCGTCACATTGGGATGGGATGATGAGCGCTTTGTCTGCCCCTCCAGCTGCAGCACTGAGCCACTAAAACTCAAATAGACCGAATTTTACGCATGCAAAACAGCAGCTGAAACAGCTTCGACTCAATCTCAGCTCAATAGATGACGTACAAAAAGACAGAAAATAGGAATATAGATTTTTCTTCAAACAGTAGTGTGTAATTGTATGTTGATGTGTATGACAGATCCAGGAAATCCTAAGATCTTTTTGGTTCCTTTTTGAACAAAGTGTGTAAAATTGCACGACCATTTGTCTAACTATGATTTTTTTTTTCTTCTGTTTTTACTTTGTATTTTCACATTTGCACAACCGCCTACTCTGGTTTTTACTCCCTTTCGCACATCTGTTTTTTCTGCACAGATACATTATGTATGTTTCTGAAAACGTGATCCGACTGCACATCCTTTGGATCGTGACTCCAATATGTCTATTTCTAAAATCTACAGTCTTTCCTGTCAGAGTCTCTCATAAAGTACACTTTTCTTATTATTATTGTTAACCTTATTTCCTTACATTTGTTTTTTTTTTTAACACTTTAAGAACTTCTTGTGTGAACTTACATGTCGGTTGTTGCTGTTGCACCTGAATTTGTCCTTTCCTGGAGATTGAAGTTTGTTTTTATTCAATTATTGTCTGTTTGAAATAAATAACTAACTAAATAAATAAATGTCCCTTTGACTTTAAAGTCTTCCTCTGCTCTCCTTCACATGACAAAACCAAAGCGGCTTATTAAACAAATTGCAATTTGTCATAAATTTCATCCCATTTGTGATGGATGACTTAACAACATGTCCGCCAATCTAAGCCGGCCAAATTAGCACCGCCGAGGCCGAGGTTGTGAGCAATGTGGCGGCGACGCTTTGATCGCGGCCGATGCCATATGTTATGGTAACGCCGGGGAGGCCCGTGACATTTTTCACTTTTATCGACCAGCCTGACCCCTCTGGCCCCGGGACGGTGGGGAACTTTCATGTGTCGGCCGGGCGACCCCCAACACAAGTTCACGTTTAACGTCTCTAAGTGGCCCTCACTTTCACTCACATTAAAGACAGATCGCCCCCCCCTACACACACACACACTATCAGAAACACACGGTCTCTCTCCCAACACATTATGGAAAGCTGTTCCTGGTCCCGCAGAGCCGCGAAATCCAATCTGTACGGAGGAGGCCTGGGCTGGTCAGATGAAACTAGTTGTTACCTTACAGAGGGAGGCCGTAAATCACACAGTCAGGACTGTCTGTGAGGGTGAGCGCTCGGAAGACAGACGTACGTGTGTGTGCATGCATGCATGCATGTGTAGGTGTGTGTGTGTGTTTTTAGGACGTGCACTCACTGCCTGGGCTCTCTCCGATGCTGCTGTGCTTTCCGTTCCAGTACCACAGCAGCAGGGTGGCGTCTCTGGAGCCCGTCAGGACGTAGCAGTCTCCGCCGATGTACGACTCGGAGCGGGCGAGGCACGTCACCACATCCCGGTGTCCAAACACGATCTGCGTCAGCTTCCCTGCAGGCGGCGAAAAGAAAACATTTTAAAAAATAAATAAATCAGGACAGCTTTAGATGCAATGTGACCAAGACGTTACCGTGACTACAAGACGAATAAATACATAAAAGCAGTAACAGCAGTACAGGTCAGAGCAAGTGGGAGGAAAAGGATTTCCTTTTCAGATGCCAGCGCCAAGGTTAATATGGTGAACTAAAACTAACAGGACAACCAAAACTGAAATTGGGAAAAAAAACATTTTTGTTAACGGAAATAAAAAATAAAAAAAATTAATGAGGAAAAACTAGGAATAGCTGGAACTAAATAATGACTTTATAAAACTAAAACATACAGAAATTATAGACATCCTCCCCTTTCATGTTTATGGATCCATTTATTAGACTTTTGAACAAATTGAAATGTGTTTTTCTGTCGGCAGAATTCACTAATACACCAAATGGAGACAGCAAACGATGGGAGAAAACACCAGAGTGAACAAGAACTGAATACAGTTTTAAAAAATTGTAACCTAGGCTGAGTATTCAATACCCAGTCAATGTTTACATAATCATAATACTTCAACATTTCTGAATTCTGCACCTAAAAATGAAACGAGGTATGAAAAAAGAAAAACTACTACAACTAACAAAAACTAAGCAAATATTTAGATGATAATAACCTAAGAAAAACTAGCAAACAAACTAAAAACTACAATTAATTGAGTTGGACAAACAAAAAGTCACATTGAAATAAAACTAAACTATAATGAATAACCCAAAACTATTACAACCCTGTCTGACTCTGACTGTCTGGGAAATGTCAAATCTAAAATAAATCATGAAACGCAAAACAAAAAATTCTGGGGCTTCATTACTGTTGCATAATCTATTCAGATTGTTTGATCAGAATAGGTTTAATTCTTTTTTTTTTCTCCCCATCTAGAATTTGGAAGAATTATAGATGAAAACTTTTTTAATGAAGGCTTGAAAAGCTTCAGCAGGTGAAATGCATTTAAGTTTCTAAACTTCAGCCTCTTTTTAGTAAAGCACAGACAGAACCTGCTGTTAGAATCAGGGTCTAGACAGCCACTGTTTTATCCAGCGGGGCTTTGGTAAATAAACGCTCTGCTGAAGAAGCTGCTCTGTAAGGTAACGGGAATGTTTAGATTCCAGTTGTCCAAAGAAATAATCAGCCAGTTTCACACATTTGTTTTTTTGGGCCGGTTTGCGGGAAATGCTGAATAAATCGCTGCAGTTCTTTGCAACAGAAATGAACGAACGAGCAAAAAAAACAAAACAAAACAAAATAAAAAAATGAAACATAAATGGAAGAAGCAGAAGACACATTTTAGATTTTGACAGACTTTTTAACACTACAGCAGATTCTTGACCAACTTTGACTTAAGTTGGTCAAGACAAAAAGCGTCTGACGTCTGCTACATGCTGCCGAGTCAGAAGGATCCATTCTGTGCCAAGTTTTGAAAACTAATACTGATGAGTCACTGTAATTCCATCAGCTGATATTGAGCATTAGTAGAACATAATTGGATCATCTGTGAGGCTCTTCCCCACAAAAAGCTGTTTGACATTCATGGAACAAATATATAATGCAGAAATAACCCGTCTAGAATCCAAAAACATGTGAAAATATGTAAAAAGAAGCGAAAAGAACCAAACAGGCGGTAGGGCTGTAGCCCCAGGACATAAAAAAAAAAGACTTTCCTGACAGATGCAACCGCTTTAGGTTCCCATCATGAGTTGATTATACGACTGATCTGAGATCAGACTTGTGTTAATTCCCAGACACGAATAAATACTCGTTCCAAATGTGTGTGCTCGTGCACGGTGACCAAGTGTATATGTAAAGAGGCTAATTGCTGTCAGATTTCAAGACCACAGCGCCACTGTCTCACCGTCTAAAACCCATTATGCCTGTCGGAACGTGACCTCGGCAGTCAAACGGCGGATACTTCACAGCGCGGTGACGCTCCTGTCCCGGGTGTCGGAACTCGTCATCCTCCGGGAAAATTAAGAAGCTTCTCCCTAAAAACGATGTGGGCTATTATGAAACCAGAGCGGGTCAACGACTTAACTCCCCCTTGCGCCCCTCCGAGGAGAACACGGGAGAACAAAGATGTGAAATGTTTGACGTTCTCATAAACAGTGGAAATAAGTAATGATGACTGCTGCAATAATGGCTACCATGCGCCTCAGATTAAACATGCGCTTCCACGTACGCTTCTGGCCGCCTGTGGAAGGGAAGCTGCTTCCTCATGCTTCCCCAATCGGGAATCTGGGATCTGATAAAAATGCGCCGGCCCTTTAACCTGGCAGGGGGAATTGGGGGCAGCTGCTGAGCCGCGTTCGATTAAACTCTGTTCTCGTTCTAGTCGCACAACCTGGTGGCAGCAACACAATAGAGCCGTCTCTGTGTTCTCACTCCCCTCCGCCGCCTCCGCGGCGCCCGGCCTGTAGAGAAATTGAATCGAGTCTGTTGTGTGGATGCATGTAGTGCTCTGAATGAAGCTGAGAGAGATGAAGCTTCAGACAGTCTCATTTAGGACCCCTGACCTCACTGCAGGTTTTTTTTCTTCTTTTTGTGAGAAAACGTTTGAATTGAGCTGATGACATTCAGGTATAAATGCTGGGCCCTTTTCCAGTTTGGAGGACGTTTCAGCATCAACAGTGTAAGATAATGCAGAGAACTTAGTTTTGATCTTCTCGGCCAGTGTTAGTCGAACCTTCATCAGGTTGAAGACCAAATACATACAACCTGAAATTTAAATATTATTCTCTGTACTCTTATTGTCGTCTTCTTTGTTCAGCGTAACGAGAAGGATGGTGCTGTTTTGGAAATGTGACTGGCTACAACAAAATCATGAACAAGTTTACTTGTTGGTGTTTTCAGTTATTTACAGGTTCTAAGTTCTCCAACGATGTTAAACATGTGGAAATCAAAAAAGAAGGGTTGTACGTATCAACATTTTTGGCCTATTTGTAATTTAGAAGCATCATAACAGGGAAATAGATCTGAGTTGCTTTGGTGGAAACAAAAAATTCTCTTTCAGCTTGACGAAGCATATCACACAGCCGCAGATACCAGCCGGACAGACTTAGATCAGACCTACATCTGTGTGCCCGTGGCATGCTGTATATCGTAATAGTGTTCTGCAACTAAAAACTAAAGTTCTGCAACTCACCCTGAGAAACTGAAAAATATTCCTGCAGATGGTAATTCCTCCCATCGTATAAGTAACCCTGACATTATTTTTTTTCCCAACTGGTATCTTTTCTTTTAAGTGACTCAGTCTAAAGTCAAATATCCATTAAACACAATCCCTTGGTAGGCTAACTTGTCTACATGCAGTACCTTGCAGACCACTAGGGGAATCCCTCAAGCAACTCCTTCAGACTAGCCAGCAGCAATTTAGCAAACACTTGGTGGAATTTTAGTCTACTGATCATATGAGCAACTTCTTGGTAAAATGATGATAAAAATGTTGCTAAAGGGTTAATAGAGGAGCCATGTTGTGATGACTTCCTGAAAGCGGAGTTTCAGAAAGAGCAGGACTTTCTTAGACAGTGGTCCAATTTCAAGTCAAATAACTACCAATTCAAAGATCTTTTGAGTCATATTTGATTTTTATAGCATTTTTATAACAAACTGAAGGTAACAGTTACTTGATTGTGCTATAAAATGGAACTATGTGGAAGGAAAACGCATCATACTGCCCCTTTAAGATGACCCAACAACTCTGACCAGTTTCTCTGTTCATGCTAAAGAAGCTCCTGGTTGATGCACACCCAGTTTTTCACCACATGGTGTTTTGCATGTAGACCATAAAGACTGGTCTCGGCTTACCACAGCACCTTCTTCGACATGTTTGTTAGAGTTTGGATTTATGACCCGAGGCTGACCTGAACCCGACCCAAAATCCAGGCCGGGTCGGGCCAAAATTATTTCCCAGATAGTCGGGTCAGGTCGGGGTCGGACTTCTGTGTAGGCTTAATAAGTCTACAGACACAACACAGAGAAAGTGTTAGACAAAAACTAAAAACAGGAAAACCTACACTGCTTCCTGAACGGTGGTCAAAACAAAAGCAATAAAATCATAACGTCAAGCTTACTTTGGGTTCGGCCCTGGAATGAAAGTGAATTAGTCGGGTTGGATCGGGCTCAGACCGACCCAAATAAATCCGTCGGGTCCGGTCGGATCCCTTTAGGCCCGATCTGAACTGACAGAAAATCAAGGAGAAAAATCCACTTCTGTATCAACTACCTGTGTCGGTGGAGTAGACCCGGAAGCTCTTGTCCCAGAAGCCACACAGCAGGATGAAGCGGTTGTCGGCGGTGATGACGAAACACTGCGAGCTGATCTGGATGCTCTGATCCAGGAGGTCTGAGATCTGACGCCGGTGAGAGCCCACGTTGCTGGCTGTAAGGAAGCAAACGGGAATGCACACAGGAATCCAACACACACTCTGAGGACAGCCGACGTATCGGATAAACAGTCGGGAGCTCGCGCTTTGATGCTCCTCCGCCGAAGCTTCGGTGTGAGGGAGATTTGTGGGACGACGCATAAAGCATCCCGGAGATTGAGGGTTTATGGAAACTGCAGCGTTTTCCACGAGGGGTCTGAGAGTGTGAGTAATGTCCCGGCGTGGATCGACTTTACCAAAAGGGAACGCCACTCCAACCGGGACGGACACGCCAGCTTCATCTTCGCATGATCAAATATCGTAAATCGCAACTCTGATTTACCGACACCATTTACCAGAAGTGCTGTCGTCGAACGGTTCTCCCGAAGAAAAACGTTGTTTTCTTACTTAATGGGGTCAAACGAGTGGGTGGAGGGGTGCGGGGAAGCAGGTACATCTTGGAGCATTTAGAGTATCTGCTTCTACTAATATTTCAATTTTTTAACATTCCCCAGAGCCACAGATGGTTCAGCGTTCATCCTCAATTTACTGTGTTTAGCTCCGGCTCCTCCTGGAATGCAAACAGTGTAAATATATTACTGACAAGAGCGAAACTCCCAGCTACCTCCCCCAAAATGTGCACGCACTCCCCCAAGACACTTTAGCGGTAGAGACGAGCCAATGTGACACGATGATAAACATCTAATTCTATCGAACTGATAACCAGTCCTAAAAAGGGGTTTCAGTAACGAATGGTGATAAAATGCTCCTGGAATAAGATTATCTTACTATCTTTTACAGGCCAACTGGAAAATATGTGCACTACAAGAACACTAAATCTTACCAAGTAGTTTTGCTACAGTTTCCAGTGCAAATATGTTAATAGTATACTTTTTAAGGACAATGTTGTTTACATAATTCATTGTATTTGTTGTTTCTGTTTTATTTTGAATATTTAAAATGTCTTCCTGTTCCAGTGATAAATGTCCATTCAAATATAAAGTTTATTTTTCAGAATTATTCTGCCATTATCATTATATCACTTGAAAATAATCTCAACACAACAATATTACTGTTTATCACAATAACTTCTGAGACAAATTATCGTCCAGAACTAATTGTTGTGGTTGTTTATGCGCAACTTTTCAGCAAAATATAGGAGCTTGTGTTAAGTCAACAATTTCTTAATGATGATATTCCCATTGGCAGATTATTCCACTTAACACAAGATATGTTTCCATGTTATAAGTGAAATAATCTGGGAGCAGAACTAGTTATTTTACATCAATATTAATTATGGATTAATTAAACTTCTATATTTTGCTAAAAAGTCACTTCTAAGTCAGTTTTGTCTGATTTCAAGACGTTTGCAGCAGAAACTAGAACAAAAACACTCGGTAGGATTTTGTGTTTTTGCAGTGCATCGCAGGATTAGGATGAATAACTGAGCGTCGACTCTGGTTATTTTCAGTAGTCAAGTGTTTGGGAAGAAAAAAAAAAAAAAAAAAAAACGATCCCGTGAGAGTGACGGTGACCACAGCATTCGCAGAGACAGAACAGCCTGCACCCCACACCTCCCCCCCCACTGCAGATGTGCACAAAACACCCTGCAGGAGGCGAGAGGCGGGCGCAGACCAACAGAGGAGGCGTGTGTTTCTCGCCGCTCCGCCAGCGCGCCCCCATACATCACTGCAGCCCGGCGCTCTCCCGCTCATCAACAAGTCGTGAAGGATGAGAGGCGCACATATTGTCCTGACAGCCGTCCGCCGTGCATTCTCAATCACACATTATTACCGCATTCATATTCATTTTCACTGACACGCGTCCTTTCCCTCCGCACAAATTAAACCAAAAGAAGACGCAGGAGAGAGGAGGGAGGGGGGGATGGGGGGAGGGGAGCTGATGATGAAATGCTGGCCCAGGCCACAGCTCATTGCATTCCAATTTGCATGCAAATGGTTTAGTGAAAGAGCAGGGCCTATATCATGACGAGTGAACTGGGGGGAGAGAGGAGAGAGGGGGGGGGGCTGAGAAACAACTCTAATCTGGCGTCCAGGGACACGGCTCCGCGCGCCGCCATGAGTCACCGGCGGGGACGCCGCGCACAGGTCCGCGCACGCGATTTCATTTCATGCATAAACAGGTTCACACTCAGGCGCGCGTGAATTCCTTTTAATGGTCATAAATGACAGCGTACCTATCAAAGGGTCAATTTCCACAGGAAGTTGGTACTGCTGCTCCCCGGCGTTCTGATGACCTGGCAGAGAAGAAGACAGATTGGATTAATATGGTAATGGAGTGGCCTTGTGAAACAGAAGCTGCATTTGAGGTTATTATAACATACTGAAAACTATAACCATAATCCTATGATGTGGCCCGCTGGCCTGAGACTGCTGCCATGAATTATAGGTCAATTATGTCCAAATGTTACTGAGGCTGGAGAGGATATAGTGCCCAACAGTCCTACCTCTGCACCGGCCCAGAAACATTGATTTCATAGTTACGGATAATGAAAAGGGATTTTTATTTTTCCCATGTTAATCATTAAGACTCGGACTCAGACCTGAACCTTCAGAGCCACATAAAAAGTTACAAAGTCGGCCTTCTGTCACCTGAAGAACATTTTCAGAATGAGAAGACTAATGTCTCAGCGAGATCTAGAGAAACTCATCCACGTGTTTATCTTCAGACGCATTGATCCCTTCAACAGTGTATTCACAGCTCTGACTAAAATAAATAAATAAAATCATCTGCAGCTCATCCAGAACGCTGCTGCTGGTCTCACTACATCCAGGAAGCTGGAGCATCACTCCAGGACTAAAGTGACAGAATAGACTTTATGATACTGTTGGTTTATAAATCACTAACAACTAAAGATCTGTTGTTGTATCAACCGTGCTACAATACAGCTTCTCCCCGTCAGCAGAGTCTGTCGTGAATGCTAGGGCTAGTTAGCATGGCCACAGACGACGTCGGACAAACAGCTTTCCTGTAACAGTGAGTTGTTTCTCCGCCATTAGCACATTTAGCAGCTCATTCATGAGGTAGATTGACAGCACTAAGACCCTCCTCCTAGCTCTGATTGGTTGATTTTGGTCGAGAGCGGCACATTTGTTCAGTAGCTCAGGGAAGAAGAGGAGGAGATAAATCTTTTCACAGATTATCTGTCTTATACTGTCCTGACATGATAATAGTTTTAACAAATAAATAAAAATATTTTTTTATAAAGGTTACATATAGCAGCTTTAACAGAGGTAAAAGGAAAAGATTATGGAGGGATTCTTGTGAAGACTGCACAAACTAAATACCAGGATCATCTGAGTCTTTGTTTCTCACAAGGTGGTTCGTATTCCACTAAAAACAAATCGGTTTCATGGCCTCAGGGTTTCTCCTGAGGTCGAGTGAGAGTTGGGTAAGTAAGACTTATGAAAGTGAAAGGCTGATGTATGGAAGTGGACAAGAGACCCAATGCTGGCTGTTCCATGTGTCACATTTGATGCAGCTGCCTGGTAGACACAGTCAACCGTCTCTCCAATCAACGTCCGTCCCGTTCAGACAAGACGGTCTGATCTTCATACAAACGCAGCGTTAACCAACCCATCCACAAGACACATGACATGACCTCAAAAACACCACAGACAGCACGAAAACACGCCGACGCGCCGAAACCACCGACCTGTCAAGCCGTGCCATTTGTTGACAGAGAAGAGACGGTTGGCGGTGACGGTTATGATGGCGGGCGACGCGAGGCCCGGCTGGGTGTTGGCCGCCACGTGCATCACAGGAGAGTTGGACGGGAACTTCAGCACCATGATGACGTCCTGCTGCATCTGCTCGGTGAACATCAGCGGCGTCTGCAGGAGAAGATGCTATTCAGGGAACCAGAGGATAAAGACGACCGGACAGAACAATGGGGACCAGAAAGCAAAACGAAGGCAAAAAAGATAAATGAATAAAAAGTTAAGGAAAGAAATCCAGGTTGGTGGCAGCAGGGAGAACAAGAGGAGGAGAGAGGGAGGAAAGAAGAGCACAGAGAGAAGATTAAGCAAGGATAGATGCCAACAGGACAGAGTTGCGTTCAAATTTAGAAATACGCAAGATATTGCTCATGACTGCACTTGGGAGCAATTATCACAGAAAGGAGGATATTTCTGTTAGCGTTGAGATGAAATACAAAAAAAAAAAAGACTAATGATTTTTTTCAGCGGTAACACAATTTAAAAACTGGTGTGTAGTTTATAATGTGCACTTTAAGCACAAGTTGACAGTGAGACTGGGGGAGGCGGAATCTTGCTGCTGCGCCGTTACAAACCAGACAAGTTAAAAAGACGGTATAAGCCTGAGGACCCCTCGGGTTTAATGTATCGATACTCACGGATGAAAAATCGATACCTTCAGAGGGTGGAAAAAAAATTGATAAATATCATAGAATCGATATAATTATACAGCCCCATATAATTTTGACCGTTTGAGCCTGCTTCTCATTTCGGTCTACATTGAAATTTTTATAGACTTTTATTTTTAATAAAATGCACACTTTTTTTTTCTAACATACTGACTTAAACTCGTTTTTTTGACAATACAAGAGTAGCCCCCCCCCCCCTCCTCCACACACACACACACACACCCCACACACACACACACACACACACACACACACAATCCCATCAACCTGTCAGGCTGCTTCCTCTGCTTAGGCAACATTTAGTACAAATCTAAGAAGTGTTTGTACTAAGCAGCTTGAGCAGAAAGCTATTTTCCTCTTTGCGTGTAAAGTAGAGGAACATCAGTGTTTAACATCAGGAAGAGACCTGGGTAAATCCGGTTCATCTGACAGCTAACTAGAAGCACTGACAGTATCATTACCACCAGCGCGGGGCGGACGCCGACACTGACAACGTGCCGGCTTGAGAGGGAAAAGGAGAGAAAGTGGAAGCCAAGAGAAGCGAGCAGCAGAAGGAAAATAAAGGTTTGGGGAAGGTTAGAAATGTGTTTGAAAAGCTGTCTGGATGGCATGTCTTTGAAAACTATATTTGGAGGAGTAAAAAAGAAAAAAAAAAAAAAAAAGAAAACAATTCACAGAAATCCACCCGTACGTTTGGGCGGCAGATTCAAAGGAACGGGCCGGGTTTGCATGTGGTGTGTGCCGGGTGGTGGTCTGCACAGCCAGCTGTCAGCGCCGCAGGGACACCACGCTAATAAGGACTCATGGGACCTCGGCCCCATCACAGGCAGGAACCACTGCCTGCACTCCTCGCCCCATAAAGGGCCATCGCATCAAACCAGCCCATCTCGTGTTTCCAGCTCAGGTGGGAAAATCTGGATCAGGCCCAGATTTCCAGCAGAAAACCTTTTACCAAAATGCATCTCCACACAAACACTTGTAATCTCTTCCTTTCAGAAACACCTCGCTAATAAAGAAAGAGGAAGGGGCCGTGCTCTGGAAAAGGCAAGAGGATTTCCCAAAGTAGGGAAGAGCAAGATAAGGAGAAAAACGAGGCAATTGTAAACTGTTGTATTTGTGGAGGACCAGAAGTTAAAACAAGAAAAAAAGAGGAACGAGGATCAGTTGGTCACTTACCACTTGCATGGCTGAACTTCGAGGCGGGTGTGGCTCAATGAGCAGCTGAGAAGGAGTCTGTCCAAAACTCCTGATCTGAGACTCCACAGCCTGAGAGCAGAAACGCAATCACCATGAAACTGTTTCTGTACGTTCATGTCTGTTTCTCTTTGATTATAATGTCTTAGATGCTATCAAGGAGTCTGATCTCCATATCTATAATAGATCACGACTGTTTGAAAAATACAGCCATGAAATCAGTCCTGTGTGATTGCTGCAGATTCTCAGATTACCGTTTTAACACACAGATTAACAGATTGCAGTGAGAAACAGAAACATGCATGTTTAAGGGCATGAACTACGGAAGAGGATTAGGACCACTAGAAAAAGAAGCATTCTGACTTTTTTCCTCAGTCCTCAATTTTCAGAATTGTCAATTTTGACTTTAATCTCAAAATTAGAGACTTGGGATTAATTGAGACCAAGTAAAATAAGACCTCAGAATTCTGAGATTAAAGTCAGAATTCTAGGTAAAACAAAAGTCAGGATTTTGAGATTAACATCTGAATTCTGAGGGAAAAAAAAGACAAAATTTGTGTGTGTTTTTTTTTTTTTAAATATGTATATTTTTTATCAGTAGCCCTTCTCTTCCGTACATGAACACACTTTACATATAAACATCTGTCTTTTACTGTCTTTTGTTCACACGTTGACACACAGCGACTCATTTGTCCCGCAGTTGGACTGAGAGGACAGGAGGAGGGCCGGCTGCCTGGCCTCCTTGGTTAGGTGGTGTTAATGAAGAGGTATAGGACCATAAATGTCAGAGCAGACGCCAGCCCAGCAGCCTCTGGACATCATCACGGCGCTCACTGTCAGGCCAGCCGGCAGCAGCTACGGACGCACAGACCTTCACTGAAGCCTCGTAATTCTCCATGCAGTCGATCCAGAACAACGTAAACATCTGCCACCGACACACTCTTTTCACGTTTAGCTATTTTACCTAATAAATGCTACATTTTCTTACATTTTAAAGTAATGCCATAATGGAGAAAAACAAAGGCCAATTTCATGATGAGTGGACAAAGAGAAGGACCGTTGAGACAAACCTGAGGAGGCGTTGAGTATCTGCTGCAATTAACAGATCAGTTCGTTTTAATAGTCCGTGCTTCCTCCTATTACTACTGCCCACATTGTTTTGACTCATTTTAGATATATTTTAGAAACAGTCTTCAGTTCAGCTAATGAGATCATTAAATGTGTGTATTCAATGGAAAACAGTCCGGGCCCACAGACTCCTCTGTTCAGATGTGTTTCTGTCGTGGTTCCTATTAACTCTGCATACTCAGCAGTTCTGTTTCTCTCCCAAATAAAGCTCTAAAAGCAGCTGGTGCCATTATCTTTGCATGCGCTTTTCTTTTCAAATGGAAGTATTCTTGGCTCAATTGTTCTGTTACTTGGTGCTAGCGCTGCCATTAACTTTTATTTCTCAACAAACATAAAACAAAAAACAAAAGAAAGTCTTGAAGTTCCTTTGGTAAATACAGTGATAATCTGAACCTAACGGTAAGTGAAGGAATTACAAGATTTCTCCATTAATGCATCAGAAGGAGGTTGGTAAAACGTTTTTGATTATAATGTATTAATGTATTTGTAAACCTAACATGGTGGGAGTTATTAGTGTTAGTGGGGGAATTTTTTTATATATATACATATAATTGAGCTGGTTATCACCAATCTGGCCAATCAAGTGAAAGTTGGCAGATTTCCTGGCAAGTTCCTTTAAATACTGCAGAGCTTGTCTGTGGAAAAAATATGCAACGGAGCTAGAAATGCACCAAGAAACAAGAATACCAAGAGTAAATAAAAAAAGAAAAAAGTTCTTTATAAGACAAGAACGGGGCTGAAGAAAATGACCAAGACAGAATCATGACAGCCTGGTCAACGTGTTGTCATGCTTTGTGACTGGCTGTGTAGGAGTGACTGAGCGTGTGTGTGTGTGTGTGCGTGTGTAGGCTGAAAAGGTCTGAATCTAACTTGGCGCAGCCTGGAAATGAGCTCATGGTTCAGGCCTCTGTACAGCATTTCCATGAGAAAAAAAGGTCAGGATACGAGTCTCTTCATATCTATTGTCTGAAACTAACCAGAGAAGCACAGAGCAGGGAGGGATTTTAACACTGAGATATTAAAGTTTCATCACATTATCAAGGGTTGGGAACTGAATCCCAGAAGGTCGACGCTGATTATTTTCTTTGTAAACCTGGAATCAGAGTATGAAACTGGGGAGTTCATGCAGCATGACAGCAAACCAGAAGTTTGGAGCAGAATTATAGTTTGTGAAAGTTTGGACTTAACAAGACCAAGCCAGTGGTTCAGTTTATGACACCTGAAACTGGATGAAATTATCTTTGTGGTTGGGTTGGGTTCCAATAGCAAAACCATGGGCAAAAAAAAAATTAAAAAAAATGAAAGAACTGAATTTAGTTCTTCAGTTTTTAAGTAAATTCTTCTATTTTGCAGAGTTTTACATCATTTTGTCATTTCACTCTTTAGAGCGTAATACTGGGAGTCAATAATCACAGACTGCTGGGTAATCAGAAGGGCCAGCCTGTTGATAGTTTGTTCACTGTGGTTGTAAACAGTATTACCTCATTTAGAATGACTTCTTTAGTTTTCTCACTATGACTGTGTAGGATGCAAACAATTGATTAATGGTTTATTAGATCAAAATTTGTTCAAATTGATTAAATACTACAGTCTGCTTAGACCTTTTTTCAGCGTTGTCATCCAGAAGAGCGCGCCGCCGGTCACAGTTAAGCCAGTTGATACAGAAATAGAGACGGAGGGGAGAAAGAGAAACAATTGTAAAAATGCCCGGAATTCAAAACGTACTTTATCCAGTTCTGTTTAGAAATATGAACTTAATATGTGTTAAGTTATCAACTTAACACCCATTCAGCAGAATAAACTTCTCATTCAAAAATGACTGATATGCTACAAAGATAAAAAGCGAAAGGCATTATAGGGAGAAATCCTAACATAATGGAAAAAGACATGATGGTAATGAGCAAGGTTAATTTGGAAGATGGAGGCGCTGTGGTGGCACAGGGGTTCAGCACCACCCACATATGGAGGCCTCAGTCCTCGACATAGCGAGGTTCGGGTCTCGACCTTCACTGCAAGTCTTCCCGTTTTGGCATTACCCACTTTCCTGTCTCTTAGTTCAGGATCAACAATTTTACCTGATTATAATTTCTTTCCAAACCATGTCATCACTATCCAAAATGCAAAAACATACATATATTTTTCTTGTATTTCAATGCACAATATTGAAAGACCATAGCTGACCAAGCATGTCAGATCCTCAATGAGATGCTTCCGTGACTTATTTTTCAACTCGCACCCAATAACTAAGCCACGGCCAGTGGTTAATTTCCTCTAAGTGTCATGACCGAGTCCCCGAATATTTTCCATCTCATCCACATCAAGTCTTGAAGCGTCAGTGCATCATTCAAGGTCAAGGCAGCATCCTCCTCTGACAGCTGAGTGAAGCACCTTGCTTAAGCTAATGTGTGGAAAAACTCCTCAAAGGCTCCTAACTTATCTTCATTAGGTGCAGATCGGACATTTACGAGGCTGTCTAGCGGAGGAACGGCGCTGAGTGTAGGTCAGGATGTCCTATCCCTATATGCCAATGCAATGCTCAGGTGATTATATGGGGCGCCATCTACAAGGCCAATCTCTTTTAGAAGCGCTGGACCGCGTCTGATGAGGGTTTTCTGAATTCTATACATTTAAATGACCGAGTCGCCCTCAGCTTAGTCCCGGCCTGCCCTTTGATTTATTCAGCCAACTTGACAAGATGGATTTCCATGCAAAACATTTTAGCGGTTATGTAAATCGGCCTGATGTAAACTCAAAACAGATTTAAAACAAATCAAATAACCAGCTGTCTGTCCAGCAGTGTCAGAGAATAGCAGGAATGTCCAATCTGAAAATGAGATCATCAGCCAAAGCAAGAGATTTTAAAGGGATAGTGTTATATAAAATCAACTTTTTGAGCTTTACATTGTGTTATGATGTTATTCATAACATGTTGTGATGTTATTCCCTCATTTAAAAAAAAATCCTGGCATGTTGCTTTGATTCTTTTTTGCATGTTTGAGAAAACCTTTAATCTCCCATGGTAAACATTCGGCTTTGCAAAACATCTGGACGGACCTAGCTCCGCCTTTGAGACAAAGCTCCTCCTCAGAGCTGTAGTTTCCAAGCTACCTAGCGTCCACCTTACAGAGCATCCCACACTCACGCAGCTCCTTCAGACTAGCCAGAAACAATTAGCAAACACCTGGTGGAACTGTGCATCTGCTAAGCTTGTTATACGAACTACTTCTCAATACAGGAGCCATGTTGAGACGACTTTAGCAGGAGTTCTTAAAGAAACGGAGTCCCCATTTCAAGGTGTTAAATTACAAAGTTACATTTATTTTAAATCATTTTTACAACAACTGAAGTTAACAGGTTCTTGATTGTGGCATAAAATGGTACTATGTGCCTGAAAAACCTAAAGTCCTGCCCCTTTAGGGAATGTGACCGACTTAGAAAACGTGTTGACGCAGGTTCACTCTCGAGGCTTTTCTGCTGAATTACACAAATGCTGTACGATTCAAACAGGGATCTGTGTTTTGTCCATGCCATGAGAGGTTGCTGGATTTTTCCATAATCGCATGTGAAAGAGGGGAAGCCCTGTAGGACGACGCAAAGGCAAATCAGGCAGAGTTTCCCCCCCCCTTTACACCGAGAGGCAACGCAGATGTGCATGTAACCCCACCACAAGAACACACACCAATGTGTGCACATGGTTTCTCCCTGCGCTGAGTGGCGGAGGCAAGACAGGAAGTAATCACGCGGTTGAAAAACAAGGCACCGGTATCCAGACCAGTCACTAATCTGTGCTGAGCTATTCCACACTTTCTCCCACAGACACACACACACACACACACACAAAATGCATGTATAAACACTCGATTGTGGTCATTTATGCTGATGAGCACGCATAAATATACAGATGTATAAACATGCCAATACAAAATGTACACAGACACACCCGTATGCACCAACGGAACTACATGGAGCACACACACGCGCGCACGCACACACACAACACTCAAAGTGCGTGTGGATATGAGAGAGATGTGGGAGAGAGCAAAGCAAAAGGTACAACCCGTCTAACCCATTGTAGTAGAAAACATGCACACAGATCTGTGCCCACTCCTCCACTTCCTCCCACCGACTCTGAACCGCCCCAGGGCCCGTCGCAGCTCAGTCCAGAGCTCAGGCTGAAACAGTTGTCACTCAGTAATGACAGACTCTGGGGAACCTTTCAAGCCTAAAATCCCTCAGACTCCCTCCCCAGCGCCCCGATGTGACGAGGGCCAGGCTCGAGACTGTTTCCACCTCTCTGCGCAGACAGGCCACGTTTCCTTCCGCAAAACACACGGCCGACGGGGGAGCCTCGGATTAGCTCACAAGGGCAACACCGCCTCGGTTTATCTAACTAATTAAAGCGCTCAGACCGAGGGTGTTTTCTCAGATGAAAGACAGCAGACTGGAGTCACAGCGTCAAACGGCGGCGGTAGCGAAAACAACGAGCTTCTGTTTGTCTCTAGGGAACGGCACTAACTTTAAAGTTTTATTGATATTTCACACTAATGAAGCAGCAATTCAATGGCTTCTGTTGGTTGTTTTATTTATCATTTATCAGACAGCTTTATTCATTTTTACTAGTATTATAAAAATGAATAGAAACATGGCATTTCAGAAAAAAAGAATCTTGTTTTCAAAAATAACATCTTCCAAAACTGAAATGAAAAAAAACTTTTCTTCCCGCATTTAACGACTTATCACGTGAACAAACGTGTTCACGTGTGATTTTAATCGCATTTCTAATTAATAGAAACGCTGCAATTGCGAAATTAAACTTTTTCGACACGCATGGAATATCAACAAAGTTTTGCACAGATTTGTAACATCCCTGATGTTTTAAATAGGTAATAAAAGCTTCATTTAAAAGGATTTTCTTTTGTAATGATTAATGAAACACAGAATAAAAACCCACACAAACTGCAGCCAATTAGAAACAATTCGTAAGCATGTGACTCTAAATATTACACAGAAAGCTGCAGAGGGAGGAATGCTGTTTCTAATACAAATGAAATCATGTGTTCCTGCCTCGGCCGGTTCTGTGTACATTGGTAGAATAATCAATACCTTTGTCTTTGGAACAGCTTGGAAGAAATAGTGCAGGACCATGGATCCAATTTTCTGGTGTGTGTGTGTGCGTGTGTTTGTGTGTGTAAAGGCCATAGCACATCTGGATGGGAATTAGGGCGAATGAGGTGATAAATCAAGGATGTGCCCCTTGTGCCCGTGATGCTCCAGTCAGTGAGTCATGAAGGGCGGCTGCACAGTGGAGGCCACCTGACGTACACTGAACTAATCTCCATTTAAACTTGGATGCTGAGACGCGTCTAATTTATGACTAAATGAATCTTGTTTTCATTATCTTTTACTGATGATATAAAAGCACTTTCAACGTGGGCCGGGCCGATACGGAATTAGAATTCTGTCACAATTTTTTCTGGTATCAACGGAGTTTAAAAAATATTTTTTTTTTTTTTTTAGGTAAATAGTTTTGCAGGATGATGACTACATGAGACAACACAAAAACTGTTCTTGAAAAACTTCCTCACCTGAAGGACGTTTCTTCTTAAAAGAGTGATTTATATCACTAACCTGCACTAATCATCTAATCATAGTTTTGAATTTACTGATGCTTACCGATGCTCTCGCTGAACAAAAAGGTAAGACAATGGCAAACATTTCCTCTGTTCTTTTTATTTAGCATCTATAACTAAAATGTGTCATGATGACGATAAATCAACTTTCTTTTTCATGATAAACGATACGATAAATACCACAGTTTAAAAAAGTTCATGTCCGTTTGATGAAGTGCTACACTAGCCAAGTGAAAATACTCTGCAAATATGCAAGTAAATGTTTGTAATGCAATTTTTTTGTATTTTTACTTACCGTTATTATTCCATATTATTGCAGTTCCTTATCCTTACAATCATATTGCTATTGAACAATAAAATGTTCAATAAAATTTTAACATTTTATTGTTCAAATTAAATGTTCCAAACTATTGATGCACCAATATGGAAATTTGGGCCAATATTGATAAGTGAGGTCAGTCTTGCTGTTTTGGGTTGTAACTTCTACTAACACCATGTTTGTGGATGCATTGCCCACCTGCAGTCTGTATTTTCATTTGCACATTAATATTATACACCAATGTGCTTTTTAATGCTCAAAACGTGATGTACATTTATTTCATTATTTACTCTAGTTGTATGTATTCAATGTAATTAACTTTGAAGTTTCGTTTGGTCTAACGTGCTGCAGCCTTGTCCCTTGGTCTGAGACAAATTTCTCCCACGGGAGACAAAACAAATGATCTTGTCTTATCTTACAATTTATGCTCATCTCAAACATCAGGACAATAAAATTAGCTCCCAAAGTTTCCTCTTGCATTGTTTCACACAGAACTCACAGTGTTGCAGACTTCACTCTACACCAACGACTATGTTTCAAAGCCACAAAAAAAAAAAAAAAAAATGTCTCACCCTTCAGCCGAAATTTTTTCTCTCTAATTTGTCAACAATAAAAATAGAGCATACCCCCCCAACCCCTCTTGGCGCTAAAAGTTTGACGTCAGACAGGCTGATGTGAGCCAGGTCAATTGGCCTTGCTGCTGGCGGGCCGCCTCTCGCAGCAGAGCAGTGAAGTTGTCAGGCCCGTGTTTGGCTGTGGACGCGCTGGCTGTGTTTTTCTTCTCAGCGCCGTGTCTTGTGCGGTTGCTTTCGGGCAGCACCCGGCGTAGCTTGTGTGTGTGTGTGCGTAGGTGCCATGGTTCAGAGTGGTGGGAATGAATAATAAATGAAAGCAGAGGAGGAAGCTTTAAGGCGTTAAAGTGGAACACTTTGGTGGAGAGCTTTCAAAAAGGTATTACACGAGGGAAAGGCTTTGCTCGGCAAAACCTGCCTGTAGATTGTTAGCTTAGCTCTCCTGAACTACTCCACAGGCAATTTAGCTTTGCTAATGGGATAAAAAAAAACTGAAATACGGCTTGCTTTTGTAATGTAGTCAGATTAAACATCAATCTGAGAGAGCCCCAGTGTACTTACAGTAATAGAGTATTTTCTGCCTTACTCAGCAGGATATGAAAGAGGATGTAAAGCAGCAGGCTCACCTCTCTGAGCATGGGGTCGTTAATGGAGCTCAGGTTGACGGCCCCTTCATATGTCAGATAGTAGAAAACATTGAGGGCCCTGGCAGCTTCGGGTCCCTGCTGCTTGTAGCCGAAAATCAGGTCAATCCACTGGTGGAGCTGGCAGGATACGAACTCGCTCTCCAGAGCCTAACACAGAAACAGAGGAGAAAGGGCCAGAAGGTTCTGTAAATATCATGTTAAAAAAAATTCAATTTGTTGACCTACAGAAATGCTGCTTCCCAAACACATTTCTCATCCTATAACTGAGCAACGACCATCAGTAGCTGCGTGTCCGTTAAGCGTAAAATCGTACAGATTGAAATTACGAAAATAAATTTGCTTAATGGAAAACAAGGCAATTTCGAGAAAACTCACGTTTTTCACTAAAAAGTTTTTTGTTGCTAGAATTTCAGTCGAATCGAAATTGATGTATTTTGCAAAACTGCAATGGAAACACTTTTTTTTGCATCTAACGAGTCATGTGATCAACAACTGGATGTCACTGCTGGAAACGTCAAAGACGGTTGGAGTGGTTGGAGGACGATGGTCTGTTTTTGCACTGCAAAAACATAAAATATAAGCAAGTATTTTTGGTCTGGTTTATAGTGCAAATATCTCAGTACACTTGAAATAAGACAATTAATGTACAAGTAACTTTCCAGCAAGATATAGAATTAGTTTAAGTAGAAACAATTCTTAATTTTGATGGAAAACTACAAGTTTCACTGGCAGATTATTTCAGTAGTAACAAGAAAAAATGCCTTGTAAGTGAAATAATCTGCCAATTCACATCACATAATGTGCCATAGTTAGCCAAAAAGGTTTGTTTCATCTGTAGTCTCTCAAGGTGCAATAAAAATAAATACAATACATTCCCCAAAAAACTAACTAAATAAAAATCATAAATAAAAAAACATGTTTTGATCTAAAAATCAGCATATCAAGACACAAGTTTAAAAAGGATAAAAAGTCATTTTGCACAAATGTTCATCACAATGCAAACAATACCTAAAAAAACAGAATAAAGATAAGACCACATGATCTGTCCCTTTTGATTATCTTCTTATTAACTTCTATTAACTTAGAAGTTAATAAGAAGTTGTGTGTCATTCCAACGTATGGAATCCATAGCCTCTTCTGTAAAATGGCCGACTATAATTTCCCCAAAATGCCGCACCAAAGTATTCAGGGCTTGTTGTACTAACGCCTGAATAAGAGGCCGACGTGTCCTCTGATTGGCTGATAGATAATGAGCTGCAGCACCACGGCTGAATTATGAATATATTTGATGCAACTGTTTACATCCATCGCTGATATGACTCCTAACCACTTATTACACGAACAGGTTTATTCACATGTGATTTTAATTACATTTATTTAATAAAAAACACCACTATTGGAGAAATTGTGTTCATTTGCTCACATCTGTAGCAGCTGCTGATACCCTTCAGAAAGGCATATTCCTCAGAGAGTTCAGCACATCCTGCTAATTGTTCCTGTGATAGAATCTGAAGATGATTTTTATAACGAGCAAAACGCACAACGTAACCCAGATCTGATCATAAGGGAACATCAAAACTCTAGTAGCTCATTAGGGAATCGTTTGGGCTCCGTCTTTGTTCTACGGGAGCTGACAGCGTTGCTCGTCTCAGTGCCGCCATTACGCTGAGATACAGGCCGCTTTCCCTCCTCATTAGCCGGCAAAGGAGGGGGAAAAACATTTATGGTTTCCCCATAAAAACAGGCGATTGTGTTAATTTGTGTAAAGCTGTCGACTCACAAAAGCCCTCTAAACACGACCAAATTAGAATGAGGCAGCCCTTGATTGTCATTGCTGCCTTGTGTCACATTAATTTGTGACAAAACATTAGCCTGGGCTGCACTTAAACGGCAATTTATATCATTTCAATTTTTACCGCAGATACCAGCGCATCCTTCACTTAAATGCGACTTTCTGACAGGCCATTTTGCATCTAATTTTTCCCCACTCGCTTAATTACAACTTTTAGTCGGCGAGCAGAGCCAGCGAGCGAAGGGGGGAGCAGTGTGCAGCTCAGGTACGATGATGATGTTTCATTGTAGGATGAGCGCCGACTTCATCTTTAGCCGTCTCTCACACAGTCTCTGGTGAGAGGCTCAGTGGGGGAAATTCTTGGAGGAAAGAGGAATAAAATCTTCATTTTGAAAAGGGAACAAAAAGCAAAGTGAAACACAGACCAAAGAGAAACAGTCATTATAGAAGACAAAAAAAAAATCCCTTCAGTACATTTGATTTGACTTATAATACTGACTGATGCGCCTGCAGAATACAGACTTTGTGTCATTACAGTTTTTCAGTTAGGTCAAAGCTTCAAAATGTATTTAAAGGTGCAGTATTATGCAAGATAAACTTTTTGGAGTTTGCTGTAATGTTATTCTCTCATCAAAAACATACCAGGAGTTTTGCTTTGATCCTTTAATCTCCAATAGCAACCAGGTGTAAAATGCCTGGGTGGACCTAGCCCCGCCTTCAGTCATGTTTGGTCTTAAACTCACCCTATAAGCTTCCACCCAAAGTAGCCCTCTGCTGCCTCTCCCCCACTCAGCTCCTTCAGACTAGCCAGCAGCAATTAGCAAACACCTGGTGGAACTGCTGAGCTCATTCTAGGAGCTGCTTCTCAGTGAAACGCTGGTAAATGTTAAAGGGTTAATAAAGGAGCCATGTTGTGATGACTTCCTGAAGGCGGAGTTTCAGAAAGAGCAGGACTTTTTAAAGAGACAGAGGACCCAATTTCGAGGCGTTAAATTACAAAGTCAAATTTCTGTTAAATAATACTTGATACATACAGCATTTTTATAACAATACCGCCCCTTTAAAAAGCCATTTACACTGTATATCTGCTTTTACCTTCAACAGATTGTGGACCTGATCAGTGCACAGTCCTATCAGGTCCAAATCTGTGGTCCTGATTAATAAACATTCCTTTTCCTCGCTGAGGAAAAGAAATGTATAATTGGTAAAGCACATTTAATTGGTTGGCTTCCTGGTACTCAAACTACATTTTTGCATAATCCATATCCCATATGGTTTGGGTTGGCACCATGCCAGAGGCTTTATGTCAATCTGCTTTGTAAAAAAAAAAATCAAACTGTTTTTACAGGTTTTTCTTGTAAATGATATCTTGGATCTCAAGGACATGAGCTGAGCTGCTTAAATAACTAAACACAGAGTTTTGTTTGGGATCTCTGTTTTGAAGTTGGTCACACTCCGTGTTCCAACCACTAACTTGTTGATTTAATGGGGAGTTATGAGATTTCAATGCAGTTTCGCTGGTGGTTTTTCCCTCTAGGTTTCTTGACTCTAAAGGGGACAAGCTGGATCAGATGTTTGCAATTAGCTGTAAAGAAAGAGTTAGCGCTTTGGTTCAGACCAAGGTACTTAGATCAGGTGTGATCTCAGGCAGGTGGCTGGTTGGGGGGTGAAGGTTATGCTGATTTACAGAATTGATAAACCAATTTCACAATAAATTCAGACTCTCATTCCTACGTTTTGCTGTATGACCACTTTGCTTTCAAAAAAAGTCTTTTTAAAAACCCAAAGTTAATTCCTTTTCAATGCCCAAGATTAGAATATGTAAACGTCTGACCTCTACTGAAGAGATGTAGTTTTAATATTAATTAAAGCCACAGTATTGTGTATTTTCTAGGCACATAGTGCCATTTTATACAACAATCAAGTCACTATGTTGCCTTCATTTGTTATAAAACACTGCATTTATAACGCTGTTGTTTCTTCTATACAAAAGAAATTTGACGTCGCAATTTAACTCCTGTGTCTCTTTAAGAAGCTCCTACTCTTTCACAGACTCCGCCTTCAGCACAATGTTTCTTCAATAAGCCCCTGATGTAACTCATATAATGAGCTCAGCAGAATTCAGTTCCACCAGGTGTTTGCTGGTGATTTGATTTTGATGAGGGAATAATATTATAATATGATGAAAAGCTCAAAAATGTTAATTTTAGATAATATTACTGCCCCCCTTTAACACCAGTTCACAAGCATACACCATAAACTGAAAAAAAAAAACAACTTTTTATGTATATATTTTGTGTTAGACAACTCTGAATATCCCTTTAGCAGCAGACAGAATGAGGTCCAGTTGTACATAAACGTAGGTCTGCACATAAGACCGATCAGCTCATTATGCTGTAAAAGCGACCTTTGACAGACCCTACACCCCGTTTCTAAAGCTAAACCTGGGACTGATGGGTGTTTAATGTGTCGATCAGAATGAAACAAAATGCAGCTGTAATAGGTTCACCTTTAAATCACTCATGCATAACATCAACAGAGGGCAAAACAGCAAAACAAAATAAAATAAAATTGTGAAATTGACCTTAAGTTGGAACAATGATGCATGTGTTTGTTCAGTGTGTCAACATCTGGCTGACAAAAGGCTCAGCAGCGCTCTGATTTTAGGTGTTGTATAATCCAACCCCAGTGGAAAAGCGTTGATCTCAGAATAACTGCCTCTAGAAACACTGCGCTGCACTTTGATCTCATTACTTCAAAGCTTTCTGCTTAACAATAAAAAAAAAGAACAGTTTTCATCTGACTCAGATTGATCTACAGCATTGATTTTCCTTGCATAATGCAGGAAGATGAACATTCATAAGTTCTAGTAGAATAATTAGTTTCAATATTTTTAATAGGTTGAACTCGGATAAAAAGTAGCCACTCTGGTGCTCTTTCCAGTAACGCCGGCTCTGCGGCTCAAGGTGCCGGGTTTTACTTGAGGCTGAAGAACTGAACTCTCTTTAACACTATAAACAGATATAAGAGTCAGGAACACCCACAACAAATGTTTAGTATTTCTACTGAGTACCAGAGGAATTGGCTCATTTAAAGTAAAAATAATAATAATAATTTATTCATCTACAATAATTTTACTTTGCCATGGGAACACAAATAATGGCTTTGTAATCCATTGATCAGTGGTAAGAAGTCTAAGAACAAAAGTTCCATCTCTGAAAAGAATGACTTTTTCAGGCAGATTGCAGCATGGACAATTTTAAAAGAGCAGGATTAAAAATGGAAAAAATAAAACATTGTGGTCACTAGTCTCTCTCTGTACTAGTTGTAAAATAATTTGAGAAATTTATCCAACCAGTTTTTTTACTTTATTTTATTGTTTCTTTTTTTGTGTAATTTGTTTATGTTTAGTTAGGTTAAGGAAAGCTTGAAAAAAAAAAAAAAAAAACATTAAATTTTTTTTAAAACTAATTTTTAGTTTATAAAATTAAAAATTTATATATATAGCTTAAATATATATTATTTTATATAAGGTATATAAAAAATACTTTTTTTTTAAATGAAAATATCTAATAGATATTAACTATGGGTTTCGTTGGCATATGTGTGGATTATTTGTGTAATAAATGCAAGATTGTGGTTAAGAGGGAGTTTATCCTTCCACCCAGAAAACAGTGAACAGAGACGTCATGACAAGAGTTTGAGAATTAATTTCCATTAAATTAGCAAAATTTGCATCAGTATAATTTACTGGATCTGGATTTAATCATTTTGCAAAAAAAAAGAAATGTTAAAAACCCCACAAGTTGTTATTCCTGTAGTTTGTCTTGTGGATACGCAACACAGCCGAATACATGATGGAGAAAATAAGGATGTATCTAACAGGATTCATTTGATGAAGAAGCCTGTTAATAGTTGAGGTAAATATATTTATATATATATAGTTGAGGTCCAGAAGTAAGGGACGTTTCTGTTACCCATGAGGTAAACAGCAGAGCAGCAGCTGTGGAAACGTTTGGTCCTGCGGCGCCACAATGTGGAAACATCTGAGCAGAAGGTGTGGGCCCACGGCAGATTCCTGAGGTGGCGTCCAAAAGCAGAACCAGGCCGGATTATTGATGTGCCAATTAGCAGCTGATGTGTGTGTCTTCTCCTCCCACAAGGGACTGACTGATAATTAATGAATAATTTAGCACGGCTTTATGTAAATGCTAGCAGGGGGTCAAAGTCACTGGAAATCCTCGGCTCTATTGTTACGTGTTTGACAAACTGCATGTTTGAAATGTCAGGGTGTTTTCGTTTTAACGCTGCTCTGATTTCTGATTCCAAACAAAACGCAGCGCGATCTCTGAAGCAGAGATTTATATAATTATGTCGCTCCTCGGTCAGACTGCACTTATGGAGATCTAAATCTACTCATTTCAGATTTTTTTCTATGGCATCAATTCACAACAAAGGTCATTAAAGGCTCTTTACGAACAATTTCACCTCAATCACACAGCCAGTCCAGTTAAACAGAGCATAAGCATTAAAGCTGCACTATGTAACAATTATATAAAACATTTTTCTTTTTACATTTGGCAAAACTGTCACTATGTCAGGATAGAATAATATGAGACAAGTAGCTTGTGAAACAAATCTAGTGCTCACTAACAACAACCAATCAGAGCCAGGATTTAGCGCTGTCAATCATCCATGGGGCGCTACTCAATACCCCTAACCCCTTCCCCACTCTCAGCTACGCCGCAGCTAGCTTAGCATGTTGTGAATGCTAAGCCTAGTTAGCATAGCCATCGGTGGCGGTGATAAACGGTTTTCCTGTCATGTTATGTTGTTTCTCCGCCATTAGCAGATTGAGCAGCCAGCACATGAGGATGATCGACAGCTCTAAGACCCTCCTCCTGAAGGTCTGATTGGTTGGTTTTTGGTGCGTTTCTTCAGATGATCATAATAGGTCAGGTGGAGGAGATTGATTTTTTTCACAGATTATCTCATAAAATACTGTCACGACATGGTGACGGCTTTAATATGTAAAAAACATTTTTTTTTATAAAAGTTACACACTGCAGCTTTAATTCCGGTTCATTATTCAAATTAGTAGAGAATGTTTTATGTCTTTTTAAATGACGCGTTAGTTTTGCCTTCATGCCAGTGTGCTGCGCTGAGGTGAATGCCAGTGGAAGTGCGTTACAGTGAAGAAGCTTCTTCTGGTGGCAAAGTCTCCGGTTACATCCATTCTTCCCTTTCGTTCACATCTGTGACTTTAGAGTGGACCTTAAGTCTCTAATGAAAACTAAACAGACTCAAAGGGAACAACAGTTTGACTTTATGTCTTTCAATGTGTTCCACTTCACAGGGACTGAAAGTCTAAAATAGTGACTACAATTACCCAGCTGGTGGACATTAAAGTGTCCCGAAAGTCTGTCTAATCTTACATCAAAATTCTCCTTTAAAATGTGTTTGCGTTTGCAGATAATGGATGTATTTGGATAGGATTCTTTTTAAAATGCTCAATAATCTTTGTTGAAACAATGTTCTATGTTTCCAGGCCTGGCAGCTGAAGCCTGGTGGACGTCGCTGTGGTTTGTGGTGGGCTTTATGACCTGGATTGTGCCGGATTTCGCTTCGGTCTTAACGAGGTGATGGTAAACGCTTTCCTCCGTCCCTCGCTGGTCCTAAAAAACCTTTTTAAGGACTTATAGAGAGCTGTCTATAAGGACGTTAAAATGCCACGTAACAAATCAATCCTTTCGTTTGCACGTCGAAAATAATGCAAGCGTTCACGAGAGGCCGAGCAATGTGTGTCACAAGCGATGCGGGTGTGCAGCTGGTCTTATGTGAATCTGCTAAATATTGTGGTTTCTGGGGGTTTGTGAAGTTTTTAAGTTAGAACAGGGGGATCCTTTCCTCAAGTGGTGAAAAGTTGGTTCCGCTTGAGGTTGGCGACCTCTCTTCTCAAAGGACTGATTTAGCTTCATCTACATGAGAAAACGATTGTCATTTTGAAGTCGCCAAAGAACGACTGCATACAGCAAAAACAGTGAGCGGGCAACAGATGATGTAAGGAACGAGATCTATGCGGCTACTGGACCATTTCCTTTATTCTCGCATCCATACGCACACGCAAACACACACAAGTGTGGTGATTCAGGCTCACCCCCCTTCCAACCCGGCTGATTAGACAGGTGACAACTGTGAGTGCTCTGGCTGAGGCCTGACTGGCAAGTGGAACCTGAAACTCCAGCACTAATCCTCTCCTCCCATCTTTTCCTTAAACCACTCACTGACTTGAAGAGCAACAGTATCCTTTTTGTGTCGAGCGTACAAGCTGAATGAGAGGGGACCTGAAGATTATCGCACTGAAAACAAACAAACGCTGCGACAGATTTGGTGCAATTTGCAGCACAAGAACTGGTTAAGGAAAAAATTAGCAGCTCAAAGGAGAGGTGCAGTTGTTCTCTCACTCAGTATTTCATTTTTTACGGAATTAAGTTTATGAATAGAGACGCCGATCCGATATTAGTATTTGCATCGGTCCTGATATTGAAAATAATTCTACATCGGGTATCGATGACAATGTGCCCGATCCATAATTGCAATTTCTGAACACTTTGAAATGTTTGTTATAGTTTTTATCTATTGTTTTTGTCAATTTCAGTTTATTTATTTTACATTGGCTATTGGTATCATTTTCATTATAACTCATAGTTGCAGGGATTGAGTCTCTCATTGGGGAAGTGTCGAGGTAAATCTTGAAAACAGACACAACAGACCAAAGATGCTCACCCCTTTGGTCTGTAAGGCATCCATAATTAATAAGTGTTTGGAAGCCAAAGGGACCAGTCAAAACCGAGAAAATAAGCTAGACAAGCATGACAAACGTAAGCTACAGTCAAATAGTCAAAGCCCATAACAACAACACTTTTCTTCAGTTCATTTCAAACAAACAACAGAAAGACGATTTCAATGATCGCATTTTAAAGGACTCGAGTGCAACAGTTCAACGGTGAGTCAGGAAGACAAACTGTTGGGCAGAACGAGCGCGAAAACACAGCAAAGCTGCAAAAGAGCATTTAAGTTGATTTTGGCTGAGGTGAAATGAGAGCGTGGGGGAGAGCAGGAAAAAAAAGAAGGACAACATTAGTCTTTGAGTATTTCAGTAACTGTAGATCATCCCATTTCTCAGGCTCTCATTAGCCTCCTCCATTACATCACTGAACAGGGAGGCTTCCAGAGATGAGAGGGAGGAAGAGAAGAAGGGGGGGACAGCTCGTAAAACACTGAGCACACAGTAAACATGTCTGGCCTTATGCATGACAATACCCCTACAGTGAGCGCTGTCTGACATTAGCCAGATAACCCCCCTGCCCCAAGCCCCTCCACGCCCCACATGGTAGTTCCCATCTTACAACAAAGCTTTTAGCGGAGACACCAAGGGAATACATTAGTGCTAGCCCAACATGGTTAACCAAATTTTGGTAGAGGGAGCAGCGCTGTGCTAGACGACGTTCAAAAATGCACAGTCAGTCAGTCAGTCATTCACAAGTGCACCAGCACCGGCGGTGGTTTACCTCAGCCCCCACATGAGCTTCTGTGAGGGTTACTGTGAGAATAAGACGTGGAGGCTTGTGGGAACCATCTTCTGAAGCTCCCAGCAGCTCAGCAGCTTGTTGGGATGACAGATGAATATAAACAGTCCCAATTTCTGACTGGGTGAAGCTGAAGGCCTCAACAGAAGAGTGGCTACAAGTGAATTTTTGTCTTCTGAGTCTCCGTGACTTCACTTCCCACATTTTGTTAAACATGAAATGAGTAGGAAAAACCTGGAGGGAGCTCGTCCATTTCTAAACACTCATACAATGGTTGTCGATAGTGAGCGAATTCAAGCGGAAAAATTATATCCTGTTGAGTTTTTGACAGAGATTATAGTTTAGAAATTACAACAGGGTTTCCCACAGTGTACTATAAGCCTGGTGGGCCTCCAGGCTTCACTTGCGCTCTCACCAGGCTAAACATTGTTTGATGTTTTTATTATGTTTTTGTTTTTTTTATACACACCAGTAACAGTGATATTGAAGACAGGTTAAAGAGTCTCTTTGGTGAAACGGTTGGAAGCACAATGGCAACACAGTACAGTCAGTATGTGAACACATGAGGAGACTGAGGTCAGGTGTTTTTTTTTTTTTCACTCTATATCTGCTGCCCATATTTTAATTGTATTCTTTTTATGTTAGCTCTTTGTAAAGACTTTATAGTACAAACTACAACATGTTTTCTCACACAGCAATTGTACTTTGATAAACTGGGTTCACTCTTCCAAAATAACCCCTGTAGAACAGCAGGAAACAAGTTACGAATATCTGCTTTATTCTCCATTCTGGCTCTCCCACTGAAAAGACATTGATGTGGATATAAATGAAACACAAATTTTCCAATCAGCACCAGCAACTGAGTTAACGGTGAGCAGGACTCTGAGGTGCGATGTGGTCATATATAGAGGAATGTAAAAGGAGCTGACAGTCCCCAGAAAAATGTAGTTATTTAGTGGAGGAGGGATCAAGTTCTTAACCTCTCTCCTGACCTCCTGGTAAAGGCAACAAGCAGCTCCTGATCTCTGTGGCATGCGGCCTCAAGACCCCAGCGTCTCCTCATTGATGTGTGGGGGTGTGCGCATGATAGGCCTGGAAAAAGGGAGTGTGCCTTTCACTCGCAAGCATTTGAGTGCAATGTAGGAGCTTCAATCTTGTGTCGGGTCAGGCTTATCGTAGAGTGCTGAGGTGCTTTGTCTGCAGAGAAATTTGTCTAAAGCCCAAACCTGTGGTGGTGAAACGGAGCCGCTCTGTTGCCACGCAACACACTTCCTTGCTAAACGTTGCTGATGAACTATGACACCTCGACCAGTGGAGCGCCACATTCCAGGCTGCAGCTTGATAGAACGTTTATACCTTCTCCTATATTTTCTTTATTACCCACCATGCAAGTCTCCTCACAATAACAAAAACAAGCTGCCGTTTTGCACAGCAGCTCAATCCTTTACCGAGAGAGGCTTTTAATGGCCTCTCCAGATTGAGCCCTAATTAGCTGTTAATCATTTAGGGCTCATAACCAGAGTGGAAACAGCCGGCATGTGTGTGTTTGTAAGCAGGCGTGCAGCGGCGTGTGTTTGCGCCTTCGTTCCTGCTGTCTAGCCTTGTGTTGTGAAGCCATTAGGACCAGAAGTGCTAAAGAGAGCCAAACAGCCCATTAACTCCTTCACTCTTTCTCTCTTCCCCTTCGCCATGCTCATCTCTCTCACAACAGTACCACAGTTGCCAGCTGACACCCTCTAATGTCAGCTATCTGTCATGACCACAGACCTGTCCACCCACACACCCCTGCCTACGCTCGTCCCCTGGCGTGGTTTGTGTGTATGGTCTGTGCCGTGATACGGCTGCAACTCTTCTGCTGGTGAAATTACCACACTGAGACTTACTGCGTCGAAGCGTGTTAGCATTATGTGGGAGATATGGACAGGTGAGATGAAGTCTGTAGGCTCAACACAACTCTGAATCTTCTAGTTGGTTATAGTTCTGATCACCTCAACCTGCCTGAAGGTCTCTGCTGCATGTTTTATCTGAGACAGGGACGACTTTGGGTCCCTTATAAATTTGAGAAAACTAATGAAGATGCTCATCAAGGTTGGAGACTGAATAATACTTTAAAGTTATTTGGGAGAAGGAAGGATCACATAGCAACGATGCCCCTCTCAGCCAATATAACCAACAAGACTGGCAATGGATACCATCTCAGACATTGAGGCCATGATTAGTGACCTCCTCTACACTGATGAATCAAGCTGTATGCTAAAGTTCGTTGTGTGCACTTTGAATGTAGATGCTTGACATTTTTGCTCTACACTTATAGTGTTTTGCACGTCAGGCGTGTCTGGTTTACATTCAAAGTCTGTGTGGAGGCACGTCAGACACGTCAAAATTGCTCTCGCCATTGTTTTCTGCTGCCAATCTATATATATTATATATATATATATATATATATATATATATATATATATATATATATATATATATATATATATATATATATATATATATATATATAGATATATATATATATACACCTCAGGCAGGTTGAGGTGATCAGAACTATAACCAACTAGAAGATTCAGAGTTGTGTTGAGCCTATAGACTTCATCTCACCTGTCCATATCTCCCACATAATGCTAACACGCTTCGACGCATATATATATATATATATATATATATATATATATATATATATATATATATATATATATATATATATATTATACGCGTTGGACGCGTTAAATACTCAAAATGCGCCGCCACGGGCCCTTGGTGAGCCTCCACACCAAGGGCCCGTCTGATTTAATCAGATGAGCCTCCACACCTTATCTGATTTACATTGATCAGATGAATGTAAATCAGATTAGCCTGATGCGTGAAATGCGTGTGGGGTGAACCATAAGAGTGACCGAGACTTTGACTCAGGAAGATCCGATTCTCAATCAGGCTGGAGAAATGTGGCTGGATGGTGACAAAAAGAGGGAATGTATTCCACACTGAGCGAATTGAACTCACAAAATAGAGAATAGCAAATACTAAGCACAGCTGTAAGTTTCTCGCAATACCACAGACAGAGGCAACAAGGAAAGCAGCAACAGCCAAATACTTGAAATGAGAAAGGTGAATTTGGAGAAGTCAGCTCAATGGCAAGAAGGTCTGGGCAATAAACAGCTCTGAATTGACTAAATCAGACATTCTACTGGGGCAAAGGAAGAAATTCATACCACTGATGTTAAAACATGAAAGCTACTTGCCATCCATGGTGGATTTCACCCCAAATCCAGTATCTACAGGGTGTGCACTATGCACAGAAGAAGGCAATCACCTAAAATGACACAACTAAGTTCCAAGAATACATTAGGAAGTTGAACCCAAGGGGTTAAGTGTTCAGTGAATGTCTCACTGGAAACTGGATTCATCATGAGAGGAAAAATCACCAAACAACAAGAGCCGACTCTCTGAAAAGAGCCGAACTTCCCATCAGTATTGAGCAGCATCTCACTGCAACAGAGCAACTATGAAGTACCAAAAACCACGCTGAGGCGGAGAGGAGGATGACAGGACTGTCTCAGGTTTCTCTTTTCGTTGTTCAAACACAGGTGTCTGCCGATTGGGATTGAAGAACAAAATGTTGGGATGTGGATGGTGGGGGGAATGGGTGAGACTGGGAGAGATGAGTTTTTCTGAAGCAAATTTGTTACTTTTGTATTTGCAAATACTTCACACCATTTTATTTAAACATGGTTTTATGATTAACTGTAAGCCAGATTTTATTGTACCCACTTGGCGCCACATGCGCTGTGTGTCAAGCGTGTGGGCAGAGCGTTGGTGCTGGGTAGAGAAACAAACCCTAACAGTGTTTGCTCAGTGCGAACTGAGTCGAAGAGGGAATCACCTCCCAAGGTGCTGGAGAATGACTGAGCTGATTCTGATCTGGGACTTCAAGATACAGACATACAAATTGGTAATTTGTATGTCTGTATCTTGACAGACATACAAATTTCTGTCAAGCTCCTGGACAACCTCCTGGACAACCTCCTGGACAATGTGATCCCAATAAGCAGCTGTTGTGATTGATGTGATCTTCCCAAATTATGAAAAAATAAGGAAAAGTGAAAAGTGAAAACTGGAGAAATACCAAGAGCTCAATAAAGAGCTAGAAAGAGACTGGCAGGTGAAGGCAGCTGTGTCACCGTGGTCATATGAGCTCCTGGGACAGTGGCTCCGATTGGCTCCAACAAATACCTGGAGAAACATCTGACCTCTCAGCCCAGAAGAGAGCAATCCTAGGAACAGCTAAGCTTCTGCAAAGACATTTCAAACAGATTCCTGTTTTCACTGCCTTAACTTGTTGCTGTGACACCCAAATTCTCCCACTGTGGCACAACAAATTAAAGGATATACATTTCTACAGCTGAACCTCTCCAACTTCAAAGACAGGTAAATGATATTTTTCTTCCAGAAGGCTTCCAACACAACAACAAGCGTCCCATGGCCCAGAGCGGACTGACAGCCACAACCCAAGTGTGTGATTAATGAGAGAGGCATGGTCATATCAGTGGGCTGGCGAACAGACCCCCCGTCAGACTACACAGGTCACAGAACACACCCAGCCTCATCAGCACTCATTACCACCGTGAATTCATATCACACCCAAAGCCGCCAATGCTACAATCCAAACACTCAAGCAGAAGAGCAAAACAGCCACAAATTCAAAACTAGAACTTTGCGATTCAACATAGGTGACTTATTTAATCACTTCATTCAACAGATGTACGTACACAAGCCAAAGAAGACTTATATGCATCATAACAGGTCATGTCTATTATTTGTTTTGCTGTTGTGCTTCTGATGAGACTCACCTGCCGATTGATGCGAACAAACTCCTCCGAGCTTTTGGCCCAAGGCGGAAGATCCACGTCAGAGACAACGGTGCCATCCTCCATCACTCCCAGGTTGTAGTTGTTGGCGTTGACGAACATCTCAGGCAGGTAGAAGAACTCTGGGATCAGCTCCTGAGACGACGAAATAAAATAAAATAAAACTCAGTTCGGACAATTTTCAAGTATTTTACGTGAAAATCAATCTACAAACTACAACTATTTGCATTGACCAGGGATCTGGTCACTGCACTCTTTAAGGGCCGGCGTCATAACATTTCTAGATGTGTATAGCTTTGAAGTAACAATAAACTCAAATAGCGTACTTTCTTAGAAAGACATGCCATGAGGTTAGGTCAAAGGACAGAGACCTTTAAATGTGAACCTGGGCTGATATTTACTGCAAACAAACAGCAGTAATTCAACACACAGAAGCATTGTTACATTTTTAAAAAAATTACACATTTGGCATAAACGACTCAAGAATAAGCCTGAAGCTTATTGCTTATGGTTGACTCAGGACTCACAAGACTTATAAAATAGGTGGACAGACTTAAGATTAATGTTATTTGCAGAACCAGTGCATAAAGACAGTTGTACCTACATTTAAGGTAAGATTAAAAAAGTTTGATGAAGTAACAATGATTCTTGCAATATTTAAGTCTGAAGAGATGGAAAAGTTCATTCTGAAAATGAGAAAAAAAATTTGACTCTTTTGCCATTCGGACATCCTCCACTAACAGCTTACACAAAACCAAATGACATTTTGCAAACTAGAAACTAAATTATGGAGTCTAAAAGAGTTACATTTACTGAGTAAATATAAAAATCTCAACAAAATTAGCATAGAAAGCCCCACAAAAAGAGCCTAAAATATAAAATACAGGCAGCGCTCACCACTAGTGGGTTTTGTCCTCAGTATGATCAACACTAATCTGTTTTTCCCAAATTATAAAGACTGGCAAAGAAAAAAAAACTGACAGCCAAGTTTCATTGGTCCCCTCAAGGTTTAAATCAGCTGGGGAAAAAAAGCAAAAGAAAAAAAAAAAAGAAGTCCACATCCGATTTTGTGATTTTCCATAACAGACAGAAAAAGCGAGCCAAATTTTTTTTTTAACTCTGATGGTTTTATTTGGCTGTCAGGAACAACACAACACCACATTTTCAAACTCAGGGATCGCAAAGAAAAAAGACGTCCCTGATAGGAGACGTAACCTTATATGTTTAGCCATTTGTCATTCCTAACCAAGCAGAACTTGCCACACTGAGCATAAACATGAGGATCATGTCAGAGTTTTGCAACATGCAGATAAATCAGAGTTGCCCTCCAGCCTTCAGTTGTGTTGTTTTTGTTTGCGTGTCCATCATAATGAAAGACAATCAGTACACAGAGCGGTTCGGTTCTTGGATGCCTGCAAGTAAAGTGGAGCGCAAAATGTGCAACGCTGACATTAATCTAAACATTGCTCCCCCCACCATCTTCACATACACTTCCAAAAACTGACGTATTTATTTCCTGATGAGCTTCGGTGAGGGCCAGGATTTTCTTTGGCTAAAACACGTGGAAGGTTTGGGGACTACAACCGCTTGTTTTTTTTTTTTTTTCTTCCATTGGAGAGTCGTACACAAAGCCGCCTCACCGATATCTCAATTTCTCACCTGAAGTTCTGCAACCTAATACACATGCACTTTCAGGGTTCCTGTGCGTTTTTCTACAAGGGTTTCAGATTTTTTCAAAATCACATACGATTTCCAGGCAGTTTTTACGCACAAAGGTTGAGGAGTAAAGGCAGAATTTTTGCAGTGCAATGAATGGAGAGACGGACGGATGGATAATGGATGGAAAGATGGGTGAAGGAATGCATTAATGGATTCATCCAAGCAAATGAGGGATGGATCCAACCATCCACCAATCCATGATGGATGGATGAATGCATTGTTAATGGACAGATGGATGGATGGACGGACGGATGGTTGTTCTTTAAACCACACCAGTGAGACTGATCTCCGTCTCTCCTCCTTTGGAGCCAAACGCTCATGTTTTCCCCTCAGCAGCCAAACGAGCAAACAAACTCGCAGGTTTACAACACGGCAACTTCCTCACTTCTGAAATCCCTTCACTTCACAAAACTTGACCTAAACCTCAAAGGTCAACGCCTTAACGAGGCCTCTCGCTCACCCAGGCTCACCAACTGCTGCTTGCTGTAAATTTGAGCTGGAGGTTGCCCACATCAGACACACGCACTCACACACACTAACAAAACCTCATAGGCTTCACTCGCCAATATTCAAGCCTGCCTAGCGAGGACCATTATGTGCGGTGGCCCCTCTGCTCTCTCTTGGTCAGAGGCCAGCCCCTCTGATCCCCAATCCTGTTCTGTCACGGGTCACTAGAAGGGGCTTTGGCCCCAAGGCTCTCCTGCTACACTTCCACTGTTGCTAGTGGTCCGGTTTTCCTCTGCTTCCCCCTCTGATGCCTTTGGGCCAAGTCTAGGGGTCAAGGGATTGGGGATGAGAGGTCATTCCAGCGTCACCCAGGCTAGAGACGCATTAAATCTGGGTGTTGTAACCCATTATCACCCAGTCTTTTCCAGTGGCATAAGAAAACAGAGAGGCCTTTCGGCCTCTGGCAAAGAGAGCGCTGCTTGCTATCAATGGACCCAACGCAGGAGCTAAGCGGCGTACTTAGCATACCTAATTGATACATCTCATCCCTAATTCCTCTATTTCTTCGAACAAGAATGCGCCCAGCCAGGTGGATAAAGTCAACGGACCTTCATTGAGAGCTACTAAAATTCTAACCGAGGGAGGAAACAAACTGATGCGGACCAGATTTGCTCTTTGTTTTGATCTAAACGTTGAGCTCTCACAGTTTGATCCACATTGACAGGCCTAGACCGAGAGAGCAAACGAGGGCTGTTGTTGGGGCTTTCGCAATCAAGCATTGGCCAGCAACAAAGTAATACAATCCATATGTTTTATCTGGGCGGGGGGAAGGAGGGTGAGGGGGAACGCAATCAAGCGTCAAAGCCCCAAAGCCCCCAACGCCACTACTCCCCACCCCTTCAGTGACCCGGTGCCAGGAAAGCAAGCAAGACCCAGCTCTGACAGTGAATGTCTAACTGTAGTTGTAAATGTTTTAGGGAGAGCAGTTAAAGCGTGCACCAGGGGCCACCGTGGCCCTCACTATGAGAATGACCCGGGTTGCAGAAGGGCAAAAGGAAAAGATCAGCACAGATTTTGGGGGCCCAACAGTCCATGTTATAGCTGGCTGAATCTGAGACAGACAGCTGAGACAGATGAGGATTAGCCTATCGCTTTGATCACAAGACCAGAAAGCTTTCATAGTGCAGGGGGCTTGGAGTGGGGGACAATGATTAGGTAGAACGCAACGTTTTTCATTGGAAACTTTTCTTTTTCTGCTTTGTTTGTGACGATCAACAGGGATTCATTTTCTTGAAGTTCTTAGCCCTTTATCTGCTTTACAAATCCACAGTCTGCGAGGTTAGCTGTGCACCGTACCTTAACGTCAGACGTGTCCCTCTGGCAGTTCCTCCAGGCCCTGGACAAGGAGGAGAAGGTGCGGTCGGCGTGATCGAACTTTCCTCCTTGGAAATTCAGGAAGAACGTGGTAAAGGGTTCCTGTAAAGATGTAAAAAAATAAATAAGTAATTAAATGAGAACCAGAATTGAGTCTTTCTACAGGAAATTAAAAATCTGTAATCCAATGATGAATAAAAAATAAAATACAGAGATCCAACATGAAATCTACCTTTGAACAGAATGGTCAGATTATTGTCTCGGTCTTCCCAGATGGGTGTTTGGGCCAGTCACAAAGTCAAAAATCTGATCTTTCTTCTGATCAGTAAACGCACCATATCCAGGTCAGTCTGACAACATCGCTTTTAGTCTCACAGACAGAAGAGCATTCAAAGGTCACTTCTTTCAGTCTGATTTAGATTGTCAAGTGAGTCATTAAAAACATCCTACATCAGACACAGGCTGCGTTTCCAATGGCCACACAAACAGCGAATTTGACATTTCAGAAATAACTGTGCTCAATGGAAGCATGTCAATTTTGAAAAACTAATTTTCCGACTTAAGGTTTTGGTGCTACAATGAGGTGGGTTTTATTGGCTGTAACAAAACTGGTTTATTTTGCAAAACTGAAATGGAAACAATTTGTTTTGCATCGGAGGGTCACATGATCGACAGTCAGATATTGCCAGAGAATGACAAAGAAGACGACAGGAAGTAGTTGATGATGCTGCTAATGTCACATGAACAAATTTATTCACGTGTGATTTTAATTGGGTTTCTTACTTAATGGAAACATCTCAATTGCGAAGTTGTATTCTTTTGAATATCGACAAAGTTTCACTGGGTGCTGGTCTTTTGCTCCTTACTCATTCTGATCCTTTCATCTGTTTAGGATTGTCCGCTACAGGCTCGTCCGCCTGGCAAAGGGGCGAACTCAGAGCCGACCTCATCAGATATCAGGAAGGCTGAATGTCTTAGCATAAACCTGGGAAGGTCTTCAGACGTTTTCAACAAGCCCACATGAAAACTGGAAATAAAATGCGTGTACATTCATAATTCTACAAGCAAATTTGAAGATGTTTTTTAGTTAAAATTCTGTTTTTGTTTTGAAGACGTCTCATGTTGCGAGCACCTTGAGAAAAACTCGCTCCAACACTGCTCTATTGCAAGCAGGCAAAATATGAGGGAGGGAAATTATGCTTACAACAAAATAAGTTCATCCTTTAAAAAGATAAATAAATAAAATCAGATACAGAATCTAGTTTTTTTAAACCAACAACGGCCTTCGTAGTTATTTGTAATCGCTAAAATTGTGCTCAACTGGTTAAAAACAGTGTTAGACATATACTTGGAAACGGATATTTGAATGACCAGCCTAAGCGTGGAGAAAATTGAACAAGTGTTCAATTTTGACAGTTGCATTTGTAAAATAAAAAGACTTCGGTAAGACAAATATAACATTTTGGTCGCAAATTTGGGTAATTTTATCCTCATCAAGGATCCTTCTAAACTTCTAAACTAAATGTGTTGACAGGCTTTTAGAAATTACACACACACACATGTGTGTGTGTGCACTTGGTGCATATTTAGAAATAACACACTGGGTGACAACATTCAATACATAAAAGTACATATATAAGCACAAAACCAAATTCAGTTGTGAATTAGTTTCCTTTGCCTGGTTAGTAAGAGGTGTGTGAGTGAGTGTTGTTAGTGCAGTGGCTTTAGAATAAGCTGGCTAATGATGTGTGGGGATCAATGAGTTAACTCTTTAGGGAGGCAGTGAGCTACTGGGACAATAAGAGCAAAATGGAAGAAAAAAAAAAAAACACTGCATGTGGAAAAAACTTAGTAACCTCACTCTCCCATGAGTGCAGTGTGAGAAGATTGATGGAACACATTTAACAAAGGTACAGAGAGAAAGAAGGTGCGCACTTTACTGCTAAAGAAATAAACTTAGAATTATGGAAGAATGAGCACATGAAAGCACATCTCAGAGAGTCAATATTTAAAGAGATTCTGGGATGAAGGTCACGCATTAAATACTGCATAAAAATTGCGATAAGAACATGCGGTTCAGCTGGTCTAAAGATTTTTGGCTGTTAAGAGAAGTGTCATTACAAATTTTAACAATTTATCAGAAAAATCAGAAAATAAAATAAAAATTAGAGGTGCACAATATTGGATTTTTGGTCGATATCTGATATGCCGGCATATTAAAGTTCATTTGGCCGATAACTGATACCAATACACATATTTCTTTCCCATTTATACTTGCTTAAACTCTATGGCTTTCTCTACAGTGGAATTAAAATACTGCATT